>CM043726.1:4816845-5416845 GCA_023969325.1 Oryzias curvinotus | reverse complement strand
GATATGAGTCGTCTAGATAAGGTCAGCAGAGACCAGCACTGCAATTTAATGCCGTCCACCCTCTGCACCTCCTCTTGTGCACCTTAGTGAGGAGGTCCTAAGTAAGGGGAGCAAAACTTTCTAAAAAACAAAAAGAGTTTTTTTGAAAAATGTCATTAGAGATAAGAGTCAAAATTAGGTTACCTTATTTAGACCATGTCATGTCCTTGACTTTAGAAGCGACCCTGTGAATTGTTCAATCTCTTTGCTTAACATAGATTGGCAGCACAATACCGGTATATTGTTTGTTTAATATTTTATTTCATTTTCTGTTGTATTTTTTTTCTTTATTTGTAGCAGTCCCCCCCCACCCTTATGTGAAAAATCTGTACATAAATCTTACATTAAAAAAACAGATGAGTCACGAGCACTGAAGCTCAAAGCTGTCTAGAGGAGGGGCTGACTTGTTTCTTTCCTTTTGGGTGAGCTTAAGTTCCCTTTTTAAAATACAGCTGACTATGTTGGACAATTCTACTTCAGAATCAATACAGCTGTTATTCCCTTTATCACAAAATATACAAAAACAACAGTTAATCCCATTTACAGAGAAAACAGCTTCTTGTTAAACATTTGCAGACATGAGGCTGAAGGTCCCTGGAACTTCCTTTGGACTTTATTGGAAGACTTTCTTGTTTAAGGCGTCCAGTCGCCGCCTTTTCACTTCCCTTTACGATGGGGAAAAAAAAAATCACACACTTCAATAAATGTCTCTCCGAGCTTTATATATACTGTTGTCAGTTAAAAAAAAAAGATGGAGAACACACACCTCTGTTGAGCCGTAACCTGCTTCTCACCACAGGCGATCACCATGGCAGCAGCAGCAGGAAGGCTCTGCTTACTGGCTGCACTGCTGCCTCTGGCTCTCACCCTGGACAAGTGTAAGTACAGATTTAAACAGCTGGATGTCTATTGTTAAACTCTGAAATAGAATATATTGTTTGAGATGATTCCTTTAAGGATTTGCTGGCTCTTTAATGGCTTTGTCCTTAAAAAAAGTATCATTCCGGTCCACATTGGGAGAGGAACAGCTGGAATTTAAGCATAAAAAGTAGATTATAACTCACACTTTAACCTTAGGCTCATCCAAGAAGGTTAAAATTACACGATTGTTGTTCCACAAAGCTTCCCTGGCATTGTCACAGAGACTTGCTGAAGGCTGATCGGTTGTTTCTTTCCTGAACTAAAAGCTCGGTTTGTTTTTCAGAAATCAACCCTATTTTTGCTTAGTTTCAAACTCTGTTGCAGCTTCCCGTTTTTTCGCTTAAAACTTTATGACTGAATGCATACATTTGGATGTCAATGAAGACTCATTCACCTAGGTTGATTCCATCATAGTGGCAGGTTTAGGGGTTGTCATCTGGACTTAGTTTTTAAAGTCCAAAAGGCTTTGTCAATTCTGAATTAGCTGGTAAAAGAGCTGGTATTATATGTGCTCATGGGGGAGGAGTCAGACCTGAAACTGGACCCTAAACTTACTACTATGATATACATTTGGATGTTTTGAATTTGATCAGCACAGAAATATAGCTCTGTTTTAGACAGACGGTGAAATCAAGAAATTTAGAGGCCAACAGGAGCTGACACCTTCAAATACAGGAATTATGTCACCTGGCACAGACAAAACAAAAAAGATCTTTTTGTTGCTCCTATTGACCGGTCAAAGATACCACAAAACAGTACTCCTAAAAAAAGTCAAAAATTCTAACTCCATTTGCAGTTTTTGTTTAAATAAGCAAAAAAAATTCTACCATTAGGATCAGTGAAATGGTCGTACAAAGAGTTCTTATGTACTAAACTAAGATTGACTTTCTTGATAAGGTTTTTTGTCTTGCAAGACAGAAAATAATACATTTTTTCTGGAAGATAGAGTCTTTTTGCTTTCTTAAAATGTAGGTTTTGCAGGATAGAAAAGTAGTTGTGGTTTGATTGACGCTCAGCTTCTTAGCATCTTAAGGAAACGGACTCTACATCAGAAGGGTTCACGTTTCTCATGGATTAAATGGAGCCAGTTCAGCTGTTTTTAGTCGTCTACAGACATAACACAAACGGTTTCAGACATGACCTTTTGGAAGAGAGGTCAACGGGAGATTTCTGGAGGAAACATGTACTTCCACTGACCTCTTCCTCATTTACAGGGAAGTCGGGAGATTTCTGACTGCTGCTTCTGCAGCCTGACCATTCCTAAACAGTAGAAAACCGATGAATGAATGGACGTTCTCAGTAAAACTTTGCTGTTAGTGTGTCTATATTGGTTAAAAAGAAAATTTTATCTAAATCAACGTGACTGAATATGTGTTTAAAAATAACTTAAAAGTACTTTAATATGTTTCTTATTAATATTACATTGAGACAAATAACCCTTAAAAAGGGTTCAAGAACAGATTTTTTGTGTAATCTGTTTGCAGCAGCAATAGATAAATTTAAACTAGAAAACGTTGATTTATTTGAGTCTTCTTATTAGTAAATATCCTTAATAACCAAAATCTTTTGACTGTTTCTCCTCTAGAATTACTGCATTTAAAAGAAAAGAGAAGAGTTCCAGTAATGCATTTGATCTCAATCATTTCAAGTTTTTTTTTTCTCAAAAAGTTCAAAAATGATCTTTTCTTGTCCAATGAAGAGGCATAATTGAAAACTAATCTGTATGATTTAGCATTAAAAGAAGTCTAGAGCAATTATCAATAGGATACCATGGACTCCAGTCAAGGACTACTGATCAGACTGATCTTCTAAATAATGCAAACTCTTTGACTTGCTACAAAAGTACATAAAATAGACTTTTAAACACATGTTTGTGACTTCATTGTAAATTATACACAGAATATGTAATTTAAAAGAATGTTGGTTATATTGCTCATATTACGTTACTTGTTTTTTTCTTTTCTTTGCCTTTTAATTTGGAGTCTACTTTTTATTGGGGGTTGTCCTAATATCATAGTTCTATTTCTCTGCTATCTCTTTTGTTTTCATGCCATGATGTGATGTAAATATGTAAATAGATATTTATTTAGATATGTATTACATAATGTAATAAATTAATACATTTAGTTTAATTGGGAGTACCATGTGTCATACTAGGGCTCAGGTTTTTCGCCTTGGCATCAAGAAACCACTGACTTTGCCTTGTTTGCTCTGCATCATCCAGACCGCAAAGAGGAGGCAGACACCTACCATGTGAGTGTCGGCCACCTCTTTCTGCTCAGTTGCTCCTTCGTTGATGCTGGTGCCAATGTGACGTGGGAGAGAGGAGGCAGCAGCAACACAAGCCTGCCTGCTGGAGTGGAGGTCAGGGACGGACTGCTGTGGTTCCTCCCTGTGGAGAAGTCTCATGAAGGAGAGTACAACTGCAAACAAAGGTAAAACAATACATGGATATATATGTTCATTCTTTGGTTAAAATGTAGCTGTACCCCTATTTATTCCTTTTGTTTGACTGTCATTTGAATTATTGTTCAAAATAAAATTTGTCATTTTAAAGCTGCACAGGCGTTTTGTGAAGTTTAGTCTTTACATTTGTTTAAACCAGTTTGAAGCAATAAGAAGAAGATAAAAACATTGAGCTAATCATGATGATAAGAATCAGAAAAAAATATTTGACAAAAACACAAATAAACAGAGGCAGAAGTAAACATGAAAATCACTGATAGATAGATCAGCAAAGCAAATAAAATAAATTCTAAATACAAAAACAAAAAAAAAATGTGTGAAAAATTAAACTCTGCAGAAACTAAAGGCTTATAAAACATGTATGAAACAATGAACAGCTGTGATCATCTTTTTTAAAAGTGTTCCCAGTGATCTTTTAATTATGATATTGCCATTTTCAGCCCAAGTAAAAAATGTGTTTTTTCTAGAACATAGTTTCTGTAGAGCGGCAGAAGTTCTTTTTTTAGTTTTTTTTTTTTTTTTTTACTATTCAATTATTATTTTTATATATATGTATTTATATATATCACTAGAAATTTGCCTCTGAGGTGTGGGGGGGACAGTTGGAGCAGAGCAACTCCGTACCCCCTTCCTCTCCCCGTCCAGTGTATTTTTGACATAAAAAATAAGCTCTCATTCAAACCACTTTTTTTTGTCTGTCCCTAATTCACAACAATTTAAATTAATTTAATTTCCTTTTATATGTCCTTCATTATGAGAGAAAGGCCACAAGAACATGTAAAAAACCTTGTTTTAACTTGTAAGTGTTTAAGTGTCCCTTATCTCTGTGTTTGTTTTGTTTCCAACAGTAATAAATTGAATTCAGCAAAGAGGAAGTTTAGGTTGTCGCTGTCCAGCGGAGAATGTCCTGATCCGAGGGAGATCCTCTCTTTCCCGATGGGAAGCAGTGATGGTCTTCCCTGCAAACAGATGGAAATCTTCAGACTGAACGCAACACGGAAAGTTCGGTGGATGAAGGTACAAAACAGGTTTTTGTTAGATTAGTGTCTCACTTTAATTTACGCTCAATTTGGCTTCAAACCAAAAGACAGATAGAGTAGATGTGTCCTTTGCAAAAAGTAGTACACTGGAAGTTGATTTCATTAAGTTATGCAGGTATCAGTATAGCAAGTCTATTATGGACCATGTACATTTAGTTCAGCAAGTATATTAACTTAATACTTCTTCAGACTAAATTGTGACATTTTAAGTTTACAATATACAGTTAGTAAATAAAAAGTAGACTTCAAGTACACTGCCTCAGTTTTAGTGAAGACTAGGGTTTGTCCGAATTCCCACCCTAATCCCTAACTACTAAAACATTATACAGAGTGGCACCACGTAGTGCCCTGGATTTTAAAAGCAATTCAGACTCCATGCTCACTACTTTTATTTTTTTTAAAAGGCTGATATGACGTCATCGATTTCACAAAGTTAAAATCTAATTGATATTAGCGTTTTGCAACGATTATTTACGAGTCCACTGTCTTCTGAAAATAAAAATGTTGATGGTTTATTTTTAAAAATCCAGTTAAATACTTATTTTGGGCAAAAATGGTCGAGACGCAATGCATTGTAATGCATGGTAATCGCCTGTCCGTCCTGGGGGAGGATCCCTGCTTCATGTGGGCACCCCTGAGGTTTCTTCGTTTTTTCCGGAATCCGTTTTTTTTAGGAGTTTTTCCTTACCGCGAAGGGGGGTCTAAGGGCAGGGATGCCAGTATAGCTTAGTCAGTTTGTTAGTTTATTTTAGTATTTTCCTATTGACTCTTTGTATTCATGATTCTTTTGAGTCCATGTTTTACTTCAAAGCCCATCGAGACAACTGTTGTGATTTTGGGCTATACAAATAAAACTGAATTGAATTGCATTCTGGTCTATATTCGCCAATCTCGTGAGCATCTATGGTTTTTCGCACAGATTCTGGGATATTTCTAGGGCACTGGATTTTGGAATTGTAGATTCGGACAGCAGTACAAAATGGCAAACCCACTACGGTATATAGTGCACTTTATAGGGGTTAGGGTGGGAATTCTGACATAGCTTAAGTGTGCTTGTAGTACACTTAAATAGACTACTTTTTGCAGAGGGCTGCTTCAGATCAGCTTCAGTTCTTTGAACATGTTGCCTCTTGAGATTTAGATGTTTTTCTCAAATCCTGTGAGTCCGACATTGAGCTTCTGTGTTTAGGAATGTCATCCCATGCACCAAAATGAAGAGCAGATCATAGTGAGTGAAAATGGCTTCATGAGGTTTAACGCTCCCTCGCTGGAGGATTCTGGGAATTACACCTGTCTGATAGACATCAGCTTGGACGGCAAGACGTACACAGCTGCGCGCAGCATTCAGCTCACAGTTAAAAACGGTTTGTGCAGGAAACTTTTGTTACCATCAGAAGTAAATATCTCAAATGTAACTTATTTTGAAGGGACAATAAGAAAAATACAACTGGTGAACAACACATGTTAATGTTTGCTTTTATCTCATTTCTAACCTTTTTTTTTCTTTCAGAGCCTCCAGATTTTTTCCAAGAAATTCACATTTTAAAACCTCAAAAGGCTACGATCCCAGTTCAAGTAGGCAAGTATACAAGAACTCACCAACAAAACTTAGTTCTATTGACAAGCTCTTATCCCTGAGCGATAGATAGCTTGTCTAAGGCCGGAAAATTGGTGATGAAAATAGATTTTTCTTCTAGATTTCTAGAGGTATATATTTATAAGGCAGAGGTCAAAGGTAATTAACCAAATAATTACTTACAAGAGAGGTACTCGAGTACTGAGTGACATTTCTCATTTGGAATACCAAAATATATATAATTTAGATCATTTCTAAGGCTCCTATTCATAAAAAACAGCAAAATAAACATCAAAACAAGCTAAAGATAACTTCACTGAACAAAAATACAACACTTTTGTTTTTGCTCCCATTCGTCATGATCTGAAACATTTTTTACAAACACAAAATAACTGTTTCTCTCAACTGTTGTTCTCAAATCTGTCTAAATCTGTGATGGTGAGCACCTCTCCTTTGCTGAGATAATCCATCCCACCTCACAGGTGTGCCATATCAAGATGCTGATTAGACAGCATGATTATTGCACAGGTGTGCCTTAGCCTGGCCACAATACAAGGCCACTGAAACGTGCTGTTTTGTTTTATTTGAGGGGGGTCCGGGGGACTCAGAAAGCCGGTCAGTAGCTGGTGTGATGATCACCACAACACATCTCCTCTGCATAGAGTTGATCAGGTTGTTTATGGTGGAATGTTGGGCTGGTTCTCATTATTGGCTGTGCCAAGTTGCTGGATATAGACAGGAACTGGAAAACCATGTTCGCCAATCCAGAGCATCCCAAACATGTCCAGTGTCATGTCCGGTGAGTCTTCTGACCGGGCAGGAACTGTTTTCGGCTTCCTGTCTCTATGTACAGATCCTTGGGGCCGTGCATCATCACGCCGCCGCATGAGGTGATGTTGTTGGATGTATGGCACAACAACGGGCCTCAGGATCTCGTCACAGGGTCTCTGTGGATTCCATAATAAAATGTCACATTTCAGAGTGTCCTCTATTGTGGCCAGTCTAAGGCCCACCTGTGCAATGATCATGCTGTCTAATCAGCATGTTGATATTGCACACCTGTGAGGTGGGATGCATTATTCTCAGCAAAGGAGAGGTGGCTCGCTAGTCACAGGATTTAGACTAGATCTGTGAACAATAGTTGGGAGACACAGCAATTCTGTGTTTGTAGAAAACGTTTCAGATCTTTAAAGTTCTTCTCTGTGCTTTATTCATGGAGGAATTTCTCATTATCTCAGCGCCCGACACATGGTTTTGACTGAACCTACTGTAACCACTCCACTCTAGTCATTACGTATTTCCGGGACAATGACGTGTTTGTGGTCGACCAAATGATGTTTCAACTGCTGTTTGTGGGTTTTTTGCACATTAATAGAAAAAGTGACAGTTTATACAGACAGTGATACTTGTTCATATGCCAGATTATAGCAGGAATGCCAGTTGCTGTCCCTAGACAGGATAACACAAGAACATGATGAGACTTTGAATAAGACATTAGATCCCAACACCAGCGCAGTGTGTTACTAAGTGGTATAAATCATTACAATCTTATGTTATGATTTATTAATAAATCAATAAAAGCCTCAGTTTCATTCTGACTCACAGAATCTGTTCTTTAAGGCAGCAAAACATCTTTTAGACAAATCTTTATGGTCCGTCTATCCTGAAGATCAGAGTGCTGTGATAACATGATGGGGGATTAAGAGACAATTTACTGATCATTGATGACTTTATAAAAGTTAAAAGCAAAATATAAATACAACTGTAATGAAAAGAAAACACGTTGCATCATATCACGTGTTTAATCATGGCAAATACTTTATGTGTTTTCCTGCTGTGGCATTTTTCAACATGCAGGGTGTTATCTGTTGTTCTCAACTCCCATCAATGTTCAGGGATGAGAGCAGAGCTTCAGTGTTTAGCTTCCATTGGCCCCAGCGAGGACTCCGAGATCCTCATGTTCTGGACCATAAACAGCACTTTGACTGAAGACTATGAGGAGCTCAGTGAGTCCTGGAAGTTGTGAGTTTCTCTTTTTCTGTCACACCGTTAAATGGCAACTATTGGTGTAAATGACGCGTGACAAACAGCGTGAATACACACAGGATTAGAGCCAGATCAATTGTTTGCTTTGTTTTGTTTTTTTTTATTGTTTTTTCCACACTTTTTTTATTTTATTTTGTTAAATCGGAGGCTCCAGATGTGGAACCTTTTCAACTTAAGGACTGTAGGACAACGTTATGCAGATATTCTTGGTCCAACAAACCAAAATTACAGTAGAAAAATCCATTCAAGCTGTGGAAAGAATTGCCAATCTCACACAGAAGCCCTTTAAAAAAAAAAGAAATAACTCCAGAAGATACCTTAAGGACAGTTTTCTTTTTACCTCCAAAAGTGAGAAAGAATGATTTTTTGACATGAGACCACATACTTTACTTGAGGCATCTGATTTATGACTTAAATAACTTGCAATAAAGGAAAATTACAATTATCAAGAACATGTTAAAAAGGTATGTGAGTAGTTATTCTGACAAATAGAACGAGTTAAAGCTGTTTATTTCTCAATAGAAGTCTATGAGATTTTGGCTTCTTTGAGCCAGCAGGTACTTCCTGTTGGGAATGTCAGGGGGAGGAGTCACTCAGTCCAGTTCTCAGATACAGTTCAGTCTCTCTGACATAAAAAGGGGCCTCCTCAAAAAAGATTAACTGTCTAATGCTTTTTCTTTTTTTGATATTATATGTACTGACTACGTTTTATGCTGTTAACAATAAAATTAGGGCTTTGCCCTCAACTATTTAGTAGATTTTAGAAAAAGTGCAGACTTTTCCACTGCAAAACACCTGTACCACACCTTCACACATTTACCATCACACACAAATGAATGAATACATTATATTTAAAAAATAAATGTACACAAGCTTCTTATGGACCTAATTTTGACATAGTAAAACATTTTAAGACACCCATTAAATTCCTATTAAATCTAAAATTTGTTCTCTCAGTTTGGCAACTTGATCTCTGATGTTTGACAGCTTTTATTATTTTTTCCTCTTTAAGCTTCAGCAAGAGTGGCGTGGTGTATGCTCAGTCCACCTTATCCATTTCCAAAGTTCTTCCTCAATTCCTAAACGTTCCCATTAAGTGTCATATTACGAGCCCGGTGGAGAGTGAGTTCGGCCTCGCTTGGCTAATAGAAGGTCAGTGCCTTTTAAAAAATAATAATTCCTCATGGAAATATTGCATATGTGATTGCTGAAATGCAGAGCAGAATCTTTTCTGGGTTTTGCTCTTCTGAACCTTTGGTTTAGTTCTGACCTTCCACATGTCTGCCTCCCCAGCCAATCACAGCGCTCTGTGCACATATGTGGCCATCTGCATCGCTGCGTCCCTCATTATTTTGCTGCTGCCGGCTGTTTTTTTCTTTAAAATTTATCTGATTTTGGGTTACAGAACACTGACAACACATTTTTACAAAAAAGGTGAGTTATTTTACTTTTTCTTTTTTTTTCTCTGTTGTCATAAGACTGTTTAATGTTCATTGTATTGTGCAATCAACAAAAAGATAACAACGAACCTTTTAAAGAGTTGGATATTCTAATAAATTGACTGTAATTTTTATTTTGAATAGTAGTTTCAGATGGGAAACTATATGACGCCTATGTGAGCTTCCTCCAACCCAAATCTCTGAGTGTGGTGCAGGAGGCGGAGTTCGCTCTTCAGATCCTGCCAGAAGAGCTGGAGCGACAGCAGGGTTACTCGCTGTACATCAAAGGACGAGACGACTCCCCTGGTGAAGGTTGTACAGCTTCCATGACACCCTCAATGGAAAATGGAATCATCAAAAATGAGAGCCAGGAAAAGGCAAACATGTGGCAAAAGTCAATAATTTGGACATTTAGGGGCTATGACAATGTTTTAGTCAAAAGATACATTTTAGAAAACTCAACAATGTCATTTAAATGATTTCCAAAAAATATTTGTTTTCCTTATGGTCGATATATTATTCTTTTGTTTAATTTCTGCTTTTAGAGATGCCTTTTTTGATTATATATAACCAAGAGAATTGGTTCTAGGATTGACTGTATTAACTTGTCATTTAAATTGTACTTGGAGAGAGTTTTATTTACTGGAAATCTATTTTGGCCCCATAAGATTATTGTTTAATTAGATCTCATATATGGGATCTAGAATTTTTAATCTTATATTTTATGATATTTGATCTCATATTCAATTGTTTAATGTTTTTTAGTCAAGTTGTCTTTTTTTATGTCTTAACTAATTTTAATTTTCATATTTCAGCTGTTTTTATATTTCAACTCTTCTATTAATTTCTCACTTTTACATTGGAGACTGTTTAAGAGTGCTTACGCTGGCTGGGGTGTCAGCATAGACACAAACACCCCCAACAGGAAGACAGGGTGGACGTTCTCTCTTCTTTAGCTTTCTTTTCTTTAGTCATTTCTCTTTCACTTGTTTTTGTTTATTTTATTATGAGGGGCTTATTTAATTATTTGATTGCATGAGTGGGGATTGGTGTTTTTTTTTGTATGTACAGCACCTTGAGCTGTTTTCTTTACATGAAAGGCGCTATAGAAATCAAATTAATTTGAATTTTATTTCTTACAGCGATACATGACGCCATCACTGCCACACTCCGCCAATCACGGAGACTGATAATCATCCTGTCATCCGATAACCGATCACATGAGCCGTCCTGCCTATGTGAAAACCAAAAGCAACTGCTGTATGAGCGGACTCTTGGTCTTCATGATGCTCTGATGCTTAATGACCCCAAAGTCATTCTGGTGGAAATGGGTGAGATTTTTCAGAGCCACGGTGATTATTTTAAGGAAATCTCATGAAACATGAGAATGAAAATATGCTGACATTTTGTTTTGTTTTTTAAGTTTAAGCAAAAAATTGTTTTAAGACTCTCCCCCGCCCCGCCCCCCGCCCCCCCTTCAGAAAAATAACAGTACAACAAAAGTAAATAAAACCCATCTGACCCTTAACTACAAAATGTGTTTTAAATTCTGCCTGCTTGGAGCGACGTTTATGTATCTTAGAAGAAAGAAGGATCATTTTATATAGTAAGAAATCAAACCAAATCAAACTACATGTATAAAGCACTTTTATGAGCTTCACAGACTAAAAACAATTTAAACCACAATGATAGGATACACAAAATGTCCTCAACCGTCCCGACCCCCCACATCCAACATAATAAAATACAAATGACATGAATAAAACTCAAAATAGAAAAAGAAATAGAAACCAAAGTGGTCCCACTGCAACAACCCCGTACCATGAGAAGGGCTGGTCACTGAGTGGAGGATCCGCCTAAAGAAATACTGGAGTTAAAACAAAATCTAAATGAGTTAAATACAAAAATGGCAAAACAGATGTTAATAATAATTTTTAAAAAAGTAATCAAAGGAATAAGCAATAAATAATAAGTAGACCTTACAGGGAAGCTAACATAGATGGTCACAAAATCAATTGACCTTGAAACTAGCATTTTTTTATAAAGTATAAAGAGACAAAATATTTAAATATAAAACAAATATATACAAATAATGAATAACAATAAAGCACAGACTTGTCCATCAATCAAACATTAGGTTACCTGAACGGACTTGATTTCACTTCTTTGTTTTCAGACCATATTAAAACAGTAGGTGGAGCTGCAGCTCTTGGTTTGGTTGGATGACTGATCCCTGAGTAAATAAATCTGACAGGATCAGTCCAAAAATTGACAATATAACAAAAAAAGTCGATTTTAGAGTCATAAACCAGTATGTAGCCTACTTAGGAGCTCTTTGGATTAGACGCTCTAACCAAAGTTCAGCAGCAAGTAACAACTCAGAAAACGACTTTTTTCTGCATCTGGATTAAAAACCGATGCATCACCCATTACTTTAAATTCATTTTCTGCAAGGTTATTCTCTTTACCCCAGCTTTTGGATTACTGTACTGTCATGTTGCAGTGTGAGAAAAGAAAAATTAAAAAGCCGTTTCCTTTGCTGCTTCTGACGGTTCAGTCAAACATCTGCAGCAAAGAAGAAAAACTGTCTGAACTCAAATGCACTTGATTAGCATCAGGACTAGAACATTTTATATGGGGTGGGGTGGTGGGAGGGGGGCAGAAGACTTTGAATTGGTGGCAAATGAGAACAGCAAAGTGAAAGGCCATTCAAACAATTTTATTATTGTTATTTATACATAATAACAATAAATAAACAAACTGCAATAAAGAAATAAACTCCAATCACGTAGCATTCTCTCAAAATGATGCAGTGGAAATATGGATCTTTATTCACATCTTTATTATTCTTTGCTTCTAGATGGTCCGGTGGATTACAGATTACTGCCGGAGTCTCTGCAATATATCAAAAGACAGCAAGGAGCTTTAAAGTGGAGAAAGGCCTTCATGAGGAAGAACTCGCTCATCAGCTGGCTCTCAAACAGACACTTCTGGAAGAATTTGAAGTATCACATGCCCTCAGTCCCTGCGAGGAGGCAGCAGTCTGTCGTCTGACGTGGGGATTCAGCATCGATGAGCTGCTTTTATCACTACACTTTTAAGGGTTTTTTTCCACTTTGGAACAGTTGTTTACCTTTCTACGAATGTTATCTTTATTTTTATTCCTATGTTGTGTGCAAATGTGTAAAGATTCACGCATGCATAATTTATTCTGACACTTTGAACTTAAAGACATTAAAGACCTAAAACAATAGTGCTTTTGGTGTTTTTAACATGTCCTTGTGGCATTTTTCCGATGATGGCAGACATATATTAAGAAAATTAAGCTTAAAATTGTATTTCTGAGTATTCCTTTATTCCAATGGTTGTGAATCAGGAGCTTGTTCAAAAAAGAGAGTATTTGTGATGTAGAAAACACACTGGGGAGGCCACAAGCCCCCTGCTCTGCTCCATTCTGATGGATCCACAACACGTCATTGTCCTCGTCTGAGCTGGCAGCTGGCTCAAAACTGGACGACTGAATTGATCCAATACTTCTTCCCGAATGGAAAATTGTAATTTCCCACAGGATTTTCTGTTGGTTTTGTTACAGACAACAAAAATCTGGGAACGTCTTTTTACCCAGTAAAAAATTGCTGAATAATTTCTTCTTTTTCTAGAAGAGCAAATAGATGGACATGCTGTGTCTTCAAGGTTAGATGCTTTTTATTTATTTATTTTTTGCTTTTATTTTGTACCATGGCAGTCATTAGATAAGGCAGCTGTACAACTTCAGAAGAGAAGGGCGCCTTTCAGATGAAGGGAGATAAGGAAGCCAATTTTTTTAAACTAAGTTGACTTTGACATTGAAGAGATAAAGTGATAAGAAGCACACATTTTTGGAGGTAAAGAAAAGTAGAGAGTGAGAAGTATAAAAATGGTTTATTTTAAAATCTGGGAATAGTGTGATTTTTAAAGATTATATTTTCAATAGGGGCATTAAAAAAAACCATGGGCACAAGCCTTTATTTTGATCTAAAAAAAGAAGAATTTAGGTGTGTTATTTTGTGAGCGTGCAACCGACTGGCAACCTGCTCAGGGCAAACCCTGCCTTCACCCAACAGTAGCTGAGTTGGCTCCAGTGACACCGAGGCAAAATTAGTAAGGATAAATCAATGTGCTTTTCATGCAGTTAAATGTGCAAAACTTTGTCCCGTTGTTGGGGTGAAAAAGTCTTAATGCTCCACCTGTCTGCTACAGGAATCATTCCTAAAGTTCTTCTGACAAAATTGCTTCCTCAATCATGTAGCAGCAGCAGCGATCCTCTTCCTTGTGTCGTCCAACCAACGCTGATGTTTCAAGAACTTTCCAATTTTATCACCCATCCTAGAACGTTCCCCAAAAAGTCAATATTTCAGACTTTTTCTTTGTAAATCATTCATCTAAAATGACAGGAAACGGCTAAGCCAAAAAAAATATGCAAAACTTGTAGCTTTTTATCATCTTCAAGCACTTCCTGTTTTGCATTTCAGAGAATCGTTTTATCTTTCCAAATTTATATCTCAAACAGGATATTACTTGTGGTATTTCTGACATATGTCTGTATCAGATATACCTATCCTCTCCTCTGACCAACCACGTTAGTCTCTCCAAGTTTGCACATTTCTTATGATGATAAAAAGCATCCTGTAATATATAATGTGCTGGGAAGAGTGAGATATAATTTGATGAGGATGCCTATGGTTCATAGTTAATCTTAAAACATGGACAGTTCCTGTTATCAGATTTCATTTAGCATTTGAACTAGTTTTTTCAGTGACACATCAAAATACATGCGATGGCATCTTACTGTGGTGCACGTTGATTCAAATGTTCAATGGGGCAAGAGGAAAACCCATAAAAGGGCATCCACACAAGCTGATGTGTGCACAGTGATTGCTGTGACGATATAAAGCTGATGTATATAGGTAGCTCTTGATTCTCTGTAGCCACCAACTACCACGTCTGAAGGTAGGAAAGACTTTCATTCCTGTCTTTGAGCTTTGTTTGTGTCTTTAAGGTTTCCTTTCAATCACAATATATGTTCCTTAGAATTAAAAGGACACAGATTATAGAAAACTTAGAAGGTAGCATTAAATTGACTCCATGTGTGCATCAGAGTAGAGTCAGCACCGGTAAGATATGAGGACACAAATGCAGCAGACAGCGCTCTTAAATGGAAATTTTTGTCTTGTTTTGTTGGTTTTCTTCTTTTTTCAAACAAGCAACCAGCAGAGTCTTTGAAATGTTAATCCAGCTTTTTCATGAACAGTTTCAATTGAGTAAAAATAAAAAGATTATTAAATACAAGTTTTAAGGTTACAAATTATTATAGATTTAAATCCAGTATTTTTCCCACCATGTCATTTTATGTGGCCCGCAAGAGCACAAACGTTTCTAATTTTTTAGAATAAAAAATTAAAATTGGTGTGTATGTATTCATATCTAGGGGGAATTGGACTTGAAATATCGGATTGGGCAACTATACATTAGGACTCAAACACTGTCCACTCAACCATTCGTTATCAGAGGTTTAGAGGTCCAAGAACAGAACCCTGAGGCACACCGTTTGTTATGGTTACCAATGGACGGGACAAAGTCACTGCCTTCTAGGTTTTAGAACATTTTTAGTTCAATCAAAACTGCTAAAAAAATTCCAAAAGCAAGCCCTGTTAGAAGCTGATTGTTATACAAGGAGGATTTGGGCAGTTTTTCCATATAAGGTTTTTTTTTTTTACTGAAATTTTGATATTTTTAGTAATTAAAAAAAAACATTCTGACAGGAGTGAATCATTGATAATTTTAAAAGCAATATTTGTCAAGCAGCATGAAGAAAAATGTTGGCTACCATAGCACGCAGCACGACAGTGTCCTTTGAGCATCAAACGGCCTCTTTGGCTGCAACGCGCTGGAATGAACTGATCTGTAGAAGTAGTATGAGCTACAGTTTAGCCCTAAAAGATTACTTCTAATAACAGCATTTTATTGCTGATTCAAACTTCCTCTTAAATCCTCAAACCTAAAAGCCCACAAACATTATATTTATTATATTTTTCTTCCTAAATCAGATTTTGTCATCATGTCTCCCTGCATACACATTTGAACTTATAGGGTTAGAGAAACGACATAATATGGGTTTTATTGTGTTTTCTTTGTTGGTCAGAAAGCTCTCTCAATCTTTTAACACCCACTGTTGAAAATATTTATTTTTCATATTGTAGATGCTAATTTATAGTCTCTGTTGCTGGTAGGGGGTTGGATAATAGGTTACATACTGTATGTTTCAGTGGAAAGAAGTTCTTTATGTGAATCACAACAGTCAACCCAACACATGAAACACAATAGTAACAGTAACTTATAGATTTTGTACCTAAACCTTATTAGTCTCCTTCTTAATTTCCTGGAGATTGAGATGGTTTGAAATGAGAAAAACAAACATGCATTCTTATTATCGGCATAACATTTTACTGTGCAGCTACGGAGCCTGTGACCTAACATGGGTAAAAAAATAATCAATTTGTTCCCAAGAAATAATAATTCACGTGAAAAGTCATTCATAAACACGGATGTGAGCAATACTTGGATTTACAGCAGATACCTTCACATGTCTGTCTGTGTGTGTCTCATTACAATGCATGGAAGACACAGACGATGTTTAGAGATCGCAATTATTTATTTTAGAAAGCTCTACAAAAGCATCAGTAATCACGTTTCCGTTCCACTGGCTTCATTCACATCCGGGATCAAAGACAGGCTCTGTATGGAACAGTTCATTTTCTTTAACAACATTTGTTTCTAGCAGTAAGTCAGACATGTGATCTCAGATTAAAACGCCCCTCATAAACTGACATAATGGCTGATTTGACCTCATTGTTAACAGTTGTAAATGTGTTTTCGCACTCAGCACAGTGTTTCCTGCTGTTTTCAGATCTTGCATTTAAACCAGTGTGATAGAATCCAATAGAAATCATGTTGGATAAGAATGAGCTTTGTCTCTTTCAGCTAATGGATGCCCTCCTGCTTCTCTTAATCCCTGCTGTGGTGACATTTGCATCTGAACGGACATCAGGTAGGGAATCTGAGGCTCTGTGGACATTAAAGAGAAATCGCGACGCACGCACACAGACAGAATTACTACAGTCTACAGTTGATCACCATTTTGTAGAGCTGTTTGAATCCATAGTACACTTTTAACATCCAGTGCCCTAGAAATCTCCCAGAAGTCTCAGCTGAACACCAGTGGGCATTGACGTTCACTAGATTGGCGAATATAACCCACAATGCATTTTGTTTGAAACTTTTTTGCGAAAAAAATATATTTCATTTAAAAAATGTTAACAAACCAAAGTTTTTGTCATTGAATTCAGTGGATTAATAAATAATTGTTATAAAATGCTCTATGGATTTGGTTTTCACTAATTGAAATCAGTGACTTAATATTTGCGGTTTCAAAAAGCATTGAGCATTGAGTCTGAATTGTTTTCAAAATCCAAGGTACTAGATAGTCCCGCACTATATTGTTCTGTAGTAGTTAGGGCATAGGGAAGGGAATGTAGACGTAGCCATAAAAAACACAATCTGACATCTTTACACGTTACCCGTGTAGAGATATTGATATTGGACCATTGTTTCTGTGACTGCACTAACTTCTACCCTTGTTTAAGTAGCCTGTATTTTTGTTAATGATGACACAGCTGTTTTTTCTATTGTGTCTTAGATTTTTAGGAAATATATTTGAAATTGAGTATTGTAGTACCAGTACCTAACTTTTATCACAATTTCCTCTCATTTGTAGATCCATCCAGGTGCAGCAACATGAACAAGGAGGTCTTTAAGCTCCTTGAAGGTGAAGCATTTTATTTTTCTCCTATTTCCATGAAGAACCCTGAACTCCCTGATGAGAATTTCACGTGGTACAAAAATAACCCGCGAGTTGAAAACATAACAACGGAGGAAGAAAACAGCATACACTACCATGGTGGAGCCCTCTTTTTCTTTAACATCAGCTCCGCTGACTCTGGTCATTACATCGCGCGGTGAGATTTAGTTTGCGCTGTTTTTCAGGTAAATGGGTTTAAAATCTTATCCTGTGATTGCTTCTCTTTCAGACAAACAATGCCTTCAGGAAACTGTCAGTTGCACCATGTGACCATTACAGTTTACAACAGCCGAGGGCAGACCACCTATGGATGCGATAAAAACAGCCAATTCAACAAAAAGCTGACATGTCCGACACCGGCCAAACAGACATGTAATACTTTCAATGGGATCTTTACCTGGTATAAGGTATGGATGTCTGACTTCAGTATGGCCATACATGGCAAATATGATCATATTTTCACTGTTTCTTGGTTGAAGAACAATCAATGTATGTTCATGTTCAAAAGAAATCATGCAAGTAATTGGATTTATTCAGATTCAGAAGGATGTTAGTAAAGTACCTAAAGTCAAGATAAAAAAAATATTTTGAAATTATCTTAAAAATTGGTGAAGAGTCTTTCAAAGTATTTAATAACTTCCAGTCCATACGACACTATACCACTTCTGCATTTAAACATCTGCTTCTACAGTTTTTCTAAATTGTTTACACGCATTTCCTGAAAGCACGCCTCATATTCTCAGAACTCTACACACAGATCCAAAAGAACACACTCAATGTGCAAAACTCCTCAATTCTCCTAAAAAATCAAACTTTACATTCAAAACAATGTTATGTCCTCTCAAAATGGGATTGTGTTTTCAAATGACACACACAAACCTTCATATGAATAGACACTTATGAGAACCAGCTGATCACTGATGTGCTCAATGTAAGACACTAAGATGAATGGAAAACACTCCATTCATCATAACGTCGCAGGCCTTTTCTTGGTTTAGTGTTACGCTTACTACAGACAGTACATACATAAGTATGTTGTGAGATATTTGATATATTATTTTTATACTCTTAACACAAATACATAGTAAAAAAATATTCAATTTTTCCTGTGTAACAAATGTACACAGTGTCCATCGCATTCATTGGGGTCCTTGGCCTTCCTTATCCTCATCCTCCCTGTCCTCCTCCTTTAACTCTTTTACTCCTCTGGCTCTGCCTCTGTTCCCAATGTTGGCATCAACTGCTCCAAAACAGAATAGCACACCTTTTGCCCGTTCATGCTTATGCTCTGAGTACTAATTGTAAAACTGTGTGTCAGTGTGTGTATTTTAATGGCAGTGTGGTGTTTTCTGCATGAAAATTGTGCTAAAAGCAGGAGTTGTGTGTAGAGTTTTAAAAAAGGTTTTAGAACTGTAATTTGAGTGTAAAGCGGGAACTCTGCTTAACTCTTCTCAAACAATTGAGAAAAACTGTACTTGAGATGCTGTAATTTCAAAGTGATGGCATTACTTTCACTTTTTGTGACATCTCTTGCTGCAGGACGGCAGTCTCCTTCAAGGCGAACACGAGGCATTCATGAGGATAAACGAAGCCTCCAAAGCTCAAGAGGGCATCTACACCTGTATGTGTACCTGGACGCACAACCACAGAAAATATAACTCCTCTGGCTCTAGGAGCTTAATTGTATTAGGTAAATATTCTCCTGGATTAATGGACTATTTGAATCACCCAGTAATAGTCTGGATTACTGATGACTAAACATTGTTTTTTTCCTCCTTTAGATCCAATACACCATGGGGATGTACAAATCCTGTCTCCAGTCAACAACGAGCAGTTTGTTGATGAAGGTAATTAAACAATATTCAACATCAGGCTTTGTTTTCCAGAAAAATTGCCAGAACTGTTTTTGTTCTTTTGGTTCCAAAAAAGAGATGAAGAGAGAACTGAGCCAAAAAGAAAAGTTCTCAATTTACCGGTCGATCTTTGTTCCAATACTCACCTATCGTCATTAGATCTGGGCCATGACCGAAAGAACGAGGTCCTGAAAACAAGCAGCTGAAATGAGCTTTCTCTGTGGGGTGGCTGGACACTCCCTTAGAGATAGGGTGAGAAGTTCTGCCACTTGGAGAGAGCTCAGAGTAGAACCACTGCTCCTCCACATCCAGAGGAGCCTGTTAAGGCATCAAGGACGCCTCCCTGGGGAGGTGTTCCGGGCATGTCCCACTGGACGGAGGCCCCGGGGAAGACCCAGGACACGCTGGAGAGACTATGTCTCTTGGGTGGCCTGGTAACGCCTCGGGGAGCTGGAGTGGCCGGGGCGAGGAAAGTCTGGATGGATGGATGCATGGATGGATGGATGGATGGATGGATGGATGCATGGATGGATGGATGGATGGATGGATGGATGGATGGATGGATGGATCTAACATAGCATAAATCTGCTACTTTAGGCTCTAGAGCCATGTGGGGCTCTTCAATTCCTCTACTGACTCCTTGACTTTGGGAGGAAATAATGGGTATATAGTTTAGGTTACTTTGATTTGGTTAAGTTTTGTAATGTATGTTTAGGATTTAAATTTGAGTGATATTCTGTTAGTATAACAAATTTTTATATTTCCCTTTTTTTCACTGAGTAAATTTAGAGGCATTGTGTATATACACATGCCAGATAACAAATCTGCCGTGTGTAAATGTATTAAATTGTTCTATTTAGAACCATATATACTCATACTTGAATGATTTATTTAATGTTGTTAATTTTAGTCTAATTTCTATGAGGTTTAATCAGTTTTACCCCGTCTTAATAGAAGATTCATAGAAAAATATTTTCAATAGAAAATATGATAATACAAATTAATTATGTTGTCTGTTTAACATTTGCCTTTGCCTTAAATATATCTAGGAAGACTCTCTTTGCCTTAAATATTTTGGCCAACTCAAAGGGAATATCTGCTTCATATTAAAGTTGCTTTGCACTTCTGGTTTGAGTTACTTTAATTTAAAGCAAAAGGAACAACTTGAAACTGTGAGGTCTCTTTAAACCATTCCCTTTATGTTCAATTCATGCTAAAGCACAAAGCTCACAGAATGAAGCTGAAATGGTTTTCTCTTTGCTCCCCTAGGTTACAGCACCAAGCTGAATTGCTCCATTTTCTGTGGGAACAATGTGGCTCATAGTTGTAAAGCTTTTTGGGAGATAAATGAGAAGAATGTCACGGGGATGGATGGATATCATCAAACCATCAGCACGTAAGCCTGAAGAGCATATAAACCATTTCCAACTTAATTTTTAAGATTAAAAATCTGAATGTCAACAGTTTCATTGGTCAAGATTCCCTAAAGATAGAGCAAATGCTTATTATTATAATTTCTTTAAAAACATGTCTCTTTGTGCTTTGTCAGAAAAAATGAGAACCCTTCAAAGTACACCTACAGCACTGCCACCCTGACTATTGACAAAGTGTCAGCTCAGGATTTCCAGCATGTGTTCAAATGTTCTGGTGAAGGATATTACAAATCAGCTTTCAAGACAGTTACTTTTAAAGCAAGAGGTCAGTGAATGCATCACAGATTGCCCAACATTTGCTTACATGTTGTCAAGAATATTTCACTCCAGGGTTTTGGATGTGTGCGTGGAATCCATGTTGGAGATGAGGAAGATGAAGGGGATGGTTTTCAGGGTTTTAACTCACATTTTTTTTATTTTCAGACAACAGGAAGACTAGACGCACACTGTATAACATTATTTGATGATTTCATTTAGGGGACAACCAACATGTTCAACTTAAAATGAAAACATGATGGATCATTTACTTAGTTCATTGTCAGTTTTAGACGTTTACTGAGGTTTACAGTCATGCTTCCTATTGTCAGAAGTCAAAACTCTCTTTCCCACTCTGGTCACCAGCTGCAACCCTCTCCAGAGTTCTTAAAGCACTTCATCTCCCAGCAGCCCCAGCGCAAAAGTTTCTGGATGCCGCACACCTGACTTTCATTTGCAACCACCCACGGTACACTTAAGCACTCCACTGAGCCTCACTCAGTGAAAAGTTTTGTTTGTGCCACCTGGATCCTGATAACCCTAGTTTCCTCTCTGATGCTCCCCTGCCTGACCCTGATTTAGCTTTTGCTAATAAACTCGCTGCGGTTGGATACAGCCGTCTACCTGTTCTTGTGACACCCATTACCCGTTCATGTCAGCTTTTGTATTTTTTCTCTCAGAGTCGGCCATCCCACTCGTGACTGGATGCGTTTGTGTGCTGTTAGCCTCTTTTTGCGCCGCTGTCCTCGTCAAGTGTTTCGCCATTGACCTCGCTCTCTTCTTCAGACCCTTCTTTCCTCTCAGCAGAAACAAAGGTAACGAGAAAAAAAAACGTTTTATTTCCAAAAATTGTTTGGCTTCCATGAGAAAATTAGAGATAAACTCAAAAAAACTGACAACAAAAAGGATGAACGTAGTAGGTGTGTTGTTAATTGCCAAGAGTCTAAATAAATGTATGTCAGACAACTCTTGCAGTAAGAAATATTTATTTCCACCTACTTAATATTCACATTCTTTAAGTTGGCATTCACATCTTTTCGTTTTGGCATAAGGCTCCGTTCAATTCCATGATATAGTTTTCCATAAAACTTTCAGGTAACAAAAACCCCAAAAACCAAGATCATCAAGAAGAAGAAAATGTAAGAAACTTAATAAAGTGGCCAGTAAGTGTAGAGATGACTGACTGTGTTCCAACAAAACACATTTAACAAAAAGTTACAGAAATTTACAATAAAATAATTTAATACCGTTATAACATAATTTACCTTTAAGAGCTGCTTTATGGGTAACAAAGTCAGGTTGTTAAAAAAAAGAACAAATGTTAAGGTAGCCCTTCCTTAATGGCTGTTTTGTCCGTTTTGAGAGTGTCTATCATTTAACAATGTTGAGTGTCTTGATTGTTTTTTAGAGTGTAGAATACAGATAGTTTGAGGCTGCAGTATATCCATTTTTTTTATTTTTTGTGGTGCATTTTTCTCAAATCCTTACAAAAAACTTTGCCATTTGACCAGTTTTCCCTCCTTTAATTTCTTCAAGCAAAGCAAACATGAAAACACTACATTAGAATTTTTTCTTTCATGGTCGTTCTTTGACTGGGCAAAATTGGAGGAGTCTTTTTTTTCTTTGGTGTGTCATTTAACTGTCTCCCAGATCCACGGATGTATGACGCCTACGTGGTCTACCAGACGGAGGGTTTGCAGGGGGCCACAGAGGATCAGCTGTTTTCATTCATCACGAGCAGTTTACCGTCGGTCCTCGAAGATAAATTTGGATATCGGCTCTTTATTCATGGGAGGGACGACATACCAGGAGAGGGTCAGCATCTTTAATTTGAACTTTGAGCTTTAAAAGGTTTAATAATGACCAGCTTTATTTAAAAATCACACTGTCGTGAATCTTTCTCCAACTTTAAATGTAATAGCTTCTACATGTCTTGGCTTTTAGGTTTTCTTTTCTTCATGCGTTGGTTTCAGCATGCGACTTTGAAGCTACGTTCACACCGCCTTCTGCAAAAGCGTTCAAACAGACACGTCCAGTGAAAAGTCTATGTTTCGTGCTTCTGCGTTCAAAACTCTCATGTTCCAGCATAGCTAAGCACATTTTCTAAGTTTGTGTTTCGGCTCTATGTGTAAAACGAGCATCCATTGAACATTGTTGAAAATCAAACCGGGTTGAATTTTGACCAATCAGGGACTCGTATTGTGGTAGGGACATATGAATGGCTTCTCCTTTAATTCACTGAAGTGCCAACCGTTGAAAAGATTAATCATGGAGGAGAAAGCAATAATTACGGTTTGTGCCCGGCTGGAATTATATGGCACCAAGTCTTTCATATATCAGGAAAGAGCTGTGAAAGAAAAAGTCTGGAGATTTTCACCGCTTTGACACTCCGCACCAACCCTCTACCTACTGTTGGTGGCGGACATGCGCTGGTATTGGGTAGCGACGGTCCAGTGTCAACGCTACATGCTAAACATGTGTTTAGGAATGCGCATTTAGCCCGTCTTTGAACGCATCTCCATGCCCAGTGTGAACGTAGCTTAAGACTTGTTCAACCACAAAAGAAAAGTAAAGAGTAAAGTAAAGATGACAGAAGTTGGACAGGAATTGTCTGCCTTTGCAGATCGACTGGAGCTGGCGGAAAGCTGCATTAAGGAGAGCAAGAGGCTGATGCTCATTCTAACTCCAGCTGCAGGATCCAACATCAAGGAGAAGCTGCCCTTTTCATCACCTGAAGCTTCAGTGGGCGGAGCCTTTGACTGGCAGGTAAATGGAACTTTTCGCAATAGGTGAATGAAACGGTACTTTTCTGCTTTCAATTTCTCTTTGGGTGCTCGAGATTGTTTTTTTTTTTTTTAAGCCTATTTTTTCTAGAATTAAGATAAACATGAGACTATTAGGCCAATGTGACGGATAACACTTTACCAGCTTCACGAAAAATGTCATTGTGTCTGTTTTGATTTTAACCCTGTGAAGCTCACCGCATGAAAGAATTGACAGAAAATTCACATTTTAGTACTTAAGGTTTTTTTTTTTTAACCCATTTGATGAAATTCACAAAAAAAGTCTGCAATGCATATTTTTTATGATACATAGATGGTATCAATGATGCAGGGTGATTTGTTAAGTTTTTGGTCAAAACAATGTTAACCAAACTTTTCCCACCAAAAGTGTTTGAGATTTTATGAAGCAGCCATTTTGAAATGAGCAGGAAAAGCCCTTCTACTGCCCCTTGTGGAAGGATGATGAACTACAGGGCAGAAAACACGGATCAATTTTAATTCAATGGATTTTTAAGGAAGGTTTGAATCATGCTAAGATGGGAAACCTAGAAATGCATGTATCAATATGAAACAAAAAATAATTTATAACAAATTATGTAAAAATATATTTTTTAATAGTGTACCATTATGTATAGGTCTGCCGCAGAACTGTAAAATCATGTACAATGCTTTAAAATTTAAAGATTAGCATCTTGTTTTCATTAATAAAAATTGTTTTAAAGGAAAACATTTATTTGTATTGTGAAGTTTGGGAAAAGGTTCCATAACTTAAACACAAACAACTTTATTTCAACAAACTATGTTAATACATTTTCTTTCTTTTATCAATTCTTGCAGTTTTATATTTAAACTTGACTCTGGGACATTGTGGTCTTTCTAAAAGCACAACAGTTTTCTAGTCAAGTGTGGGATTTATCCAGATATTTGGTTGGATAAGATTCTCTCGTGTGCTGTAAAGCTCTTTGTAACATTTAGTTCTGGAGACAAGATCAGAATATGGGAAGATCCGTCTTTTCCACCAGAACAACCCACAATTTAAACAGTGGCTTTAATTGAGTTATGTACATGCTGTAAAAAAAAAAAAAATAGTAAAACGTGATCCCAAATTAAAAAAAAAAAGGAAAATACATTTAAAAAATTCGCATAAATCCTTTTTTCAGGTGGGACTTTATCATGCACTGGTCCAGAGTGAGATGAAGGTGATTCTGATTCAGCTGGGAGACTTTGGACCACATGGGTACACCCACCTCCCTCCTGGCCTGCAGCATTTAATTTGCAAGAGCGCCCCCATTAGGTGGCCAGAGGGCTCTCAAAGACTTGGTTTTCAGAAATCCCGCTTCTGGAAAAAGGTACGTTACCTGATGCCAGTCACGCCTGCAAAGAAGCAAGAGCTGGCGGTTGTGTAAGCTCTCACTGCTGAGATTGCTTGAAAAATCTTGTCTGATCCCACCCTTTTTCACAATTATGCTGTGCATATGTCTTTTTAAAGTTTTTTTTCTCTTCTGAAAACATTCACATTGCCTCCTGCATTGCAGCTATGCACAAGTGACATTTTTGTTTTTATTGATCATTTCTTGGCTTGTACGGTTCCATCAGTGACACCTTGTAAATTTTTTTTAAATCATGTAAACTTTTGGTTTGTTTTAAACCTTCATCCAACCCTTTCCACAAATACACTCCACAAATCGATGAGCACATTTTCTTTTTTGTAGTACGAATGCTCTGCTTTTTGAGGTTCAGCTGATTTCTTAACTCGTAACTCCCGTCTCTGTCCTTGAAAATTTGTTGTTTGTTTATTGGAAGCAAGTCAATTCGGACTTAATGGATGCTGTTTTAAGTTTCACTAGATTCCATAATTTCAATAAACCCGACTTTAAAAACATTGCATTGGAATGTGTCCCATAATCCACACCATGAACTATTCGAATGGCTTTTGCTTCATGACACATACAAAGACTGTAGATTTGTTTTATATGTATTTCCCCAAACCTCTACACTGTAATGTAAATCCAGTATTATCAATGAATATATTACTAATCGTGCTTTGTGAGTGAGTGTATGCTTTTTTTTCCAAAACTGCTATGCTTTTAGCCAGTTTAGCTCTGACTTGCTTTATTTGTGGCCTCCAGTTTATTTTGTCGTCCATAATTATTCCAAGGAACTCAATTCCAGTCACTCTTTCCAAAACATGATTATCAATTGAAACTTTTATTTCTAAATCTGCAGGAATGTGGTGATTTCCGTAAATCCTGAATTTAAGTTTGTTAACATTGAGTGAGAGTTTATTTTTGTCAAACCGTTGTTTTAGTTTCCCTAACTCTGTATTTACTATTTTTACTACTTCACTGAGATTCTCCCCTATACATACTATACTTGTGTCGTCAACATAAAAAAAGTATTTGAGTGTATTTGACACCATGTGCATGTCATTAATGTATGGTTTTGGACCTAATATTGACCCTTGTGGTACTCCACAGCTTAAATTTAGCAGAGAAGATTTACAATTTTCCAGTTGTACAAACTGCTGCTGGTTTTAACCAATTTAATGCCAGTTCTCATATTCCACATCTTTCCAGTTTGTTTACTAAAATCTTCTGATCAATAGTGTCAAAAGCCTTTTTTGGATTGATGAACACTCATGAGAACTTTTCATTATCTGTGTCATTTATCCTTTCTTCCGTTAATGCTGATCTATTTTTTCTGAGTTTGTTTTTTCCTCAGTTTGCTGGTGCACTTAGGGCTCTTTGTCCAACTTCTTTTACTGCATGTTTTGCCCTCCATGGAGTGACCTGCTATAAGTAAAAACTCCATCCCAGCCAGACTCCTACGGAAAGACGGGTTGCTGACCCTCAAAGAGGCCATAAAGGTCTCAAATATACTTTAACTAAAAAGCAAAAACAAAAAATTTTTCTAAAAATAAAACAAAATTTACAAACTGAACCTTTTAACGAGCCAACAGACCCCCAATGGCCCCACCAACTCCCCAACTGCAGACTGTCAGACCTGAGAACGTTGTAGAGCGCTTTTCCAGTTCATGCTGTCTACATCAAACTTCACTCAAGCCGGGGATGTGACTCACAGAAGCATCTGGATACAACGTTGGCACCATATGCAGCATAGACAGGAAGAGGGGAGCAGGAAGCTTGTGGAGGCCTTCAGGGCCTCCTCCTAAACATCTCTAAAGCTCCAGATAGTTGTGGAAATGCAAAAATAATCGTCAAAAACTCATTCCAGTCTGGATTAGTCAAACTGAACAGCCACACAAGATCCTGTGGTTCTTCTGGATGAGATGCTGGACGGATCTTTCACCACAGACATGCTCTTAAAAAGGGGCAGAATATTTATTCCTCAAGGTTTCAAACTTCCTGCCACCCACACCCTGCTGGACAGTGGAATTTTGAGGTATAGTTGTCTTTTATTAATTGTTTTACTTGTTAAAAAAAAAAGTTTTTACCTTGAACATCTATGCCTGATTGCCACGAGTCATGGGATGTAAGAATGAAAGACTGAAAGTAATGGAAAAGCTCCTTATCTTCATTCATGAGAGACAGACTTTGTCATAACAAATTCGTTTTATAAATAACCAGAACCAGAGTTGGCTCATAACAAATACATACTGAGAGCAAAGTGAAGCTGAGAAGCATCTTAACCCTCCTTCAAAGTCTGAGCACCATTCAGGGGTTTAACAAATCATGAGGTGACTTTATTCCACAGGTTATTTTACATACTACAAACACGCACAAGTACACATGCTAAATGTAACATTTATTTTTGCCAGTTACTCCACTACTTATGTCTACGGCTAAGATATATAAATATTGTTTATCAGTAAATTTTGGAAGCTGTTCTGGAGCTGGGATGCTACAACAAAAAATGTCCTCAGTTTCATTAATCTGGGATTTTCAAAAACTTTCTTATATTCTCGAGCAACAGATGAAAATGGTTATCTAAAAATTAAACTGTAGACTTATTCCCCTCTGTCTTATTATGACCTCTTTCTTAAGAGGAGCCATAATATTGTTTTTTCTAACAAGATCTTCAATGGCTGGAGTGAGAGCTTCTATGTTTATCCAGAAGAGGGAGACAAATTCCTCTTTATGATACGTCCTTCATTCATCTTCATGTAATAAGCTGTTAGTCAGTGGAATTGTGGCAAAAATGGATCTCAGTTTAAGTATCAAAATATTAAAAAAACACTAAGAATTTTTCTTTAAAGGCCAGAAGAAAAAGGGAAACCAATTAGAAGAATGGAATAAGAAAGCCTGAAACGATGAGTATTTTTTTCCTACTTGTGGCATCAAGAAAACAAAATCTACTCCACCTTCAGTCACATGATCTGTGTGACTCCATCAGCCTTCAGCAGCGGTCTGGATTTGCATGTTTTTCCCACGCTTGAGTTTCTGTTTTTTCTCTCTGGTTTTTCCAGCTTACTTGTTCATTTCAGAATCGTGCATGTTAAGTTATTTGTTGATTTTGAAATCAGCCTGGGGAGTCAGCGAGTTCAGGGAGTCGGCTGGTAAAGATGCAAATGATGGCCATCGGGTGATGATGAGAGCATTAACGCCTGTCTGAGGTCCAACACTGCTATGGAGACATACATCTGTTCACACCAGGACATTTCCTTTGATCATTTTAGGATGTGTTAGATTCCCGTTTAAAACAGTTCAGCTCGGATGACCCCAACAGTAAGTCTCATTCCTGCTTTATTCTACTCTATATTGCTTATATTCCCTCCTTAGACGCAAATGTTAAATTCATATTACCTTTTTATTAAGGGTTTGATTTTAACAAAGGTAAATTTTGAGAAAACAAGGTTGTATAGGAATCAATGTTGTCTGCTACTGCTTTTCACCCCCCAAAAAAGTCAAATATTTAGAGTTTTTCAAATCTTGTGAAATTAATTATTTTACAAAATGTCTTTGTGAAAATATTCATTCACAGAAATGTCTGAATATAAATATTAGACATAGTTCACAACTTATGTCCTCTTTGGACTGATTTTCCGTACTGACAGCTGGATACTCTTAGGATTTTTATGGTAGATTGTACGATTCACAGCTCTGCTGAATAGCTCCATACCATTATACTACCACCCCCATGCTTGACAGTTGACTCTGCTTTTTTTTCACAGTTAGTTTCTTCTAAAATTGTCTCAATAGTTCATAGAAAATATGATCATACTGTTGTAGTGAAGATAAGACTGTTTATTTTATTTACGTATTTTGGGGAACAGATGACCAGTCGTTTTTTTTTTCTTTTTTTCTTTGTCGACCCAGAAAGCGAGCTTTTTTTTCCCAACCTGTTAAAAATAATTTTGTTTCTTCATTTTCTACGAATTGGCTGGTCCATTCCAGACAAACGTTTTGTGAGTTATTTGTTCCCATGTTTCTTTGGATTTATGGCGTGCTGTTTTCTTTTCTTTTTTCTTTTTTTTTATAGTGTTCCACTTTCTCAGACAGGTACTGAGAACAGGATGGCTGAAATCAGGCTGCTTTGAAGCAAAACAAATGAATGTCTGCTTTTTAAAAAAAAAAAAATATTGTGTTTATTTATGATTTACTGATAGGAAAACATCTTTTTTATGTTAGACACATTTGTCTGGATTTTTTAAGTTAGAGTTTCTAAATCTGCACAGTCTGAAAATGAAAGGAAAATAAAAGAAAGATGGTGTCTGGCCATCAACAGTGTTGAGAGTAACCCATTGCAAAAGTATAATGGTAACAAAATACTTTTTTTCTGTAAAGTGTAGGGCATTGCCATTGCACTTTTCAAAAAGTTCATTACTCCTTACATGTTTAGTACCTCATTTATTGCACAGATTAACTACCCAGAATGCATGGTTCAAAGCAGCAAGAGTACAATGCATTAACAAATATAAGACCTTTTTTTTTGGCGCCACATCACCACCACTGAAATGTGTTTGTCACTTTATATACTTTATATTGTATTCTCCACAGCGGGTTTTACAAAGAAAGTAACTCGAAGAAACGCTCATTACTATTATAAGACAGTCATATTGTAAGGTAATGGATTACTTTTAAACAGAAAAAACAAATGTTCTGCAATGTAATATGTTTTGGAGGTAACTTGCATATCCGCGGAGGATGTGATTAAAGTGGAGGAGCTAATATTGATTTTTTTTATTTTAATGCTAACTGAAAAAAGCTACAATTCTGCCTTGGTCTAATGTTTTTTTCAATTATTATTATCATTATTTTGGTCTAATAATTGCTGTATTTTCCTCTGTGTGGAAAAGCAGACAATTGACTACAGTTTCATTGTGACTGATGGAGCTACTAGTAATATTTAATTTAAAAAAATCATATTTGAGGGAAAACTGTCTCAAAGAGAATGTATTTGTAGAAAAGAAGGGATCCCAGCGGTGAGCCCTGAGGTATTTCAAATAGTTTTCTACATTTAATTATTGTCTCAAAGAACACAATTCTCAAAGTCTTTTAATTTGGCATTCTGTAGCTTTTACTCCATAATAATAACCACAGTTTGTGGTTTTCTGGGATTTCTTAGATCGTGTCGTCCTTATGATGATGTGAATTCAGTCTCAAGCATCTATGCATGATCCACATATGCCCTCATTTGCCCTTTTACCTCCTTTTCTCCACTCCGCAGACATGAGTGCATGCTGCTCCGGGCAGGGTTTGTGTGGGCCACTCCCACAGAGCAGGCCGGGGTGTGTGTGTATTTTGTGTGTGTGTATGTGTGTGTGGACCAGGACCAGGGGGTGGCTGTGTGACGTTTGGCCCGGCAGCTGGGAGCTGCTCGGGTCTTTTGTCTGTGTTTGACCCTGCTGACCCGGCACTCGTCCTGATGTCACACACACCTGCACACAGTCAGACACATGACCTCACACACGCACACACATTCAGGCACGCACAAGGATGTATGTAAATGTGTGGGTTTGCTATAGCACACGCTGTCCAAACAAATGGTGTTGAAATAGGCCAGGCCCTGGAGGGACAATCTATCATGACTTAATCAGAGTGCTTGGACTTTGGGTGGACGTGTGTGTGTGTGTTTGTGCGTGTGTGTCAACAAAATTGTGTGTTTGATTGAGCGGATTTCAAAATTAAAGATATTTGCAACCGCTGTTAATTCTTTGGGTTTCTCTAATGGTGAAAGAAGTAACAAAATGACTCTGTTTCTCTACTTTGGGCTGTTTGGTTCAAGCTATAGTTTTTTTGTATGTATAAGTTCATCTAAACTCTGCTGTGAACCAAACCCGTCTTCAAACAAGCGGCTGTTCTAACTGCCTGATGCTCCAAGGAGGTTTGACTTAATCGTGTCCACTCCTAGGAGAGCAGTGTGAAAGCAGATTAGACAGAATAAAGCAGAAACATTTTGTAAAATTCCCAATCAGCCCAATACGAATTATGTATGAATGTATGCTGATGACATAGTTGTGTTGAGTCCAAGCACTGCTGGTCTTCAACAGTTGATAAACAACTGTTCTGCGTGATAATGATATTGCATTTAATGCAAGAAAAATTGTGATTATGACCTCCAGAACGAAAGACAATTTTTTTCTTTCAAATGCTGAGCCTGTGTGTTCTGATAAGATAAAGCATCTAGAGCATGTTATCTCAAAGGACATGTGAGATGATGTCAATATCTACGGCAGGGGTCTCAAACTCGTGGCCCGCGGGCTATATGCAGCCCCCAAAACAATATTTTGCATCCCCCACCTTAATATGAAAGTTTAATGTTAGTGGGTTCCGCCAGTTTTTTATGAATGACACTTTTCAGTGTTGTGTGCAGAGCTGACGAACCAACCAATCACTGTGGGGTTTATGACTCTTGGGGGCGCGACATTGACCGGGCTTGAAGCAGGGAAACATTTAAGCCAGGAAACCTGACAGCCCCCTCCCGGACCACATTAAGGAGTTCCTTACTTTCCTTTTTAGAAAGTGTGTATTCGCACATAATTTTCTAAACACATGCAGCAGATGCTGAACTTTTTTCTGCATGGATCCGGAGGAAAGTTGAGGTTATGGTTTCGCGCTGTTGCGTATCAACCCTTGTGCTATCCTATGGGGTCCAGATGACCCGATCCTTACATTGACGTGTTATCCCTACCATGACAAATGTGAATAAAGGTGAAGAGGATTTCATTTTGTGTTTCAATTTGTAGAGTGAAGTTGTTGAACAGAACCAGTAAATGCTTGAAACAATGTCCAAACATAAAAGAATTTAAGTGTAAATACAGAAATATGATCATTGATAAATATGTACAAATACAAAAAAAATACAGAACATCAGCATTTGTAAATCTACATACCTTGAAAATACGTTTTGTTATTCATTTGTGTGTTTTTTGGAAATCAGAATTACATGTGCAGCTGTAACCGCATATACACTTGGGTAGGGCACTGGACTTTGATGGTGGGTGTACTGGGTTTAGTTGGGAAAGTAAGGACTTCAGGTAAAGGGGGTGAGAGTTTTTAAGATTTTTCTTCTTCTCACTCCCTTTTGGACTTGTGTGGTTTATATAATTTTGTCTTGTCTTGTTTTATATAATTTTCTTGTTTTATATTATTTTTGTCTTGTTTTTGTCTTATTTTGTTATTCTCACTTGTCCAAAATAAAAATGAAATGAATGAATTAATGTAATCCATGGACACCAGTGAAGATCACAAATCATTGAAATCCATCCATCCATCCATCCATCCATCCATCCATCCATCCATCCATCTATCCATCTATCATCTATCCATCCATCCATCTATCCACCCATCCACCCATCTACCTATCTACCTATCTACCTGTCTATCTATCTATCTAATTTCTTTAGCAAACACATATTTGTTGTCATGTTATTATGTACAGTTCATTTTTGCTAGTTCGTGGCAGAAACTGGCTGTCCCTATTGTTGGTTTACTTTTTCAAATGTTTAAAATTCCACATAAAAACCCGTGTCTGCTGACCATCATCATCTCTTTCCCCCCTAAGTGGGGATTTGTCTGCTGGACTAAAGCTGACTGCAATGTGATAAACACAAAAAATGCATTTTTAGAGCTTGGATTGTTGTAAAATTGTGCTTCTAAAAAAATGCAAAATCTCTTTGAGTGAAGTCCAGAGGCTTGGTGGAGTTGCAGTTAGTGGGTCCAAATTATGTGATTAAACCTCAGCAATGTGTCACGCTTGTGTGCCTCTCCAGCTACTCCATCTCCATTACCTCAAACACGAGCCTGCAGGAGCAGCAGCTGGTGTGTGTGCGTGTGTTTGTGTGTGTGTGACACGTTGACATGTTTTTTTTTGCTGCCTCCTTGTCCTCACCGTGTGACCTTAAGGGCATCGGCCCTCAGTCCAGCCTTTTGTGTTTTCTAAGTCCTCGCTGACCCCTCTACACACAAACACACACACACACACACCATCATGTGGCGTTGTGGTTTGTTTGGCCTTCCTCTCCAAAGACGGCAGCATGTGTAGAGGCTGTTAGTATAGCGCTAAGCCTGTAAAGTGTGTGCTTTTGGTTCCTACCAGCTGGACAGTCTTCCTCTCCATGCATTCACCCCTCAGGGTTTGTTAATAGGCCGGAGTAATCCCGGGGTCCGTTTTTTCCCCTCTGCAGGCTGATCAAAACTCCTCTACAAACCCCTGCTTTTGTCTTACTAAAGCCTCCATCAGTCTCACCCGAATTTTCGCCACGCTTATTCATTTTTATCACTTAGCTGAATAAGATCAGTCACTTGATAAAATGTCCCAAATTTGTAAGATTATACTCAAAATCGAAGTGGTCTGTACAAAAAAACAAGAGGTGCAACTTGAGTTTGTCACATTAAAGAACCAAAGGAATCAACTAAATGAACAACTTGTGACGTTGACATCGTGTTTAGCAGTTATCCAGTGGTTCTGGGATTTAGTGTGGATACACATCTTCTTCCAGAACCACAGAAGAAATTTCGAATTCGTCATCTGCATGTGTGATGAAAAAGCTTGCAGTTGCGATGTAGAAACCGCAGTCAGCGGGCCACGAGCTTCCTGCTCTGCTCCATTCCGATGCATCCATTTGTAGACGACAGCATCCATGTTTGTCTTTGTTTTCCTCGTCTGAGCTGAGATGCAGCTCAAAACTGTACGACTGGACAGCTCCAACATTACTCTGCACTTTTGTTGCACCAGTAATGTTACGTTGTTGTTGTGAGGGGTGTAAGCTAGTGGGAGAGCGTGTAAACAGATGGATGCTGGGAAATTAGGTCAGTCTTACCTCCACGCCAAGAGCCCAGCCATAACTCAGAGGTAAAAATCGAATGTCGCTCTGCAGAAACTATTCATTCATTCATTCATTCATTCATTCATTCATTCATCTTCTTCCGTTTATCCCTTTTGGGGTCACGGGGCTGCTGGAGCCTATCCCGGCCACTTGTGGGCGGAGGCAGGGGGGACCTTAGACAGATTGCCAGTCTGTCGCAGGGTAGAGTGTCCACAATCCCACACCCACGCACTCTCACAGTCACACCTAAGGACAATTTAGATTAACCAATTAACCTGTGAAGCATGTTTTTGGATGGTGGAAGGAAGCCGGAGACCCCGGAGAAAACCCCCGCAGAAATGTCCCCCATTGATGTTCTGGTTCAGGTCCCCCAGCCGGGACTTGAACCAGAAGCCTTCTTGCTGTGAGTAACTATGTCCTGGAAAATACCACAGGCTAAAGCCTGACCACAATGAAAAGACCACTTTGATGGATCTGTTCCTTCACCTTACCCCATAGAAAACTGGGAACTTTAATTTGGCCCTTTGCTGCAATGTTACAAGTCAGTTATGTTCAAGTTTACCTGTTTTTCCTCAGAATCGAGGTGGTACAGTCCAACCATCCCAGAATGAGAGCACCAAAGTTGGACAGGAAAGTTAAGAGATTTTGTCCCAAGACAGGTGTTTCTGTCAGCCAATGACAAAGTTAAAGCTTAGTAAACTGTGTTTTTTTTTTTTTTTTTTAATCAGTGAAGTTCCTACAGAATTTGAATTAAATAAATATTAATCACATTCATTACCGGATGGTTATATGGAGCAAAAATGTTTCAAATCAAATCTGGAAACAAAATATTAAAGTTTTTAGAAAGTTTTGATTTGAGCCACTATACAGTGGCTCAAATCAAAACTTTCTAAAAACTTTAATTTACATTTACACAAACCATTCTTAGGTGCATTTAAATGAAATGTTTCAGAAAACAAATCTGTCGATCAAACAACAGGATTGTCACTGAAAGTCAGACAAACAATGGCAGGATTGAGTTTAAAGGCTGCGATCATTCGCTCTCATTAGGTGACATCTCCATATGTTTCCTCTTCTGTCTGAGGCACAGATTCCCAGGTCAAACACAACTGCTGCTGTTGGTCCTGCGCAAACATCAGCTCTGTTCCTGCGCAGCACGCCGCAGCTTTGAAGGTGCAGGCGGGCAGCCGGGACGGGGACACCTGTTCTATAGGCAGATGGCCCACATGGCTCCTGCTCCCCGAGGGGAAAACCCGTCAGATGAGCCCCAATTAGGGAGTCACTGCAAGTCAGAAAAGGGCCGGGGGGCCGGAGGCACATGGTGAATTTTGATTTTCAGATTAAGCTGTCCTGGGGAATTTTGTCATTTTTCTTAAATATTGTTCTTTATTTTCATTTGTACATAAAACCCTGAGATATTTCATGCAAAATATTTTAAAACCCTTAATTTGTAGAACAGAATTCCTTCCAACATTTGTTGTAAAGCTGCATTTGGTAATTGTACGTACCCTATTTGTCAACGTATAGGTCACTTTTGTTTGTTTTTTTGGCACAACTTGGCCGGGAGGGGTGTGAATTATACGAAGGGTTAAAAGCTAGATGTGGGAGTATCAGTATTTGCTACTGACAGCAACGCAGAAGAAGAAATGCCGCTTTAGTCTGACGTCGGGCTTGTTCCAAATCTAAAAAGAGGATGACGAATTCAATGAATTTATAGATTTGAAGTGATATCAAGTTTAGTCAATCTGTCAGTGTGTTCTTTAAGTTGTTTTTGCTAATATACTAGATTCCTCCTATGTTTCATGAAGCTAAATAATATGTCTGTGTCTCTTTGTTCCCTTGATTTCTCCAGTTTTTTTGGTAATAGACCGAGAGTTCTTAAACTTGTGTCCTTGGATTTATGAAAAGAAGACATTTTCTCCTTTCATGTGGAGTTTTTTAGTTTGTTTGTTTTAATATTTCCTCATTCCTGCAGCTATTTTGTGTCCACAAGCAGAAACAAAAGATTGTGTCACTCTGGAATCCCTGCAGTGAGCATTTTGCAGACCTCTGTGGATCACATGAACCAAGTTTCAGAGGAAATAAACTATCTAAAAAGATTCTAGCTACATGCAACATGAAATATCAGCACAGCTGAGCTCTTTTGACTATATATATATATAAAGTAAAACATGTATTTGATTTTTAATTATTCATTCCTAATATGCTAGGACTTTTTTCTTCTACCAGAGAAAATAAGTTGTGCTGTCAAAAATGTTTTTCAATCCAGCAAAACTCCAGTTCCCAGAGCCTCACCCCTTCACAACTGGAATCATGGAGAATTCCCAAATGTCCTCTGCAGACACTGAAAGGAGTTCATCAATAGTATGCAGCCACTGGGAGATATTCAGGTTTAAAAATGCATTGCTGGCAGTCTGAGGGATTTATAGAATATTCTATATTCTATTATATTCTATTAATTAATTATTATTATTATTATAATTATTAATACTATTAATATTCTATTCTGTATTACCATATATTGCACTTATTATATTTCTATCCAGTTTGAACCCGATCTTTTTCGTTTTTTTTGTCGGTTTTGCTTGAGTTGTCAAATCCTCAGACAGGAAATGTTCATTTGTTTATTTGAAGCTCTGTCCCACCAAAAATGACTTAATTTCCTGTTTTTACCCCTTTATTATTCTTTTTCCTATTCTATGAAGTCGTCCTCATTTGGACTGTAGCCTTAAAGCATGTTTTTGGGTTTGCTGGTTGTGGTTTCAGTCTTGTGCGTTTGAACACTTTCATTTCACGGTTTCTCTCCTCGCAGAGCCCACAGGACCTTTAAAACAACCCGCCTCATTGTCTTTGTTAGGCCAGCCGTCTCTGCTGGGGCCAGGTGCTCCTCAGAGCTCCGTCATGGGTCCTATGCGTGTTTTTTTTTTTTTGTCTTCTTCCCCTTCATGTGTCTGCATTTGTGTGTAACAGCCCAAAGCATGGTGTGTATGTGTGCAGCTGCCCGCCCGCCGAGAGCCTTCCTTTGTGTCCCCCTCCTCAGCATTGTCAGCTCGTGTCCTGTCGTCCATTCACAGCTCCAGCCTGAGGATGGGCTGCCGATGCTCCATCTATGTGTGTGTGTAAGTGTGTGTGTGTTTGAGAGGCTTAGCTGGGGGGGGGGGAGGTTAGTGGGTGGAGTCACTTTACCACATCTTGGTTTCACTGCTGGTGTGATTGAAGTGTTGTACAGAAGAGGCTTTGGTGAGGACAGGAAAGGGAGATGTATGTGATTGTGGCCCGTGGAGCAGAGGGGAGGAGATGGTAGATGAGTTACATTCCATCTGTTGTCAGTCGCTCTGGTGAGCCTGAAGCATCAGGAAACCCCAGTCTGCCAATCTAAAAAAAAGTGGATTTTGTTTTAGGGATTGCTGTATAACTTCATCTGGAGACTCACACTTTGATTGGTTTTCTCCCTTTCCAGTGGATACTCGCAAGTCACTGCTTTTTACCTTTTGCCAGGACATTTTTCTTTAATCAAATCTGGGCTTCCTGTGTTTATTTCATCCCTGGCTACTTTAGGAAACGGACTCTTTTTGCACATTTGAGATTTGCTGCAGAAATGACCAAAAAAAACGCATCAGGAGAGCGACTGTAGGAGTTTTCTGTGTTTGGTTGGCGTGCTGCTGTTAAAGCAGTGTGGTAAGTGCTCTGCCCCTTCATGTCTGCTTCATTTGACTCTGCCTGAATCTCTGAACAGTAGGCATGCTGTGGACAGAGGAGCATTTACTTTCATGAGTCCTTTGTCAGAACAGTTCAGTATTTATTTTTTGTAATTGTTGATCTTTGCCATAAAATGCAGAAGAACATTAGATTTAAGTTTATAAACCAAACAAACCAAATGCACGACGGTCACTGGAAGTAAATAAAACTTCAAAGTAAAGTTTTCAAGTGTTTTTCACATTGATGTAGCTATAAAAAATAAGAAACCAAAGTTCAGTTAACTGCAAGAAGTTCTGAAAAAGTCATACATGGATTAGAAGAAAAAAGTACGAATACATATGAATCTAAAAATACTACAAAAAAATCAATTTCACAAAGTTAACCGGGAAGTTGACTTAAAAAATACATTTTTTTTTTTTCAAAATTGTTATAAAACTGTTATGTTTTGTTGATCCTGCACTAACTAATGGTATAAATAATGGTGATAAATAGATGTTATTTTAATGTTTCAATTATCAAGCAAGAAGACGTACATATAGCAGCCAATCAGACATATTTAGATGAAATAGTAAGACGTGTGGTTTGATTTGTGTGTCATTGATCCTGAATCGTGTCGGGTCGCCACCTAAGTAACCCACAGCCTGACTATTCTCTGTGTCAGTTTTCATGAAGTGTGCATTTCACTTTTGTGTAAATTATCTCCGTCTGAAGCCAGATCAGGAGTGATCGATAGAGGAACAAAAACACCATGAAGAAGTGATCAGTAGGACATTTTGGGGGGGGGGGATTTCTGAGGGGAATTTCAGGTTTTTTTCCTCTCTATTAACAGCATCTGAAGCCGTCAGTGCAGCCGCTTAACTACTGAGGACAAAAGTGGTGGTTCATGTCACTAAGCGCCTGCCCAGGCTTTAGTCATGATCATGCACAACTTTAGGGTGAAAGAGTGCATTACCCAGAATCCCCTGCTCTCAAAGGTTGCCCACCAGACAGACAGCATGGATGTGTGTTGCTGAATTTGGGCACCACCAGTTGCGGCAGAGAAGTGAGGGGAGGAGGAGGTGAATGCTTTCAGGGAGGTCCCATGTGGCTTCAGCAGGCATCTGTTATCTCCCCCCTCCCTCCCCCCATGTACCTCCCCCACCCCCAAAACCCGGCCGATCTCCACCAAATCAGCCTCGCTCACTGCCGGGCCCGGCCGGCGAGCGGCAGCCGTGCGGCGGCGTGCCCTGAGGGACCGTTCGGGGGTCCGCCCTCAGGGGAGCTCATCCTTCTCCACATGCCCCCCTACCCCCCCCCATGGGAGCTGACCCCCAGATCACAGCGCGCAGTGCAGAGGCGGCGCGGGCAGGATGGGTCACTGAGGTGGAGGATGCAGCATCTGCTCACTGTGGAGGCAATCGCCCAGTCATCCTTCTGCACATCCCATGCACACGGTGGAGTCAGCTGTCTGTTGGAGCCAGGTCTCCCCCCAAACCAAAGGGATTCAAAGCGGTTTAAAAGGCCCCCGCAGCTGCAAATGTGACCATTCTGGCCAAATGTTTGAGAAATTAGCTAAAGAAGAGGAAAGATGCCAACAATGCATGACTCAGGACTAATAAATTCTGTAACATAAGCTGTTTAAAAAGACCAATCAGATACAAATGTTACTTTTCCCAGTCACAATAAACGTAAATCCACACATTTTGACACTTTCTAAATTGTTCAGCAAACTATTTTATACTTGCAAAGATGTAAAACTTTGTTTGCTCTACATCTTTCTGAGCTTTTCCCACAGTCAGACTCATTAAGAGCCTGGATCTTTATTATTAAAATGTAATAATACATTTAGTTTAAAGTTCAATAAGTGTTAGACTGGCACTTATTGTTATCATTTTGGAAACAAAAGGTTTGAGTTACGTTCTAACAATGAGTGCTAGTTTTAGATTTCATGCTGTCTTTTATGTGTTTGTCAAACAATAATTGTCTGATTTTATAATAACTCCTACTAAGATTATATCCTCATTTTGTTCACATTTTGTCCTAAAATGAGTCATTTCCACTTCTTACACTAGTTTTTGCTACTGTTTTTGAAATGAACTGCAGTACAAACCGTTTGCTTAGAACTAGCAAGATAATATTTATTGTTGGACTGAACAACATTCAACTTTAAGTAATTCTATTTAACAGCCTTTTTAGCCTATTTTTCCCATTTTGAATGCCTGCATGGCCTGTACTGTTTCTAGATTTGGTATCTCTTCATAACATTTCTTGTTAAGTAAAAGTTACAGATAATTTGACTACTTTCCAGTGTTTCTCTTCGTATGAGTAGTGTTCTTTTCATATTTTGGCTACCCCTTTTGCGGTGGCTTGCCTGAAAATGTACATTTCGTTTTTGTGAAAGAGCAGGAACATTTTCTAATCTTTAATCCTTACCCAAAGGAGGATTTTCCAGCTTCTTTGGGATGTCTGATGTTGAATCCCATCTCTCCTTTTCCTTCTCTGGGTTCACACATCGCCGGTCTCATGTGTTTGTCAAACAATAGCTGTCTGATTTCATAGTAACCGTGATTTGTTGTGAATTAGGTGTCGAGTATTTGATTTTCTACAGATGGGGGTGGGGGGTGGGGGGGTGTTGCTGTGGCCTTGAGGAGGTGTCACAGAAAAAAACCAGACTGTGGGTTCTGATGGCAGTCATTTCTGCTGACTCCTCAAAGATCCTGTCTGTGCGTCTGATGTTGCAGACTCTGCCGCATTACTGAGCACGCCGGCTGCATTTTTTTTTTGGGGGGGGGGCTTGGGGGGTTGAATGGGTTTAAAGGCCCCCAGCCTCCGTCTGTGCATGCTGCTCAAGCCGGGGAGAACAATGCCTCCATCACAGGGGGACAGATTGGGTGGCAGCTGCATTGTTGAAGGACGGCAGGCCAGACACACTTTTCAACCCCCCCCCCCCCACACACACACACACACACACACACACCCATCCCCACAACACGCACAGATTCACTCTCACTCCGTCCCTTTGTACCCCTTTTGTTGGTGGCGGACTAAATTATTCCAGCTCTCTTGTGGCATTCAGAATGACAAACTGCGGCCCGGCAGATTAGACTTCGGGGGGGTCGGGCCGTTGGGGGGGGGGGCTGCTTTCCGGTGTTTCAGTTTAGGAGATTCCTCATTAAAGCGGTCAGAACATTTCCATGTAAATACTCAGCACTAAATCAATGACCGGAGACTGATCAGGATAAAAAATGTACATTTATAAAACCATATTTTCTGAGTTTTAAGCAATGACTTTGAGCACACACTGCAAAAAATAAATCAATAAACAAATGAATTAATACATTAATAAATTAGAAAAGATTATTAATCCAAAGAAGAAAATCCACATGAAGTAGTAACATTATAACTCCTTGCAGTGAGTAATTTTTACTTACAGTATTTTCTTCACCATAAGGCGACTTAAAAGTCTTATTTTTTATTTTTATTTTATTTTTTTTTAAAAACGACCCTATGATTGGAGCGTCTTCATTCCGGTTTTGTTTACTGATTGAGAGAGAGATCCACGGCCCTCTGACAAAATGTTAGTCTGGTTCTATTTACAAGCTGCTAAATGCTGGTTGGCTGGTTTCGTGAACTTTGATAACACGGCTAACAGTGGGGGTGGGGGGTGGGGGGGGTTACATGTTACTAACTAGGTTGAGAGTTAGCATAGTCAGAGTAAAGTCTGTCTCAGATCAGTGATCAGTTTATTATTTACATGTTGCAAACAAGGTCAGGAGTTAAATCACCAAATCCGTTCACAGTTTCTAAGCAGGTTAGCATGTAGCGTGTTACAAACGAGTTCCAGGTTGAGTTCGCCATTTTAAAGTTTCCTCATGGACCCTGTCCGTGCGTTTTGTAGTCTGAATCTGCATTCCTAGACATTTCCCATAAGTCTCTGCAGAAAACCAGTGTACATCAATGCCCACTAGATAGACCACAATGTTTTGAGTTTAAACAAATTTTTGTCAAGAGGAATTTAAAAAATGTTCTATAAGCCATCAGCATTTTCCTCATTAGAACCCAGTGGATTCATTAAAAAAAGTAAACGAGTATAATACTTATGAAATCTGTGATGCCATATCTGCTGTAAAAAAAATGGTGGTGCGCATGGCTCCTGGTCATCTGATGGAGCCAGAAATACGCTAACAAGAAATCTTAGAATAAAATATCCAAATCCAGAAACAGCAAGTTCCAAAAAAAGCATTGAAAAGTGGAAAGATAAGATAAAAAAGTCAGCTGTTAGATGGAATCACTTCAAATTAAATGTTACTCAGCCCAATAATAAGTTCTTCAAGTTCCAAGCAAATTGTTGGTTTGTTTTTAATTTTTATGTCAACAACCTAGTGCATTAAGAGGAAAAGAGTAATTTTAGAACAAAATGAGAACACAATCTTAGTACAAGTTGGCCCATCTTAATAAAATCCTTATAAAATCTAGAATTAGCGCCAATTGTTAGAACATAACTGAATTTTAAAATGTTAAAAACTGCCTTCAGTTGATGACGCAATTCTGTTGAAATTTAATCTTTTATATCTGATCAATCATTCATCTCTTAAATCAACCAATTTAATATTTACTTTAGATTTACATTAGGTTTTTCTACTGTTAAAATGATGAAGGATTAGAGATTATTTCGTGATCATTTTCTTATTCTGAGACAAAAACATCTTGAATGTAATGATTTTGAGAAAAGCTTGGAAAGGTGTGGAGCAAAAACAACTTCAAACCTGGTCAAATATCTTGAATGCCTAAGATGTTTTCAATCGTTGTATCAAATGGTTTGCAGAGTTCAGGCTGTCTTCCTCTGCAAGCCTTCTGTCTTTGTGTGGTGATTTTATGTAAAGTGAGAAAAAAACAAAGAAAAAAGGTTATAAATGCTCCAAAATCACAGAGATTTGTAGATCATTTAGATGCTCAGATCTGCTTTTTAGGACTTTGCATGTGGCATCATTTAGATTCTTGCTGAGTTTTTTCAGGTTTACTTTGCTTGCTTTAATCCAAAACCCCTAAAACACACAGTTCACACCTAGACACCTCACAAATACATTTTTATTTTGTATTTTGGTACTTGAGCTGTTGCTTTGGTTTTGCTCCAGTTCATATTAGGGACATTTTCAAGACACAAACTTGCGGGGTGAGCATTTAAAGCAGGCAGTAAAACCTCCCAGGTATATTCACCTGTTGTGCTTTCATGTGCTGCTTCTTTCCATGCTCTTTGTGACCTCGTCCACCTCTTCCTGTCCCATTCAGAGTCCTAATGAGGTCACAAATTTGACTGGATTTAGCTGACGAGTCACCAAATGAATCCACAGACTTGTTCCATGTTTCACATTAGTCTAAAAAGATTGTAAAATATTACAGCGGGGAAAATAAGTATTGAACACGTCAACATTTCTCTCAAAAAACATATTTCTAATCGAGCTATTGACACGAAATTTTCACCAGATGTCGGCATCAACCCAAGTAATGCACACATAGAAAGAAATCCAAACATTTATGTCCATAAATGAAGTTATGTGTAATAAAGTGAAATGGCACAGGTAATAAGTATTGAACACGCTTACTGACATATATTTAATACTTGGTGCAAAAACCTTTGTTGGTGATTACAGCCTCAAGACGCCTCCTGTATGGAGAAACCAGTGGAATATATTGCTCAGGTGTGATTTTGGCCCATTCATCCACACAAACTCCCTTCAAATCTTCATTCTACAAATCCAGTCTTTTTCTCCTTGAATTAAAGCCGGAATTTTCAGTGTTACCTCTTCAATCAAATCACGTTAGGAGGTTATCACCCTATAGGCACAAAAATCACTGAATAAATGCAGTTAAACACTTATTATTTGCATCACAAAAGACCAAAAAACAATAAATGTAATAATGGATCAGATTTATCTGCATTTTTTCTTGTTGCATTGCATTCAAAGCGCTTACAGTGTGTCCATTATTCATTGACTCCTCATTCATACTTGGTGATGGGAAGCTACTAATGTAGCCACAGCTGCCCTGACTGACAGAGGTGTGGCTGCCAGTTTGCGCTAACGGCGCCTCTGACCATCACTGGGATCATCCATGCACATTCACACACCAGTGGAGGCCACACTGGAGACAAGGAGGGTGAAGTGTCTTGCCCAAGGACACAATGACAGCTGGCTGGGGGGAGCGGGGATCAAACCGCCAACCCTTTGTTCATTGGACGACCTGCTCTACCACCTGAGCCACTGCCGCCCGGTTAACCACTTTTGTTTCTTTTAACCCTTGTGCTATCCTAGGCACTTTACCGTTGGGGAGTTGGGTCATCTAGACCCACTAGACAGTGCACTGAACCTTTTTTTTTTTTTCAATGATTTGTGATCTTCACTGGTTCAATGGATTACATGAAATTTTTCCACCTTTCTCATGGTAGGGAGAACACGTCAAAGTAAGGGTGGGGTCATCTAAGATAGCACAAGGGTTAACATTTATTGCACCTTATTGTTTTTGACAATAAGCTCATGTATCCAATGGTTTCAGCTCATTACGTGCTGCTGCTCTCAAGAAGCTTCCCAAAGGCAGCCTAGTGCAAAGAAAGAGTGAAGGTCTCCAGATTAGATCTGTCAGAGAAAATGGCAATTCAAAGTCAGTTGGAGTTTGAAAATTTCCATTAGAATTATTTATTGTGCACCTTTTAGACGAATAAAGTTTATTTTTTTATGTGCAATCACTTTAAGCTGCAGGTTTGTTGCCCATTTCAAGTGTTGTCAAGAAACAAACCTCTTTCAACAAAGCACTTTGAATTTAGAGACTCCATATGTTATTTTTAGGGTGGACACTCTTCTTTTTCAAAATAAAGTGGGTAACTTGGCTGTGGGGAGTCTAGTTAGCTTGTGCCATTCCAAGTTCTTCCCTCTTTTATATTAATTAATTGTCATTAATTGCTATTTATCTATTAATTTAACTTCTAACACAGCTCTCAAAGTTGGAAAATTCAGGTTTCATTTCAAGACAAATGCTTTTAATTTGATACAAAAACGTTTGTATGGTTCTGTGCTGTTAGTTTCTTTGTTTCATCTACTTTTGTCTCTTTTTAATTTGTATTTGTTTCAATCAGTTTGAAGGTTTTTATTCCCTTGAGTCATTTTTTTTTTATGTTTTATACCAAAAACAAGGTTTTCACAAGTTAATTTTCGTTTTTTTTATATGCATGTTGGAAATAATCGAGGACTTATGCCATTACTTACGTCAGTCATTTCAGGTTAGAACACAAAAAAATATGTAATTATTAGCAAAGACATAACATTTTAAATGCAACATATGTACAATAAACCATATCTTTAAAAAATGTGCTTTTGAATTTATCAAACAATTGTTTTTATATTTTCTTAGCACTTCCCGTACCAGCATGTCTGCACATCAGAATGACAATTCTCAACTCCATTGTGTGTGTTTGTGTTTTTCTCCTACTGACCAAATCTGCGGAAGCGTGACAACAGCTGGAGGAATCCACTCACCTGATGAGTTTTTACAGAAGGCGGCTGCTGATTTTGTCGTCAGTTTGTTTGTTTTCCTGCTCACTGAATATTCTAATGCCTGGTGCTTCAGTTCCCTACCGCCTAATTGTGTGTTTGTTGTGCTCACCTCTGAACTTTCTGTCCAGGAAGCGCTTGGAGCGGTTAAAACACCAGTGGCGGTGTCAGGCACAAGGCGGACATGGAGGACCGGGGCCTGGATGCATGAGTGGGCTTCATGGGCCTGAAGGACCATCTGGAGGATGGAACAGGCCACATCCTCAGCCTGGGGCTGGATCTGGATTACCTCCACGTAGATGGTGCCCTGCAGAAGACTAGTCCAAGTCATGCGGCCAGCCCCGGGGTCCTGCAGGTCAGAGGAAGCGCCCCTAATAGGAGCAGTGGCAGCATTGGTGGAAGTAGCACCAGTCTGAGCACTCGGTCATACTACAGCAGCAGCAGCAGCAGCAGTAACTTTTCAGAGGAGAGCGCCATCTCTGACAGCGAGGATGAACGACTCCAGGCTGCTCCCAGTTCCGAATCCAAGAAACCTTTCCCAGATAGGCCTCAGCAACACTGGGGAGAGTCCTCCTCGGACAGCCAAGGGGCCAGGCTGGACCTGGAATCGACCCTGCAACCTGGGGGCTCTCATCAGACAAACAGATCCCCTCCTGCCGACCGCATCACAAACTACTGCACCAAGGTGGAGTTTGCACTCAAGCTAGGCTACACCGAAGACCTGGTGCTGCTGGTCCTGAAGAAACTGGGCCCAGATGCACTCATCAACGACATCCTGGGAGAGCTGGTGAAACTGGGAACAAAGACGGAGCTGCAGCTGCTGGGAGGGTCTGTCTCTCACTCTCTGTCATCGTCTTCGTCAACCTCTTTGGCATCCTCTTCCTCCTCCAACTCCTCGCTGGATTCTTGCCGGCTGGTGTCCCAGCCCCCCATGATGGAGGACAAAGACAACCTAAGGCCCGTCGTCGTGGACGGAAGCAACGTGGCCATGAGGTAAAGGAGAAAAACCTGCACAAACGTTACATTTACAGATTTCCTCTTCCTGCTTGCAGAGTCCATCAAAGTCTGAAAGTGTCTAATTAGTGTTATTATACAAGTTTGTCTGATCATCTTCTGATACCTCGCAAAAGCGTCCCCAGTGGTCTTTTAGCTATGATTATGCCATTTTTAGCCAAAATACAAAAAACCTGTGTTGTTTTTAGGACATAGTTTTGGACTAAAAAAGAACAGTTGCAGCCGGTACCATTGGCACAAAGCAACCCCGCCCCCACTTCCTGTCACCATCTGTTCACATGCTCTCCCGCGAGTTTACAGCCCTTCATACCCCTAATCTGACATAAGCGGTGTAATAGAAACGGCGAGCAGTATTGGAGCTGGCCTGCCGTCCAGTTTTGAGCCAGACGCCAGTTCAGGCGGATGCATCAGAATGGAACAGACCAAAAAAATTAAAAACGGGTGGCCCGCCTAGCGTATTTTTTCAACGGCACAAATGCAATCTTTATCAAACAGCATTTTTCACACGATTTGAATAGCTCTTTGAATTATTAATTTTTGGACATATGTTCTCCATCATGTGAAAAATGCCACAAGATCATGTTAAAAACAGCAAAAAACACTATTTTCAATGGAGTGGGTCTGTATGTATGCATGCAGCTTTTTATCGACCTATTAATTCATAGCATAAGTCCTTCTGTTACAACCACTGTTTATCAATATTACTTCAGTTCTCTTCTTAAAAAATAATCATACATTATACCTAAGATATTTTACTCAGTCAATATAAATTACTTTAAAAATGTGCCAAGAGTTTCCCAGAATGCAGCAGGTTGATGGACAGCTCAGAACCCCAATGGAAGTAAGATGAGGTCAATCTCAGAGGTGTTACTGTTTCAGTCAAATCTGGGAAGGAACACACTCGTGTTTGATTTAAGAGTTTCTGCAAAACTGAATGCAATCGACTAGTGTTTGGTGCAAGAACAAAAAAGTACCAGGCAATAAAATTATACACGTCTTTACTTTTTTTTGCAGTCAAACGGTAAACCAACTCTATGTTGAAAAAGGTTACAGGAAATGAGCACAAATGAATTGGTGTCTGTGCTTCATTTTGGGGTTTCCTCTGTCAAACCTTTTCTTTAACTGCTTTGTTTAGATTTCTGAAATGAGACAGGAGGTTGTGTGTTTTGCTGTGTATGTCCCAGTTCTGTTGATTCAAAATTGACCCATCGGTGTTTGTGTGAGTGTGTGGCCCTGCAACAGTCCGACGACCAGTTCAGGTGTACAACGCCTTCACCCAACAGTAGCTGGGATAGGCTCCAGCAACCCCGTTACGACAAAAGGGAATTGGCGGTTTCTGAAGATGAGTGGATCCAGACTTCTGTCTGCAAGAAATATGAGTTTAATTTGCAGGAATGATCAGCTGTAAGTCTCCCTGGGACATTTGGAAAAGGTTTTCTCTAAAAGCAGAATGTATTTGAAACCATCGTGTGGCTTTTATATTTATGTTTTTTTTATTAATTGACAGATCTATTTGATCTCAGACCAAAGTGTTAAGACAAAAACATTTATGTAAAACTTTTAAGCAAAAAGGGAAAATATTAAATATGGACAAATTGGTAAATTGAAATAAATAATTGTTTATCAGCAACTGTTTTTGAAAAAATAAATAATCCTAATTTAAAAAAAAAAAAACCCCAACTAATCATGGAACTCTGAGTTGGCTCTTTCCGGTAACCTGCCCCAGATAACTTAGAAGAGGGTGTTGGGTTGTGTAATCACAAGAGCATCCTTGAATGTTCTTTTTCATTCATTCTGCTCCAACAGTCACGGAAACAAGGAAGTGTTTTCCTGCCAAGGCATCCAGCTGGCTGTCGACTGGTTCTTTGGGCGAGGCCACCGAGATATCACCGTGTTTGTGCCGGCCTGGAGGAAGGAGCAGTCGCGTCCTGACGCTCTCATCACAGGTGAGGGTTTTGTCCATCCACACCTCAGCATGGAACACCCAGAAGAGCCACTCTCCACCCTCTCCTCCTGTAGACCAGGAAATCCTGCGGAGGCTGGAGAAAGAGAAGATCCTAGTATTCACGCCATCTCGGCGCGTGCAGGGCCGCCGCGTGGTTTGCTATGACGACCGATTCATTGTCAAACTGGCCTACGAATCAGATGGCATCATCGTTTCCAACGACAACTACAGGGATCTGGCCAATGAGAAGCCGGAGTGGAAGAAATTCATTGACGAACGCTTACTGATGTACTCCTTTGTGAACGACAAGTAAGCAAGGCACACCAAACATCAAGTTAAAGAGAAAATGATGCAATGTTTTCTGTACAAATGCTATAGAAAACTGAAAAACAAAATCTTGTTTGTTAGTGTGCGGAAATACTTGAAAATAAAAATCCCAGTACGTTTAAAAAAAAAGGAAGATGTTAACGTTTTACCTTATGGGTAAAATCCTGAAGCAGGATTTTTTATTTTGTTTTTGTCATAGTGTAAAAAGTAAGAAGAATTGTGTTTGGTTGATTATTTTTTAATAATGGTTCCTAAATCTTATAACTGTATAAAAGCAATGGTGCCACACTTGGGACAGGTTTCTATGGAGGAACTGCAGAGCTGTATCTGTAAAAAACGATGGTGTCTTTTCAAACCAAAGAGCTTCTCCAGTCCAGACTCTGACCCTGTTGGATAATTTGAATGACTGAAGATTGATGGTAAAAAACAGTCCAGACTGGCTTAACCCCCTCTGGGGTCACAGGGCTCCCACCGACTGGACAGGCCCCCAGTCGCTGGCACAGACTCACATTCACACCGAGGGACAATACATTAACTAACATATAAAACCTGTTTTTGGACTGCGGGAGGAAACCGAACAAAACCCACACAAGGAGAACATGTAAACTTCACACAAACCAGTTGGGTTTTGAACCAGAGCCTTCTCACTGCTAGGCTAACCGCTACACCACCACTGAACAGAAAAAAAAAATGACACTAATAATTTACAAATTATTTCATTTAACAATCAGGATCCATAGTAGCGTCCGTAAAAACATGCACGGCCACAACAGCCTGGCCCCTCCTCCTCATGCTGGTCACTGGATTCGAGCTTTAACGTTTAGCCATGATGGCAGACCGCCACATCCTCTCTGCTTGTAGACTCCTGGAGGCGGTTCTGTGGTGAACCCACTCCAAACATGAGAAACTTTGCTTTTCCATTGAGGTCGATGCCAGCCCACACCATCACACTTCCTCCACCAATCGATACTGCGTTTCCTCCACTTCGTCTCCACATTTTGATGCCGGGTCTAACGAGCGCAAGTCACGCCATCCTGCAGACCAGGACAAATCGATGCAGCATCTTGGTTTTGCAACACAGCAGCTCGAACTTGATCGATCATTCGGGCCTCACCGAGGTGGATTCTTTTAGGACACACCTACTAGCAAATCCTGTTTCCACCTGTCACCTGGAGTTCCTCGACTTAAAAGAAACAACAGCAACAACTATTAACAAAGAAACATTTTACTAATCTCTCACACCCCAATTCTCAAATGTGGCACCATTTAAAAAGGGAATAAATTGGCTCTCCAACTGTTCCACGGAACATTGTCACAAAAAATCAACCCAACACAAACATCCTTATTGTGTTCCAAACTATGAATGAAGCATTTAAACATTCTGTTGTCTCTAGATTTCTGCACAATGCAAGTTTAATTCCCTTTTCTTTTCTTTTTGCTCCTTTTTTCTACACCACTTTCTCCTATTTTTGTTCAACGGATTAAAAAAAAACCCTCCCAACACTGAAGAATAATGCTTTTTAAATGATTTTACCAGTGCATTGACAAAACTGAAGACTCCCAGCATCAATCTGCCATGATTCTTTTCCAGAAAACCTGCTGTAACGCCAAACCTTGTCACCATAGAGCACCCCCATGAAGAAATGTGGCCTTAAACTTTATTAAAAAAAGAAAAGAAAAGAAGAAGCATTTTTTGGTTGTGACTTTATGATCTGTGTGTTCAGATTCATGCCACCGGACGACCCACTCGGACGCCACGGGCCCAGTCTGGAGAACTTCCTGAGGAAGAGGCCTGTTTTCCCTGATCATAGAAGGCAGCCATGTCCTTATGGTAAGGAGGCACAATTGGGGGCCCCGGGGGCCCACATTATGCTTTCTGTAAACTAAATGAAGTATCCTTCCTTTGATTTAAAGTCCCACCACGATTATCTTTTGATCTATTTTCAAGGTGTTCCCATTGATCTTTAGTTATGACCGTGCCTGTGTTGTTTTCTGGGACATAGTTTCTACAAGGCGGCAGGCGGGAGTTTATAAGAAAGTACCCTCTTGGCTGTGGGCAGGACTTTGGCTCAGAACAAGCCCCCCCCCTCCCTATTTTTCAACAAATAGAATAAAGAAACACTCAACAAAACAATTTTAGGATTAATTGTCTAAATAGTTGGCCTCCATTATCAGAAAAATGCCACTAAATCATGTTAAAAACACTAAAAACGCTATTTCCATCAGAATAGATCTTTAATGACTTTTGGAACGTCTGCATTTCTTTTAACCCTTGGTCTATCCAAGGGACTTTATCTAGACCCACTAGACAGTGCGCTGAACCTTTTTTTTTCAATGATTTGTGATCTTCACTGGTGTCCATGGATTACATGAAATCCTCTTCACCTTTATCCACCTTTGTCATGGTAGGAGAACACGTCAAGGTAAGGATGGGGTCATCTGGACCCCACAAGATAGCAAAAGGGTTAAAGTAGGATGGAAAGAAATACAAAAATCTTTTAAATTTGCTCTGGGATTGGTAAGTGAAGCTACGTTCACACCGCCCTCGGCTGTGCGCGTTTCATTGAAAAGTCTATGTAAATGTGTGTAATTGCGATTTTTGGGCTTCCGTGTGGAAAACTGTGTGTTCACAAAAATTTCTACTAATGTTTTTAGCCACTACGTACGAAAGGGGTGGCCTTAGAACGTGCATTGAAAGTTGATCCACGCCATCCATTTAAATTCCTGAAAGTGCCATCCATTTGAAAATTATTCATAGAGGAGGAATTAATAATAGCGCTGTGTCCTGCCGGAATTCTATGACACCAAGTCTTTTTCTATATTGGATTCCAGCTGTAAAAAAAAAATAAAAACCTTAAGAAAGAGTCAGAAGATTTGCACCACTTTGATATTTTGCACCAAGTGTGTGCACCATTCTTGAATGTGTGCCAAATGCCCAGAGTAAACGTAGTTTAAACGTAGTTTAACAGTTCACTGTCACTAAACAGGATTCTCTCTAACATTTTAGCTTGCTAGTGGTTCAATTTACTCATTTTTTTAAAGTCACCTTTAGCAAGGCATCAAGTATCTCTTCAAAATCAGATTAGGATGATAAAAACATTAGAAAATTCCAATGTTTTCTAACATGTTCCTTTTTTTATTTCAGGCAAGAAGTGCACATATGGCCATAAGTGTAAGTTTTACCACCCAGAAAGGGGCAGCCACCCCCAGCGGTCTGTGGCCGATGAGCTCCGAGCCAGCGCCAAAATTTCTGTAGCTTCCAGAGGTTTGCTGGAGCAGGCCCTGTCTGTAAAAAGCCAAACTGAGGAAACGGCTGAAGCTGAAACAAAACAGGCCAATAGACAGCCCCACCACAGTCCTTGGAGCTCCTGTTCTGACCTCATGGAGGATGGACTACAAGCTTATTCCAAAGTAAAAGGCCGTAGAGGAAGTGACGGCAGCATTGGCCGTCCTACTCCTGGGGGACTTCCTTCAGCAGGATATCTGGAACTATGGGAGCATCCTGCAGGAGATAGCAAAGGCCCCAGGTTTGTTGGAGCAAATTCTTCAAGCCAGGTTGAAGCTTATCACAGGTCTGAGTCCCCAAAAGTGGGGTACAGCCCCCTGATGAAGGCATATTCAGGATTGAGTGCTATGATGCCAAAAACCCCAGAATGCCTCTTGTCGACTGACCTGCCATCAGGTTTACATTCATTAGATGGTAGCAGTGATGGATCGGACTCTTTCTCTCCTTACACCACTGACACAGCAGATCATGGGCTCAAATGCCACCATGACCGCTCTTGCCACCATCACAGATTTGGTAGCCCGTACACCCATCTTGCTACGCAGGTCTCTCCGGGATTGAACCAGCACTCGCCTCGTAGCTCGTCACTTCCTAAAACATTACCAAGACCGCAGGCCTTTAGCTCCGATGAGCCTTCTTTTTCGGTTACCCCTCACACGTCTCCCCTGAAGACCACCCCAACCTACATCCCGCCTCATCCGACATCCCAGCACCAGCAACCCTGGATTAGCAGTTTTCCAATGGGACCAACTCCCTATCCAACCCAAACAAGCACGGCGGGTTCTCCTCTGCGGCGCGATCCCATGGCCTCCTTATGGAGGGAAGGAGAGTTTCAGGACTCAAAAACGTATGAAGGTTCACCGCTTTACTCAAGAAGAAAGGATTTGAGATTAAACCAACAGCCTCCTCAGACACACTGGGGTTCAAACTACCAACCAGTGCCCAAGACTTGCTACGACCTTTTTTCCTACAAGAGCTTCCCACCAGTTCACGGGAAGACTTGGCAGCCTCAGTGGAGCCAGCAAACGCCGCCCCGCACTGCGGCGGAGGCAAGTTGGCAGTTTTTCCCGCAGAGCCCCCTGCCTCCATCGCCCCCGCGTTCGGAGCCCGCAGCCTCCGGCCGCTACCGGGACCTCAGGGAGAGGATGTTTGACAACTTGTGTGGGATTTTCCCTTCAGATCTGGTAAAGTCAGTGATGACCAGGAACCCTCACGTGATGGACGCTCAAGAACTCGCCGCTGCTATTTTGATGGAAAAATTACAACGTATGTAATGAGGATGAAGTGAAATTTTCCTCTTTTGCTGGTTATTAATGGTACTTCCAATAATCGTGTGAAAGTCAAAGAAAAAAAGGTTGTTTTTTTTTTTTTACTGCAGGGACATTTTAGCATAAATTAATATTTTTGTGAAGAGATATCCCAAAACTGCCATATTTTCAAAAAAATATGCCTGACTTTTCAGCACTTAAAAGTAAAGAAACTTGAATTTTCCACAAAAAAAAAAAAACTGTTTTTATTTGTGAAGTGCATCACAACTGGCATCAGGTGGCGTTTATTGGATTTTCATTTTTCAATGTGATTTAATTATTTGTTGCCTTTTAATTTATTTATGTGTTATTTTTTAGGTTTTAAAATGCTTACGTTTTTGCACTTTTCGTTCTTTTCCCCTCTTCTTTTTTTTTATTTATTATATTTTTTTAACAGGGCAATCATTATCAGGGTATTTCTCAAGGTTGTTTTTCTTGATGGGGGAAAAAATATTTATATCTTTGAAAGTTACAGTAATGTGAACGTTGGGTGTGACATTATCTGTCAGATTATAAACATGTGTGTAGCATATTTAATGCTGGAAGAAGGAGAAGAAGAAGAAAAAAAAACGATGTTCTTGCCTCTGCTGACAGGTGGCAGGTCATTTGTTGTGAGATTTTGTGGATTTTCCCCACAGGGAAGTGAAACTCTCAGAGCACCCACTGAAGAAAACAGCAAAAACTCCACCTAAAAAGCCCCGGGCTGTTCTTTACCACCCAAGATGCATCTCCTCTGTTCTGTTAGCGCCGTCAGATGACTTCATGGTGCATTAGCTTTTAGATTTAAATTGTTTTTATATCACAATGACCTTCTCAATTGTTGTAAACTGGTGTGATACACCAAATTGCTTAGGAGGGATTGAAAAAAGTGTTTTTAATTTATTTTATCTTAATTTATTGATTTTTGAATGCGTTGATGTCTGTGTTGCTGAGTTTTATTTGTCATTTTTTGGGTGCAAATATTTAACAATTTTAGACTCATCAATTAAAAGTGGAAACATTTTTCAGTGTAACCCATTTTAAATCCAAACACCTGGATACAGTGAAAATAATTTCAAAGACCTTTTTAAAACTTTGTATTATTCATCAGTGATCTTCCCAACTTATTTAAGTCTTGGTGTTTAAAAAAAAAAGGAAAATACAGATATTAAATTTTTTTCTGGTCATTAAATACTTCAAATAATAGTAAAAAAGAAAAAGAAACACATCTTTTTTGGGGTGCTTCTGTTTTAAGCAGTTCATCTTTAACAGTTTACCATTTTAGCAAACTTCCTGTCAAATGTGAAAGCATCACAAAACACAAGCAGAACCAAAAAAAAAAAAACCACCCAGGAAGCTGTGAAATCCAGGTATAAAAGCTTGAATGTAACATAATCAAAGTGCCATATTTCAGCTTTAAATAACTATCCTGCAACAATCCAAACTGCTATTTTTGCCCTAATATGTGCTGTCCATTTTTTTCTTTAGGTATTCCCACAGTTTGCCCTCTTGAAGTAACTTAACATGAGCTGGATTGATTGAGTGGAACGTTGATTAAAGGACTCAGCTGGTATTTATTTGTCTGTTTGACTGAAAACAGGTTAAATAAGGTAAAATTCATTTCAAGCAGTGGGACGATTCCTCTCTTTGTTGATGCAAATTGTATCATTTAAACCTCTAAATGGCCATATATAAATGTATGAAAAAGTCTATTTTTGCAGGATTCTTCTACTTTAGATGCATGGTACTGTTATAAAATTGCATTCCCTTTTTTAAACTTAACGGATACCTTAAAGGGAAATTCTGGAAAAAAGATTTTTTTCCTTTTATCAAAGTAATAAACTTTTGCCACGGCGTTAATGATGATAAAGCGTCTTTCACATTAGTCAGATTGAGAGTAAGGTTTTTAAAAAAACGTCTAAATGTTTAGTGTCACTGTATTTTAATTTTCTGCATGTGTTAAAAGGCTGTGACAAGCCTCATGTTAAGGGCCATCAAAAACAGGGAGTTGATTCACAACTAAGCCACAAGTTCACAGTTTATTGTCTTTTTTAAGGTCTGGTTGTCTAGCACTGTGTGCTGGTGTTGTCTGCAGGTTCAAAAACGACGTGTTTTTTTTTTTTTTTTTTTTTAAATAATCCCCAGAGGTTCTGTGGGAACATTTATGTGGTTGTCGGTATAAATTCTTTCCATTAAAAGCTGTTTTTGACACTGATTGTGAATGAACATTTGCTTTGTGTCTTCATGTGTGTTAATGTTGCCGAACACTGCAGTTCCTCTCCACAAATGCTACTAATGAGGTAAGACTGATCACGTTTGTATTTTTTAATCACATTATGAACCAATTTATCAGACAAAATGTGCTAAATACAGCCTAAGCATTAGTAATCTTAGATTGATTAGCAAGCAAATTTGAACAGAAACTGTTAATTATTTATACACAGAGGATTTTAATAGGGATTTAGTAATCAAACAAGTGTTTGTTTGTTTACCCAAAACAACAAATACATTCAATTTTGCTCAGATTAAAAGCCATGTATAAATTGTTGCAAGCTAGCTTTGCTGAACTTTTTCCCAACAATGCTACTTAGCAAAAATTAGTGCGCTTGAAATTTATAAAGTATACTTGACTATATATATAGCAAGTATACTATTAACTATGTACGTGTAGTGTAGGAAGTATACCAACTGTAAACTTTTTCCGATTAAATTGGAACATTTTACATTTACATTTATAGATAGTATTAAAAAGTGAACTTCAAGTAGGCCTCTACTGCCTTACCTCCAGTATAAACTAAGTATACTTGTAGTACACTTAACCCTTGTGCTATCCTAGGCACTTTGACATTGGGAGTGGGGTCATCTAGACCCACTAGACAGTGCGCTGAACCTTTTTTTATGATTTGTGATCTTCACTGGTGTCCATGGATTACATGAAATCCTCTCCTTTATCCACCTTTGTCATGGTAGGGAGAACACGTCAATGTAAGGGCGGGGTCATCTAAAATAGCAAAAGGGTTAAATAAGACTCCTTTTTGCTAAGGTAAACTGCTGTTTATTATCAACAAAACTTGAAAAGTTTTCAGCAACAATTTACGGAGGTTAAAAAAAATGAGCATGTTTGCTGATGATACTCTAATTTAGGTTAAGGTTGGGCCAAACAACTTCCTGTTACAAAGTGTTTGTTAAAAAAAAGTACAACGTTGCTTCCAAAATTACTTTAGTAGGACGATGATTTATCTTGGCTCTCCGTACATCGATCAGGGCTTACAGATCAGGTTTTTGTTCAGTTTTGAGTTAAATGTGGATCTTTTCACATCATTCTGTAAAATGTGAAAAAATTTTGAACGTCTAATTTTTTTAAGCAAATTATAATAATTATAACATATGTAAAATAACACTGGACAAATTCTGCTCTCCCGTGTCCTGAGATGCTTTGCTGCAGTTTTATTTTTGTCTTTCATAATTAGCCAAGTGGGAAAACCTTTGGGGACCAAATCCAAGCGACGTTGTGTTCTGTTTTTCGGTGTTTGACCGATTGCAGACTCACTCAATCAGATTTAAGAACAAAATAAAAGTCTTTGTTTATGCTTTTTTTATTAAACAAAATAGGGCTGCACGAAAAACTTGCGATTTGCGATATTAATGATCAATATTGCGATGACGATATAACTTTCAATACATGAACAACTTAAAACATTTCCATTTGACGGCAACAGTTTAATTTAAATAGGAGTCAACATAAATAAATTATACTCTAATGACCCTGGTCTACATAAGAGGCAAACATCTAACATTCAAGGGCTCCATCCAGTTGGTCAAATGCATAAATTGATTTGTTTGATTAAATACTTCAATGCCATAAGATTGTTTTAGCACATTTAAGGTTTATTTCAATTTTTGTTGACTTTTGGGATATGCGTATTGCACAGTTTGATGATGCAATGACAATAACTTTGCGATTTATTATTTACCTTAAACTGTACTTTGAATCTTAAATCACTTTGACGATAATTCATACAGCCAAAACAGTAAAAATGAAAATTTTCAGTGTTTGTTGAATGGTTTAAGGAAGACCTACGTTTTTTTCCTTTTTTATTGCTGCTTAACTTCACTCTGAAGTTTAAATATTCTTTGCATCCCCAACATGTGCAGCATGAGGCATTTTACCGCAAAAATCTGGCAAAATCTTTTCTGTTTCAAAAAATTTGCTTTGACCTGTGGATTATAGAGAAATTAGGTTGGATTGTAATCTAAGATTAATAAGAATTATACATCATTTAAAGAGGAAATTAAGTCAAACAATAAAAAACCTAAGTAGCGACTACTTTTGGCTTTGATATATAGGCGGATGGGTTAAATTCAGAGACTTGATTTTATCGTAAAATAAAAAAAATTAAATGGTAAAAAGATTCTGTGACGGAAGTGAAAGTGTAGCTTGATGTTAACACGACTGTGTGAAAACAGGATCTCTTTTCATGACTTCCCATTTTATTAAAAAAATAGATAGTATTGATGCTGACCAAAGAAAATGAAAAGATAATTTATTAGCAGAAAACACAAACACAAATGGCTATTTAAGGAGCGATACACACTATCTGAGCAGCGTTTAAACACGGAACATCCAAAGGTTTGTCTAAACAACCAGCTCTACTGGCTTTCACTTGTGTCAAGCTTAAACACACTCTGGCTTCTTCATTGGAAATATAAATCCATCTTTATTCAGGGGAAAATATTTATCTGAGAAGAAACGGACAGAGAGGAAACAGGAAGTAAGGTAAGCAGATCTGACTTGCATATCTGTTTGCTAATACACAAACCTCTTCAAGACAAAAATGGATGAAACATTAACTGTCCCAAAATGGAATTCATAATACTATTCAAAAGAAATTAGGCAGATAAGGCGTAAAAAAAAAAAAAAAACACCTTAATTTTTCAGCTCCTAACATTAGAAATAAAAAGACAAAAATTCAAGCCTGCTGCCGTTATCACCGAGCTACAGCTACTGATGGCCATTTCATTTTGTAGTTAAAGCACAAGATTCCTGTCTATCTTCAAGTTCATATAAAGTTTGTATTATTCTGTCATAATCTTCCATGCGAGATTCAGCGTTGCTCAAAGGAGGGATGTGTTGTAATTTTCCAAACCCCGATTGTGGAAGCAGCTTCGTTAGGGGGGGGGGGATGCAGCGGCACACCGACTGCTGCCAGGAAGAGCTTTGGCGAAGCTTCGTATCGGCTTTACTTTTGTCATGGGGGGAGAAAGGGTCCAGGACTGGCAGCAGGTTAGAGGCTTTTACAAAGACGTGGGAGGGGTTGACATGGCAACCAGACAAACGGTCTCTTTGTCTGCCGTTGTTTTTGGGCTCACATGGACTCAAACTCGTCGATTCGCTGCTTGGTGTTGCCTTGGCGGATCTGGCGCAGCGTTTTGTACTTGTCTCTGCCGGCTCGGACGTTCTCGGCGTGCAGCATGTCGTTCTGGGTCTTCTTGGTGTCGTCTCGGGCTTCGGCCAACTCCGAGCTCAGAGCCTGAGCAGAGAGCAAAGCAGACGGGTGGGTGGACGGGGCCCATAAAACTCCCACCGAGCTGAAAGGACCTGCGTTGGCGGCTTTTCATCTGTGGAATACCTGCAGCTGCTTCTTCACGCGCTCGTTCTTCTGCGCCTCGGTGATGCGCTCCTCCTCGCTGCGGTGGTTGGTGACCCCGTCGCTCGGGAGCTCGGCGCTGCCCGCGTCGGCCGTTTCGTCGTGTTCGTCGTGTTCGGGTGCTGGCGGGGACGTCATGGCCGTCTTCAGCTCCTCCCTCGTCTTCTCCAGGTCCTCTTGTGCTGAAAGAGCCTTGAAGGCAAAAAAAACCCAAAACAAATCTGGTGCTTTGCTCAACTTTCGACAACACAACGCACAAATCTTTTTTTTCCATCCGGCTTCTGTTTGAAAAACATCCAGAAAGTATCGCATGCAGGACAGAAACCATGAGATAATTCGGCCCCCAATTCCAATAAAAACGTCACATTTCCATCCCACGTGTAGAGTTGTTGCATTACTTTGTGTTGCCACTCTGTAGCTTCATCTTCTTTTTTCCTTTTCGCATCTTCTAGCAGAGCAATTTTGGCGGTGAACTCTGCTAACTCAGCAGCCTGTTGAACACAGCAGCACAGGAAGTTACGACAAACCCTGAATACCTCCGATATGAAAAAACAAACAAACATTCATTGATTAGGGATGTCCCGATGAGCTCAGAAATGTAGACATGATCATTAGTTGGGCTGTTTCTCAGAGATGAAGGATAATTCCTAGACTTGTATCTCTTTTGGAGGCCGTTGTTTGCGTTAAGACAACCCAAAAGAGACGCTTGCTGTCAGTTTTAACATTTTACTCAGAGTTAATGAGTCCGGATGTCCAAATCTGGGAATTTCGTGCAAACTTTATCAAACTGTTTTTGTGCGCCTGCCGCTCAAACTAGTCCCACTAGTGCCACATTCTGCTGTGCTTCACGCCAAAGAACTGCTTGGATCCGTTCATGACACGCAGACTGACTTCCACCGGACTTTCTCTGGAATAAAAAGCTTGGAATATGCAGAGGATAAGAATAAAAGAAATATCCGATCCCTGATCAGGATACAACAAACAATCACGATTAGGTCTGAAATTCAGCTCAGTGGCCTTGTGGTAGAGTGTCCGCCCTGTGACTGGAAGGTTGTGAGTTCAAATCCAGGCCGAGTCATAGCAAAGACTCTAAAAATGGGACCTGATGCCTCCCTTCCCGAGCACAGCTGTGTCTGCAGTTCACCGCTCCAATGCGGAGAACAATGTCACACACCTAGGGGTGTGACAGATAACTCTTATCTTTAACTACGTGATCGTATGGGACCAGAACATCCCTACTATTGCCAGCTGTGTACGAGTGCGTGAGTGAGGGTACCAGCTGCTCCTGGGTCTTCATCTGGTCTGCAGCCTGCTGGGCCAGAGCTGCCTTGGCCTCCTCTGCGGCCTGCCGCTCCCTCTCCAGGCGCTCGGCTTCCTCCTTTGCCCTCCGTCGCTCCTGCTCCAGCTCCAGGGCCCTGCGGGTTTGCTCCTCCAGCTCTGCAGGGACACACAAGGGAATGTTGGGGACGGAACACCCGAAGAACCTGCGGCGGGGAGGTCCTGGAGAACCAATACGCATCTTGTAGTGCACACAGGTAAGTCTAAACAGTGTTGTTTGTTAAAACATATGCAAAAGGTGCGCAGTTCCAGCGGCCAAAAGTACTATTTTGACTTTCATTTCAAGCTTTCTCTGCATTTTATTTTACTGTTTTTTTCCCCCACTCATTTGGCTTTGATTGGTTAAATATTTTCAAAAGCAAACATGTTTCCATACGAGCACATAAACAGGGAACTACAGGAGCACGGTTTCACCTTTCTGAGCTCTTTGCGTCTGCTCTTCAATCTGCCTCAGTTTCTCCATCAGTTCATTTTTCTCTCGCTCTATTCGGTCCTTCTCCTTCTCTGCAAGCTCACGCTTTTTCTTCTCGTTCTCCAGCTGAGCTCTGACGAAACACAACGACTCACAATCAGCAGGAATTACGACTGCAACACAATGTAACCACCACAACACTGAAAATGAAATGAGGTCTGGAATAGTTCTAGTCCAGTAAAAAAAAAAAAAGTCATTTTTTAAATAGTATGTGTCTGATGAGAATGTTTATATGTCACTATGCTGAAAAATTAGCTTCTTTTTTTAACTGTTTTGAATGGAAGTTTTTACAATCTATAAGGAAACTTATTTTTTATTATAATATAAAAATATGACGTAAAAAAAATGTTTCCAAAGTTTATGGTAAATATTTATCTACTCTTACCAAAAAGGTTATATTACTGATTAATGCTGTAACTGTAATGTACAATATTTACATTTTCCTTAAAAGGAAAATCAAAGACAACAAAAAAAATCTAAAACTTTGAGAATTAAACCGTTTGGAAAACATCAAAGTTCTAAAAATCTGAGGTTTTTGACTAAACGGTTTCCTTCCTGCCTCTGGTACTGAGAAGTGGTTTGTTCTTGAACGAGCTCCTTCCTGGATTGAATGATACTGATTTCAGAACAGTGGATTTTATGGATTTTATGCAGCACCGCCCAGAAAGTGCTGACAATGTTTTATTTAAAAAGTGAAATCAACAGTCAATTTATTTCAAAAGAACATAAGATGGGCTTCCCAACACCTGCATGTGTGATGAAACTGAACACATCTGGAAGAGTTTGATCCATATTTTATTTAACCTCGACATCTTTTTTTCCATTTACTGAAAATAATCAGTTATGAACAATCACATCGATGATATAAATCCAGAGTGTAAATGTACCAGATTATAGACTTATTGCTAATTTCCATCTACCGTTTTGGGACCGGTGACATTAAACTAACATTCATATCCAGTAAAATCCTAGTTAGAAAGAAAAGTACTAAAAATCTTTCAGCTAAAATGAACAGACGTCTGAGTTTGAACAGGATATCGTTTCTGAATGTGTGTAAAGTAGAAAAATCCCATGTTTTTGGCAGATGCTTTCTCTAAGTGAAAGCACAGTTTGTCCATTTAATCCTGTTTGGACCTCATCAAACCAAGCTGGGCTTTTTCTCTGCTCTGAATTTGTTCATCTATATTTGTAAATACTGATATAAATGAGAGTCTATAGCTATCGGACTCATTCATGTTGGTTTTAAGTACCAGAAAAAAAAAAGGGAGAAATACAATTTTAAACAAATAGCTCGTTCTGTTGGTGGAATGATGGGATGGAAAGACGTTTTACCTCTCCATCTGTTTGTGGTGCTTCTCCTCTCTGGCCTGAGCCTTCATCTGCTGCACCTCGATGGTATCGGGCTTCCTCCTCCTCATGTACAACTCGTGGTTGCCCATACACAACGCCAGAATGCGCTTGTTGATCCGCAACCGAGGCGCGTAGAACACAAAGTCCTGGAGGGGGTAGAGCATGCAGGGGGTTACCTGTGGTTACCGTCAGAGGCTCACTACTTTACCAAACACTCACTGGAGCTTTCTTGTCGATGGGCTTGATGACAAACTTTTTATCGTTGAAGGAGATGTTTCTGATCTCGCTCCATGGGAAGCCGATCTTTGGAGACAACCTGAGGAGGCAGAAATCCTTCTAAATTTTACATTTTGGGTTGTGTTGTTTAAGCCTGTAAATTATGTGTTTTGAAAATGAAATATTAACATGCATGAATGTGAAATAATTTGAGCATCTGCAGAGTCTCTGTTATGTTCTTTTCAGACACCAGAGGGCGCTCCAGTCTAACTTATACAATCTATCAGTTTGTCAACAAAGCTGACTGATGGATTCCTAATAACACAACCTTTTCTTCAATCAGCTAAAATAATACTCTCTTTTCCAAACCTCAGTTCCATTTAAATGCCATCACATACGTCTCAGAGGTTTTCAGTTCTGTCATTTAGATTGCATAAAATTAATCAACATGTAAAAGAGTGAGTGATATAGAAAGAAGAAAAGAAAATCAAAGCTTTGCCAGTCAGTACGGATAAGTATTTAGCTGAGGTTTGTAATCAGACCAAACATCTCATTGTGTAACTGCTGTGCGTGTGAGTCGCTTACTTGTCTTCGTGTTCGTAAATATTCAAGCCCAAGGCGTCGACCCCCAACCACAGCTCTGTGCCCTTCTTGTTTTTGATTTCAAAGTAGTTGACTCCGTACATCTCCAAGTCCTGAGCGATCTTTAGGTACTCCATCATGGCGTCCTCCCTTAAACACACAGAGTGGGGGGGGGGCTAATTGGTACTGGGAGTCCACATTTGAAAGACTGAATCCAGCAGAATGAAGAGCCCTGAAGCTAAATGACTGCTCCGTCACACCAAGAATCAATCATAAAGACTGATTTGCATTCAAATTATTGACACAAATAACGGGATGTTTGCCAAAACACACAAAAAAAACAGAAGCTCAGCATATTTCACCTGAACAGAATGACTTGTAAATCCCATTTTAGTAGCTATTACCACCTTTATTGTAGGCCAAACGGCTGATTGGTCACATGATTCGTGATAAAGTAAAACCTCTTCTCTGCAATCAGCAACTGTGTGATGTTTGTGTATAAAGTTCCAGTTTAGGGATTTCTTATGGATGTTGTACACGGACAGGGAGCCTCTGAATGCAGACAGAGACGCGCTGACCTGAGCATGCCTCTGTGCTCCTCATGCCACGTCTGTATTCGGTCCTCCCACTGCTCCTTGGTCAGCTTGTGCTGCTCCAGAACTCTGCAGCACAAAACAAACATGTCACCTGAAGAATGCTTATTTATTAAAAAAAAAAAACAAAAAAAAAAAAAGCAGGGATGCACTTTAGCGCAGCGTTTTTCAACCTTTTTTGAGCCAGGGCACACTTTGACCTTGAAAAAACCCAGTGTCGCACCAGCCTCCAAAAAAAAATTTTAAAAAAAAGAAGGAAAAGCTCATAGTCTGTTTTAAACTACAGTCCCTCCACAATCTCACCTGCATTTTTGTGATAATTGTGGCAGAAAAAGCTGGAAGCTGCAGTTGTTTTTTTTCTAAAAGATGTAATAAAAGTTCAGTTAAAAGATTAAAAAACTGTTTGATGTGTGTTTGTTGTTGTTTCAAGACGTTAAGAGGAGATACTCATTGTGCTGTCACTTTAAGCCAATGCATCATGGGAGATTTAGTGCAAAAATCCGCCGACCGCAGACAGACTAGCATCTCTGAGCTTCATGGTTTTGTTCTCTTGTTCCACGGTCTGACAGCAGGATTCTGTGGAAAGCTACACCGCTAAAGACGAGCTTTAGCTGGTATTTTTGTTAGAACTGAGAGACTTTTTGAGCTAAATCTAAACAAGGAAGTGAGACTTTAACCACTTGTGATTGGTCAGACTGCTGACATGTGATTAAGCCTTCAAGAATGATTGGTGGAGACAGTTAAAGGGGCGGGACTTTTCCACAAACAGCTGAAGCTGCGGCTAAATCGAAGTACCTTCATTCTTATCAAAGTGTCTTTAACAGAATAAAATAAACACAAAGAAAAAGTATTTTATGATCTTTCATATTCCTAACTTCTCAGTGATTTATCAGGGTTTGTTTGGATGAACAAAGAGCTGAAATACTGGAGATGGGAAATGTTTCTAGATCAGTGAATGAGGGCAATTTCCCACGGCACACTGGTTGAAAAACACTGTTTTAGCGTGAAGTAAGCTAAGTGCATGTAGTAGTTGAGATGTTTTCAGGTTGTAAAAAGTCCTCACTGCACACAGACATGAACTCTTTTCTCTCGTGTTTGAACTCTCAAACAAGATGAGCCCAGAATCGTAGAATGAAAACAAAAACCAAAGATTGATGTAAACGTGGCACACTGGACACATTCTGTAAAGGAGGCATGGACAATTCAATAGAGTTCATTATGTCTATACATTTTAACTGAGTTCTTAGATGATTTTTTTTTTATCAGACGGTTTGTTTTTGTCAAAAACAAACCGTCTGATAAAAAAAATTATTTAAGAACTCGGTGGCATGGATAAGATTGCTTGACAACTATAACATGACGCAGAAAATCTTTTTGCTGTAAATAAAATGTAAGGAAGACAAACGTGCAAAATTGCACCAAAAAAAAAAAAAATCCACAAAACTGCGATATAGCAAGAGACCACTGTCATGCATTTAACCCTTTAACGCTCCGGAGCCACATGTGGCCCTTTCATCCTTCTGTTGTGGCTCCCTGTGACTTTGGAAAATAATGAGTATTTTTTCAAATTAAATTTTATTTCAGTTTGTTCATTTTTCATGGCATTTCAAAGGAGCTGCTGGCTCTGTACGAAGCGCGCTACGTAAAAAACAGCTTCCTTCATGAGCTGGTATTTATCGGGCGAGAACTGCAGAGCTGATAGCAGGAGGACAGACGGCATCAATAAATTTGCGCCGGTGTTGCCAGATAGAGTCACAGTTTTCCAGCCTAAAAGTCATCTGAAAACCGCCAGACCCAGCCAAAAACCGCCCAACACAGCTTTTGTTGATGTTTTTTTTCGTACTGGACTGATTTAGCAAAATAAAAGATTTTTCTAAATAAAATGATAGTTCAGACTAATAATAAAATGTGTACACTACTGAATAAATCTACAGCGGGCCGCCTTCTTCCATTCATTTGCTTAACCTGCTCTATCCCCGCTATAACATGCGTCCGGCTCTTTCATCCTTGTGCTTCGCTGGAGCCCCGACTATCGTGTCAACCTGCTGCTATGATGACCGTATTTAGCGCTCTCTGTGTTAGGACCCACTGAGGAGCGCGGGGGAAACAACTCTCAGCTGCAGAGGATGTGAACAGGTGAACAGGTAGAGAGGAAAAGCAGGTAAAGAGGCGGAGGAGGGGCTTTGGCTTCAAACTGTCAGAGAGATGGAAACACGGGCGTCAGATTGAGACGCAGCTTTCACTGCAGGAGTTGAAGCAGAGACTTTCTCTGGGATGATTTTATGAACTCAAACATGGAAACATGATTACCAAGTAGAACTCTTCAAAATAATAAACCTGATCTCTCCACATTCTCAGTGTCTACCATGCATTGACAAACACATCGCTCCATGCAGCGATTAGAAAATAAATTCAGCTGCAGCGGTATCCTCCTTTAAAGAACACAATGTGCATTTGCAGTGATGTATGTTTCAGAGGATGTCCGATTGGCCAATCTACATGTCAATCAAGTCCCGTACTTCTCAGAGAGGATTTTGATTGGCTGGTGGATTTTTAAGAAGTACTTTTTTTTTTTTTTTTAATGTTTTCTGGCCCGCGATCTACACTCATGTCCTTGAAGATCGACCGGTCGATCGCGATCGCCTTAATGAGCACCCTTGAATAATATATACATGCATAATATATATACTGGCTCCGGGTGCTTTCTTTTTTTTATTAGGGGCGGTCCCAAATGGCTCTTTGAGTAAAAAAGGTTGCCGACCCCTGCTTTAAACGCTGGAAATGTAGCTGGCGACACCCACACAGCCGGCTTTTTGAACTACCGTAACCCTTCGACTGTTTACGCCAGGGGTGTCAAACTCATTTTCACTGAGGGCCACATCAGCATAGTGGCTGTCCTCAAAGGGCCAGATACAACTTATACATGTAACTAAATGTAATGGAAAATAAATGTAACTAATCGTTAATGTTAAAAACTCATTATTAATTTGTTATAACTTTTTAAAGTGACAATTGCATAAAAAAACATATGGTTGCTTTTTACTTTAGCATAAATCCTTTAAAATCTGATTCTGTCAGGTTAAGTTATATGGACAGTGTTTCAGTCATAATGTATAGTTGCCCAATCCCATATTTCAAGTCTGATTCTCCCTAGATATCAATAAATACACACTAATTTTCATTTTTATTTTAGTTATAGTAAATGCCAATCCCATAAAATTTCATAGTCATGTTCTCATAGACTATCAATAAATCTGATCTGTCACGACACTCAATTTGTTGCCCAGGTCCTTCTATTTAACACAATTTTTATTAAGAAATTAAAAACTTTTATGCTCTCGCGGGCCACATAAAATGACATGAAGGGCCACATTTGGCCCCCGGGCCTTGAGTTTGACACATATGGTTTACGCGATCAGCGTAAATGAGTAGACTAGTGGAGAAAAGCCGCTTTTCAGACCAACCTTGCTGATTTACACGGATTGCGTGAGCGCCTCGCTACTGTGAAGTGTAACACAGCAGCACAAAGCAATGACAGAATGAACAGAATACAAACATTGGAGCAAAAGCTCCGGTGTTAAAAAAATAAACCACATTATACCACAGTCCGGGGAAATTCTCGCTTCTGATTGGCTGCTGGGTGGGCATTAAAAAGTGAGAATGCACGCCTAAAAAAAGAAGTTCCGGTCACATAAATTCAATGTTCTGTATCACTTCTTTAAAACAACCTTTAGCTTCATCATTTGGACAAAAACAAAAGGTAAGAGGGGAGCTTTCTCTCTGAGCTGATGCTTTCTTTAACCCATCAGCATATGTGTCGCTTTCCTTTGCCGCTATAGCAGAGATCGGAGTTTGGAGCGCATGACAAGACGCCGCACCACATAACAAAATGTCCGCTTTTGGTGGAAAAAAAGTGATCCAAACCGCAAAAATAGCGAGAATAAAGTACTAAAATCTGGTTGAATATGTATTTCTATTGTAAGTGACCTTGGTAAAGCGGGTTAATGGCTGACGAAGTGTGCATTATCATATGCATCAATATGCCTGTTAATCCTGCAATCGATCCTGCAGGAGCCGGTTCTGTCCAGGTTTGTGTCGTGCACGTGTATGTACTTCACCTCTGTGGAAGCAGCCGGTCCGACGCCAGGTAGCCGGGCTTGTGAACGTCTGTGTTGAAGTCTCCGTACTTGGCCTGGACGGCGTAGGAGGCGAGCAGCACGGCCGTCTCTGGAGGACAGTAGTTCTCGTCGTTCAGAATGGCCTCTTTCACCTGAAAAGACCACACACACACATACACACAGACACACACGCACACACACACAAAGACACGGTGAGGATTAGACGACATTAGGCAAAAGACTTAAAAAAGACCATTAATGGGATTTTCCTTACAGTAAAGCAAACTGCTGCAGAAAAACATTAAAATAAAAATGTCTAGATTGTTTTTTGACTAAATATTAAATGCTCAAAAACAGGATTTTTTTAAATTAAATTTGCATAATAAAAATAAACATGAATTAAAATAAGCCTTATAAACAACAGGACTCGTTTTTTCAACTATAAAAAGCTTGATCTCATCAACTTTATAAATTAAATACTTCAAACTATTAAAATGAATCAAGTTAGACTGCAATGTTAAAATGACTTAAATTGCTAAAATGTCAACTAACTTGACATTTTTAAAGCTTTTGTTTGTAATTGTGATGGCGTTCTCCTTCCTTCTTTCAAACTAAACTTTGTATTCTAAACTGTACTCATTAGAGTCTTTTGAGTTTGACAAAGGAAAACAACGACGGGCCACGATGAGGGTTTGGCTAATTGCATTAGTGATATCTGTCTGGGTCAGAGTTCCTCCTGACGTATAGTAGCTCCCTTCATTAATCTGTTTACAAGTCTCGCTCTGCTTTCATGCTGCAGAGATGCGGCAGCAGCAAATGAGATAAAGAACAGCCTCTTACTGATAACGGCAGCATCTCTGTCGCTGAGAGTTTTGCTAGCTTGTTTTTCTTCAAGAAAAAAAAACCCCACAACACTCATCCAAGGGGGTAAAACGATCAGTTCTATGACTGATCACAGGAACACACTGGTGTGCCAAAGCTCAACACGGGTGCACCTGCAGGAAGAAGAGTTTCTGTGTGATCTCCTGGATGAGCTCCTCTGAAACATCTTCAGGGAAAAACTTGGCTCTGAACTTGAACTGCAGTGGATTGTCCTTCTTGACGTCCTGCTGAGTTACCTGCAGAGAAACCCTCACAGTTATGCTCTGTGTTTTACTCTAAACTCCAGCGTATCCAACACTAAAACATGAACGTTTACTCTTTATTCGAGGCAAAGTTATTCAGGAAAGATTTTCATTAGCAAAGCCTTAGTGGGGGGGGAGTTGACCCGTACAGGTGATGCAGGTTTTTAGATATTAGACAGGAGCAGCTGCATCTTTATGTTTCTTGCAGTTTGCCTTGTATTGTTGTCCATGTGGCCACAAGGCCAAGGTACGTCATGAAAATGGAACATACCATTGTTGTGCATGCAGTAGGTCTATTTTGTTGTATTTGTAAGGATATTATAAGTTACCCACAATTATGATATGCGGATGACGCCCTCGTACAATACCCTAACACTGCGCTCTAGGTGTTAGTGAGGCGTATGCAAATGCTGCATGCACAGGGTGTTGTCCAAGTTCCCGCAGGATGGCCGTAGGGTGTCCACTGGATTCCCATAGGCAGCGGTCCCCAACCTTTCTAGCGCCACGGCCCGGTATGACGTCACACAAAGTTTTCACGGACCGGTCTTTTTTCTTTTCTTTTCTCAATAAACTTTATTGCACATCTTTCAATTTAACGGAGCTGTCTTTAAGATGTTGGCGGAGGATTACTGTAGCAACGCCACGGAAAAGGAGGAACAGATACGTGACAACACAAACCCTGAGCTTTAATTTTGACACGCATTGTAAAACATCGCACAGGTGTCATCACCCCCCCCCCCCCTTCCCACACTCATGGTGCAAAAAAGAAGTACCATCTATTAAATCATTTCTTTTTTTTAAGTTGAAGGCTCCTCTTCTGTCTCCTGTCTTTTTTCCCCTCGGCAAAGAAACTTTCCAAAGACGTTTGTTTTTTGCTAGCTCCTGGGTTTTATTTTAGCGGTAACCTATCACGTGACGGAAAAGAGCGCCTTGGCCAGCGTTAATGGTGACATAGACAGCTGTGACAGAGAATCTGGCAACTTTTCAAAATAAAACATCTTTCAGATTCCGATATAAATAAACCGGAAGTAAAGTAAGTTATATATTATTTCTGTGCGGCCCGGTACCAAATGACCCACGGACCGGTACCGGTCCGCAGCCCGGGGGTTGGGGACCACTGCCGTAGGGTGTCTGCTGGACGCCTGAAGGGTGCCCACAAAAACGAAACCCCGTCTTATTTTTTTCTCATTTGTAACATCGTGCTGCAGTCAAGGACCTTATCACTTGAACAGCACTGAGGGGTTCCTCTGTGAACTTTGCAGGATTTGGAGGGGTAAAGAAAAAAAAAAAAGACATTCATACAAAATGCCTGCGTCTCACCTACTACACCCGAACATACATGTTGGAGTGTTCGGTATGACCTGTCAAATACATGTGCGTGCTCAGCAGGTGGTCTACAGTCTGACATTTTCCTGTTGGCAGTCTGCGTGCCCCAAACAGGTTTGCTCTTTTTTTATTTTTATTTTTTGCACTAGAACAGCCTATATTAACCCGTAAGGGGCAGTTGTGACTGAGGTTCAACACTTCCAACCCCCTTAGTTAAAGCTGAACTAAGTTCATTAACTATTGTAACCTCCCAGCCAGGACTCTCTGGAAAAAGAGATTACTAATCTCAATGGGAGATGGGTAAATAAAGGTTAAATAAATAAATAAATTCATGAGCTTCAAGGCTTTTAGTTTCACGGAGCTTTAAAAAGTCACAATTCTGACTTTTATATTTCAGTCATAAGAAAAAGGAACCGGTAACAAGGAAACTACAAGACTTCCTGCAGGATTATGAAATCCAATTTCAGTTTTTACATTTCAGTGCAGAGATCTCTTCCTACTTAGGGTCTACAAAACAATAGTAAAGACGGCTTTGACGAGAGTTGTGTGTGCCGTTTCTCACCTTTTTGTTTAGTTTGAGCCACGTCACGTAGCCTTTGCTGTCCGTGTACTGCAGGCCAAAGAACCAGACCTCCCTCAAACCCACCGTCTTCACCACCTGCAACAACAACAAACGCCTGTTTGGCATCACCGACACCAAATTTCAGCGTGTAAACAAATAATGCCCTCAACTCCTGGGTGAATTTCTGATGAACCACTGCCGCTTTGCAGAAACGACATCCTAGAAAACGACACACAGGTTTTGGGATTTGGGCTAAAAACAGCATAGTTGTGATTAAAAGACCACTGAGAACGCTTTTATATTACATTAGAAGACTGGGACTTAAAATGTTTCTGCCCATGAAAAAAAACAACAACATTAGGGACAATAAAAGGCTAGGAAATGAACAAATGGCAAGTAGAATAGCGGATGCTTCTGCAATACATATTCAGCATTCATCAGAAATATGCAGTGGCAGGAAAAAAATAAGTGCAGGCACCCAAAGGACCTCAGCAGTTGGGCAAATGCAGAATGCAAGGAGGTATAGAAATTGAGCAATGTGAAAAGGGAAAAAGAGCAATGTGAAGGTAAAAAATGGGCAATAAAAAGGTGGAGCTGCTTTGAACAGGAGTTCATCCTTGCTTTGGATGAAAACATGTAATCATCCTCAGGAATTCACAAGAAAATGTTCATTTGGTGAGGAAAATCGCTCCTAATTAATTTATTTAATTGTAAAATGTGAAATCATGTATTCATACAACAAACCAAGTTAACCCCCAAAAGGCTCACAGGGCTTTGAATTCTTGAAAAATGATTTGCTCACAAAGAATTGATCTTTTTCATGGTATCATTTGTTCTGCATGTCTCCGTTGGGTCTGTATGAACAACAGCTGCTGCATAACAAGAAGGTCACTTTCGGTGCTGCAACAATGTCTTTCATCCTCCTGTGGAAAGACCATGAGCACTTTGGAAGATAAATTCATCAAAATGTTGAAAAGGGAAGTGAGCAGCTCCACTGGAGGCCTTGAGAGGCATTAAACTCATGGATGCTTAACGGCAAAAGGTTCCAGCTTTTTAGTCCTGGAATAATAAGATCACAGCTTCTATGACCTTATTATGCGTTTGGGTGTTGGTTATTTAATTTAAAAAATTCAATGAAGGAGTGCAGGTTAAAAATAAAAAGGATCACAACTAGCTCAAACAGGATTTCATCGGCTACAAGACTGTAAAACAAGACACTTCTATGAATTGCAGCATCATATGACGCTTTTAAACAATTCTAATTAAAGGACAGCAGCTTCAATATTTTAAAAAGACAAAAAAATAAAAGCAGTAAATGATAATTCACTTTCTTCCTTCCCTCAATGACCCCAAAAACCTTGTACAGTTTGATGTAAAGCAACACTGAAAGCTGCCCTTTTACTGTCCAGTCTAAGCACGCACACACACACACATACACACAGAAACACACACACACACACACAAGCAAAGCAATACTTCCACAAGTGTGCCATCTCCTGAAAGCTCTGCGTTTAGACAAAGACTCCTTTGTGGCTCGTGCTTCCACAGAACCAGACCAGTCCAACACAATCCAAACCATCTGCAGCTGCTGACAGTTAAAAACTTCCTGTCCTGCATTTATTGTGATCATAAGAACACAGGAGAACTTGTAGTTCTTACCTGGTCAAAGAGCTGTTTGCCTGTTGTGTTGGGCTGGATGGCAAACTCCAGCTCAGCGTCCATGGTGGTGACACGCACATTGATCTGACAACAGAAAAACACAAGTTATTGCTCCATGACGACTAAAATTTGTACTTTCTAATATTCAAACATCTTGTACAATATTTCTCTTAGCAAGCACTTCTGTAGGGTTTTTAAACCACACCAAGGGCAAAACATTTTGGTTGATTAGTGCGCTAAAAAAATTAATAAAGAAAAAGTTTAAACTACTGTACTGGTGTCTGTACAAAACTATCAACAAATTACAAAAACACTAACCAAAACTGTATAATCCATCTTCTTATTTATATTTATCTTTTAATTATTATTGTTTGTATGTGTGATAAAAGGAATAAACTACTTTTTGACTAAATGCATGAAAGAATTTGAAGCTTCTTAAGTGATCATTCAGATCAACATTCATCTCTTAAAAGTCACTGTGCTGAAGTGAAAATGTAAAGACTTTATTTTAGCCCTCATTATACAACACAAATGATTATTGTTGCAAAACTGAAGAAAACAAAGTTGAAACTTTCAACAAGAGAGCTTTTTTAAATATTTTGAATCTGCGTAATTTCAGGTCACAAAACGTAAAACAAAAATAAATAAATATACTTTTTGGTACAAGCTGTAGGAAAAAAGAAACGCTTAAATAGGGAGTGTTTAACTAGTGCAGAAACATTTAAATACATTTGTATTCTATGATAGAATGAAAACAAAGTACACATCTGCTAGCGTTCCGTTTTCCGTTTTCCACAGTCTCTTATACTGCAGTCAGTAAATGCATCCCTGCAGTGAAACCCAGCAATGTCCTGAAGTAACCCCGGCACGGTACAGCAGACTCAAAGACCCAGCAGCCTCAAGAAAAAACATCAATATCTGTGCATGTGTGTTGTAAGACAGACAGAGAGACAGACAGATAGGTAGATAGTGCCTCCAGCAAACTGAGTGCATCAATACGACACTAGCAGAAAAGTATCACAAACAGCACCACTGACCTGGAAAAGACACACCAAGACCGTTACTGTCCATAAAGACGGAGACGTGCTTTGAGACAAAGCAAGACAATATAGACCCAACGTCTTATTGTGCTCCTTGTCGTTTGTTTTAGTTCCAAAAACAAACTAGCAATTCAACCATTAGGCTTGTTCTTAGCAGTCAATTCAAACATAAAAAAAAGAAAGAAAAATAAACTAGACAGACATGTATACCCAGATTGTTACATCAAACCTCACTTTAGAAATATTAATTTCAATAAAACCATTTGCATTCTCGTCTTCTGATAGAATTCTAATTTCTAGAGGGCATAAACACCTTTCTTCATTGGGACTCTCTGCATTTGTTTGGTCTAAAATGAGCAAAATGTAGTATTTGTGGAGGAGCTCTGTGCAAAGTGTGGGAACACAGCCATTTGGTGGTGACAGACGCTTTTGAGCTGTGTGTGTGTTTAGGTGTGTTCGTGTGTGTGTTTGCTACAATAATATGTAAGTGCAAGTGCACTGCAACCATATGGAGGCTTTTTTTTGCATGCATATACAACAAGTCTATGCCGTCCTTCATTCATTTTACATGCACACACCTTGCATACGTGAGTGATTACCAGATGAGGTTTCTATGGCAACGCCCATGTGTCAAACACCTTAATGTCATTTTCCAAAAAGCTGTGTGGGCATTACAACGACAGCTTTTCAACACTAGACAAGGAAACAGAGAGAAGACGGATCCTTCTTGGGCTTTGACACAAATGCAACGAGTCAGCAAAGAAACAAAGGAACAAATTAGGTGTGAAATGAGGTCTTCTGGAGTAAAACAAATAAAAAAAACAACACATGCAAATTTCACAAATAGCAATAGTGAGTATGAAAAGTTTTAGGTACTCAGTGACTAAATTTAACTGACTTGGAAAGAAACTTAAATGCATTTTTACATGTCAGTAAGATGTGACTTGAGAAGGACATGTCCTTATTGCCAGTTCTGCAATCCAGCACTTTTAAAAACTAGAATCATTACTGGAGCGAAGGTGGTATATTAAATACAAGATTGCATTTAACAACATGGATGATCACTAACAGGAAACAAAAACTGCCGTAGCACGCCAGTACATAGTAAAGGTCTACATGTTTGTAAGGTGTTTTTTTTCGCCATAGCGGTTTAGAGTGTGGCAGCAACAGAACTCCACGAGAGGCCTTTGACCATTCTGTAGCGATTCTCTACACATCTTTAATCAACAGTTTTAGAGAAACAGACTCCTGTTCATTGTGTTCTGACAGTTTTCCTTTTTGGAGATGTTATGGTTTAATAAAACTGGCTTTATAGGGACAAACCTCATAAAGCAATCAAACATGTCATCCGGTCCTTTCAGAACTCACTGCCTTGCATTTTTTACCTTTACGGCTCAGACACACCTGATTCAAATGAATGAATGTAGAGCCAATGAGAATAATCTGAACCTTTAAGGAAAACAAAGCAAAATTAGGGAACAATGTTGTATTACATATGGAAAATGTGCATCAAAACTCCGGGTTTACTTTGAAGTCCCCCCTCCGATCATGTTTTGATCGTGAAAGCATTCCCAGTAGGGTGTGCATTGGCAAGAGTCTGACGATATACATCTATTGCAACACACGACTCACTATACGATACATTCAAACTGCCTTTTTTCACACAGAAAGTTCCCAGATGTTCTGCTTCATGTCCCCCAGCCGGGACTTGAACTAGGGGCCATCTTGCTGTGAGGCAAGAGCGCCAACCACTGCGCCACCGTGCAGCTAGGTGTTTATGACATATAGATTGTTGGGAAAACAGCAAGAAATGATGTGCATCATGTTAAAAATTGTTTTAATGAGCCTGCATTCATCGGATCACATTTCAATGAGTTGCTGTGTCACATCGTTGTGGTTATGGTATTGTTTTTAAAAGAATTCTGTTAATTCTGAGCAAACTAACAGAATTTCTGTATTTCGAAATACAGAAGAGCATGCAGGAAGGGTTTTCGGCAGTGTTAAAATAAACATTCTAACAAATTAACAGCTGGACCCTTTTTTCTGTTTGATAACACGACAACGTAGCTTTACATTTTCCCGCATCTTATCTGATGCCTCATTCCTACTCTGTTTGCGTTGGCTACAGTGGCCATTTTGGTTCAGTCGTTCCGCTGCGAGAACAGATTGTATTCAGACTGAGGAAACTCAGAGCAACCTAATTTAAAAACCACCCATCTTATTTTCCTTTCATATTAAAGCGTATAGATGTGCTTAAAAATTGAACATGCAACATAAGCTGACGCGGATGGTAGTTTTCATACAGAATGTTTTTTGTCGATTTGTTTTTTAATGAACATGACTGTCTGCAGCTGGTTTGGTTATCCAATATCCGTCCTTGCTTTCATGCTGTTCACCATCAGCAGTGACGGCTAAATGTTGGGTTAGTTCAAGAGGCCACCCACACGGCACCGTCCACCTGTTGACTTGATGTTCAGACGACTACAATTAAAAGCTGTCAGCTGCTGGTTAATAAAGGCTTTAAGGCCAAACAAAGCCACACTGCCTTCTTAACTCGTCTTTTCACAGGTTTTAATACCTGTAATCCATTCATCTATATAGGTTTTCCGCTCTCGGGTTCTTGTGTGGATATCACTCAAGCCGTATGTATACCTGTGTGAACAAAGGCAATAAAACATCAAGGACGTTTGAGGAAAAATCCAATTCATCGTGGATAAAATATATATATTATTTGCACTAATGTGTGTAAATGCTGCACAACCTTCTTTTTAGAACTTTTCAGTTATTACAAACCAAAAGTCAAAAAGCAATTACAACCTGTATACAACCTGTATTTTTTTTTTTTTTTTTTTTTTTTTTTTTTTTTTACAGTTGACCACATGTTTTTTACATTTTCGCTGCTGTATTTATTTAATAATTAATAATTATTTATTTAATATAAATCTCATTTCTGATAATGCTTTTAATAATAATTTTCATAATAATTTTCAATAATTTAATATGAATGTCATTTTTTATGCCCTTTTTTATGTTATATCATATAGATTATTTCTGAATGTCGTTTTTTGCTGCCACAGATAAATGAAATTTCCCCATTGTGGGATTAATAAAGTCATCTAACTATACCTGAAAATATTTTACGTACAAGTATTTATAACCAACATTTGCAAATAGAAATATTAACACACTCACTTGGAAATGTCTAACCAAAAACATTTAGCCTGGACGTTAAAACTTTTCGCCAAATATATCAAATTTATAAATAAAACAGTTCAGAGCAATAGGTCAGGTCAGCAAACACAAATGTTTACAAAATATTTGGTTTTGCTTAAGTCTCGTAATGGAGGAAAGCAAAACACGCAAAAAATGGTACACCATTTCTGAAAGTGAGTTCCAACAAAAATCAAATTATACATGGTATAAGGAAGCCCATCTCTCTGAGGAATTTGATTTTTTTTTTAATCTTTATATGCTACATCAGTGTCAAGTTTTTTAAGTGACATGTATACAGGACAATCTAATGTCCTTTATCTGAAAATGACAATTATCCAGGGACGAGATGTCAGATTAATGTGTAGATTTCTGAAACTTTCCACCTGCATTTGATGTATCTCTTAGTTTTACATAGGAAAGTAAAAATGGAATGGAGAAGCTGGAAGTGGCATGAGGTCCCTGGGGCGTAACCAAGGCAACCGTCATTTCTTTCAAAAAATAAACAGAACAGCAGCAATGTCTTTATTCGCCAGGCATATTAGTTTTGCTATGAACTTTGGCGCAATGTTTATGAAGGCCAGACATGCGAGTACGCTTGACAGTTGCCTCATTACATACATAGTTCTGCTAAAAACTTCCACATAGACCAGAATTCCATTCCAGTCAATTTGCATTTATCTGATAACTCCCAGTTATCCACATTTTGTGATTGTAGGTTAAATGATGACACTAATCCTATGAAAAAGTGACAGAAAAAGGCTATTTTTGTATTTGTTTGATAAAAATAGTGAAAGAATGAAATGACAGTTTAATGTGAGGCAACAGGAGAAGCAGTGAACCCTACCTCTAATTTGATTTAGTGACTTGGATAATTCCCATTATATAAATGAAAATGGGTCTCTGAAATATTTAAACCTTCAGCAAGGGCTCGCCGCCCCTCCTCTACTAGCCCCCGGGCCTCTGGGACACGATCACTGTGAGGGGAAACGTGCATAATACAGCAATAAATCAATAATTAAGATGCTCCTCAATATCTCACACCCTGGATTAAAAGGGTTTGATGCATTTACAAAAACACGAGAGAAAAAAAAAACCGGCAATGTGTTTACACACATACACACAACGTTCACTCCGACACTAACTGCTGAAATAAATACTGCAAAAACATGCAGAACTAATCTGGTATTCCCAACATTTATTTGCAAAAAAGAAAAAAATACAGGTTCAAATATTACTATATAATTTTATAGCATTTAAATATGCAGCAAACACACACACACAGACTCACAACTACAAACAAAAACAAAAAACAAAAAATCCATAAATATTTTCCAACAAACTATGTTCATATGGGAACGAAAGCAATGCTGGTTCACACACCCATCAACATACAACTTTTGTGTTCATTGTTCCAATTTTTGTTCCCCAACCTTACATAATGATAATGATAATGAAAGGCAGTGTATTTTAAAAAACACAACTCCATTACAGGACCTTGGCAGGAAAAACATGCAGTAATATTTAATAGGTAATATTTGGTTGTCCTCCCCAATTTTTGGTTGTCCTTTGATACCAATATTCAACAGAAACGAAACCTACTCAGATGTCAGTACTTCCATCTTTATTTCTTCTATACATCTAATATCAACTGCTTAAATTTCATGATTTCCCATTTCTCAAAATGCCTAAAATAATGTTTCCTGTCCCAAAGTTGCAAATCATCACTAATAGAATGATATCTTGACCTTTCTGGATATGTGAAAAATACTACAGGCACTTAGACACATGGTCTGTTTACAGGTCATTTCCTAAATTTGCAACAGCCTCTTTTTCTGAATTTCTGTTTGTACTTTTCTACTTTCTTATCACTGTTGAGTTATTTCTGATTAATTCTAATGATATTAGGATCAGTATGAGCAATGAAATAGTATTTTACCTCTTCTCGAGTTGCAGCGCGCGCCAAGACAACCTTGACTTTACTTTCGATTCTGCGAAGTCTTCGGGCGTACTCTGTTCGTTCAGAAGTCACGTGACATCATTCATGTAAACTCGGTTTTATCTTAAAAAGTCGGACGTTGGTTTCCCAAAAACTTTTAAAAATACCAAAATGTTGAATAAAAGACCAGGTTGTCACACAGACAACCATTAGGTTCATTTTTGGTTGTCTTCCACGAAATCTGGTCGCCTCGGACAACAGGATAACCGCTTATCTCGAACGCTGACATGGCTTGCCGTTAAACTAGGAAAAATGAAACTAAGGAAAACAACCAACCAGTCTTTTAGTAAATGTACACAGGACCACATCAAATTCAACATCAAACATTTCAAGAAGGTTCTCGAAACTTCAGGTTTAAGAAGTAATTTAGGTGCCTAAAAATCAAAGGTTGCATGTCTAAAACACCACATCTCTCAAAAAGAAAAGTACAACAGTAAATGACACCATCAAAAAAAAAAGTTATCTAACCTAAAGTCTACATTTCTGAAAAATAAAAATTCACCAAAGGAAAGAGACCTTTTAAGCTACTGTTTATGAAATGCATTTAATTTAGGCATAATGTTTTGGTGAACCACTGTGCACAGCCCCACTGTGTGGAAAGGGAGATTCTGCTTTGTATTAGTGTGGTTTGAGTTTGCAGACCAAAAACTAAATGCAGCTTTAGAGTAAAAATAAGGTTGAAGGCAGTGTAACTTTTAATGGCTTGCTTTAGGCTCATTTAATTCACTAGTGTTTTAGGAGGCTGGCACTCACAGAAAAAGCCTACAGCTGTTCTTGTTTGTAGAACCGTTTTTTTGTTTAGTGATTAAGCTAACGGCGCAAAAAGAATACTAGCTTTTAAGTGCGACTGCTATCAGCAACTCCAAAGATTCAGAGTGAATGCAAAGATTAGGAGAAATAGTTTGCTAGTTTGATGCAATGAAGGAGTGGATGAATTTGCAATCTAAGACTGAAAGTCGAAGTGCAGTGTGATGTAACCAGAGCGGGGCTTCCCCTCGAGGGCGGCTGGGGTGTCATTTTTCTGGACTGAAAAAGAACAAAGTAACTGTCACTCAGTCCTCTTCCAAATCCGCTTATCCTTTTGTTTCCTTGCTATTCCCTCATTTTGTTTGGCTAACCTGAGCTTTTGCTTTTTAGTGAAAGTTTCTATTTCACTGGAGCAAGCTTTCCCTTCCACGGATCTCTGTAAACATGTGACCTAATTTTTCAACGGTGTCACCAGCAGAAATCTCAGATCACTAGTGGGCCCGGTCGTTTTAGGTATTAAAAAAAGTTGTGGTCCAAACCACTCGCATAGTGAAAAACACTAACACTGAAGGCCAAGCACTTTGTGTTATGTTCTATCTGAAAAGTGCTATATGAATATAGATTGATTTGATCCTATAACCAGGAGCAAATGTGGGGTTCAGTTTCTTGTCTAAGGAGACTTGAAAGGCAAGGCAGGAACTGAACCTACATTCTCCCGATTGGAGGTCAATTGCACTACATCTGGTTCTGCTCTACCACAGCTGTCTTAACTATTAGTGGAATAAAAAAAAAAACCATTTGTCCCACTAAAAGGAATTTATTCTTTAGCTTTTTATAAAAACTGCAGCATGTCCATCTATAACAACAAAGTTCATGGTGCAATAAATGCACTGCAGTGTCCACTCTCCTTTTCAGAGGCAGGCTGCTAATGGTCAGCAATTTCAAAACAAAAAGTCAACCAGTCAAACTCATGTTACATGTGATGCCGTTGAAAAACTGAGATACAATCAGCGTCTTCGTCTAGCCATTCTCCTGAGCCATTTTCCACCCAATCAGATCATTTGTTTTTTCCAGGCATTGTTTGATGGATCCTTTTTTTTATTATTATTATTACTCTATATTCATTTAACAAAATCTACATTCTAGTTTGTTTGTTTTTTTCCATTTGTTGCTGAAACATTTTTATACTGTCCAATTATCATTTTCCTCTTACTTCCTGTTTCACGCTTCATCTCTCTTCCTCTAGGAATACCTGATTGGAAATGATGTTTAGTCTCTTTCCAGGAATTGGGCCTGGCCTAAATCCCCATTACTGAGATTGATGGACCACTTACTCAGTAAAGTCACAGGCTGGCTCTGCATAATTGTAGCAAGCCAGGATGAGACAGACCTCTGTAGAGCTTGTAAACAATACACTCAATGTTGTTACAGCTGTTTTTATGGATTTCTCTTGTGACTGAGGACTTAGATTTCTGCATGTCTACAGATCCAACTGCGTCTCCATTTCAGGCCATTTTGGTGTTTTCATCTCCAATAAACTAAAAATTGAATTGTTAAAATAGTCAAATGTGATAGCAAGCTAAAATGGAACACTTTAATTTAATATTGCTCGAGTTTTTCCTGTTTTGTTTTGGGTAAAATAAATTAAATTGACCCTATTGTGGTTAATAGAAGTCCCACATGGCTTCCCAACCATTAAAGGATGATGCAGTTATGTAAGCTTCAGAGCAATCTCAGCCCTTTACAAGCTGGTGTCAGTCCAACGAGAACGCTGCCACTGTCATTCACTCTAAAAATAGAGCAGAGAGAGGGTTCTTTCTTCATTTTGTTCAATAGACAGGACAGAACTTTCTATAGTTGTGAATGCTGTTTGAAACCCTTTGTGAATTCACTTAACAGTTCTCACAACTAACACCCTCTTCTCCAAAAGGGAAAAGAAAAAAAAGTGGCTATGAATATTAAAGGCTCTATTGTGGTCACCAGTGTTTCATCAATGTTTACATATCCTGATTTGAACTCACAGGTGGTTCATCTACACTGGAAAATATTGCCAAAAACGTTCATTCTTATTTTTGAGACCTCATTCTAAGTTTTTCTATTAACCTTTATTTACCCAGGAATTGTCCCATTGAGATTAAGAATCTTTTTTTCCAGGGAGTAAAGGGAGTTTAATTTATAATTAAAAAAAAAAAAGAATAATCAGACATTCTATTTGACCCTAGGAGGTTAATATTTGGTAGCAGGCATCGCTTTGGCTCCACACAGAACACTCAGCCTGGCTGCAGAGGTGCCCCCCCCAACACCCATCTCTAGACTTGAAAGTGGAACAGAGAATGTTGTAGTGGTAATTATGAGTTCTACCAGTCCTTATAAATAGGCAAGACAGAGCAATGATTCCTAACCCTGGAACACTGTCCTGCATGTTTTCCATGTTGCCCACCTGATACAACCTATCAGACTCTGCACAAGCCTGATGATGGAAGGCAAGCATGTTTTATCAGGGTATGATTAAAAAAAATGCTGGAAAGTGTCTCAAGAGAACCAGGATTGGGAAACACTGGCATGGAGAAAATGAAACCCCCTGAATTTGAACAGAAAACAAATATGGCAATAACGGGATCTATCTAGTCTGTAGCCAAAATGGCGTAAAATGAGAGACTATTTGAGTCTGCATTAGTGATCCACGAGAACGGATGGCAGATAGGAACGGCAGGCCACCAACCCCAGGTGCCTTATCAATGCGTCACAGAATAAACGCGCAGAGTAAGCCCTAAAAGGAAATTAAGATAACTACGACACTTCACGTGTCATACCAAACTGAAATTGTAAGTTCTGCATTTCATTTTCCAACATCTCCATAATCATTTGAGTTTGAGATAATGGATTCCATTTTTTTCCCAACTCCAAACTCAAAGTATACCTTAAGCTTAAAAGCAGAACGGAACAAGTTTGACTTACAGGATGAGCGATTATAGCTGCTCTTTAACAGCATTTATGGAATGGACATATTTCAGGGGGACCTGGTTGAGGACCAGATGGCGCAGACATTATCAGTCGGAAATGGAAATTCGACAAGATTTTAGAATTGCAGCACCTTTTATAAGAGCTGGGTATCACCCAAAATTTCTAAAATCGATTCAGTTCATGAAAGAGCATTAGCATTAGCCGTTCTATGGGAAATGCAATCATACCTTAGCATCAAGCTAGCAGACTTTGGCTTTACTGCCATTATGCGTTAGGTCACCAGAAAGGGAAAGGCATAAAAGATCAACCTCTACTTTCATGGATCGAATCAGATCAATTAATGGATTTTATCTTCCCAGCCTTAGTTTTCATAAAAATTTTTATGTGCATAAACGGTTCAGTGTGCAACATGAGCTTAAAATGGGGCGAAAGCGGTAATCGTTTAATTCCTCTCGAAACGGATAGTAGCTAAAGTGTTCACATTTGTAAAACTACAAACTACCCTAGAGCTTTAGCTCCAGTGATTACATTCCTTCACAACCGTAACTTTTCAACCCTTAATGCCATCAAAGTGAATCAGCGTATTCTGTCGTGAAAAACGCGGCTTTGTGCCAGTAGGCAATACTTATATGCATATCGCTCAAAAGCTACTTTGAAGTGTTGCTTACCGGCACAAAGCCACTTTTTTCTGCTGGTCAGCTGATTCATGTTGATCACAAAAGGAGTTATGGAAACAGCAAAGCAGGCTTTGACAGATGTGTCTAAACATTTAATGGTTAAAAATGACAAGAAAAAACAAAACAAAACAGTATTTCCAACCAAAATGGGGATGGGAGGGTGGGGGAGAAGTGTACTTCCTGTCCCGTCTCCCGGTTCCGGCTAATGTCAGGACGCCATATTGTTGTCTGCAACCAGGTCTTCTTGACATATTTTGCCATGTTATTATCTTCCTGTTTAATTTTTAGAAAGTGTCTTTTCATACGTAATTTTCTTAATTCCTGCTGAACTTCTTTCTTGGTCGCACAGACCCAGAGGAAGGGTTAAGGTTAGGAATACAGGTTAGGGTTAGACCACCAAATGGGTCCCAATTGCGGTTGTTTCTGATGCTTACCGCTCTCCCAGGGGATGGATCAAATGTGGAGAACACTTTTCACACACCCAGGAGCATGACAACTGATTTTTGTGCATATTGTTGGAAGGTATTAATTTACTAATTTACAGGCATTCCTATTGTTTTTTGGTGGGGTAGGTGTCTCATTTGCTGTACATCAGTAAAATTTAAAATGAGACATAATTTACAGAAGCTTCTTTTGGGGCATCAAGCCTTCTTCCTCCACAGCAGAGATTTTCATTTAAAAAGGAAGCAAGCTACAGCTTATGAGATCAATAAACATTTTCCTGGTTGTGTCATAATGAATCCAGAAGGTACTTCCCTCATAAGTAGGGGGTAAGTAGGGGAGCTATTATCTCTCTGTCATTGTGTGGGTGTGTCCAGTTGAATATAAATCCATTTTTACTCCTCCCCTCTCATTAATCTCAGTACGACAGGTACTTACCGGTTTAGGCATCTTTCGCCTCTCTCCTGGTTCCCGATTAAATAGAAAGAAATCGTCCTCCGTCTTCCTGCTTCTCTCTGGGGCACCGGCGCCTGAAACGAGCAAAAACCAAAAACATTTAGGGGTTGATCTTAAACTAGCATGCTAATGGATTTTCAACGCCTTCTAATAATAAATGAACGTGAAAAGACAAGAATCATCAGTGAGATACACAAAACATTTATCTATAAACGAGGCTTGATTCTCCGTTATCAACTCAAAACCCTTTATGTACGCCATCTAATTATATATTGTCTTTAAATAATATTTGAGCTTAAATGTGGTTTTATTTTGCTCACAGGTTTTGAACTGTCTGTCTCTGTTCTGCAACCAGAATTAGGACAGCAGTGAAGTTTTTTTCTGCTTTTCTAACACCACACTATCACTACAGAAAAGATAGATCCAACACTTCTTGATTTAGCAAAAGGGCAACTTTTTTAAATTAACGTAACGTAATCAGAGGATAAAACTTGAACAATTCTAGTTATAATATTCTCCTGTGTTTTAATATGACAGCATGTACTCTAAAAGGCATGTTAGAGGAAGACATTCAGTTGGAGCACTGAAAACACTGCCTCATGTTACTGAACTCGTTGTCTTCAACTTAAGAAGATAAATGGTGGTAAAGATTAAAAGAATAAACAACAACAGCATTGTAGATGACCTTTTGCTTTGCAGAAAACAAGCTATATTTCAAGCATAGCCAATGAGATTGTGTTACACCACTTTTTGATGTCAAGTGATTAGCCCGGGAAATCAAGAGAGCACTTGGAAGGGGGCCCACAGAAGTCCTTTTTGATAAGGTGAGGTCATAAATAGACCTCTCAAGTGTCAACACAGAGCTAAAGTAGGCTGTGTCTCCCTGAGTTTGAACCAACACTTGATTGATTACGGATTCTTAAACCCAACTATTTAAATGTGATAGTGACTCATACAAGTATTATGATCATAGATTATCATCTCTGGAAATTGTTGTAACCTTTTGTCTCATATTTTTGTTGTGAGTAAGTTTTAAATTCATTTAAACGGACTAAACACAAAGAATGAGGAGTGCATTGTGTGGGTGTAGTGTTCTTCTACTTCTATTCTTTAGCTTATAGAAAAAAGGACTTTCAGTAGCTGAAGCATAATTGGAAGTTTGGAGTTAACAGGGGAGAATTAGGAATATACTGTGCAAGAATTCAAAGTATACTCCTTAACATCTGTTGATGCAAATATACATTAATAAAGGCCCCAACTAGGGCCGGGCAATTAACTCAATTTAAACTGATTAATAAAAATTTTTTGTCTTAGACTATGGGGGGGTTGGGGGTGGGTGCTTTAATATCCCTGCACAGCGTAGCGTTCGATAATGAATGAAAAATAAATAAATCAATCAGACATTTTATGCTTTTGGCCATGCATGTGACCCAGCTCTAGCCCTAAGCCCTAGTAGCGTCAGTAGGGAAACTTCAGTGGACATACAATCCCAAGGCCTAATGATCAGAACTGGAATACCGGCACTCCAAGAACTTTCTGAGCATTTATAATAATTCTACAGACAAACCAGTACAAGCAGAAAAAGCTTTTTGAGAGGATGACTTTGACAGCAACAACAGAACTACATATGAAACAACAACATGAGAAAGATGCGAGTTCTTCGAAAGTCTGAGCCTTACTTTATAGAATTATGAACCTTAGCCACTCAGACTGCCAACAAACAAAAATTGGGGTTTTGACACATGACAACTGTTAAAAGGGCTATTAGTTTCTGAGTTGACTACCATTAAAGTTGTAAAAGTATCTTGAAAATGTAACTTAAAAAGAAACAAAAAAAACAACACACATTTACCATTCACCTCAATGCTAGAAACATTTACTGGCTTAAATTTTCCATTTGACCATTTTTACTCAAGCTCTACATTTTTCCACAAGTTAATTCATCTTATCAGAACCAGGAGACGGGACGGGCGAGGGGAATTACCTGAAGGGTGAGGAGCACAATAGAGAAAGGCAAAGAGAAAGCGAGACAGTGAACACAAGACCCATTGATATTCAAAGCTCGTCTTGACCCATATACCTGCAGCCAGGAGTAAGGTAAAGCCCCTGAAAGCTTAAATATCTTTAAATCATCCAAATGAATTCAATTCAAGATTAAGAAATTAATCATCTCAAAAGCAAATTCTTATGTTTATGTTGCATCTTGAAACCATTCAGTCTAGCATTTAAAAATGTACAAATATGTTTAAATGTTCTAGCCTTCATTAAAACAATTTCTACACAGTTTCTCTGCATTTGGCACCACACGGTATGAAACGAGCATTTTAAAAGCAGCATGTCTGCTTTGTTAGCAGTCTACCTGGATGCAAAAGCCTACTGGGCATGTTTGTTCATTCAGTACAACAGAAGGTCATTCCCAGTGGATGTAGCTTCCAGGTTACCATTCATGCAGAAAGAAACTGCAGCCTGAGTACATTGTACTTCTGTTACAATTGTTTTATCCAAGTCTATCCTGTTGTATTTTTGCTGACCTCTCTACTGAGGTCCTACCTTCCTTTTCACATCCATCTTCTGAAGATTGACAGCAACTTAGTTTGAAGGAAAATCTGAGGGAAAAATGATCTTTTTTTCCTCGTTTTTGTTTGATTAATCACACGTTAAAGAACCTTAATTAATAAGCTTTTTAGTCACTGAATTCTCATATCGAATGAATATTTTGTTCACTTAGTCTTCTGCTACCTTTAAAAAGCTCACCTGCCAAACAAAAACCCCTCTCATAGAATAATACAGCAATCACCCTATTTTAGAGGAGAATAATAAAAAAATAATTCATATTCTCATGTTTTAACCCTTCAACACGGGCAATGTTGCTGGCGACACCTAAAAAACTTGATAATGAAGCCTCTTTTCTCTACGACGGAATCAGTCGGAACAGTTGAAGAGTTACGCTTGTCAAAAAAAATAAAAAAATCAGGGGAAAAAAGCCCCCCACAACAAATGGGCTTGATGCCTTCAGAGACATTTTAGAGACTGCGTTTGGACCAGGCAAAAACTCAATGGCTCCACTGTCTGCTCTCCAAGTGTACTACTAGAAAGCTGAGACTCTTGAGATTCAATGGGTGCATGGTATGTTACAACACTCCCACCACACAGACACATTCAGTTCCAGCAACAGTCAAAGCAAAATGTACAATTTCTTAAAGCCCAAAGATCAGAGTTGGAAGAAAAAGTTGGTAGTAAAATTTCTGCTAGCAGGCTCCTTTTTTTTTGCTGACAAGGATCCTGACAAGCCAGATCAGTAAAAGTCTTACAATCATTTACATAATATATTGCCACAGAATTCTATGACACTGCAAATAACTTGGCTGCTCCATCTAAACATTTGTGCATTTCTGCTAGGTTTTGGGTTAGCGTGCCTACCATGAACCACCAAAATCTTAAAGCATCACTTTGTTTTTAGGCTGTAGCAGCTTCAATGTTTGTCCATAAGCTACAGCACTCAATCAGTCACCAATCAAGAGCATGTCACTTCAAAAAATACCGTATACAGTATACCATAAAAGCAGAAATTGCCTGAGTTTGTGAATAATCTTAGTATTATAACATCTGGGTGGTTGGGAAAGAAAAGTAAAACAATTTCTGCAACTTTATTGTACATATCTTCTAAGCAGTATTTTATATTTTCATATTGCCATTTTCAGAGTTAGAGACCTCCCTATTAAGCCTACAATAGCACCAACAATAAATAAAAGCAAAAACATGTGTTCTTAAATATCCTAACATAAAATATAGGTTTATCCTTCATGAAAAAGTTAACTCTGCTGGCATCAGAAATAACTTCCAATTTATTCATTTTTACTTGTGTCAACATTAGTTTATCAATATTTCAAAGGTTGTTTATGCTACTTAAAACCAAATTGTGCTCCCTGGGAAAGGTGATTTTTTTAACAAACTAAGACAACTCAAAAAGTGCAATTTCAATACAACAATAACAGCAATTTTGGTTTGAATTAGATACAACAGAGCAACTTTTAAATGATTAATGCATAGAAAATGACTTGAGTAAAATAAGTATTTTTGATTGATTATCTATTATCTATTGCTTATCTAACTAGATGTAAAAACAACAACAATATTCTTATTGTCATTAAACAACGCCAAAGATAAACAAGATTTCCTGATTTTTTTTCCCATAATTGCAGGTTGAAAATTAAATCTACTCCTAATATAAAATCTTCTGTGTAGAAAAAAAAAACAACAACATGAAAATGCTGTTAGTAATTAATTAGGGCTAAGTATTTATTTCCTTGCCTTCTGGTAGATGTAATGTTCACTGGAACAGCTGAATTAAAATGGGCTAAATTGAAACTTCTCAGAAAAAGGGAAATAAAATGCAAGAATTTAAGGCACACCCAAATGCAATGGGAAGGAAGCTCGACTGCATCACAATGCTGTTTGGTTTGAGAGAATTCTGTCTATGATATTCCTGTTTAGAGTTTTTAAAACTAAGCACTACACTCTGTGAGATGGCTTAACTTCAAGTCAAAGTGTTAGTTTTCTTTATACGTGCATACAGTAAAAAAAAAAGAAAAAGAAAAAAAATGTATGTATATGACCCTTGCACAATGAAATCTTACTTTCAAGCTCCTACTTGTTTTAAATCGCCATCTCCAATACACAACAGATAGTTTCTAAAGCTGCAGACAGACAGCTGGGAGAAATAAAAAACCCTTTGAGAACATAAGGTTCTGGTTACTAGAACTTTGACGGCTGGTTGTTGATATTCTGTTTATGATCTTGTCAATGTGATTAACAAAACTTAGAGACTTTGAGAATGTACATCTGATTGCTCAGAGCAAAACCTTTCGTCGGACATATTGGTTTCCTCAGGGAAAGACTAACACTTGCTCATCGTTATGTAGGCATTTGCAAAGTCTACAAATCCTCCCACTGTCAGTGTCAAGGATGAAGCGCATTCCCATAGTCAAAAGTCTCAAGCTCCACAGCTGCTCTGACAACAGCAAGCTGTACCAACTGCTAAGCTTGAGGTTTCACTGCTACTACTGCACCACAAGCCGCTTTTTCAAGAATAGATACCAAGCTAAGTGATGATAAATAAACCAAAAGGTCAATCTACAACTCTTATGAAAACATAAACACCTGAGCAAGAAGCATAGCTCTTAAATATCCACCATGTGCAAGTGGTGATCAGCAAACCAGTGGATTTAGAGGAGTTTTACAATCAATTACCAGTACACTGGTCCCTCGTTTATCACAGGGATTACATTCTTAAAAAAGAATATTTGCAGGTTTCACCTGCAAAGTAAGATTATAGATGATTTAGGGATGTATAGTCCCTCAATATACACACTTTTCCCAGACACTCATTAACATTTTCATGAAAACAAAGATCTGCTCTCGACTGAGGATTTATGTGAACGCGGCAAATTGAAGGTGCCCCAAAGAGATAGCACAAAGGAGGTTTAACGACTATAGGTCTATAGCCAATCAGGACGCAGATGACAGTGTGCCGTTAAAAAAGAAAAAACGATGCAAGATTGCGCTGGCAAAGTCTGTATAACAACACAGCCACTTTCTGTGGGCATAACAGTTTAGACATCAAATTGTGATAATCACAAGAGAGTATGAAAAACATATTAGGCTGGATCTTTGCAGTTCACAAGAGAAGATGAAGCACAATGCTAAACACAAACTAAAGTGTGACATTCACAGGTGAGTCTAGAACAGTCCACTTTACCCACAGGAAGTAATGAGCGTAGTATAGATTTCAGACGCTCCTTGGTGACTCTCATACTTTATCCTTTGGGTGTTCTGCCAAAATACCTTCTTTGCAAGGTATTTTTGTAGCAATTTCATGAGACAACATGACCCACGAAGATGGAGAGACAAGATAGGAAAAGCATAACACAGAGGTGTTTGTTGGGACAAGAAACACTAGATAGGATCTGTCAGTAAACCTTTGATACGACCTATCGGGGCTTAAAGGCCGCTTTATTCTCCATGAGAAGCAAAACACTTATTGTCAAACACGGGGCTGAAAGAATGAGAACAATGGATTCATTCTGCCGGGACATCTTATACTGCACCAAAGGTTCAAGCACAGAACTCCCGTGAAGTCAGACGGACCTCCCATTGCTGCTCATCACATCAAGCATTGCAACAAAACAAAAGTAAATACAACTAGTTGCCCACATTGTAACACCAGAAAAAAGGGGCAACTTTTCAGTTGATAGAGTAGAAAAGCCCAGAGTTATATACAAATGAAGATGTACTGTTCCCTTCAGTGACTGCTGAGGAAGCTAAAGATAAAATTTAGATGCATATCAACACAGGCTGGATCCTGCCATATAACACCCATCACATAATACTTCACCCACAACAGATGCAACAAATATATGATCAGGGTGATGTGTTGGGAACAAACTGCAATGCAGACTTTTTCCAGGTGGTTATTTTGCTTTTTCATGGTTAATGAACAAACTCAGTATGCATACATAGTGAACTGCATACATTACATTTAGTGGAAAGCATGACTTTTAAGTTGTCAGAGAAAAAAAAATGTTTTAAACTAGGCGGCATTGAACACAAATATGAGGCCAATGCTGGGCAAAGGAGCGTGCCAAGGTTTACAATTATCCATTAACTGAAGTTTTCTTCAGTTTTCAACTGTAAAGCATTTATAAAAACCCACAAAAAAAGGCACCAATATATTCCAACCATTAGTGTCAATACGTCATATGACCACAACAAACACTGGAGAGATTTCAAACAATCAAACCTCTGTTGTGTGTAGAATTGATCTGGATTTTGGTACATTCAAATGCTGAGTTAAAGGTCAAATTTACTAGCCTGACTTTATTATTAGTTCTTAAAAAAGAGGACAAGTCCAAATTAACCATAGCTGATAGATTCAAAAAACAAAAAGTTAAGATAGGAAATGACTTTCAAAAAATACGAGATTATCTCAAAACAAAATGAATTTACTGCAAAGCAGAAAGACAACGGTTTAGGTCAGGGTGACTTTCTTAAAACGAATATTCCATACAGAAGACTTTACACAGTGTAGCTGTTCTGATGTTAATTGACATTTCTAAATGTATATTTAGAAACTAAATTTGATGTTTTGGGTGAACCAACAGGTTCATCTTCCTTTTTGTTAGTATGAATATATACAACCTAATGTATAGCACAAAATAGTCCAGGTGGGAGAAATCTAAAACCAGCAGTCAGAAGGATCTCATGTCATGATGCACAACCTCTTCCTCAAATGAGTTGTAATTTAGTCCCAGAGTGGGCGGGGTTAGAAAGTAACAGGAAAGGTTTGAGCGACGGCGATGACAGCCAATTAAATCCTCTCAGTGTTTCAATTAGACCAATCAACAGGTGCCATGGGCTGTGACGCCGGCGGAGCATCATGTTTGTACAATATGGACCGCTAGCATCATGTGTGGGCGCGCGCTAATACGACTGCGCTGACAACTACCGTTTACGTGCAACAAGTGATTTGAATGACTGAAAAATGAACTCGTGACAAAATGACAGGCCAATCACAACAATATGTTTTTTCGCTTTAAGTTATTGGCTTAATTCTTGTATGTGAATATGTTGAGATAGAAAAAGCTGAATTTTAATAACATTCTTCGCGAGGACATGATGATGCATCATCATGTCCTCGCGCTCTCGAAAACAGCATAAAGCTCTGTTCTCTGCGTTTCTCCGATTAGTAGCTGCTATTTCAGAAGAAAACACTTAATACTGAAGTTTACAGAATTAATGTATGCACTTTTAAGATTTAGAGACCAAGCGGCAAAGCCAGCAACACACAAGAGGTCCCGTTCTAGAAAGTAGAACCGAGCAAAAGAAGAAGAAGAAGCTTTAAGCTAGCCTACTTTACGGGTGAATCCATTAATGACAGTGATGAGGGAAGGAAAACGGCTGCTGTAATGTAGTTCAGGAGTCGCCTGCAGGTCATTCAGTATGAAGGTATCCAATTACCCTGACTGGCTCCTGCGTTTCATAAACATTTGCTTAAATACAGCAGAACATCGTCCGTTTTTGACCCGTGCTTTTGACTCACCCGTCCGTCCAACCCCCCCGCCGGACCCCCAAAAGTGTAAGAAGCCGGTTCGAAATGGAGGTATGGCACAAAAAAAAGGAGAGAAACTGGCGTCGAAGCACTAATCTGTCCGCCTGTTGGGTGTGCTACGTATTGGAAGATAGAGACGCAAACGGCGTTGTTAACGGTCCTCTGCGAATATGAGGGTGAGGGTGGGGGGGGGGGAGCCCCGTTAGGCGCTCGTTAGCTTGCGGAAGAACACAAATCCTCAACAACTTGACCCGCTTATAAGGCGCAGACGGGCGGCGAGAGAGAGAGAGATGAAGGCGTTAAAAAAAAAAAAACTCACCTCTCTAACGCCTTGGCTGCTCCGAGGAGGATTGCCCAACTGTCACCCTCTCCAGTCGGCAGCGGCTCCTAATATATCCACGGAGGGGAGGTAAAAATAGAGCGCTTTCCACCTTCCTGTGCTTCTTCACGCCGTTTGCCGGACGCAGACACCGAGCTGAGCTCCGCCGTGGAGGAAACTCCTCCGCCTGCCTCCTTCCCTCCCGCGAGCGGAGAAGAGCCAGTCAATATGGCTGACGAATTCACCGCGCCGAGGCGTGGTGATAGTCCTGCAGATTCACCCCCCTCCCCTTCCCTCCCCTCCCTTCCCTTCCCTTCCCTTGCCCCGTGACCTAAACCGCAAGGCAAACTCCCGCGGGGCGTGGAGGGGCTCCAAACTTTACCATGCCCAACAAGGACAGCTCTCCTACCTGGCTGGAGATCCTGTTAGGTCACGTTGTATTTTGAGTAACCGCCCCCGTCACTTAATAAAGCATTTTATATCATAGGAATGATCAAGAATCATACACTGCTTTAATAGGTGTTCACATGCTATGTTTAACTTGACTTGGAAGCAATGAAAATGATGTCAAATGGTATTTTTTTGAGCTTCATAAACAGACTTTATAGGGAAAACTATAAGCAGATGGGAGGATTATCAACAAAAACTGGACACAGAGCAACAATGTTAAAATTTACCAGACCCATGTCCATAGTAAGTGAATTACGATTTAAAAAAAAAAGTTATTGAGTTGATCCAGCACAGGGTAATTGGTTAGCCTGCATTCATAAACTTTTTTTCCCCAAATTTTGCATTTTAAAAAGGACACACTTGTTTCAGAAGGAGAAGGGGAAAGTCTGCTTTACTCCCTACAGCCAGAAGCTACAGTACTTGTAACATGTTTCTATAGTTTCGTATTGTCAAGAAATTCCATGAGCATGTTCAAATATCACAAAATGGGACAGGTTTGTGTGTCACAAGTTATAAATTCTGCAACAATCACAATTTGTCAAAACCCAAAACACACTCATAAATCATAAGTTTAGTTATTTTGTATTTAAAAGAAAATGTTTAACTGATAACTTTACTGACATCACCATGACATCTTCCAATGAAATTCATTCACACAAAGTAAAAATAAAGCCTCCTTGTTAGAAGATAAAGTCATGTAGCTGTCTGTCTGCAGCTTCTGTCAATGAAGGCTTCATGAAAATAACTGTGATGTGAACCTGGGCATGTGATGAAGGGGAGGAGGAAAAGATGTGTCAACTCTGGGCTGTGATTCACCAGCATTCAGTTTGCCTAAACCTGAAATCATGATAGAAGACACACATGAGGACCACACTGTCAGTGAGAAGCTCCCAAGAGATGCTGTGTTGGAGCCAAGCACAGTGTCTGAATAGTTACTATTAATCCCTTCTGTTTTACATAAAAAGTCCAGGTTTTTTATGATTTGGTCCAAAACTGATAGGAGATTATATTTATGTTGAATTAGATAAGTGATTTTTTTTTTTTTGCAGTTGAAAATTTAGCTGAAATGGAAATAAACACCAGATAAATCAGGTAATTGAGGAGCATGTAGAACAGAGGTGATGCACCCATGTGTTTAATGAGAGTGTGTTCCAAAAGCCTCAGTCAAAAGTTCTTTGATTTCCATATCGAGTAGACCTTTTCCAAACGTCTCAAACAATCATTGAAGACGTGGACTCCAAACAGGCCATGGTGTTGACCTCCATTCCAATAGCAGGAGTACACAGATGTGGTTGGAAGGCTCTGGTGGCTCTCTGTTGCAGAAATCCCAAACCACCTGGTGAACATCTAAAGCTACTCTCTGCCACTGTCCAGCTTTTGTTTGGGGCATACTTCCCCAAAGATTGCGTTTAAATTGTGAGAGCATTTCACAGCTGCAAGAAACAGAAAGCCAGGTTAAATAAATCCCATTGTTGTAATGCTTATGCACAAGTAGAACTTGAGCAACACTACAGTAGGTTGCGGAAGAAGTCGGGTGGAACCCGTTTTGACCAGTCGAAGAAACTAAAGAATAACTTTATAGTAAGCATGAGGAGGTCAAAGTTGTTATTTACCAGTACTTGAAGGGTTTCTGGTTTAGATAGCAGAGGACTATAGCATTGTTTTATTTTATTTTATTTTTTGCAGATGATGCACTTCTATTTGCTTGATTGAGATGAGGCTCTCTATAGACTTTGGGAGTGATTTCCAATCAAACCTGATATATTTGAGGTGAGGATTACATCCATATAGAAGATCATGAAATGAAATATGGGAATTTTACCAATGGAAAATGCTCTTTGGAGTTTCTCCATCTGCACACATACTCTCAGGAGAATGTAAAAACTTTCAATTCATAGAAAGAATAAATCCATAATCTATGTGTTTATGGACTTGAAGCAAAGTGGTGAACACTCTAATTGGTCCTTATTCTGTATGCAGTTTGCTAATCCAGCAGCTCATCAAATAAACACATGCTACTACTGCACTGTTGCAGATTTCAGCTTCAAAGAGGAAGTCAGAGGAGCTGATTTAAAATAGAGACCAGATAATAATGATGGATCTCACAGGAAGCTCATTTATCAGTTTGAATCTTTGTTCTAATTTTTACTGTATTTAGCGAAAGAGATCTTATCGTGAGCAACATAAAAAGGATGGAGTTTGAGGTTGTAATTTCATTCTTTCAGTAGAATCAAGTATTTTATTTTTTTAAAGAAAGTATTTTTTCATAATCCAGTTTGATTAAAAAAAACACTTTATTTTTTGCTTGTTAGCAACACTGAAGATCCTCCATTTAAGAAAGACAAAGTGCTGGGTTCACCTTACAAAGTCGGGAAATTTGACAAATCTTTTTGATGTAATTAATTTTCCTTATTATAATTCCTCTGTCATCCTGAGTTTCTTGAGAACGCCCCTGTCTCTGCATTTCTGTCGGTGGCTTTTAGAGAGTAACGTGGTACATTAAATGGGATTACAGTAATCTCATGGAGGAAATCCAGATACACACCTGATGGGAATCTCCGAGTTACAGACGGATTAAAACCTTTTTGCAAACTGAGATAATAAGTCTAAAAAGTTACTCAAACATGCTTTTAAAACGGAAGTTTTAAGTAAGGAGCAAATTTGGGGAAGAATGTCTTTTCAAGACAGCTTTTAAATAGTTAGTATTTGTTTACTGCTCATCCTCCTTGCATTTATTGAGTTAAATTGAAAAAACTACAGCAGCCATGGCTTAAAAAAAGACATCTTTACAAAAATTATCCTACAACTTACATTTTCATGAATAGAGTGAATATTTCTTGTGTTTAAGATCTTGATGGGACTGAATCCCAAACTCAGAATACCAATGGATTTAAAATATTATACAGTGCAACACTGACACCCTCTGGCCATTGATCTTTAGACATGAGTTTGTTAGTTTCCAGGGCAACCAGAGACAGACGTAGTGCACTAACCTTGGTCTCTACTAGGATGTTACAGCATCTGGAATATAGATCTGCTATGTATTCTGCAGCTGCTGACCAGAAACAGGGAAGTGACTTGTTTATAAAAGAATCCATTGAATCCCATGTTTTTCATTTTCCATCTGCAGAACCTGCCAGATCCCTTTCGGGGTCACAGGACTGATGGAGCCCACCCTGTTTGGCGAAAATGGGATATATCACTCGCACACTCACCTATCAACATCAATCAATGTATGAAGCATTTTTTTGGAGTGTTGGGAGGAAGTCAGAGTGCTTGGAGAAACCCATAAGGAAAAAAATGGAAACTTCCCACTGAAAGCCTCCAGTTGGGATTTGAACTAAAGCCTTCTTAAAGTGGGACAGGACCACTAACTACTGTGCCATGTAGCCCAGATTTCATTTTCAGCAGTATTTATTAGCTGTGATTCTAGTCACAGGCTTTATGTCGACCATTCATTCATTTTCTTAACCATTTTATTCCCTTTGGGGGTCACGGGGCTGCCGGAGCCTATCCCGGCCACTTGTGGGCGAAGGCAGGGCACATCCTGGACAGGTCGCCATTCTGTCGCAGGGTAGAATATCCACAATCACACACCCATTCACTCTCACACCTAGGGACAATTTAGAGTTGCCAATTAACCTATGAAGCATGTTTTTGGATGGTGGGAGGAAGCCGGAGAGAACCCACGCATACACGGGTAGAGCATGCAAACTCCACACAGAAAGGCCCCCCATTGATGTTGTTTTTCATGTCCCCCAGCCGGGACTTGAACCAGGGGCATTCTTTCTGTGAGGCAAGAGCGCTAACCACTGTGCCACCGTGCAGCATGTCGACCAAAATGGGAAAATAAAAATGTTCTGTCAATCCATCCATGCATGCATCCATCCATCCTCCTCTGCTTATCTGGTACCAGGTCACGGGGGCAACAGTCTAAGCAAAGATGCCCAGGCTTCCCTCGCCCTGGCCACTTCCTCCAGCTCCTCTGAGGGGACCCTGAGGCATTACCAGGCCACCCAAGAGATGTAGTCTCTCCAGCGTGTCCCAGGTCTTCCCCAGGGCCTCCGCCCAGTGGGACATGTACGGAACACCTCCCCAGGGAGGCATCCAGAAGGCATCTGGACTAGATGCCCGAGCCACCTCAACTGTCTCCTCTGGATGTGGAGGAGCAGTGGTTCTACTGTTTTCCACGGGTCACCGAGCTTCTCAGCCTATCTCTAAGGGAGCGTCAGCCACCCTACAGAGGAAGTTCATTTCAGCCGCTTGTATTCAGGACCTGGTTCTTTCGGTCATGACCATAGGTGAGTATTGGAACAAAGATCGACCGGTAAATTGAGAGCTTTGCTTTCTGGCTCAGCTCTCTCTTTACCACAACGGACCGGTACAGCGGCCGTATAACTGCGGACGCTGCTCCGATCCGCCTGTCAATCTCACGCTCCACTCTACCCTAACTCGTGAACAAGACGCCAAGATATTTAAACACCTCCACCTAGGGGTAGGGACACTCCACCCACAGAGAGATGGCAAACCACCTTTCTCCAGTCGAGAACCATGGCCTTAGATTTAGTAGTGCTGACCCTCATCCCAGCCACTTCACACTTGGCCCAAACTGCCCCAATGCACGCTGGAGGTCCTGGCTCGATGAATAATAATAATACATTTTATTTGTATAGAACTTTAAATGGCACACAAAGACGCTTTACAACATGTAAGTATAATTGGTAGATAAAAACAAGAGCCAATACAATTAAAAATAAAAACATAAAGATGACAGAGTAAAGATTAAAAACAGGACAACACCATATATGAGGTGAGAATTTGTTCCAAACTAATTTGCTTACAGGTCCAGCAGGTGGCCTCCTCCTCTTCTTCCTGGTCACGTGTTCCTGCGCGTTGACACAGATTTGATGACGGAAGCTTGGACATGCGCAGTTGCGCCGAAGGTCTCGGGTTATGGAGGGCTCCCGGAGACTGCGTATTGTCCCCCTGACGTGACAGCTGATGCGTGGCTGAGTCCTCGGGCCAGCGGGACAGACAGCTAGCTGCCCGGAGAGTACAGACACAGTCGGGGTGGGGGGAACTCAGCGGAGGCCACACGGAAACGAGTCTTTTTATTCTTAGCAATGCGGACGCGGAATGTTTTGGCCAGCTAACCCCGTCCCTCCTGACAGGAACTTAACAACAACACAACAAAAAAGAGAGAGTAGAACGACAGTTAGCTTAGTTTAAATGTTAATGCCATTGAAAACACACTTATGGTCACAATGTCCTGCACTGGAAACCTGGTTTGGGATGTTAATAAACGCTTAATTGGATACAACGAACCGAACACCATCAGGACTAACTACCTGGGTAAGAACAAACCTTTGTTTTTATGCTAACATCGTGAGTATCAGGACAGGTTCCTTTCACTCCGTAGAGCTGGGCTTGTTGTGGAAGCAGATGAGCTCCTGACAGACACCGAGGCATCGTTTCAGGCCAAAACAAACAACCTGCGCAGTTAAACCGGGGAGCTGCAGCCTCTGTTTCAGTGTAAACACAGCAGTCACTCCCTCTTTAGTCCGTTTCCCCACCGATTCCACTGGAGATGCCCTATTTCAGAGAAACCCTCAGTCGCTGCTTAGAGGGGAGATTATTTTAGGGGAACACCTCTGTATCCGTCCAGAAATAGTCCTCTATACATAGTTCCTGTTGTGGCCCACTGTGGATGTGAAGAATCTGCAGTTAAGATGTGTCAAATGAGCTCAAATTCAACCATTTTCAGGCAGCACCACCTTTTTTTTCTGTAATTCATTCCTGAAAAACACATCAAGTTTGGCAGAATGGATAAATAAAATGTCCCCAATTATTTAGAAATGTTGGGTTTTTTTTCAACCTGTTGACAGCAATTGCTTAAGGGTTCACGTTTTACAATCTGTACCAATGTTGCTTTTTGAAAAGAGATGATAGAATTATGAAATTATAAATCAAGGTTAAAACCAGCACCCAAATATTTATTAATCTACATATTATTCCTGCATTATACGCTTTGACACAATTCCCAAACAGAAAGGGAAAGATTTCTGTCTTATAATGACAGTGCTGCAACCTACTGGATCACTACATTAGTAAAGTAGCACATACACAGAAATATGCTATTATACGGAGCCCGTGTCAAGACATTAAAAAATGTAAATATGGTAAAATGTTCCCTCCCTGGGTCACAGAGACACGAAGGTTACCGCTGAAAGCGGCTTTTGCGGCCGGACGGACTGAGAGCATATCCATGTGAATGACTTATGACGTGACTAATTACTGCGTTCGAACGGATTAATTATTGCGTTCGCACGAGTTAATCATTTTGAGGGAACGGAATAGTATTTCGAGGGAACTGAATAGTATCTTCTGGGAACGGAATAGTATTTCGTGCGAATGAGTTATAAATCTGTTGGAACAAGATATTAATCTGTGGGAACGAGATATATTTTAATTTTTTAATGTCATGACACGGGCTCCGTATTATTATATGTCCACTTATCAGTATGTTGAGTAAGTTGGTATCTTTAAAAGCTGTTGGAGCTGCTTAGGTACTTTTCTCAGAAGGAAAAAAGGAGCTTGTAATACTTCAGTCAAGTCACAAAGACCCTAGTCAATATTTTTTACCTTTGTCCAAACTCTCAAGAAAAGACGGACCGAATGAACTAATGAACTAACACAACGTCCAAACAGAAGTGACTAGATTGCATCGAGTCATTGTGACTGGGTAAAATACATGTTAAATGTACCAAATACACTTAAATTGAGAAATTATAATGCAAATCAAAATGGAATAAGTCATTTTTGTCTGGAAACATAAATGAAAGCTTCAGTCATCGCACAGAGGAAGAGGTTAGGAAGATTAAATTGTAGTTGATGTTCCAAACTGCTGCTAAACTGCTGCTCACCTGCATCAGGTGTGTTCAGTCCACCAGAAACCGATTCAATCCAGCTAATCGGCATCTACTGAAGCAGGGTTAGCTGCAAAACAAGCAGGGTGGGGCCCATGAGGAACAGGGTTGGTGGACCCTGCTTTAAAAAGAGCTTTCATCTTAAAGTCACCATTGGCTAAAGGGTTCAGAAAAGTGTTATACAGTTACACATCAGTGATACTACTGTACTAATGTAGCAACGGATGGGGACAAAAATAATATTATTTACCATTTTTAGTTTACTTCAAGTAACAAAATACTGTGCATTTTCTTGATTCTGGAAGTACTTTGAGGAGTACAAATTTTAAAAAGCATTCGTAAATGTGGACGTATAGATCTATTTACAGCACCCGAGGTGAATTTAAAGACCCACTTTGATCATCTTTTGATCTATTTTTAAAGCGTTCCCATTGTTCTGAATGTTGATTTACCTTTACTGTGTCGTTTTCTAGGACATAGTTTCTGCAGCTCGGCACTAGTTTATTAGGTATTCTCTTCCGAGTTGTGGGCGGGACTGTTGGTGCAGAGTAAGCCTGCCCCTACTCCCTGACATCCATCTGTTTACACGCTCTCCCCCAAGTTTACGGCCCTCACTCACACCCCCAACCAAACATTACTGGTGCAACAAAAAAGCAAACATCTGTCCAACTGCATTTTTTTTTTTTTTGCTTCTGAATCACAAAAACTTGGATGAAGAAATACTCAGAAATGCAACTTTAAGCTTAATTTTCTCTTTATATGTCCTCCATCGTGAGAAAAATGCCACAAGAACATGTTATTAAAAACCCAATTTTAATTGAAGTGGGTCTTTAAAGACTTCCTGAGTTCTTACTTTGATTTATTGTTCCACCAAAGTTACACTTTTGTGTTTTGCAGAAACCCGTATATTTCATTTTTTATTTTTATTTTTTAATGATTCAGATTCATGTTTCATCATTGTTTAAAATAACATGTGGGACAAATAACTGAACACAAAGTAATGGAATTAATATCAAAACCAAATTTGTTCCAGGCTTTCCATTCATCAAAGCTGCCTTGGCACATAGAAGAGCTGAATACTGATAGTTTGCATGTCATTTACAATAGAAATGTTCTGAAAGTTCTTTTCTAAATCTAAAGCACGAGTACCGGTACCTGTAAACGTCTGGTTTTCTTCTCTGTAAGCAGCTCGATGGGGTTTGAAGCTGATGCCTGTGGAGACCGTTTCGTAGTTAATGTACATCCATGTCTTTTATCCTTTAAAATGCAAATTATTTTTCAGTTTTACGAACAATCATCCTTGTTTAATTAACTCACAACTTTTTAACATTTGAAGCGAACCTTTTTTAATCAAACTGTATCGTTTTTCACTGGAATATAAGAAGAAGAAAAAATGGTTGTTTCTCAGAAATTTTAGTAAAGAAAGTTGCCCCAAAAAATGTTTTTTAATCAGTCTATTTTTTAAAGAAAACAGAGAAGGAAGTAAAATAAACCAATGAAAACTATTTTCAGCCATAGATATCGGTCGTCCCTCTGAAATCAAGCAGAATGACATTAATTGGTGACGGGCAGAGGGAGTCAAAAAGATAGAAACGCAAAAAAATACTTTTTATTTTGAAGGTTTTGAGAAACTACCACCAACTTCCTGGGATGCTTGCTTTGTGTCAGAGAGCCTGAGCTCTGAGAACAAGCAGAAAACAAAATAAAACTCTACTTTTGACTATATTTAACTTCTATTAGTTTAACAATAAAGTCATAATTATCCAGATAAATAAAGTGTAGTTTGTAGTGAAACACTGTGAGATTACAACACCAGCAGGAACAGATGACATAGGAGCTGGCGTATGGCTGCGGACGTCACATACTGTGTTCCACGCAGCACAGCGAGTCGAGTCAGGCGGTCGGCGGCTGAACGGAGACATGTCCGCCTGTTGAGGTGGAGCAGGTGCCGCAGAGGTTTAGTCGGAGCTGTTTTTAGCCTGGCCGAGATAAAGTCCGGGCCGTGCTTGTGCACAGGAAGAAAGATACGCGGCTCTGCTCTGCAGGATATTTTTAGCGTCAGGAGCCGTTAAAGGTAACAAGCTGGGGGGCACTTTCATTTGGAACGCAGCCCTCCCAGGTTAGAAGACAACCCCAGAGGTCGTAGTGTGTTTCTATCAAAGAGGCACATCCTAATAGCTTCATGTTTTGGTTCTGAGGCGACCCCAGAAATTCACAGATAGAACATAGAATGGAACAAATAATAAACTTTTCAAATCATTATCTACTTTCTTCCTCACATCTATGCACATTTATCCAGGATGTGTTTACATTTTAGGGGCTTTGTGTCAAAATAAAATTCAATTAACATTTTTGTTTTCTACGACTGAGTTTTAGGGCCATCCTTCAAACAATTTTCTTTTTTTAAATTACGACTTTTAAGTTGTAAATTTACGAGAGAAAATCTCGCGAGATTTTTCCTCGTAAATTTACGACCTTTACCTTTTTTTTGGTGTCCCTAAAACTCCAACGGAATCTTCAAATATCTATCAGTCCTAATTTTGTTGCAAAAAGGTTTTCTCATGATTTTTTCTTTTATTAAAATCAGAGTCCAATCATCTTTTAATCTATTGTAAAATCCTTCAAAGTGGACTTTTGATTATGATGATGCGGTTTTTAGTCCAAAAACAAAAACCTGTGTCATTTTCTAGTACATAGTTTCTGCAGAGCGGCAGGAGTTCTTTAGAAATTTGCCTCTGAGTTGTACGTGGTACTGTTGGGGTGGAGCAACCTCTTCTCCACTTCCCATCATCCTTCTGTTTTTCATTCTCTGGCGCTAGATTACAGCCCCTCACAACCCCAAACTAGTTTTATCAGAGCAACAAAGATGGCGAGCAACAGTTTTGAGCCGTATGGTAGCTCGAACGAGGAAAACAAACACAATCACGGATCTAGTTGTCTAGCAGGAGGATGTATCAGAATGGAGCAGAGCAGAGAGCTTGTATATTTTTCTGCGTCTTTTTCCGACAGCATTTTCTGTCTGCTCTGGATTCATAACGATTTGGAAAAAAAACAACAACTCAGAAATACAATTTTAAGCTTAGTTTTCTTTGTATATGTCCTCCATCAGTAAGAAAAATATCACGAGAACACGTTAAAAACACAGAAAACACCATTTTCATCACAGTGGGTCCTTTATACAATCAGGAAGTTAGAAATGAACAGAAATTGACCTTTTGGCTTAAAAAATGGCTTTAAAGAAAAAAAGTTGCATAAAAATAACTTTTTCTGGATTATCTGAATCCATTTGACATTTTTAAAGGGATTTTTACAGCCTTTTTTTTTCAATACAGTTACACTAAACCAGCTTTAGGAGAAAAGTCAAAACGTTGCCTCTTGGTGTTTTATCAAAATGAATCAACTTTCATCAAAAATGTGTTTTTTTTTCAGTGAAATGCAACTTTTTACACAAATAAGAAATTTCAATACAGTGGCAATGTTAAGAGAATTGTATTTTTTCACAACAATGTGTTTTCTTATTGAAAGTGCTGGCAGTGACATGAAATAATGAAGAAATTGAATTTATGGTGCCAAAATTATGATAGGAGCTCAGTGTGTAGCAGATTCTGCACCTCTGATTAAAGACAGAACTTGTCGGTTCACGTCCAGTCTCTCATTTGAATAAAGTGCAGCTGCTTTCACAACGTTTCTGTGAGACCTCCACCTCAATCGCTTTCCCACACGGAGCGCCGCCTCACGTTCTCACCATTAGGACGCCAATCATCTCTTTGACATGAAGAGAACAAGAAATGTAAAGGAGAAAAAGAGTTGCACTATTAAGGAAAAGCAATAACCAGCTATCGTTTTCTAAAACAATCTAAAAACAAAAGGTACATTTAGCTTAAATTGACAAAAATACCTCTATCTTGGTATTTATTCTTATCCTTTTTAATTAATTTATTTTTATTAAGTATTTTTTATTAACTTTTTTATTAACTGTAACTATACACTGTACCTCAACTTGTGTATTCTTGACACTGTGTATTTTTTTTAAATGTAGTGGGTCTGTTTACTCCTTTTTTACTGATTGTTACCATGAGTCTGGAATAAATTCTATCTATCTATCTATCTATCTATCTATCTATCTATCTATCTATCTATCTATCTATCTATCTATCTATCTATCTATCTATCTATCTATCTATCTATCTATCTATCTATCTATCTATCTATCTATCTATCTATCTATCTATCTATCTATCTATCTATCTATCTATCTATCTATCTATCTATCTATCTATCTATCTATCTATCTATCTATCCATCTATCCATCCATCCATCCATCCATCCATCCATCCATCCATCCATCCATCCATCCATCCATCCATCCATCCATCCATCCGTTGATGTGATGCCCTCTTGATATTTGCCACTGTTCTACATTGTTCTAATTCATTGTTTTTTTGACCGTTTATTCATTTTTGCTCACATTTATTGCTCTAGTAGTCAACACCTTTTGCAGTCGGTTTCAATGCAAAAGTCATTTAAGTCACCCTAGAAACATTCAATCAAATCAGAAGGCGCTATTTTAACAGAAAAGCTGTGAAATGTGAATGTCTGTGTCTTCACAGGAAGAAGAGAATTCGTCCAGAGGCTAAAGCTTGAATCCACTCTCAATGTGCACGATGGCTGCGTAAGTGCTTCCTTCTTTAAAAATTTCATTGTGATTCATCTTACGGTGAAAGAAAACACCAATCGGGTTGGTGCTGAGATGAGATCTTTGGTCAGCTGGTGGATCTGTGAGGGAAACCTGAAGCTGACGGTGCAGTCACACATCCTGTCACTCTATCTATCAGACAGGAGAGTGGCCCGGCAAAAATAACCACGAGCGAGAAGATCTGCGTGTTTCCTGACTGACTGTGATTATTTGTGTGCAGAGGAGCCGAAGTTCAGCATTATTGACTGATTAGTGGAGACGCAAAGGGACAAATGTGATCATTGATCACATTCCGAGCATCCATAAGCCTTTGTGACTTTGGACCGACTTGTGTGTTTCAGAGATCCAGTCAGAATTTCTCTGCAAACGTAGATCACGTCTACGAACTCTGCTTCTGTCCTCCTGCGATCTTCAGCTTCAACCTGAAGCTGCTCTGAGTCGAGTTACAGCAAACATTTCGTCATTGAGAAGTGGAGTGGTGCAGAAACGCCAACAGATCTGTTGTACGTAGCAACAGCAGACAGGAAAACATCAATCCGGAGAAAATGTTGTCAGATTCGTCTTGTGTTCCACACAAACACAGAAAAATCTCAGTTCTGTGTTAAAACATGCACTTCAGGGCTGATGGAGAACAGCTGTGAACCCTGTTGGTTCACAGATCACTATGATTATAAAATGTGTCCTGACCTGCATGAACTCCATTTTTCTATTTACCACATTCAGTTCACCTTATGTATGTAAGGGTTGGATTCCCAGGGGGCGCAATGAGGTTTATCCAGTGTGGGTCCTTGGGCAAGACCCTTCATACTACTGCCTAACTCTGTAGCCACTAGGGGGCCCAAGTCTGGGTCCCCCTGTGCCGGTCCTCAGTCCGGATAAAATACAGGGTTGTGTCAGGAAGGGCATCCGGCGTAAAAAATCTCTGCCAAAACCACCTGTGCGAAGAATCAGTGAAAGCTGATTCGCTGTGGTGACACCTGAAGGGATATGCAACAATTCACTTCAACAATTCACAGTTATGTTTGTCACAAACTTTTTATTCTCAGATCTTAAAAAGGCCAGTAGAAACATTTTTACTAAATATGTAAACAACATCTTATATTTTAGGTTTTGTTTCCAAGGCTGAACATCCTTGAATGCAGCAATAATTCTGAAACTACAGCTCCCTCTTGTTTGGAGAGATGTCTACCTTGCGCTATGCTCCACAAACATGCTGGGAGAACAGTTAGAACATCTCTATTATTTCATGATGGGGAAAACCCGATTGCTAAAATGTTCTCTCTGTAGTGTGTAGTGCTAATGTTGTATAAAATAAGTATGGGCTCTAAAATCAGCTTCAGGAGTAGAAAACGCGTATAATTTCTGGAGCTACTCCAAGTGAGCTAGACAAAGAGGGAAGAAAGGTAACAGCGGAGAAAATCCCAAACAACATTGAAAGCACAGTTCATTCAGCCTGAAGTGTATTTTGAAAACACGTGTTTTTGTGCTCTGTAGGCTTTCTTTTATGCCTGTGAAGAGCAGGATGGGAAAAATAATGTGTAGTACTCATGCAGTATTGGATTAACGAGAGCTATTATTAGCAATGAGTGTTTTTTCTGCAGGTTGTCCCACTTCTGTTCATCATTTTTAACTGTGAAAGATGAAACGGAAAACAATAATTCAGGAAATCACACTTTGATCTTTAAAGAACGCCACTGTGAAGTTAGAGGGGGAATACATCACGCTGTAGGGCTGCTCTAATGCAAAGGGAACTAACTGGTCCATGTTAAGGAAAGGAGGAATGGAGTCCAACAACATGCTCCAATGGCTAATTGGTTACTCTATTATTGTCCCTAGGTGTGAGTGTGCATGGGTGTGTGATTGTGGCCCTGCGACAGACTGGCAACCTGTCCAGGAGGCCCCGTTCGCCCACGAGTGGCCGAGACAGGCCCTGGCAGCCCCGTGACCCCGAAAGGGATGAAACCGGTTCAGAGGATGGATGAATGAATGGATGGCGTCGATGTATGGAGAGATTTTGGGCAAAACCCTCCTTCCTATGCGTGAGAACATTGAAACATCTTCCAGCATGACTATGGCTATGTCCGAATTCCCACCCTAACCCCTAACTACTAAACAACTATACAGTGGGGGACCAACTAGTGCCCTGGTTTTTAAAAGCCATTCGAACTCCATGCTCACTTTTTTCTTTTTTTTTTTTTAAACGGCAGGTGTGATGTCATCGATTTCACAAAGTTAAAATCTAATGAATACGAGCGTTTTGCGACGATTATTTATGAGTTCACTGTCTTCTGAAGATAAAAACATTGATATTTTTATCAAAAAATACATTTAAATACTTTTTTTGGCAAAAATTGTTCCGACGCAATGCATTGTGGTCTATATTCGCCAAACTAGTAAGCATCAATGCACACTGGTTTCTCGCAGGGCAATCGATTTTGGAATTGTGATGATCCTAGACACAACGACATGGGGGACAAAGAAGTGGCATCATAAAAAAGGATTTCAATGTTCTGGAGTGTTCTAGCCCGTCTCTGGACCTCAATCTAATAGAGAATCTGTGGAGGGAGTTGAAAGTCTAGGTTGCTCAGCAACAGCCCCAAAACATTCCAGCTTTCGAGAAGATCTTCAAGGAAGAATGGACCAAAAATAGCCGCTACAGTGTTTGCAAACTTGGTGAAGACCTACAGGAAACCTTTGACCTCTGCCATTGACAACCAGAGTTACATTACAAACCTCAAGAGGGTTTCCTCTCTCTAAAGAAGTGGGTGGAGTGGACGTCACTGGCACCCCACCCACCCCCAAACCAGCCCAGAAACTGATCTCTGACTGGCAAGAGGCAGTTTTCCAGGGACTGATTAGGACAGTGGCTCTTTTAAAAATCCTGTGATTTTTTTTTTTTTTAATTTTTTTTTTATTTCTCAGGATTGATGTTTTCCTGTCTGCTGTTTCTACGTAAAACAGAATCTCCAAATATTTTGTCAGAAAAAGAGTGAAAACATCTCCAAAATCTGTCATATCGTGGCTTCTTGTGTTAGAAAAATGGTTTAAATGTTGTTTAAAAGTGTTTTAGGTCTAAATCATAAACAAAATCTAGTAAATCTAGATACATTTTAACTGCGGTTTTATGTTTCGGTTTGAAGTCTAGTTTTATTGGGATGAAAATGCTCAGTTGGTTCTTTCCTGATCAGTTAGACCTCTTTGACAAAAAATCAAGTAAGACTGTTCATTTGTTAATGTTAGTTATAAAACAATTTATAAATATAAACAATTTTTTGTAGTTTGTTTTTGACTTTTTAATGGATGATCTTGTTTTTTTCTGTTAATTTTTTTTTAGAAACAGGAGGATGAAGGAAAAAATCATATTAAAATATTACAAATGTTGAGCCAAATTGGATTTTTTTTTCCTTTTTGGTCAAAAGCACTGAAAGACAGAATATCTTTTGCTTTTGAAGATGATTTGTACACATTTTCTCTTTTGTTTTAAGGGATTAGACAAGCTTATGCACTAAAGTCTGAAAATTTAAAGTTTTTATGCATCAACATTTTTTCTAATAAAGGTTAAATGTTTAAAAAATAACTTTGTATGTGCAGGGCATGTGAAGGTAGCAGCCAATGAGGTTTTCCTTATATCAGTTGCTCACTATTAATTTGTAAGTCTGTTTTGCTACTTGGATCCATCTGCTGCTGTCGGTTTAGGGTGTTGAAAGTGGAGGAATAGTTTCAACACACATTTCAAAAATTTTAAAAGTTTAAAGCGGAACCTCTTACTTGCAAGTCATGAAAGGAAATGACAGTTTCATCAGCGTAGAGGTTGCTGTGACATTGTAGCGGAAACAGGAAATGAGGAACATTCAAACATGTCAACATGACCAGCGACACCGACAGTAATCTTTCATCAGATTATGGTCTATGTCAGATTTGAGATCCAAGCTGCAAATATAATTTTTCAAATGTTTAATCTGTCTCTGAAAAAGGTTTAATGGGGTGAACCCGCCGCCGGCTGCAAGACCTCTTTGTCGGCGTGTAACATTGAAACGAGGATCCAGGTCTTAATTAAATATTGATTGACAGAATGATGGCAAACAGCAAGCTGATGCACCGTTCTGCTTAGAAATGTTCTGCAATACAAACATTGATTAGATATTGATGACAATACTATTGACTAAGTTTAGCTGGCTAGCTTGTTAGTTTGACCCCATTTTCTCGTTTGTAATATGTGGAAACACAAAAATAAAGGATAATGGCAATTTTTAACCAAATTTGTGGCGTAAAGTTTCTTTTAGTACCAAAATATAGAAGACAAAATGCTTTAAATGACCGTTTTCAATCATGAAAAACATTTATAATAGTTTTATAAATGGATAAAAATCCGTTATAAATGAAATATTTTCTGTAATTTTGAGATAAACTATGATTATATTTATTAGTAGGTCTGTGTTCTTAATGTTAAACTGATCTTCACTTAGTTTCTCAACCTTATCTTCCAAAAGTTAAGATTGCTGAAGTTTACAATCAATTTATTCCCCTAAAGTTTTAAAAGTCTGGATTTCGTGCTGTGTCATAGAGTTTAGTATGTCTTTTCATCCCTAAAGTTTGTGTGTGTTGACCATTGTCGCCTATGTTGCCTTAAATGCTCAAATATTAAACTATTTCAAAAGCCTTTGACTCAAAAAGTTTCTTATTTGAACACATTTGCTTTGGATTTGACTTTTCCTAACATTTCATCTGAATTTAAAGGGGGATTTGTTTGAACTTTTCTCAGAATTTCTTTTGATTTTAAGATTGACGGCTTACTCTTGCAGCATCTGTGTGTCTTTTTCGTTCTAGGTCAACACAATATCCTGGAACGAGACGGGCGAGTACATCCTGTCGGGGTCGGATGATACGTTTCTGGTCATCACAAACCCTTACAACAAAAAGGTGAGTCCGAATTAGAAAATAGGGCAGTGTTTAGTGGTTTACTGTCGTTTTTCCTTCAAGGGGGTCGGCATCTTTGTCACGAATAACCCAACTTTTGAATAAAAAAAAAAGAACCATTAAAACAAAAACGTTTGTAACAAACAGAACATTAAAAAATATGTGACGATTCCATTAAAACAGCTGCAATTTTAGTTTATTTAAATATGCTATAACAGCTTTTGTTTTTGTAACTCGCCTTGCAGGTTTAGCTTAGTGAGAGTTTGACCTGTTATAATTGAGGAGAATCCATCTGTCATTTGTTCTGGATCCTCAGTTCTGGTCCCAAGAGCCGTTTGTCCTGCATGCTTAATATGAGATCTTCTGAATCGTCCAGCAAAGGCCTTTTTATAACTGTCAATTGAATTTGCAGTCCATTTAATACAATGATTTTTTTTAGGTTATGAATTAATAAACAGATGTAGTTATTGGTTGAGTGCTATAACGTATTCCACCCATTGTTTTCCTGATTTGCTTTCATTATTATAGTATCTTCCGCCATTTGTTGCCGCTTAACTCCTACAGTTTTTCAGCTATTTTAGCCATTCAACTAATAAAATGTTCAGCTCTTTCAGCTTTTTCCAGCTATGATTTTTGGTCCCTCAAATCTTTAAACTTTTCAAGATTTTCCAGGATTATTGCCTCCATTGAAATGCATGGGGAATCCTATTCAGCAATACAGTGTTTAACCCTGCATTTTCATCTGGAAATGCAGCTCCTTCTAGTATTTATAAGTAACTTATAACTGAAGAAAAGTAAAATTTTCATCAATAAAATGATGAATTCTTGTATTAAATGTAAAGATAATGCTTTACATTTGATACAAAAGCTACAAAATTGTTTATAAGAGTCATATAAATGAATTTCATTGAGCATTATGTTAGTGAGAATCAAGTAAATTAATTAAAGTTTTTGTGAATTTCAGGTTGTGTCCAAAGTCCTTCACAATGCACTATATATTGCCTTCTTCATTTTCTAGTGCTGTCTGAATCTACAATTCCAAAATCAAGTGCCCTAGAAATTTCCCAGAGGTCTCTGCGAAAAACCAGTGTGCATCGATGTTCACTAGATCGGCGAATATAGACCACAATGCATTGCATCGGAACAATTTTGACCAAATTTTTTTTAATTGAATGTTTTTTTTTAAAATAAACCAACGTTTTTATCTTTAGAAGACATAAATAGTCGTCCCAAAACGCTCATATTAATTAGATTTCGTGAAACCGATGACGTCATATCCGGTGTTTAAAGAGTAAAAAGTAGTGATTGCTTTGAAAATCCAGAGCACTACATAGTTTTTTAGTAGTTGAGGGTTAGGGAGGAAATTCAGACGGAGCGTCAGCCTCTGAAAAGCTGGTCATTCATCAAAAGTAGATGTTTGAGTGGGGAATTGTGGGAAACACTTTTGGACTGCGGCTAAGGGTCACACTTTGCCAAATCCAGGTCTAAATGCTCCTTCAGATCTCATCTGCCCCCCCTTTTCTCCAGGTTAAGACATCCATACGCTCAGGTCATCGTGCAAACATCTTCAGCGCTAAGTTCATGCCCCACACCAACGATCAGGAGATCATCTCCTGCTCAGGAGACGGCATCATCTACTACACCCACACGGAGAAGAGTCCCGAGCACAACAGGCAGTGTCAGTTCACCTGCCATTACGGAACGGCTTACGAGGTGCTGAATGCTGCTGCTGCCGCCGTGGAAAAGCAAGTCCACTGTTTTTGACTTGTGATGTTGTTGCATCAGATTATGACCGTACCAAATGACCCGTACACCTTCCTGTCGTGTGGAGAGGACGGCACGGTCCGGTGGTTCGATCTGCGGATGAAAACCAGCTGCACTAAAGAAGACTGCAAAGACGTATGGCTGCAACTTTGCTGCTTTTCTCCTGCGTCTTAGTTTGGGTCTGGTACAAATCTGGAACTGCCACCTGATTGGACTGCCAAAATAGACCCCTTTTTGGCAGATTTTCTTTAAATGCGCACAAAATCTGCCAATAGGGTGAGACAAACAGTCTTGCCAAGAACTAGAAAACAATTCTAGTATTTTGCTACTGAAAAACTTTCTTGATGGATTATTTTCTTAAGACAGAAAACAAGACAATCTCTTCCAACTAGGGTCTGATTTGGTTTGATTTTTCTTTTTTTTGGACAAGAAAAAACAAGACAAGACAAAATTATATAAACAACAAAAGAAAACAATATTAGAAACTATCACCCCTTTTACCTTAAGTCATTACTTTCCTAACTAAACTCAGTACACCCACCATCAAAGTCCAGTGCCCTACCCAAGTGTGTATTCAGTTACAGATGCTCATGTATTTCTCATTCCCAAAAACACCCAAATGAAAATGGTGTAGTTTTTAGTGGTCTATTGACAGCTTTCTCCTTACAGCAAACCTTGTTTATGTCCAGGACATCCTCATAAACTGCCGGAGAGCTGCTACGTCCATATCGATTTCTCCTCTGGTGCCGTACTATCTGGCGGTGGGCTGCTCTGACAGCTCAGTGCGGATCTATGACAGACGCATGTTGGGCACCAGAGCCACAGGTAAACGGTTCTTTGATTTGAGTTGGATTCACACCGGTGGTGGAATGACATTTTCCAGGAGAAGCTTCCTGCCGTCTCTCTTACATTCCAGCAGTACCTGCTGAACACAATGAATATTTAAAAAAAACCCCGCAGGAATCCCTTTTGACATTCCGGCTGTAGAGGAATAGAGTGTGCTTCTTCTTATTTCCAGGTAACTACACGGGACGAGGAACGACCGGCATGTGTGTTCGGTTTGTTCCCACCCACCTGTCCAACAAGTCCTGCAGGGTCACGTCGCTCTGCTACAGCGAGGACGGTCAGGAGGTGCTGGTCAGCTACTCCTCCGACTACATCTACCTGTTTGACCCTAAAGACGACCAGGCGCGGGAACTCAAGGGCCCGTCCGAGGATAGGAGGGAGGAGGTGAGCCGTCCAAAACACCGGTTACCTTTGAACCTGCTCTTTTAGTTCACGCTACAGTTAATCAGACTTTTTTTTTCCTTCAAATGCTGGAGTTCTCAGGTTCATGACAGATTGGGATTACAGTGTTCCTCTAAAGTTTTAGTATTTAAAGAGGATTATGAAATCGATCTGAGAGAGAGGTGAAATTAATCCCCCATATACACACAGAGGAGCAAAAGCTGTTGTGAGGAAATTTTTTTTCATCACATTTAAATACTCACTCCAGTGAAAGTGGAGAAAGTTTTTAACGCCACGGACCGGTATGACGTCAACCACAGTAGTCACAGACCAGGCGAACTGTACATGGCACAGGTCTCATCATCCTCCCCCTTTCTACACTCATGGTGCAAAAAAGAAGCACTGTCTATTAAATGTAGCTTTCTTTTTTTGGAAGTGGAAGGCTCCTCTTCTGTCTCCTGGCTGGGCCTTTTCCCCTTTGCAAAGAAACTTTCCAAAGACGTTTGTTTTTTACTCATCTTGCTAGTTCCTGGGTTTTATTTTAGCGGTAACCTATCACGTGACCGAGAAGAGCGCCTTGGCCTGCGTCAAGAGTGACATAGACGGATGGAACAGAGAATCGGGCAGTTTTTCAAAATAAAACATCTTTCAGATTCCGAATTGAATAAAACGGAAGTCATGTAAGTTATTTATTCTTTCTGTGCGGCCCGGTACCAAATGACCCACGGACCGGATTTTTACAGGACTCGATTGCTAATTTTTTCACACTTAGGTGTGAATGTGTGAGTGTGTGTGTGGTTGTTTGTCTTGTTGTGGTGGACTGGCAACCATCTAGGGCAGACTCTACCTTTGCCCAAAAGCAGCACGATAGGCTCCAGCAACCCCACCACTCCAAATGGGGGACTAAGCAGGTTAAGCAGATGGATGGATGGATGGATGGATATATGGATGGATGGATGGATGGATGGACGGATGGACGGATGGATGGACGGATGGATGGATGGATGGAGGGATGAACGGATGGATGGATGGATGGATGGACGGATGGACGGACGGATGGATGGATGGACGGATGGATGGACGGATGGATGGATGGATGAACGGATGGATGGATGGATGGATGGATGGACGGATGGATGGATGGATGAACGGATGGATGGATGGATGGATGGATGGACGGATGGACGGATGGATGGACGGATGGATGGATGGATGGACGGACGGATGGATGGAGGGATGAACGGACGGATGGACGGATGGATGGATGGATGGATGGACGGATGGATGGACGGATGGACGGACGGACGGACGGATGGACGGATGGACGGATGGACGGATGGATGGATGAACGGATGGATGGATGGATGGCACTCTGCATATTTTCCTGGCTCTAAAGGATTCCTTTGGGAATGACAAAACTGCTTAGGAGAAAGTTATTTTGGAATACTAATGATTGTGTTTTGCTGCAATCCTGGACGGGATGCATCGTATTGGTTTCACAATTCTTCTGTCTTATTGTGCCTTTGAACAAACATTCCAAAAGTCACAAAAATGTGCACACACCCGGTGAAGGAACAGAAATGCTGGTACCCGGTGAAAAGGATTTATAGGCGTGGTGAGCGGCCGACAGGGGAAATCCCCTCGGTGATGAAATGAGAGATGACGCTGCCACAGAAGCTTCATCAAGTCACTGAATCAGGTTTGGTTCACAAAGGTCGGCATTGGCCTGAGTGTGAGGGTTTTTTTAATCCTGAAATGATTTCCACGGTGACTTAATGGGCAGAATTTGACATTACTAGATAGCTTTTCTCAAAAGAACAAAGTCCTTCCCTTTGACTGGTCCGTCTGGACATTTGAACCAGTGTCTGAATGTGCTGGGTCATGGCGCCAGCATCCCAGAGTTCATCTGGGTCGAGATTCACATTCTTTTCCAAATGCAGAGTGCCGCTGACGTGGAGAGCCTTCTCCTGTCCCCCAAAATAATGTGAGCTGAGGTGAAGGGGGGGTTGTAGGAGGTAAAGATGGAGGCCTCCCCACCTCTGACCTCGGTTGTTGGTGGTGCTGTTTTTTGTCTTCTTCCTGCCCGGACTCTCTCAGGTGGCGGTGCTTTAGCTCAGACGGGTTTTTCCATCTCTGGCTCCCAGCCTGTTGCCCGACAGACAGAGCCAGAGTGGTGGAAAGAGAGGGAAGGAAGGGGGGGCACTCTGAAGAGTAAACCAACAGGGTTTTCGCTTTAACAGCGAAGCTATTTTTGACCAACGTTTTGACGGACAAGCCGCTAATCTCTCCATGTGTGTGTTTCCACAGCTGAGGCAGCCTCCGGTGAAGCGCCTGCGCCTGAGAGGGGACTGGTCCGACACCGGACCCCGAGCCCGTCCGGAGAGCGAAAGGGAAAGAGACGGTGAGATGACAGGACGTTCTTTGAAGCTCGCCTTTCACATTCCACTTCTGACCTGGGGGAGCATTCCAGCTGCTTGAATTGTTTTGATTAAAAAAAAAAAAAAACTGAATAACCATTTTTTTCTGCAGCTTTAAAATAAAAATAAAAAGACACGTGATGACTTCTGACCTCCTCATTATAATCTTGAACCCTTTGATAACTGAGGGTAACTGGGGGGGGTTCTCCTCTGTTAGTCTGTGATCATGCCTCTTCAGACAAAAAAACTATTGATCACTGGTGCTCTTCCTACAGTGAAAAAGACAAACGATTATTCATGTTGTTGTCACTGTGAATGACTTAAAAATGCTTTTTTTTGGGGGGGGACGTTTTCTGCTTTTGTGTTGTTAGCCGGTGTGATTGAATGAATTTGCTGCTTCTTCTTCAGGAGAACAGAGTCCAAACGTGTCGCTGATGCAGAGGATGTCCGACATGTTGTCCCGGTGGTTTGAGGAGGCCAGCGAGGCCCAGAGCAGCAGAGGAGCTCGCCCGCAGGCCCGGCCCAGAGGTGAGGTTGCGGAAGCCCTCAAGCTTTTCCAAATGTGGCGTCTGTAAAAATCTGCCATGACGGTTTATTTTGGAGAATAACGCTGGACATTTTCCGTCATTTGGCTAAAACAATCTGCTGCTTTAAAAGTCTGTTACTTATTCTTGGCGATAAAACTTCTCGTTTTTCATGATTGTCTGTACATTTGCTTGTCTTCAGGAACAGCTGTTCGTCCTGAGGGGGGGATCAACAACCCTCCTGCCCCAGCAGTCGACTCCACGCAGGAGCCCAACGCCCCCGAAAGGCCTTCGGGGCCAAACCCCACAGAGGAAGCTGCCAGCCCCGCAGAGGCCGCCGCCGCTGCGCTAAAGTCCTCGTCCTCTTCGTCTTCGGGGTCATCCTCCGCAGTCACGGCGCCCCCCACGTCCAGCTCCTCCCCACTGGAGTGCTCCGCCCCTTCTTCCTCACCAACCGCGTCCTCTCCCGACTCCGAGCAGAGGAGTCAGAGCGACGGAACAGAGATGCCGACCGCCACGGCCACCTCTGAGCCCACGCTCTCAGGTTAGAGCAGACGAGTCATCGTCAGTGTTTTTGTGTGTGAGATGGAGAGCGTGGAGGGGGGGGTGGGTTTACTCCGATCCAGCAGCAAAGCAGCTCCACTCCCTTCACTCTCCTCTCCCCTAGCATCCTGTTGTCCTTATTTCTGCTTCTCCCATTCTTCTCATTGTTCCTTCATTCCTTTCTCCCTCTGCCTCCTTGTCAGAGTACGGTCCTCACCGGTTGCCCATAAGTTTAGTGTGTAGGCGTTTGCAGAGGTTGCTGCGGCTGGCCGACCCCCCAGGACAGGCCCAGAGAGCGGCCTCGTCCTCCTCTCCTTCCTCCTCCCCAGCAGCCTCTGAGAGACGGACACAAAGAAGTGCTCCTCCTCCTCCTCCTCCTCCTCTTCCTCCCCCTGCTGCTGCTGCAGGTTACCCATCCTCTGAACTCTTCCCACCACCACAGCAACCCCAGGGCCACACCCCCTGCCGCCATTTCTACTCACACCCCTCTGCGTGGCTCCAGAAAGACTCAATGAAATCCTAATAGCATAAATCTCCATTTGCCTGATCTGTAAAGCAAGAGACAAAACACACAACCTCAGTCACACAAACAGAAATCTGATTTTCATCACATTTTCTACAATCAACTGTGTTGATCTTTAATTTTTACCTACCATATTTTTACGACTACAGTTTGCTCCAAACTGTAAGTCACAGCAGCAAAAAAAAAAAAGCATAATAAAGAAGAAAAAATCATATTCAATGAGCTTCACCTTGTACTGCAGGAGCTGCGGCTGAATGATGGCGCTTTCAGCGCTACTTCTCTGTGACCCAGTCTGAGGACCTGCTGTCCCACATTAATCCACGGACGGAAAAATAAAAACAACAATATCTGAATGCAAATAAAAAAAAGCATGATCAAGTTTAGGAGGAGAACGATCAGATTCTCCTCGATGTTTGTTGCTGTCAGTATCAAACGCCTACAGTGCCCTCTAGTGGTTGTGGGGAACAACCGCTAAAGGCCAGGTAGATGTGATTGGAGGAGCACCTGTTGGAGAGAAAATAACAAATATATGAGCCAATATTTATAAAGAGAAAAAACTGCAAATAAGCTGTGCAAAAAAAACCACGACTTATACTTTGAAAAATATATATATATAAAAATCTAGTGATGGAAAAAAAAAGGACGTTCTTTTAGAAATGTGATTTTATTACATTATTATTTCAAAGCTTCTGCTGTTATTAAATGAAAGAACTCCTAAAAAATTGTAGAAAAACAAAACAAAAATGAAGTTTGATTGCTGTGAAAGTGACGTTTATTTAATCTTTTTCTTCAGAAGCAGCATCCACAGACCTTTTGAAACCAGTCAGAGAGTCAGATCAAAGTTTGAAATCGGAGGATAAAAACTGAGATATATCAGAGTATTTTTTGTTTAAGGGGATCACAATCGACAGCGATTTTCACGAAAACCTTCAAGCAACAAACGATTATTCTTTTTAGCAAAATGCAGATGGTCTTCCTGGAGCTGATGCTAACTGCCCCTTCAGTGTTCTCCTGCCTGTGTTGTCTTTTCCACTGACCACTGCCCCCTGCAGCCTCTGTTTGTCCACGGTTTGCCCCTCCCTCACTAACGTTTCCCCCCCTCCCCTCTGCCTGTTGCTTGGGTTTTCACCTGACGTGTCTTCTGTTGGAGTGGCACCATAAAGGTTTGCAGCTTTGTTTTTAGTCTGTGATCATGACAGGAAGCGTTTGTTTTTGTTTTTTTTTGTCCCTTCCGGGGTCACAGGGCTGCTGGAGCCTATCCCTGCCACCCATGGGCGAAGGCGGAGGACACCCTGGACAGGTCGCCAGTCTGTCACAGGGCCACTCACGCTCACAGTATCACCTAGGGACAATTTAGATGAACAAACGAACCTATGGAGCATGTTTTTTGGGAGGAAGCCGGAGAAAACCCTCGCATGCACGGGGGAGAATATGCAAACTCCACACAAAAAGGCCCCCCATTGGTGTTCTGGTCAGGTCCCCCAGCCGGGACCTGAGCTTCTTACTGTGAGGCGACACGGCTAACCACTGTCCCACCATGCAGCCCATAGGAAGCGTTTTCACTTTGTTTTTAGTGTTCACTTGTTATTTGAGGGGGCTATGCTTTTAAAATGTTCCAGGAAAGAAAAAACACGAACGAAGTAGTCGTCTTTATTTTTCAGAATAATTCTAGTTGTAAAACGTCTCACTACAAACTTTATCCACTTTTCTCAGACAGACATGAACATTTTCACGCCTTTCTCTCTTGTTTAAACTCTAACCTTCATAGAAAAATAAGTCCAGTATTATTGACTGAAACCAAAGATCTGATCGTTTCTGATCATTTATGTCAAACTGAAGCCAATCAGGATGCAGAACACAATGCTCTGCAAAAAAAAAACAAAACATTTCCGTTTCAGACATGATTTAGAAGCATCTCTGTCTTGTGTTCAAATATGTCTCTCCAGTATGATGAAGGAAGGGATGAAAACGCCGTGTCAAAGCTAAAGGCCTTCAGCCGCATTGGAAGCTAGACTTGTTGACTTGTTGTAAACTGTTGAGTTTTAAAATTCCTTCTTTGACACCTTTGAGTCTGGTTTGAGTCTCTACTGTGATGCAGCGGAGTGGACAGTTTATTGAACAGTCAGCATTTTTGAGGTTTTGTTTCCAAATATATGGTAAACCTCAAAAATCCATTGGGTTGTGACAGTGTAGGAGGATGTACTGTAGCCTGAGTGGCAGCTCAGCTCTGACAGACCTTTAACCCCCATTGATGCCAACATGCATCAAATCACTTCAGCCTCAAACTTACCCTGATTCAGAGGTCTGCAACCTGCATGTGGCGCTTTGATTGAAAAAAAAAACATTTATTTTGTTAGATTTATGAATTTCTAAAACAGTAGAATTAAAAAATATTTCCATCCTGTTGACATGACCTAACATCAAAGGCCTTGTATTTCCTCCAGAGTGCACACATTTGAAATACTGAAACATTCAAACTATTACTACACCAAAAATTTTAAATTCTTAAAGTTCTATTTATTATTAGGACACATTTAAAGCCAACTGTTATGCTGTAAAATGCTCAGTTAGGCCAGAGGGGAAAAGATAAATATATATGTTTGCATGGACTTCATTTTGCCTTTTTAAATGGATCTTATACCAATGAAGGGATATTTACATTCAGGTTAACATTAGTAAGTACTATTAGTAAGCACTAAAGTAGACTTAAAATAATTTATAAAATAATTTTTATAATAATTTGTATTGTTTTACATTTTTGATTGAAGTAAATCTGCTGCAGCAGCTGTAGTCCAGCGTGTCTTATTTTGAAAAGTGTGTTGCTTTCTCAAGAGTAAAAACCAAAGTCAGAGGTAGAATAAAATGTTATCTTCTCTTTGTTGGGCCATTTTTTATTTATGTCTAATAAGTTAAAAGAAAGAAAGTTACATAAATACAAAGACATCTTGATTTGGGGCTCCTACCAAGTTGGAGTCTGGTAGTGTTGGAGGTGGCAGACCCCTGATCTATACCAAAGCAAAAACAAAAGGGATTTTTTTTTTTTTTTTTTTTTATTGCTGGAAGATCAGGTGTTAAGGAGTTAAAAGAAGCTGAAGTTTCTCCAGATTTAGTAAGGAAGTCCTTGAAGTTGATAGGATCCTAAATGTTTTTAAAAATCTGAAAATCAAAGAAATTTAGAAAGTGTTTCGAACGAAGGTGCTCTTCAATCTGCTGCACTGCTGTTTGCATAATCTGTGCCCGGTCAGGATACTTGACCCCCCCCCCCATCAGAGCGGGTTTAGCTGTGAGCGCCGAGTCCATTTTCCTGAGGAAGACGTTCAGATCTAAAAACAGCTCATTGAAACCACATTACTGCTCCAGCATCCAAACTTGAAAAAACTCTCTGAGTCTGATTTGTTACGACGGAGTTTCAGGCCCACGGTGAGAAAAATATTCTGGATGTTATATATATATATATATATTTTTGTTCCTCACTTGTACATTTAAGCCGCTACAGCAAAGTTGTCTGTTTATCGGAGCCTTGCTTTAAGATGAAAGATGAGGAGCGTTTTGTGAAGCTTTTTGTCCAGATAGGTTTGAAAAGCAAAGAAATTCTGAACCTTTTGGCGACCCAAAATCTGGTTATTGTCAGTGGAGCCGCCTTTCCGGGGTTCGGTGTCGGTAAAGCGGAGTTTCATCTGTAAAATAAGAAGCTCTGAGACACGTTTGGGTGTAAATTTTGATTTCTTTCTTTTTTTTAATGGTTTATTTCAAGCAATCAAATAAGAATAAAACACAAAAACACTACAATCATTAGTTATACATCCATACAGTAACTAATCAAATTTGGGATATTTAGACATATTAATAAATATTACTTGAAAGGGAGTGGAAGGAAGCGAACTTATATAATCCCACCCCTGTTTGTAGAGGACCATGGCTTTTATTGTGCCGTCATCGTTCACACACCCAGAAGTCCATTTGTCTCATTACGTCACATAACTGTCATGAACACCAAAGTGGAAGTAAACAGTGTTACATACGTCCCTTCCTCCAGATGAAACGTCTCGTGAAAATGCCAAAAAGTGCTCCTCCTCAGTCAGACGGAAGCGTCGCACAGACTTGGAGATTTTGTCTTTCATGGAGGAAGAAAGGATGGAAGTGGACAGCTGCAGGGACACCGATGTCTTCATCAACGGCTGCAGAGATCCTGCAGACCACCCATCAATAAATAGAACCTTAATAAATCAAACAAATGAGCTTCCAAACATTTGGAACATTATCAATAAACATTCAGCTCAGCTGTTCTATTGAGTTTACTCGCTCTGCTCTGCTGCTGCGTGGCGTTCACCTGCTGCTCCGCTAACTTTGATTTTAATCTTGTAAATGTACGACTTTAAATCTCGCGATTTTACTTTCACTTTTTTTTTTTTTCCTTCTTTTGGTGGCCCTAAAATGTTGTCATAGATTTGTTGATTGAAAACAGTTGAAATTTGTTCATTACTAGTTTGGAAGAGGCTTGGAATGAAGCTTTTTGATGGACAGATGCAGGATTCCTTCACATGTCGGAGGGGGGGGGGCTGTTCCATCAGAATGGATGGTGGACGGTCTGTGTATTTAAAATGTTGAAGGGTCCATGGAGCTGAAACAGGCTCTTCAATGATGAAGCCAGTTTGATTTTATCTAGTAAATGATGTACATTTGCATTTTCACCAACTTTCTTTTTCCTCTGAAACCTGTGGGAGTATGTCAGCAGGCAGCCTGTGCATTTGTGTGGTTGCCTAGCAACATGCCGTTCCGTTTCTCTTTTTTTTTCCTCGTTTTTGAATGAATTGGAAGACAAAAAGGTGCAGTGAGCATGTGGGAACGTCTTTTGTTTTTGTCAAAGACCCACTCCGATCACCTTTTGATCTTTTGGAAACGTGTTCCCCGGCGGTCTTTGAATGAGGACTATGCTGTTAGTAGCCAAAATCCCAAAACCCATGTTGTTTTCTAAGACATAGTTTCTGCAGAGCGGTGTGGGTACCGGATCTTCTTGGGGTCCTCCACCAATGCTGACGTCACCCTACGGTAACACCAGTTGGACAAACTACTCAAACTACTTAGTGATTTTACTACTTAGCGACGTCACCCTACGGTAACACCAGTTGGACAAACTACTTAGCAATTTTACGTTTCCTTTTGTAAAGTTTTTCTCACTCATAACTAATAATGCCATTTTTAATTTTAAGGTGTCTGACATAATTGTTTGTTATGTCTGACATTATTATTTGTTACACCAAATGCAAACTGTACTTTAAAACATAAACAGAACAAATATGTTCTGTTTATGTTTTAAAGGGAGAACTATTGGAAATATAAACTTATTTTTCCAATTTGAGCAAATGTATGACTGTATAAAAACAATATTTATTTATGGTGTGCAGTCTGGTTTAAGTCTCCCAAATGTCAGTTTTCCTTTTTTTTTTATATCAGAAAAAGACATTGTCATATAATGTCATCATTGGTCGAAGGACCGCGAAGGACCTTGAGAAGATCTGGCAGCCCGAGTCGATCCGGTACCCACACCGGCAGTAGAAATTTCCCTCCAAGTTGTGGGCGGGACTGTTGGCACAGAGGAACCCCGCCCCCTTTCACCTCCCTGTTGCTGAGAGCTCTCTGTTTACATGCTCTCCTTACCTCCCCTCACACCCCCAACCTAACACGACGGGTGTAACACAAATGGGGGGGGGGCGACACATCCAGTCGTACACTTCAGAGTCAGATGCCGCTCAGACGAGGAAAACACAGACGTGGGTGGATCTGTTGGGTGGATGCATCAGAATGGAGCTGATGCATTTTCTACCTAACGATACGATTTTTACAGAATTTTCACAATTTTAAGAAAAAAAATTTAAGATGAATTTTCTCTGTATTTGTCCTCTATTTAAAAAAGACAAAACGCCACAAAGAACATGTTAAAAACTCCCAAACCACCAACTCTTAATGGAGTGGGTCTTTAAGGTCTCATCTCTAACAGCTGTGTAGCTTTTTTTTTTTTTACGGCACTGAGCTCTGGAGCGCCTCGCCTGTGAGCGCCTTTGTATCAGCTTTGACGTCAGTGTTGGATGTTCAGTCGATGTCATTTGTGTTCCAGATTCCCCCTCGTCTGTGGTAAACAAACAGCTGGGATCCATGAGTCTTGATGAACAGCAGGGTGCGTCCCACCCCTCATTTATCCCTCCCCCCCTCCCCCTCTGCCCCCTCTCTCTTCAGTCTTTCACCTCTGGTGCTGTTCTCCATGTTTACCGTCTTCACGCTTTTGTCACCACGTCCTGCAGTACCACCAGTGGCCGCTAGTGGCCACTCTAAAACAGGCTGCTCTTATGGCATCTTTTAACCGTGTTATAATGTCTTTTTCTAAAAGATTCTAACATTTTTAAGGACGTGCACCCATGCACAGCACATGTATGGTTGTGCATGTCACGTATAGGAGCTGTCATGTGTGTCACTTTTTTTGTTTTCTGCCTTGTTGTCTTGGTGTTCGACCCTAACTCCTGCTGCATGTTTTCATTTCTGTGTGACTGACTTTTTTTTTTTTTTGCAAGTAACACCAGGAAGATGATCCACGTCACGTATCAGTGATGATTGCTAAGCTTTTTTTTTTGTGGTTGTGCGTTCCTCTTCCTGCTCAGGAGCTGCAGGAGCTGCAGGCCCCCCTCATGATGAATCTGTGGCCGCGGGAGCCAGCAGCAGCAGCGTGCCGCCAGCCACCACCTTGGTGTCCACCAGCCGGCCAAACACAGCAGAACCGGTCCTCAGCTTGCACTACAGCTCAGAGGGGACCACCACCAGCACCATCAAGCTGGACTTCACAGATGAGTGGTCAGTGGAGGCAGATGTCTGGAAAACCTCTGCGGTCATTTCAACCAAAATGTATTTCAAGCTGCATTTAAATGGACAGAAACAACGACTCAGACACTGAACACCAAGCAGCAGCTAGCAAGGGAGCAAAAAGGCCCTTTCCTTTTTAGTTTCCCCTTCCATCCTATATATAATAAAAGTTATAAAAGCCTTAAATTCACGAGCGTTTACCATTGACTGTATATGAGAACTGGACTGCCCCTCCTTACATTCCAAACAGGAAGTACCTGCTGGTTCCAAAAAGCCAAAATCCCACAGACCTCTATAGAGAACTAAACAGCTGTTACGCCGCCATTCCACCTGTCAGGAAAACCATTCTTGCTCTGATACCGTTTAAAAAAATATTAATAATAATATTACGTCTTTATTGCAAGTTGTTCAGGTTTTAAACCGACCAATCAGATGCCTCAATAAAAGTAGGTGGTCCCTCAGATCGACCATTCGATTGACAGAAGGTGTGGACTTCCAACAAGCTCACTCCTGATTGCCAAGAATGGTCGCCATGGAGACGGGACTCAGACCGACTCGGACTAATCCCTGCTTGCTGACGTTGTCTAGCTTGGTCCAGTTCTCTTATACAGTCACTGGTCTTTTACCTTTGCTTTGAATGGCTTTTGACTGACCTCAAAAGGAACTCATGCCCTAAAAGAGGTAAAGCACACAACTGGCAAGCTTTTACTGCTCTAATATAACTGTACAGAATTATGGAAGATCAAAATATATCATCTACAATAAAAAAAAAGGTCTGAAATCATCAGTGTTAGTGTAACTAGATCAAAGATTTTTGGTTCCTCTTTGTGCTCTTATGCCCGTATCATTATTCACCTCGCCTTCCTTTTAGTTTTTGCAAATTTAAATACAATTTCTCTCTGAAAGGGAAAACGGCACCATATGCTGTCACGATCACATGATGTGCGTTCAAAGGGTTTGATCGTCTAAATGGGGCGTGAACATCTCTTCTCAGGAGCAGCAGCAGGTCCAGCTCTCTGGGCGGCGGAGACCCAAAAACACTGGAGCCTTCTGCCCCTCCCAGCAAAGAGAGCCGGACGCCGGAGAGTTCAGCCCCCCAGCAGGGTGACGTTTCCTCTCCAGACTCATAGAAACACATTTATTTCTATTGAGGTTCCTGCAGTGGTAACGATGAGCGTGAATCCTTCCCCGCTTAGCTCGCAGTGAGCCCTCGGCGCAGCCGAGTCCCCCCGCCCCCTCCGCGGAACCCCCCTGCTCCTCTTCCGGTTCTGCCGGTCCCAGCAGCCCGGGTCCGGAGGAGGGTTCGCCTGAGCGGGTCAGCGCGGAGGCGTCTCGGGTCAGGAACCCGTCGGGGGCTTCCGAGGACACGCCAGGGGGCTGCAGGAGGGCGGAGCCAGCTGGAGAGGAGGGGGAGGGCAGCCAGAGTCAGCCGGCGCGCGGCGGCCAGGACTCCGACGACAGCGAAGACGATCCGATTCCCATCCCGATGTCCAGATTAAGAGGACAGGGTCAGAGGTGAGTCACCAGCGAATCAACGTTTAGATGTTTCTCTTTACACACAACCAAGCACAGAAATACAACTTTTAAGGGAGGGGGGGTTGGTAGTTCTAACGCCAGGTTTCCATTTACCTGAAATCTGAATGTAGTTCCAGGGGATCGGCAGTAGGAGATAGGATGATCAGGTAACTCGTTTGCTCGACAAAATCGAAACCGCTAACCTGCCAGGTGTGTGACACGTTCCTGTGCGGGGGCGCACAAACCCCCTCGCACAACAACACGGTGTGTGACAGTCTGGGTTTGGGCGTCGCACTGAACTAATGACCCCCAGCTGAGCGGCTGCATGCGAGCACAGGTCAGCGAATGCATCGAATGGACAGACGGACGGCAGGAGACTCGGCAGAGGTCCAGTGATTCAGAACTCCCCGTCTGGTTCCTTTAAAGCCCCACTCCCATCCTCTTTTGATCCATCGTTCAAGTCTCCCCAGTGGTCTCTGAACCGTTATTTTCAGCCCAAATCTACAAAACTGTGTCTAGGACTTAGTTTCTGCAGAGCGGCAGGAGAAATTCCCCTCTGAGTTGTGGCATGGAGCAATCCCACGCCCCCCTTTCCCATCACCCTTTTGTTTTTTCCACTCTCCCACCATCTTACAGCCCCCCCACAACCCCAACTTGGCATTACCGGGGCAACAGAAACGGCAAGCAATATGGTAGCTATCCAGCCGTACGGCTTTGAACCAGATTCCAGACGATGGAGACAGAGACAAACACGGATCTGTTTGTCTGTAAGTGGACGGAGCGCAGCGGGGAGCTTGTTGCCCACCCAGGATACTTTCTACCTCACAAATAAGCTTTTTCCCCAGCTACAGTTTTTCATTTGATCCTGATTCTCAAGGATTCAAATAAAGAAATACTCAAGAGTCCAATTTTAAGTGTCATTTTCTCTTTATATGTCCTCCATCATCAGAAAAACGCCACAAGAACACGTTAAAAACACCAGAAACGCCATTTTCATCGGAGTGGGTCTTTAAAAGTGCGTGCTGCCTGCCTTAACTCGGGGCTTGTTTGCGGCCGGAGCACGGCCTTTCACACGCAAAACAGTGACCGCATGGCTTTTCTACGGTGGCCCTGAAGGGCAAATCCCATCAACAAATCCCTCGACGCAAATGACATGGAAACCATCACAGCGACAATGAAAAAAGCAAAACACACAGTAAAAAATAACAACAATACATTTTAGACATTGAAAACAAAATTCCAGAAAAAGCAAACCTAGAAACAAACATTTCGGAAAAAACAAAAGTAATTTCCAAATCTCTACATGAAATGTTTCAAAATGAAACGATAAGAAACTGGAAAAGGGAGATACGATGGGACAACACGGACTGGATGATGATGATGATGATAATGATGATGGCCAGAAGAAATAAGATTCATCCAATCAGGGATGTCCCGTAGTATCTTCCTTTTCCGGTTTAGTTTCATTTTTTTAACATTTCATTTAGATTTTTATAATATGACAATCGTTTTCCGTCATTTTCATTTTTCATTTCATTTTTTAGGAACGACATTTTGGTTTCTGAAATCTTGCTGTAATTTCTAAAACGTAGTATTTTTTTTACTTTTTATTGCTTGTTTTGCTTTATTATTTGTCATTTTGATCTTTAATTTTTGACTGACATGTTGATGTGATTTGCCCTTCAGGGCCACCGTACTTTTTGCTGCATCTCCACTTTTTTTTTTTACTTTTATTGGTTCACACGTCTCCGTGTTCTCTGTCCCAGGCGCTCGGCGGCGGCTCGCATCCAGGAGCTGTTTCGCAGGAGGAAGGAAAGGCGGGAGATGGAGGAGAGCGAGACGCAGAATATCAGGAGGCCTTCCGTCAAAATGGTCTACAAGGGCCACCGTAACTCTAGGACAATGGTGACTATGAGCGCCATTTTAACAACACCAAGGCTTTGCCTCAGTTCAATACTCTGACCTCAAAAGACCGCGCGGGACTATCCATCTGGATTTTAACATAACTCATGTTCACCACTTTCTTTTTCTCTAATCGCCAAATATGCCAGAAATTAACATTTTATGAAGAATAATTATGACTCAATTGTGTTCTGATGGTGAAAACGTGACAATTTCTTTGGTTTTCGAATAACAGATTGTTCGAACGCAATGCATTGTGGTCTATATTTGCCAATGCAGTGAGCATTGATGCTCTAGGGCACTGGATTTCTGGATTTTGGAATTGTAGATTTGGACTCCCCTAAAAAAATGCGGAACGCCCGATAAAGAGTCATTAAGTAATGAGCCGTGAGGGGATTCCGACACACAACCTGATAGATCTGGAACTGATGTAACGAGCAGATGCAACGTCAGGTTTTAGAATTCTTTTCTGCGTTTTCATGAGCTGATGTTTTGCCTCCAGATTAAGGAGTCGTGCTTCTGGGGAAACAACTTCGTGATGAGCGGCTCGGACTGCGGACACATCTTCATCTGGGACCGACACACCGCCGAGCACCTGATGCTGCTGGAGGCCGACAACCACGTGGTCAACTGCCTGCAGCCGCACCCTTACGACCCCAGTGAGTGCGCCAGGCGGAGCGTCCGCGGGGTCCTCGCCCCCCAGTGATGCACTCTCCTCCCGTTTCTTTTCAGTTCTGGCCTCTTCTGGGATCGATTACGACATAAAGATATGGTCGCCGCTGGAAGAGTCGCCGTCTTTCAACAGACAACTGGCTGTTGAGGTACCGTCTGAACTAGGGTTGGGCGATGTCCCCTAAATTGGCCGTTGACGATGTTTGCAGTCAAGAATCGGGATGGACGATGACATCGTCGGGGGTGGGGTGGGGGGGCTATTTTTAATTTTTCGTTTTTCGTTCTTATATAATTGCTATTCCTTATTTTACTTTATTACTTTAATTTTTTTTATTTCCCAAATAATGACTCATCCGCGATGATCCAGTCTAAACTGAGGGAAGTGACTTTAAAAAAATAAAATAAACAAAATAGTAAGGAAGTGCTTCGGTCCTGCGTTTGATTAGACTGGTGGAGCGAGCGACCATGTCTCTAGCAGAGCAGACGGACTTACAGTTTTGTGTTTTAGGGGAAGTAAGGATGCTTTGTTACGTGTGGGAGACTTAGGACTATGATCCGTCCAGCAGCTCTACGTGAACGAGCAACCGGAATTTAGGAGAAGCGGGTCTCCCGGTAAAAGTGTGTGTCGGGACAGAGCTCGGAGCTAACGCAGTGTGCAAGCTTCAAAGCAGAAATGTCGCTCAGTCCTTAAGAAACCGTTCAAACAATCACGTGGATTTGTGTTTCCAGTCATGTCCCGACAAAATAAAGGCTGATGTTATTCCCACATATTTACGTGCAGCCAGGATGCAGATTGCAGCGTTTCACGCGTGGATTTTATGTTCATGCTAATGTTGTTAGCCCGTGTTAGCATACTGCTAATCCTGGTTTCCGGCTCCGTTTTTCAACAGACAAAGCACTGACCACATGGATTAAAATTAAAATGATGAGCGAAGAGGCGCTTCATCATAACCGTAACATTAATAAAAGCATGTTTAGGAGATCATCTTGTAGAATCCCGAGCTGACGTATCTATGTAGCGGAACTAAATTTCGCTTCCGGTTTTTAAAAACACTACTGCGCATGTGCGAATGATTTATTCCGACCGAAAGTGTGACCCATGTGAATGTTTTTTATAATCTGAAAGAGTTTTTCTGGGCCCATCTACACGGTTGGATTCTAATCCGACCAATAATCCTTATCAAGATATTTTGCTCATGTAACCGTGTCTTGTGGTGTGACTCGCAGCGTGACGGGGGCGTGGCATCACGATGGTGTCTCTCCATCGGGATGTCAGTCACCCATCACGATGGACGATGGACGTCCTGACCGCTGACTGGATATAAAGAACACATAAAGACATCTTCACATAAAGAACACACTAACAAGTCACGTAAACTCTTTATATCACTTTAAACCACTATTGTCTGTGTTAACAATTATGCCGAGTCCGGCGCTTCTTCTTCTGCGTTGCTGTCGGTAGCAAATACTGATTAGAAACGGCTACAGTGTCCTCTAGTGGTTGTGAATGGGTAAATAAATAGATGAGCCTATTTATTTTTAAATAAATCCCATACAAGTCGCACCTATGGCCAAATAATGCGAGAGAGAAAAAAAAGAAAACACAACTTATACTCCAAAAAATACGGTCCTTCTGATTCCAACCAAGCAAAGTCCATTCAGTCGCCATTTTTCCCCGCACTACGGACACTGCCGCATTGGAGCCAGACGTCACTGAGCAGTGATTGGTCCGAGTCGACGTTTCCATGGCAACCGCTGTGGCTAACCAGGAGTGAGCTTGTTGGAAGCCCAGACCCCCACCACTTGAAAGCGTGCTCAGGGGAATCCGTCAAACATTTAGAAGGTTTCGACATGAGACCACACACTTTATCGAGGTGTCTGATTGGTCGGCTTATAACTCCAATCACTTCTGATTAAGAAAAAAAATAAGATTATTAGAATAGTTATCCTGACAAATATTATGACTGAGTCACAGCTGTCTGTCAATAGAAGTTTGAAGGGATTTTGACTTCTTGGAACCAGCTGGTAGGGGGGGGGGGTCATTCAGTCCAGGGGGGTATTCCAGGAAGCATGTTTAAACTAGCCTGACTTTAAGCCTGAACTCTGGCTGAAATCCGCCTGAACTTGCTTACTCTGGGTGTGTTGGTTCCAAAAGACCGGATATGAGTTGGCGTAATTACGCTCGACTTGGTAACCCTGGGTTTATGCACGTGCACGGCGAGTACATAAAAACATTCTCGATGGGTCGCCGATTTCTGGAGTCACCATGGAAACGCGTGGAGAAAAAAAAAGAAAACGCTGTACTTCAGTGAGACGGAGTCTGAGGTTTTAATGATGGCGTATGAAGATTACACGACCATCAAAAAAGTAACACGGCTGCATCATCAAAAAAAAAAAAAAAAGAGTTTCTGCTTGGAGAAAAATAACAAAGTAAACCCACGAGTTTCTGATCTTGTTTCCATTTCCCTTGCAAACTTAAATGAATTACTTCTATTGGTAACAAATAATTTAGTTAAATTTATTCAAACTCAATAATTGTTTATACAACTCAAATTTACGTATTTACAATAAAAAGGAAGGAAAAAAATGCACGGAGTGCAAAAATTTATTCAAGGACTTTCCATCATCTTCATTACAATATGAATGCGTAGTGGTGCTATAAAAACTCATCATCCTCTCCTTCCCTCTCACTCATGGTGCTGAGACGTGAGCATAGTAGGACAAAATAACTCATCAAAACACGGTGAAACACAGTAAATCAGAAAAACAATTAAACACATTTGGTCAAAAACCCACACTTAAACCCACACTTAAACCCAAATCCGTCCAGACAGGCAAATTTAATGATATCCCAGAATCCCTTGCGGTGCCGATCTAACAGCAGCACCAAAGTTACACCTACTTAATTGAATTAATTTGAATGAAAGGAAAATAATTGTCTGAAAACTATGTGTTATTTTTTTTAAGGTGACAACAAAAAAATGATGTATCTTAACTGAAGTAAATAATTAAGTTAGATCAAAGTAAAAAAGTTTATTTTCCAACATCCATATATGGTCTTATCAGCCTCTCACGGTGGAAAAAGTATTATCTGAGCTTCTTCATCCACTAAATCATCTTCAAATGGACACGCCATGCTGCTGCACCTCTCTGAAAACAAACTAACCTTCAACTAAACCTGCTCCAGACCAGGTTATGTTCAGAGCATGAGTTGCCGTGGCAACTTGACCTACCCTGAAACATACCTCTGTTTCTGGAACCGAAAGCTGAGGTTATCAAGTTCCTTAGCCTCAAACTTATCGTGGGAGCTAGCATAACCTGCTTTCTGGAATACCCCCCAGTTCTCTTTTGGTGTGATTTACGCTGTTCAGAAGTAGTGACCACCTCCTCCTCCTCCTCCTCCTGTGGCAAAGGTGATAACCCGGAACGAGCTGATGCTGGAGGAAACGAGGAACACCATCACCGTCCCAGCTTCCTTCATGCTCCGCATGCTGGCCTCCCTCAATCACATCAGATCAGGTACACGAAAGCCAAGCTCGCCATTTTCTGCCGCTCTCCTCCGCTCTCTGACGCCCACCTTTCCCACCTCGCAGATCGACTGGAGGGCGACCGCTCTGAAGGCTCGGGCCAGGAAAACGAGGACTAGCCGGCGCTGCCCAGAGGCCGCTCGCCACAGAGGAAAACACTATTTGCTGTCCAGCACTTGAAGAAAACCAGAGATTTGTACCGGTTCAGTAGAGACGATGATGTAATTTTAGTGGAATTTCTAGCCCCTGGTGTTTTTTTAAAAGACGACTTTCTTACCGACGTTTGTGTGTGAGGATCATCTGCGTCTGTGCGAGTGCAAAGAGGACGTCATTACCAATATGCAGAGTGAGGCGGAGCGCGTGAAAGGATGTCAAGTGCAATAACGTTTCTGTTCGGAGGAGGCGAGCCCAGTGTTAACTTTGGAGATTATTAGTTTTTGGGAATTTGTAGCAAAGAGCTGTGGATGTGCTCTGCAGCGGCCGCCGCCGCCGCGCATGTCAATACAGACCTAAAGTGACACGCTTTGCTGTTGAAAGAGGAAAACGGTGACTCCCCAAAACAATTAAAAAAAAGTGTATTGTTTTATAGAACCTGATGGAAAATAAAAGATTTAAAAACGTTCAGTGTGAATCCTTGAGAAAGGAGTGAAAATAAAGACACGAGGCAAAGTCTGAGTGTAAAACTTTAATGCAAATGTTTGTACCTATAGTTCCTATAATATAAAAATACGTGTTCCTATGTAGCTTGTTCTAACAAAAGCTGTACCTGTTTAAAAAAATACACATAATTCATCACTGAAATGCTGCCAGTTCCTCATTAAAGTAAATAAAATATATAAAGCTAGAAAACGTCCTCTGTTAGTGACGTCAGGGTGTCACAGATGTCTAAAAGCAGCTGCTCCACAGCTGGAACGCCAACGTTCTCCTTGATGCATCAGCAGTTCAGGTTCAAACTTTAGATCCTTCTGGGGTTCCTTTATTTTTTTTTTTCTACTTTAAATTCTTTCCTTCACAAATCGTGATACAGAATTGAGCCGTAACATTTAGGACGCTGCTTTGCATTTATGTTCAGGGTTCCTAGACGTTTCCTCACGCTAAATGTGAAACATGGTGTGAATCTGAGCCTCTTAAAGCGCTGTACTTTTTCTTTTTAATGTCAATTTCTCTGCAACTTACAAAGAATTTAGTGGAATTTGGATTTAATAAGTGCATCTTTGTAATCAGAAGTGAAGAATGCATTCATTCCACCTTAAAAAAGTTCAATTTTACCTTCCCCTTTCCCTGACTTGGATTAAATTATACATGTAATCCTGTTAGGTTTATGTAAATGTAAAAAAAAAAACTGTGAAAAGCATTTTCCAGGATGCTGGTGCAGCACAGGTGGGCTCTACCTGTTCCATCGTTTCAAGTACGGTAAGTGGTACCCGCGTGGAAGGAATCCAAGCGTCCTTACAGGCAGCACAAAGGGTCAGAGGTCACGTGTGAATATCCTCAAACGGCCCGGTCAGAGGCCGGACCTGCTCTCCTCTTCTTCTTCCTCCTCCTCCTCCTCCTCCTCCCTGTCGTCTCTGACGATGCCTTCGTCGATGCTCTCCAGCCTCAGTCTCTGACCGTCCAGGTATCTGGGTCTCTGTGCCGGCCGCGTGGTGCACAGCGCCCCCTGCGGGCTCTCTCCGAACAGTGCGAGCTTGGCGTCGCTCTCGATCGGCCTTCGCCAAGCAGGAGGCGAACGTGTCCAGAGATTGGTGGAGGACCTGGACGGAGGAGGAGGAGGAGGAGTTCTCAGCTGAGGACAAAGAAGAAAACACGTAGAAAAATGAGAAGGAGGAACTTTAAACCCAGTCGACAAGTTTGATCCCTGCAGACAATAACCCTCGTGCTATCTTGTGGGGTCCAGATGACCCCCAGTGGGGTCATCTGGACCCCACAAGATAGCACGAGGGACAAGAGCACCCCGACCCGCACCCTCCAGGTACCTTTGGAATGTTCCACCTGGTCTTCAAAGGTGACGGAGCTCCGCCTCTTCCCGCAGGCGCTTCCGTGATGCGGCGCGTGGGAGGAGCCGTCGGTGGAGTTCTCCAGCAGCATCACGTCTGTGCCTGTGCGCCAGACAAACAAACGAAGAAAGTTTTTCATGACTCAATCTTCTATTCTTTCACATTTTTTGGATGGAAAATGTATTTTAAAAAAAAAAACGATTTCAAACAGCTGAGCTTTAAGAAAGAGACAATGTTGACCCGAAGACTCGTTTAGCCCTTGTGCTATCCTAGGCACGTTAACATTGGGAGTGGGGTCATCTAGACCCACTAGACAGAGCTCTGAACCTTTTTTCTTCAATGATTTGTGATCGTCACTGGTGTCCATGGATCACATGAAATCCTCTCCACCTTTGTCATAGTAGGGAGAACACGTCAATGGAAGGATCGGGTCATCTGGACCCCATAGGATAGCACAAGTTACTATGTGCTACAATATAATTCAGAACATTGATAACCTCGTAAATGTGTTTTATTACTATGCAGTTGACAAAGCAGCTTTTCTTTCTTTGTTCACTGTTTTGCATTTCCTGCTCTCACAGGAAGATGCTTCACTTTCCCTAGTATCGACATTTCAAAATAAAAGCTGGGCTCCTGACAACGTCTTGTGAAACCGTGTTAGTGTCTTCCTGTTTGCGGCTCGTACCGGAGTCCTGAGTGAAACTGAAGCCGGTGTCTCCCGTGCTGCTTCCCGGCGCCAGCAGGTGTCCCCCCCCGGCCAGCATGGCCGTCAGGTGTGGGGACATGCCCAAATCTGGAAAACAACTCCATTTGCTCAACTGTTCCTTAAAAAGAAAACTACAGCCTCCCAGCTGCTTTGGGTTAATGAACGGCGATCTCAGTGGAGTTTGCACCACAGAGTCTCACCCGTGATTCTGTTGGAGATGCTGAAGAGGCGGGACGTCCGCTGGCGTGTAGCGAAGGACTCCCTGTAGTAGCGGTCCCCGAAGCACATGCCCAGCAGCTCCTTCCTCACCGTTTTGTTCCACAGGCCGTAGATGAGCGGGTGGCACGCGGCGCTGCAGAAAGACAGCCACGCCACCAGGGTCTCCACCCCCGGAGACACGCTGCCCCGCCCCCACAAAGCCTCCGTGCACACCGCCCCGACGTACGGCCCCCACGTCACCAGGAAGGTTCCCACCACCACTAATATGGTGACGAAGGCCTTGCACTGGCTCCCCGCGTACACCAGGCTCCGCCGGCTTCCGTTGGAGGACGTGGAGGTGCTGGAGTTCTTGCGCCCGTTCCCGTGAGCGCCGTCGTCCTGAGCCACGACCACAGTCCCGCAGTGCACCTTGCGCGCCTTCATTCGGGCGACGCGGAAGATGACGCCGTAGCAGACGAGTATGATGAAGAGCGGCGGACAGACGCACCAGACGACCCAGAAGGCCGTGTAGCTGGGCTCCCTGTGCCACGCCACCACGCAGCTCCACTTGAAGCAGTCGAACTCGAAGGAGGACCAGCCAAACAGCGGGGGCAGGCAGCCCGCCAGGGAGTGCAGCCACACGTAGGCTATGACCACCGCCGCACGGTTCCCTGTGATCTTCATGGGGTAGATCATGGGATAGAGCACCGCGTAGTACCTACAGGGATGACAGACAGGAGAAGATGTTAAAAGCCGCAGCCCCCCGCCCCCCGGCATCAGAGGCAGCCTTTCTGCTAAAAGCTGCAATCAGACAAGACGTTTGACAGCAGCAGCGCCATCAGGAATCCCCAAAGGTGCTGAGAGGAGCGTGAGAACAGAGAAAACTGAAGGCTATTGAGACTACAGAGGCAGCTCTGTGACTCCGATGACAGAGGGGAGGGGGAATAAACACTAAAAAGGAAAATCCAGACAGAAAAATACTAATAAATAATCATTTCTATAAGAAAAACTCCAACTTCTGGGGTATTTTTTGGAGGGAAACAACAACAAACCTGTCCACGGCGATCGCTCCGAGCGTCAGCATGCTGGCCGAGCTAATGAGCAGGAAGAGCAGAGCGGTGAAGTTGCACCAAACCACGCCGAACATCCATTCTCGCTTTGCCGAGCTCACGGCCACAAACGGCAGCACCAGCAGGGACAGCAGCAGGTTGGACGAGGTCAGGCTGAAGACGAACTTGTTGCTGGGCGTGAGGAGGTACGGCCGGCGGTAGAGCGTCACCACGATCAGCAGGTTCCCCAGGCCCGCCAGGAGCGTGACGCACACGATGGAGACCGACTCCAGGGCGATCAGACCCTCGTCGCGCCCCGACGGCGTGCAGTTCCTGCTGGCGTTCATGGCGACAGGCCGGGCCACCGCACAGCCGGTGCAACGGTAGGAGTCTGCGGAGGAGGAAGGAGGCGTTCAAACGAAGGGAAAACGCGTCACAACATGGTTCCTCTGTTATCATAGTGGCATTTTAACTGCATTTCTTAAGAAAAATCCACGTTTAAAGTCAGCTTTAATGCTCAAAAGCTGCATCTGCAGAAATCCACTACATGTGAGCACGCTCAATCAAAAAAACAAGATTCATTTTGAAAAGAAAGATGTTCATCAAAGTCATAAAAGGGCCTGACAGTGACAGAGCAGATTACAGAATCATCCTTTTTCTAACATCAACCAATTATTTCTACAGAAAAAAAGGCACTTTTGGTTGGATGCTTGCTGTATTTAGTCAAAATAAAACACACATGCATAGTTTATTTCAAATAAAACCTGCATAAGGGTATTTGATTGTCTTGTATCCACACATAAAGTTATATTTAAACAAACGTAATTATTAGTCTTAATGCTCCATAGATTTAGTTTAAAAAGCATTGGATGCAAACAATATTTGGCTGTGTTGTATTCATGTTTTCACAAAGTTACATTTTTAAAAATCAATAAAAAACATCAATGCTAACAGTATCTTTGTTACCTTGTATCCACATCGTCGGACGATAAAGTTAAATTTAAAAAATATATATTTTTAACTATTCTATGTACTCGTTTTTTGTGTATTTATTTATTTAGCATACATGCATTTTCTTTATTAAAGATATTAGGGATAACAAAACAGAAAAAAGTAGTTTTCCAGTAAAAAACAGTCCCATAATCGGTGTTAAACCTTTCGATTGCTAGCAAAAATGCTCCCTTAAATAAATATTTACTTTCGTTTTGTTTGTTTTTTCTTGGTTTTTTTTTTAAAAGGTTAGAAAAGTAATTTATGTTTCATTGTTTATGTGCTACACCGTTGTGGACATCTGGCTTTAGTTTCTGGAATGTTTTTGAACTTTTTTGGGTCAAAAAAGCAAAGTTGTAGTTGATTAGCATCTTCGCAAACCGGCGCACACATCTGTGAGGCATCATTTAAATGGAGGACTAAAGGAAAGCAACTCTAAATCTAGTCTTTTTGTCACAGTTTAGTGGAAAAGGCAGAGTTTGTGGGACCAAATCACAACACCAACCACTTAGTTCGTCCAGCTGGACGGCGGCTAACGGGAGCTAGAAGTGCGGTTAGTAAGTTAGCCGAATTTGGCTAAAAACGTTCCTCCATTGTTTGTCCCCCGAAACTCTGGGCTCCTCGTTACCTGCTGAAGCTGAACGCTGCGGCTCCGCTCTCCCTTCTCCTGCCGGGATAACGCGTCCATTTTGCTGGTGTCCGTCCGGAGGAAGACAACCCTGGCGGGGGAGGGCAGATTCCGTTAGTAAAAAATCTTCGGTTTACCCCCCCTTTGACGAATCTTAAACGGCCAGCTGCGGCAGCAATGGCGTCCTCCAACACCCCCCCCCAGTCCCGCCCCGCCTCGCGGCTCCCTGTTTCGAGCAGCCTCCCGTCGGAATGTGTGGGTGGTCTGAAGAGAAACACGGGTTACCAGCTGCTGGCGAGTTTAATCCTTCCTTCTCGGTTTTTCTTTTTATTTTACTCATTCTACCTTTAAATTCAACTTTTATCATTTAATAGAAAAAAAATAAATACATTTTAATGTCAAGAGTACATTTCATTTCTTTTGGAGTCCATTTTTTTTGGAGTTTGTTAGCATGCTAAACTCAAGCTAGCATCTGTGTTTGTTTTATGAATGAAATGAGACGCTTGGTTTTTAGCAGGACCACACACGAAGATCATACCTTCCCGCATCCACACGTCATCACCTCGTCATCCAATCAGAAAAGAGGATCAGTACTAACGTGGTACACTAGATGGTGCTGTTTCACCGTTGAACACCACAGAAAGAGTGAGACTATTTTGCTTGTTTAATTAATGTAATATCAAATATTTTAATTAATATTGTTGTTCTATGAATAAATTCGCTGCTATGCCACCAGCAAACACTATATGTATTTAAATACATTTGTACTTTATTTTATCTCTTAAAAAAAACATCTAAACAGAAAATATTATAGAGGTTTCTACACATCATACAGAGGAAGTGCAACAAAAATGAGGGATAACGTCACTGTATGATAATGTATGATAATGTTTAATTGTTTAATCACATCTTGTTTCATGTTTTAACCTTTTATTAGTGTAAAATAAACCTTTGAGAAATCACTGTTGAGTAAATTCTGCAAAACACTCCCAATCTATTATTTTCTATGTAAACAATTTAGTGAACAGTAAAATCAAGGTGCTGCAAACTCAGATTTGCTGTAAATATGATTTATTTTCACATTGTTTGACTTTTATTTGCCTTCACAGACCCAGAAACAATCAAAGATAGTTCTGCTGTTTGGTTTCTCACAAAAAAAAAAAAAAAACAGACTCCAATCCCCCCCCTAAATCATTGCCAGCTCAGTAAGGTGAATAATCTTTTTGCGTTATTTAGTTTCTTTCAAATAGGTAAAGGTGAAAAATAATAAAAAATAAAAAAAATCTGATAAGCTGAGCAGAGAAAAAGTTTTACACATTTTAAGACATGCTCCCTACGACGGAGTATTAGGGCCACCAAAAAAAAAAAAAAAAAAAGTTAAATTACGACTTTTTATCTCATAAATTTACGAGATAAAAAGTCGTAAATTTAGGAGATAAAAACTCGTAAATTTAGGAGATAAAAACTCGTATATTTACAAGATTTTAAGTGGTAAATTTATGATTATTGTGGAAGTGAGCATGCAGAGCAGCAGGTGAACGCCGCGCAGCAGCAGAGCAGACCCACTAAACTTTGTTAAGCAGGTGAGATGAATGTTTATTGATAATGTTCCAAATGTCTGGAAGCTATTGATGGGTGGTGCGGGATCTCTGCAGCCCGATGAAGCCATCGTCGGTATTCCTTCAGCTGTCCGCGTCAATCCTTACTTCCTCCACCAAAGACAAATCTCTATATTTGTGTGACGCTTCCGTCCGCGGAGGAGCACTTATTGTCATTTTCAACGTTCTTATAATAATATAAAAGACTATTTTCATTCTTCTTTATTGTTTTATGCTTAAACGGGACGTTTCATCTGCAGGAGGGGGCGTATGTAACACTGTTTACTTCCGCATTGGTGTTCGGATGACAGGTTCATGACGTCAGGTGACAGATGAACTTCAGGGTGTGAATGAAAAGGAGAATAAAGGCTGTAGCGGTCCTCTACACCTAAACGTGTCTCTGAGCTCCTTATTTTACGCATTAAACTCTGCTTTACTGACACTGAACCCCGGACAGACGGTTCCACTGACAATAATCTGATTTTGAGTCATCAAAAGGTCCAGAATCTGTTTTTTAAACCTTTAATCCGGAAATAAAGCTTCACAAAAGGCTCCACATATTTCATCTTCAAGCTAGGCTCCGATAAACAGACAACTTCTGTGTTTTCTCCTTAATCTACGACTTTTTATCTCGTAAATTTAGGAGATAAAAACTCGTAAACTCGTAAACTTACGAGATAAAAACTCGTAAATTTACGAGTTTTTATCTCCTAAATGTACAACTTTTTATCTCGTAAATTTACGAGATAAAAAGTCGTAATTTAACTTTTTTTTTTTCTTTTTCTGGTGGCCCTAATACTCCGTCGTATGCTCCCCATTCCTTGAATGTTTGAAGAAAGCACCTGATATTTTAAACTTTAAAAACTCAGAAATCAGCTGAAACTTTGTAAACTGTGGAGTAATCTAGTAGCGTTGAAGTGCTGTGAGGAAGTCTAATGATTTGCACTTGACAGTAAATCCACCTCCACCTCACTCTATTAGGAAGAAATTGTTAGAATCTCAGGGAGGGGGTCTGTGGAGAGTAGTCAGTCAGCAGGGAAACCATCAGACCCTGAAACAAAGGTCATTTGGGATCATTAGTCCAATTTATCAGCAATGGGCTTGGATCAAACCGAGCAGGTTGTCAATATTCCGGCCTGTGACCCACCATGATGGTCCATTTCCTGTTTTCGGCTTCGTTAAAGACCAGAGAACGCGTCGAGTAGAAAACCTGATCGTCCACCTCCTCCGTTTTCCGGGGGAGGCAGTGAAGGAAGGTCCAGTCGGGTTCGGCCACGCTTCCGGTCTGAAGACAGAAGCAAATTGGTAGACTCCAACTCCAGTCTGGATTTTTATTTTTAATTTCCCCTCTGGAGTCAGCCTTAACCCTTGTGCTGTCTTGTGGGGGTCCAGATGACCCCACTCCCAACGTTAACGTGCCGCCGAGGCACGTTAACGTTGGGAGTTAACGTCATCTGGACCCCCTCAAGACAGCACAAGGGATAAAAGGCTGCAACGCTATGACTTTTCAGTTCTCTCGTTCACCTTCATGGTGATCTGGTATCCTTGAAAGTCTCTGAGCCTCTTCTTCTTCTCCTCTTCCTGTCCCATGCTGATCCAAGTATCAGTGACCAGTACATTGCTGCCGTGGGCAGCCTCCATCGGGTCAGAGGTCAGAACAAGCTGTGTCCCGTGCTGAGAGAGAGAGAGAGAGCAAAAAGAGTGAGTTCATCTGTGAATTCCCAAATGGAAACACGGTCTTCAAAATTCCAATCTGATTTGGAGAATCAAGCTATAATCCTTGGAAAGATAAGTACAAACAAACAACGGCAACTAAATTTAAACTGAGAATCTATAGGATTTTTATCCAAATACTCTATTTAAAAAAAAGAGAAAATACATCAAGTTGACCACCTGTGTTTCATTGATAACATTTAAATATTAGGTCAGAAAATCTGTCTCATTTTTACAAAGATAAGCTTTTGTATGAACTAGAAAGTGTTCAAAAACAACATCCAAATCAAACTGTAATTAACTACGCGGCAATCGTTTTTTTTTTTTAGAGAAATGGTGGCTAATCAACCTGTGAGCGCTGACAAACTCCTCACCTGTTTGGACAGGTTTTTAGCCTCTTCCATTACACTCCAATCCGGCTCGTACCCCTGAGGACGACGACACGCCGTTACTCCAAAACAAACAATCACAACTGGTGCACCAATTCCCTCTCTACTCACTGGGGGCCTTTGCCATTTTGTCAGGCTGTCTGAATCTACAACTCCAAAATCCAGTGCCCTTGAAACCTCTCAGAGGTCGCAGCAAAAAACTAGTGTGCACTGATGCTCACTAGATCAAAAAAGGTTATTTTTTTGTAGATCATCCAAATTTTCATCATCAGAATACAGTGGATGCATAAATAGGCTTTGTGAAATGTCAATATTTATAAGATTTTTAGATCATGTTTGCCATTTAATAAAAGGGAAATCCAGGGCACTGGATAGCATCACACTATGAGGAGTTATAGGAAGCAGGGAGGGAATTTGGACGTAGCCTGTACCACAAGCATGTAACCAGAGAGACTAGCCTTTGGTGTGGCAACTCTGAGATGAACACCCAGTTTGGCTGCAGCCATCATGAAAGAGTGGAGGACATTATTTCCATCTCCAATCCAGCTTACGGTCAGTCCGCTTAAGGATCCGTAATGCTCCTACAAGACGATAGAGAGGATTCAGAAAGTCCTAGTGAGTATGGAGAACACAGTGAGTATAGAGGGGGTTAAAAAAAAAAAGCAGGTACAGTACCTGCAAAGTGAGAAAGTCCGCCAGAATTTGGATGGGGTGATACAGATCAGACAGACCGTTGATGATGGGAACGGAGGCCTCCCTGTGGAGCTCCTCCAGCGTGGAGTGGCTGTACACCCGAGCCAGAACGAGATCGCAGAGGCCCGAGAGAACCCTGGAGATCACGGGTGACCAAAAAACCCAAACTTTAACAGTCAAGAGTGTTCCAAGCGGTCTTTGTCAAATCAAAAAAACCTGCCTGCGTCATAGTTTCTGTAGAGCGGCAGGAGTTCATCAGTAATGTACTTCTTGTGGGCGGGACCCACTTCCCGTCACCCATCTGTTCACACTAACTTACAGCCCCTCACATCCACAAGCTATCATTACTGGTGCAGCAAAAATGGCGAGCATTATTGGAGCCATCCAGCCGTAACGTTTAGATCCAGATACCAGCTCAGACGAGGAAGACACCGACGTACACGGATCTGTTTGTCTGCATCACAACAGAGCAGGGAGGTAGAGGTCCGCCTAGCATGTTTTTCGACATCGCAAGCACAAACCTTTTTCATCTGCTCCTTATTTACACGGATTCAAATAAAGAACTACTAAGAAAAAGCTGTTTAAATCTTAATTTTCTTAATATATGTCCCCAATCAACAAAGAATACCACAAGAACCCGGTAAAAACACCATTTTCATTGGAGTGGGTCTGTAAAAAAATGTTGTGAATTGTATATGTTCACGAGCATGGAAGCAGATGTGTCTCATATTTCAAAATAAAAGTCAATACCGGAAATGCTTTTTCATTTTTACTCTAAAGCTGGCTCAGAAAGGATTTTTAATTTCATTTTTGAGTCTATTGATGCAGATACATTGTGAAAGCAAAAAAGCATTTCTGTTAATCCATTTGAACTTGGATATTTCTAATTGAATTTTGCTACACATTTACCAAAGAACATTTTTTAAACTGAAATGGGAAATACCATTTTCTTTATCATTTTAATTGAGCGACAGAATCAGCGGTGCTGTAGAAGAAAAAGCAAAAGCCGTTTGGCGGATTGGTTTTTACATTTCATTTTTGAGTCAAAGAACGCAGCTTGATTTTGAAAATGAAAAGGCTTTTCTGGTGTTGACTTTTATTGTGAAATTTGACACACATGCTTCCATAAATGGGGTGTACATGCATCACCTGGCTGTGTCGGTGCAGCTCTCATTCACACCCAGGTGGATGTCTTGTGAGGTGAGGAAACAAGGGTGTCCACCCAACAGAGCCATCCCTGCGGGTATGAAGAGCACGTAACCGCTTCTAATCAGACTGTCTGTCAAAAAATATTTAAATATAAAACAGATTTAAATGTGCTGAGGTAGAGGAAATGGGTTGGGATGTGTTCTTTGCTAATCTACTGAGCGTCGGCCCTCAGCAGATCTTTTGTTCCTGCCAACAATAGCAGGCTGGAGCAGCGTAACCCCACCATGAAGCATCCCTAAAAGAAAACTGCTTTTTCCCAACGCACTCGAAGTGAGCAACACGCCGATATGCAACACCTGTCTCTGTGGACATTCTTGTTCTGGTGCTCCTCTTCTCAAATATCATTGCGATGGACTTCCCTTGTAGCAGAGGCAGATACTGAAATAGAAAGGAGAGCTAACTGCTCTAAATGACCCAACCATAGGCCGCAAAATGAAAATGTACAAGGATTAACTAGAATTTCTGTGTTTACCTGAAGGTCAATACCTGCTTTTCCTGCTTTATTAGACGCTTCAGGTCTCCTGACACCCACAGTAACCTCTTGATTTCTTCCGAGCTGAAATCTTTCAGCGTGAGACAGCTGCGACCTTTTAAACTCACCGATCCAAGACGAGCCGTCCCAGAGCTGAGCAAAGGCGGAATCCAACAAACAACACATTCTGGAAACGTACTAAAAGATATGGAAAAAAACTAAGAAATGAATGAATGTATGTGGAGTTTCTTACCTAATTCCTCGTCCCCTCTGGAAATGGAAAGATTTCATGCATTTCCTGGCAGGACTGCAAACAGACCGGAGCTTCCATGACATCATGATTAACTTGAAATCCTGTCTTTGTCAAAGAGGAGCGAGCACATGTCGTCCACTGACTGCTCTGGACACATGGGCAGGGAGGGTCAGACAGGCAGCGTGGCCTCTGTGACATCACTACCAGGGGGGGGGGGGTAAATTGAATCAATTTAATGTAACATTCTAAGGAAACAAAGTTGTAAAAATAAAATGTAATAATACTTAATGAACAAAGTCAAAAGTGGTTGACAGTATATGTAGTTATCACTGCAAAGTAATTGAAATGAGAAGACCTTTTGTTTTTATTTATTTAAGTGATTATCTTATTAATTAACAAAAAATCACATTAAAACTATAAACAAAAACGTATAAACCCTCCAAAAACTACTAAATAAAAGCCTGAAAGGAACACCTGCTACTTTGTTCAGAACATTTTCTGTTAGGTATTTTAGGTGATGTGACCTGGTTATTTATTTATTTAATTATTTACTTTTATCAAAGGGATTAAGTTATTTTAAAAAAATAGTAACACTGTATTTTACAATATACTTTGATTAAAAAAAGGCAGAAATAAATATCTTTTTGTGAGAAAGTTTTTTTTTTGCAGGGTAAATGGAGCGATGTGACTAGGTTTTCACTTCACTTTTTCAAACTGTTAAATTATTAATTAAAAAAATACAGTAAAACTACATTTGAAAAACCTTCAAAATATACTTTGATAAAAATAGAAAATAAAAGCCTTAAAAGGGATACCTGCTGCTTTTGTCAGAATGTTTTCAGGCTGGGTATTTGGGGGGATTTAACCTGTCAATTCGTTTTTAATTTATTATATTTATGATTTTAAAAAATACAGTAAAGGTAGTTTAAAAACCCTACAAAATATACTGTGATAAAAATACAAACTAAAAGCCTAAAGCTATTTGTCAAAATCTTTTTTGCAGGTTAATTGAAGTGATGGGACCTTTCTACTTATTTATTGGGTTGAGTCATTAAAAAAATACAGTTAATTATATTTAAAACTGTGTAGCAAATGGCTACTTTAATTCAAACAAACAAACAAATAAACGAAAAAAGCCTGAAAGAAGTACTTGGTGACGGTTTTGTGATTAATTAGTGTTTGTTTGAGGTCAATAATGGTTGGATTTAGAGTATTTATGGCTCCAAATAAAAAAGTAAAAATAAAAAAAAACATGCCCGATTAAAGTAGCTGCGTAAACAAATAAATATTCATAAAACAGGATTAAACACAAAAATTGAAATAAAACAATAGTTTAAAAAATGATATTATGGATGAAACCAACAGGTTTGACTGTCACACTGAATAAACCTGTTTCTTTCATGCACTGTGGTTAACGTACATAAATGACGTTAACGGGTTTAGCTTTAGCTTAGCTCCTGGCTCGGTCAGCTGTCCCTGTCTGATCTGCCTGATCTGGGCGGCACGCGGGCACCTGTAGCACGCGGGGAGCACTTGCAGCACTCGGAGGGCATTGCGGCGCGCGGGGAGCGTTTCCGCTCGCGCGCGCACAGGTGACGCAGGTGAAGATGACGGGACGGACGGACGCGGACATCCCCGGTGGGTGGCTCGCCGTGCCCTTTCCTCTGCACACACCTGAGAGGTTCACCTGTTGGTATTTCTGCCAGCAGGACGGGCTGTTGGGGGGGGGTTAGCGGGTCCTTCAGTCGAGTGCCATAACTTGGTGGCCTGCTCAAACCCTGTATATGTTGACAGAAACAGGAGCCATCTTCACCTTTGGGAGGAGCAGCTTTGCAGACAATCTGCCCAGTAAGTTCTGGCTGAAGAATGATTATCCAGCACGTGTGAGCTGTGGCAGAGAGCACAGTGCCGTCATCACAGGTACTCTCTGCTCTGCTGCTATAACTGGCAGTTTTGATATTGCTCTGTAACTGAAAATACATTGTTGTTGTTTTGGTTTTTTTAATCTTGCAGGAAATGGGAAGTTGCTTGTTTTTGGATGTAATTCTTCTGGTCAGCTCGGGCTAAATTTAAAACATGATGTAAACAAACCAGCTTCCCTTAAAGGTTTGTGGAGTTGTTGTTTTTTCCCTTACAAAAGAAACGCTGCTCCTGTTTTATACCCTAAAATTTGATGGACATCATAATTTGTGGCTGGCGATATGACTCCTAGTCAATTTTGGTTCATCTTGAGCGGTACTCTAAAATCAATCCAGGACATCTTTAGCCAAAACCTCAACCTGTGTGACTCAGAGAGAAAAACCTGGATACCGAACAGCGCAGGTGTTTATGTTTTTATGCCTCAATCCAAAGGATATTTTTTTACAGTGAACATAAAATGGATTTATTTCACTTTGAAAAGGTTCTATGATGGTGTAGGACAGTTCGACTAACAGCCTCCCTCAGACATATCGATGTGGTTGGATCGTAGGAATATCGTCACACCCCTACCCTAAAAACGTTCCCTAATCTCCCATTTAAAACATAAAAACAAATGTCAGGTACTTTAACTGACTTTTTTTCTTCCTCAGCCTTCAGGTCAGAAAAAGTCAAGTTTGTGGCTTGCGGGAGAGATCACACAATCGTCTGCACGTGTAAGATGTGAAAATAATAATAATATCAGCTGAAATCAAATGATAGTCTTTGTATTTACTGTTGTTTTTGTGCATCTAGCTGAGGACAGAGTCTATTATGCTGGTCGTGACCAAAAGGCTCCGCTTGGTCAGCGTCGCGGCCCAAAAACAGGATCCTTTCTGCAGCTGCATCCCTTCTGCCAGCGAGCGCGGGTTACAATGCTGTCTGCAGGCTGCAGCACCTCGGCTGCGCTGACAGGTTTGTCTGCGCAGCCATCGTCTGCTCGGCTTCCCTGCCCTTCCCTGCTTCCCTGCCCTGCGTGACGCTCGTCTGTGTGTCCCAGGCAGAGGACGGGAGGCTGTTCATGTGGGGGGACAACTCTGCGGGCCAGATCGGCTTAGGGGACGAGTTATTTACAGCAGAACCCAGAGAGGTCGGTGTTGGAGAAGCCGTCAAATGGGTCTCCTGTGGGAACCGCCACTCTGCTTTTGTCACAGGTACAGCTTTCAATCACTGCAGCGTTTAAAAAACAAGAAGAAGAAAAAAAAAGGATCGCTTAAAAGTTGTGTGGAAAACACGTTTCAGTGGCTGGTGATCTTTACACATTTGGAGAGAGTGCAAACGGGAGGCTGGGCCTGCAGGTGGAACAGCTGGACAATCACAGAGTCCCCCAGAGGGTGCTGGGCGTTTTGGGTCATGTGACTCAAGTGTGCTGTGGAGGCCAACACACGGTGGTTCTTACAGGTACGGTAACCGCGCAAACCGTCCTTCCATTGTATTATTGTCCAATCCTACTTGAATTTAGTTTGTTTGCAAAGTTTCCATTCCAAACCCAAATTACTTGAAGGCACGACAGTAACAGCAAAAAGGTCAAATCAGCCAACAGAAATAATCCAAGTCATACTAGAACATAGATGGGTGCTGCTTGTTCTCCAAGCATACCTTGATCTGGCAGGTTCTGATTGGCTAGACTTACCTGATCCAGGTAATCAGCTGTGATCAAGGCCATGATCTCTGGAAAACCTATAGAGGAGTTTCCCAACCATGTTGTAGATCAGTGTTTTTCAACCAGTGTGCCGTGGGAAATTGCCCTCATTAACTGATTTAACAACATTTTCCATCTCCAGGATTTCAGCTCTGTGTTTATCCAAACAGGCCCTGATAAAACACTGAGTAGTTAGGAATATTAAAGATCATAAAATTATTTTTTCTTTGTGTTTATTATTCTATTAAAGACATTTAGATAAGAATGACGGTACCGCGATTTTGCTGCAGCTATACCTGTTTGCGGAAAACCCCCGCCCCTTTAACTGTCTCCGCCAATCATTCTTGGAGGCTTAATCACATGTCATCAGTCTGACCAATCAGAAGTGGTTAAAGTCTTCACTTCCTTGTTTAGATTTAGCTCAAAAAGTCGCTCAGTTCCAACAAAAATACCAGCTAAAGCTCGTCTTTAGCGGTGTAGCTTTCCACAGAATCTGGTGTCAGACCGTGGAAGAAGTTAACAAAACAATAAAGCTCAGAGACGCTGGTCTTTCTGCGGTCGCGGATTTTTGCACTACATCTCCCATGATGCATTGGGTTAAAATGACTGTCTTAGCGCACAATGAGCCTCTCCTCTTAACATCTTTAAACAAGGAACTCACATCAAACAGTTTTTGAATCTTTTAACTTAACTTTTAATACATCTTTTAGAAAAAACAGCTGCAGCTTCCAGCTTTTTCTGCCACAATTATCACAAAAATGCACGTGAGATTGCAGAGGGACTGTAGATCAATACAGACTGAGTTTTTCCTTTTTTTTTTTTCTTTTTGGATGCTGGTGTGCCGCGGGATTTTTGTCAAGGTTAAAGTGTGCCGTAGCTCAAAAAAGGTTGAAAAACACTGTTGTAGATCATCACTACAAGACTACATTGTCTTAGTTTTATCATTGCAATGATCTCCCTGATGAGTTTTTGCTTGAATCTCTGTACTCAGCAAGCAAAGGTTGACAGCGGAGAGGAAATGAAGGGATATTCCCCTCAATCATTAAAAAACTACAATTCCCAGAGCCCCCCACACCCTTTTGGTATCATTGTATAGCTCCAAATGTCCCCTTTATATACCCACAATAAGGTAATTCATTAATATGGAGTGATTCTCTGGGTTAGAAATTTGCATTGATGGTATCGGGAGGACCGGTGGAAACCTTTTGGTTGATGCCATCAGATGTTTAAGAGGACAGGAAAGTCACAGGAACACAAAAAAACAATGGAACATCCGTGATACGACAAGAGAGGTAAGCTAGCATCATCAGAAGTGGGACAACGTGAAGCAGTAGATGGCAGAATATTGAGAAACTTCAATTAAATATGCATTTCTGGGTATATCTCTATTCAGACTGTTGAGAACCAGGAGCAGATACAAAAATGTTGTTTGAAAAAGATAATATTTAATTTTAAGTAGAAATTTGAATTGTTTTGTGCCAACGGCCCCGCCCACAACTCAGAGGCTAATTTCTGATGAACTCCTGTCGGGCTGCAGAAACGATGTCCTAGAAAACGCCACGATTTTGGCTAAAAACTGCAAAATCATAATTTAAAGACCACTCTCATAAAATAGATCTAAAGCTTCGATGTGACTCGACTATGGATTTGAACCCATGACCTCCCAGTCTGAGGGCAAACACTCCACCACTCATGTGCTGCTAGATCTTGACCATAACAGAAACAAGGAATGCTCAGATTTTCTTTCTCATGTGGGATTTTGGCTTTTTAGTTGCTCTTCGTAACGAGGTTTCTAAAACAAATATCAGCCAAAGAGGATCAGGTTTCCATGACAACAAAAAGGTTGGTGCTGTCAAAGATCACGCTTGCAAAATAACCAAATCTGATATCAGTCTAATTTAGTGCTACTTCAGTGAAGAGATGGTCTTCAACAGTCTGCTAACAATGTCAACAAAAGCTGGTGAAAAAGCTGCAAACGTCTCCAAAGACGATTCACAGCTGCAGGGATGTTTGCTGGTGGAATAAAAAAAGACAAACGAGAGAATTTATACCAAAAAAAAAGTTAAAATGCTCTTAGAATATTTTTCTAAAGGGTATTTTAAGAGTTTTCTCTCAGTGAAGTTCCAGATGCTTCCATGAGTAGAAAAGGAAATTCCCTGCTTTGCTAAAAAACGGATTTTTGCAGATAAAAAGGGTCAGAAAAAAGGCAGTCGAGTGGTGAAGGAAGTAATGCATGAAGGGGGAAAAAAACATGGAATAAATGAAGACTTAATGGTACCTTTCCATCTAAATGGACTGCTGAAGGGATGATCATTTGAATATTTAGGAATCATGGCTCGTCTGACAGCAAGATCACCACAAATTATACCCCCCCCAACACGTCTATGCCATTTATTTCAAGCAATGACAAGAAAATATGTACGGGTTAATGGCCTTCGAAGTGTGCACTATCGGCATGTACATGCCGATAGTGCACACTTCGAAGGCCATTAACCCGCTTATACCATTGCCACTTACAAAAGAAATAAATATTCAATCAGTTTTTAGTCCTTAATTCTTTTTATTTTTCCAATTTGGATCTATTTTTTCCTGAAAAAGCGGACTATTTGTTACCGTGACAAGATCAGTCAAGTTCCGGCGATATAAAGTGATATATTTATTCTGGTCGTCACGACGGGTTGAATAAAGCATCAGTTCAGCATCAGAAAGTTCACCTCTAACCGCTTGTTTTTCTCCAGATGATGAAGCTAAAGTTTGTTTTGAAGGAGGAAGCGCAGTGATACAGAAGATTTAAGCTATGTGACCGGAACTTCGTTTTTAGGCGTGCGGTTATCACTGTGCGTTATCACTTTTTAAATGCACACGCAGTAGCCAATCAGAATTGAGTATTCACCCACACCATGGTATAAACATACATATATCAAGCCTAGTTTAGATATGAAGTCATAAATTGATTAGAAAATTAAAACATACGGTACATGGCACATTGAAACCATTAAGAGAAAGATTGTCTGATAGAGTTTGATTAATTGTTTGTTTTAAGACTATTATTTGACTGTATTAAACCTTATTTCTTATTTAATTTTTCTATTAAAATATGCGTTGAGTAAAGATTTTTCCCAATTTGTCTCCTGAAAATGCTAAATGTTTTCCCTTCACTTGAAGACTGTTATTTATTTATTTATAGAAAAGCTCTCTAGCCATATGAAACTTTTCTCTGGTGAGTGGACCCATTCTCAGTCGTGGTTCTGGACTCCCGTCCGCCTCTCTCTGTTCCAGGAGAGGACGTGTTCACGTTCGGCGGCGGGCGGCACGGTCAGCTGGGCCACGGAACATTTCTGTTTGAAGCCTCTTGGCCAAAACCCCTGCAGCACTTTCATAAATGCAGCGTCAGGCAGATCGCCTGTGGAGAAAATCACACCGCCGTGATCACAGGTGAGCCATCTTTGAAAATCACTCCTGTCCCACGCGGGATTATGGGTAATAGTATTCGGACCCGTCTGCACATAAACAGAGCCGAAAAGAACAACGCTCATAGGGGGCTTAGAACCTTTTTCAACATTTTTATATTCTGAAAGAACCTTTTTCAAGTTTAGTATTTAGAAAGGTTTTTCTGATGAATGTAAAAGATCATTTACGATCGTTAAAAATCTAGCTATTTTACTTTATTTCTTTAAAGCTGCAGGTAATTTGTACTTTACAACAATCATCTGAGCTTTAGCTGGTATTTTTGTTAGAACTGAGCGACTTTATGAGCTAAATCGGGACAAGGAAGTGAAGACTTTAACCACTTCTGATTGGTCAGACTGATGACATGTGATTAAGCCTTCAAGAATGATTGGTGGAGACAGTTAAAGGGGCAGGATTTTTCCAAAATACAGTCGAAGCTGCAGCAAAATCGCGGTAGCGTCATTCTTATCAAAATGTCTTTAATAAAATAAAATAAACGCAAAGAAAAAAGTATTTTACAATCTTTCATATTCCTAACTCCTCAGTGTTTTATCAGGGCCTGTTTGGATGAACACAGAGCTGATATCCTGGAGATGGAAAATGTTTTTACATCAGTTAATTAATGAGGGCAATTTCCCACGGCACACTAGTGTGCCGTGGGAGATGGTTGAAAAACACTGATCTAGAACACGTGTCAAACTCAAGGCCCGGGGGCCAAATGTGGCCCTTCATGTCATTTTATGCGGCCCGCGAGAGCATGAAACTTTTTAATTTCTTAGAATAAAAAAATAAAAATTGGTGTGTATTTATTCATATCTTGGGGGAATCTGACTTCAAATATGGGATTGAGCAACTATACATTATGACTGAAACACTGTTCGTATAACCTAACCGGACAGAATCAGATTTAAAAGGATTTATGTAGAGTAACAAGCAAACATATGTTTTCTATGCAACTGGAATTGTCACTTTAAAAAGTTATAGTAAATAAATAATGAGTTATTTGACATTAAGGAGTAGTTACATTTATTTTTCATTACATTTAGTTACATTTATAAGTTCCATCTGGCCCTTTGAGGACAGCCACTATGCTGATGTGGCCCTCAGTGAAAATGAGTTTGACACCCCTGATCTAGAACCACAAATGTCTTGATGCTCACATTTGTCAAAGGGCTTGTTGCAACATTTTAACAACATATAAATAATTTGATAATCATGTCATTTTTTTGGTAATCTTTTGAACATCAAAATGTAGCTAGAAGGAGCTGCATTTCCAGAAGAAAATGCAGGGTTGAATGCTATCTTAGGGTAATAAAGGGTAATAATTGGCACAAAAGAAAATTAAACAAAGAAATAATCAAAGTTGAACATAAATAAAATCAAAAACAGCACAATAACAAAAAAATAAAATGATTGGGACAAATGCCAGAGCCGGGTATCGAACCAGCGAGCTTCTGCACCAAGGATTCCCCATGTAGTTCAATGGAGGCAAAAATCCTGGAATGTTTTGAAAAGTTCAAGGATTTGAAGGACCAAAAGTTGGAGCTGGAAAAAGCTGAAAGAGCTGAACATTTTAGTAGTTGAATGGTTAAAAAAGCTGAAAAATTGTAGGAGTTAAGTCCCAAAAAATGGTGGAGGATACTATCCTCATCTTTTTTAAACTTTTAAGTATTTTTATTTTTTTATTTTATTTTATTTATTTTTTCAAGTCAGCAGTTTTAGTCTTTTTAGTCTTTCTATTAAGTTCATGATACCTGGTGATTTTACTGTTCTTATGCTTTTATGTCATTGTTTTTGTATTTATATGATATTGTTTTTTTTTCTTAATACTTTTTATGTCATTGTTCTTCTACTTGTTTGAGTGTCCTATTTTTATCCTTAAGTCTTTTATATGTTTTGTGTATGTTGTGGCAAATGAACCTTAAGTCTGTGATAAAGCTTATTATTTATTCTATTTATAATAAAAAAGGAAAACAGGAAAACAATGGTTGAATGCTTTATAGCAATCAACCAATTATGTACTAATACTCAATCACTAAAACAAATAAACTAAAATGTGAATGCGACAAAGAAACAGAAGGCCTTCGTTTTCCTCTGTCCCATCTGTCCTCCTACAGACGGCGGGCTGTTGTACACGTTTGGCGATGGTCGTCATGGAAAACTGGGTTTAACGGAGGAGAACTTTGTCAACCAGTTCAGCCCAACCCTATGCACACAGTTCCTCAAGTTCCACGTTCAGTCGGTGAGCGATCGCCATTGCTTTAGTTTTACACTGATTAGGTTTTGAAAAAACAGCTACGATCCGCTGACAGACACCCAACAGGAAAGCAGGAAGTCAAATTGAACACAATTAGAAGTTTCTGCACAGTTTATTCTGCAATGTTCTATTCTGGTTTTCTGTTCACAACTGAATGCAAACTTTGCCATGTTGGAGCTTTTTCTCACATGTTTTGGGGATGTGAGGGAGTGTGAACCCTCTGGAAGATGGTGACTCAGAATCTTTCTTCTCCCTTTCACCGTCTTTGCTACGTCTTTGTGACTTGCCTCCCTTGATCTTGATTGAGTTGCTTCCGTAAAGAAAATGATCATTGGCTGTTGATGTTGTCCTCTGCACAGATCCATGGGGCTGAAGATGTAACTCTCAGAATGTGGTCTAAGACCTCAGAAAGTTCAGTGGGACCTCTCTGGGACTTCATTTTTGTATTCATCTTTCCTATTTAGTCATTAATAGAACTTCTTCTGGACCTTTTATTTCTGGATCCCTTCTTTTTTCCCTTCCCCTTCTCCAGTGTGAGTAAATTCCTAAGATTCTCAGATGGACTGTGGCCGTTTTTTACATTTGTGTTTTTCTAAAGAAAAATCAATACATTTGATTGCAAAAAAGATTCAACACAAATGCAGCCAATAAAATAACTGTATTTTCTCCCATTAGGTAAGCTCAATTGTACCATGGTCCGGGTGAATACTCGATTCTGATTGGCTGCTGGGTGTGCGTTAAGTAAGGGTTAATGGCCTTTGAAGTGTGCATTTATTACTTTTTAACGCACTCCGCTTTGCGTCGGACGGTTCAGGCTTCCACGGAGTGCGTTAAAAAGTAATAAATGCACACTTCAAAGGCCATTAACCCGCTTATACCATGGTCAGTTACAAAAGCGATACATATTAACCAGGTTTTAGTCCTTAATTCTTGTAACATGTAGTCCGCGTCACGCAGCACCACCGCTGCAGTCAAGATTCTGCGATATAAAGCGATATCTATATGCTGATCGTCCCGATGGGTTGAATAAAGCATCAGTTCAGAGAGAAAGTTACACCTCTTACCTGCTTGTTTTTGTCCAGATGATGAAGCAAAACGTTTGTTTTAAAGAAACCAACGCAGTGATACAGAACATTTAAGCTAGCTGACCGGAACTTCTTTTTTCACCGTACGGTGTGGCATTTCACTTTTTAATGCACATCCAGCAGCCAATCAGAATCGAGTATTCACCCGGACCATGGTATAAGAAGTGATAACGAAGGCCTAAAAAAGCAGTTCCAGTCAGCTAGCTTAAATGTTCTGTATCACTGCGCCGGCTTCTTTAAAACAAACTTTTTGCTTCATCATCTGGACAAAAACAAGCGGTAAGAGGTGAACTTTCTCTCTGAACTGATGCTTTATTCAACCCATTGGGACGATCAGCATAAATATCGCCTTCCTTTGCCGATGCAGTTGAGGTCGGTACCGGCTAAGCGGCGCCTTGTCACGTTACCGTGACAACACGCTGCACCTCGTAACAAATAGTCCAATTTTTGAGAAATAAGAAATCCGAACCGAAAAAATAACACAAATAAAGTTCTAAAAACAGATTGACTGTTTAATTCTTTTGTAATAGACCGTGGTGTAAGCGGAGTTATGGCCGTCGAAGTGTGTATTATCAGAATTAACACACACTAGTGCGTTAATTCTAATAATACACACTTCGCCGGCCATTTTGTGAGGTTAGCAGGAAGCTGAAATAGGTGAATAGGTGAGGTTCATAGAACAATCCAAGCACGTTAACCTGCTGTTCCCGTGTGTCCTCTGACGTGCAGGTGTCCTGCGGCGACCACCACATGCTGGTTTTGGCAGCTCCCAGACCAGCGAGAGCCCGAGAAGTTCTGGAGAAGGATTTCAAATCGATGGAAAACTTCCTGTTGTCGAGATGTGCAGAAATTCCCTCGAAAGAGCAGCTGATCAGTCCGTCTCCAGTGTTTCCATTGTCGGCTTTAGCTGCTCGAGCACGCCACAGAGAGAAAGTAGGAACATCTGCTTTCTACATCACCAGAAATTGACTTTTTGCTCGACGTTTACTTTAAGTCTGACTCTGATCATCTTTTAATCTAAAAGTGTCGCCAGTGGTCTTTTAATAAAAATGATAAAACTCAGACGAGGAAAATGGATCTAGTCGTCTACAAGTGGACGCATCAGAATAGAACTGATTCTAGCTTCTACATCACAACTACAAGCTTTTGTAAACAGCATATTTTTTAATCTGCTCCTGATTCACTACATTTGATTGAAGAAATACTCAGAAATGCAATTTTAAGCTAAATTTTCTGTCTGTATCATGAGAAAAATTCCACGAGAGCGAGTTGAGAACACCGAAAACACAACTTGCATCAAAGTGGGTCTTTAAGAAAGCGAAAGTGTAGCTTATAGAAAAAATGTGCGTTTAGATTTATTTATTTATTTTTTTCTTGCTGACTCAGAACTTTGGAATAACTTATCAGTTTTGAGGAAAATTTCTTCATTTTGAAAGAAAAAATCAATACCGTTTACCACGCTTGGGGTGAGGAGATGCTCAGAACTCCTCGGTGATGGTGGGCTCCTTATCTGGGGGTGGGGCCCCTTGGTGTGACGGGGGGGGGGTATTCTTCTGGTTGGGCTGGAGCTTGTCCTCTCTGTGTTCCGGTGCTTTACTACTCTCTGGCGTTTTTTTTTTGGGGGGGGGGGGGGGGTTGCAAGGGTCCTGCTGGCCCCAGACTGGGTGGCTGTGATTCCCTGGCAGGCGGTTATTCCACACATCTGTCTGGGAGGGTCCTGGCTTCCACTGCCACTTCAGCGGGGGTGTTGACTGGGATGACTGGGCTCACTGCATCTTTTTAATTCATTTATTTACATTCTATCCACAATTTGATGCACCAATAATTTGTGTGACTGAATCAAATGCTTTACATGTGTTGGTCTGTATGCATAAGTGTGCGTGTGTGAACTGTAGTCCTATTGTGTACATGTTGACATGTTAGTATGTGAAAATGTTTGGAGCCAACAGTTGGCAACATTTACAGTAAGTGCTACCAACTGTGGACAGGCCACGCCCCTTTTAGACCAACATTTACACCTGACAGTAATGCTTATAAACTTACAGCAACTTGTTGCTTTATAATCCCCCCTCCCCTTTCTATAATCATCCTCTTATTTCCCTTACCCCCCCCTTTTGCCCCCTTACCTTTTGTGCCCCCCCAACATCCCTCTCTCTTCTTTTCTGTCTACAAATATAATCGATATAAACATAAAAAAAAGTTTAGCCTAAATTAGAAAAGGGGGTTCATTCAAATATAAGATTCACAGCCCCCTGTCCAACACAAGAGGCCTTCAGCTGTCATCTGTTTGCTCAGCTGTTGGACAGGACAAGTACGAAAACGAGTTTTACTTATTTAAATAAATTATACCTATTTACACGTATTTCCAAATGTTAAAAGTTGTCTTCTGTTTTTAAAGTTATGAAGTCTGTGTGAAAATGTAAGGGGAGAAATGATGCACAATTTTAATCTTAAATGGTTGCAGTAATAGCACATGACCTTTAGTGGGAAGTGTTGCCTCAAATCACCACCACTACAGTGAAAGTTGATAAATCAGATGAAATTCAAAACTCTGATGTGTTTATGTCTCCGTTTTCCAGAAACTTTCTCTAGAGATGCTCGGAGAGACGTTTCACAAACTCCCTCGTCTTGATTCAGACTTCCTGAACAATTCCTGGAAAATATCTCGAAATATCCAAGCTCTAAAGGATATGGTTACCGGTAAGCCCCCATCATCCTCCATGCTGAAGTCAGGAGAAAGCCCGCTTCTATCCCCCAGATCTCAGTCCGTATCCCCTTTGAGTCCAGCTTTATCCTCCAAGCCATCCAGTTCTCGATCTCTGTCATCAAGTCGGAGTAAAGCTTCTGCCTCCGGCTGCTTAACGTCTAAGCCCGCAAAGTTGCCTTCTTCTTTACTTTCCCCTAAATCCATCAAATGTACTCCCAAGAAGGCAGTACCTAGTGAAAGGAGGGCTCAAACGAGGGCCAAGAAAGCAGCAAGCTCCCGAAAGGCCCTAAGCGACAAACCGTTCTCACCTTTACCACCTAAAGAGCCCAGCAGCCCCGCCGGACCCACGCGGCAGGCTTTGGATGAAAACATCACCGAGACAGAGGACTCTGCCTCAATGCAAGCTGGTAACTTGAACATAAATGTCCCCCCATGAGAAACGAGCTGCAATGACAAAGTCCTGTCTGTCTGCTGTTACAGAGGGAGACGCTTTGCACAGACGAGCCGCTCAGGATGTGCAAGAACGAGGAGGTGACTTCTCACCAAACACGGTGAGACGGTTTGGTGTGAAAGGGCTTCACTTAAATGCAGAAAGCAAACATCTTTCCACCGGTTCGAGGGTCCCCCTCCTCCTCCTCCCCCCCTCCTCCTCTTCCTCCTCTTCTTCTTTCCTTTGGAAGTGAAAGTCTCTCCAGGGCAGAAAACACAGACGCACAGATTTTCCAGGAAATGTGCACACATCAGCACATGCACTCTGTGTGTGTGTGTTTTCTGGAAAGCAGATGTGCATACGTGTTTGTGAAGAAACGTCCTGCCTTGTTTTAGAACTGAGGGGAAAAACTAAACAGACGTTTGTGCCTGGGTTGTAGAAAAATAATAAAAGGCTCAAAGCTCTCGCTCCAACATGCTCATGTGAAGACGCTCTGCGCTTTGGAAAGAGCGGCTGGAGTCCCACCACAGGTCATCTGTGACAGCCAGTGTTAAAGTAAGCAAGCCGGAAAGATATACAGATGAATTCTGGGAGTTTTCTTAGGCTGTCAACACCATCAAGTCAGGTTTATGAAGATGTATTTTATCTACGAGTCCACAAAACCAAGTATATAGAAATTAGGGGTGTAACGGTTCATTTTAGCAATGTACTTGATTCCATATGTCTGGTTGTTGATTCTCTTTCGATTTTGGTTCATTTTGAACTGACCTAAAGTAAATCCAGGACATCTTTAGAAAAAAAAGCTTCATCCAGTGTGATTCAGAGATAAATACCTGGTACTGAACAGTGCAGGTAATTCTTATAAGATAATAAAGTCTAAATTAAATATGTGTACAAATAAACAAGAATGAAAGTGTCTACACCATTAGTGTCCATGCTTATGAGAATGTATTTGGCACACAAAATAACACATTTTTAATTAAAGATGAGTTCTTTTCCTGAGTTCTTTTCCAACTAGGAAGTAAGACGACTCGATCTCTGAGGCTCCGCCTTTTTCTCCTTGTGGGTGCCACCCATTTCATGACGTCTACTTATAGCCAGCCTTGGCAGCGTGTCTCCCACCAAAACAAACAGCATCCAAACTTTTGCAAAGATGGATGTGCATATTGTGCAAATGAAAGGAAAGAGTTTTAGCCAAACGCCGCTAGCTCCACGGAGGAAGTGGGCGTTTTTGTTAGCCTGGGGGCGGGGCTGGTAGCGGAAGCTCTTCCTGGAAGGGGCTGTTCCTCATTTATCTAAATCACAATCTGAGGACCCGCCCATTTTTGTGGGTTGGGAGAGTCTGGTGCTCAGAGCAAAAGTTTTTAAGAGGATACTCAGAAATGTGTGAATGGATCAAAATACTGCTTTGGAATTTCTTTTTGTTAGTAATGAAAATTATAATACACTCAAAAGCTCAAAAAGTTAATTTTTTCAAATTAAAAGTGATGCACTTGGTGATTTTTATGTTTTAGTAAAATAAACCTACCGTGTCTCAATCCATGTGGTATTTTCAATTTTGATGTGATTATCAGTTTATCTTATTTTGAAATTATTTTTTAATGGTATAATTCGATTCTATTCTATTCGATTCTGCCTCAGACAGATCGATCTGGTTTTGATCAATTTATCGGTTAATTGTTACACCTCTAATAGAAATCTATGTATTGCTAATTATTATTAAACTACAAATATTATTTGTGTAAAATTTACAAGGCCAACTATTTAACTTACCCTTAAAAAATTAAAGTGATCGAATTGAGAGTTTTTTTTTCCCTAAATGCAAATTATTCTGCGTACACTTCAGTGTGAAATGATCCACCTTCACTACTGAAATGAGCAAACATAGATAGATTTTTTTTTTACTATTTGACTAGATGTAATATTTATGGGGTAGGTTTTAAACATTTAAAATGAGCACAATGCGAAGGGGATCTTTGTTTGATAGATGACTTCTTGGGCGGATCCTAACAACTGTTGGGCTTGTTTGTCCATTCTAAGAAAGGCTGAAGTTTCAATATCTCATTTCCTGTCAACGTGGTGAGCATGACAATTGACTATAAGAGCTGAAAAACAAGCCTGGAATTGAGTTTGCAGAAACCGTGTTTGTGTCAGACTCCAGGCCTCAAGTACTAGCATTCTGCTTTTTTATTTTTTTCCAGAAATCCTACCTTAAAACGTAGGTACAGCTGCCCTTACTGGACAACCTAAAAGCCTGCAGCACCTATGTGGGTCATCAGGCGTGTTTTGTTAAAAGATGCTTGACTTGTATGACGCATACTTCATGTGTTTTCTTTTTGAAAAATCAAATATCCTAAGGGAATTAAACCTTAATTTCTCATGGGGATGTCCCTTTTTACCCTTCTTAAAAAGGTATCGGGCAGCATTGAATATTTATGCCCTCTCCTTTTTTATGCTGCTTTAAAAATGTCTTTCGCTGTGTCTTAACAGGTAGACCAAAAGGACAGATGTCACGGACGGGTTTCAAAGGGGAAACAAGCGTTCTATTTTGATGAGAAACAGGATCCATACGGCCAAAAAGCCTCAACAACAGGTCCTCTGTCCAGCTCTATGAAGAAAGAAGCAACAAAGACGAGGCCAAGAAAGCACAGATTCCTGTCCAACCAAGAGAACATCCCCAAGAAGACAATAAAAACCAGAAAAAGGCTCTCAAGTTTGGGAACAGCAAGCCACGGAAAGAGAGGCGAGCTCCTTTGGTATCCAGAGGTCCAGAAGGCAGTGACTGAAGGGAAAGAGGATGTGGATGCAAACAAGGAAGAGGTAAAGGAGAAGATTTCCTCATCAACTCTGAAGCTCCCACACAGAAATGAAGTTAACTCTTCTGCTCTCACTGATAAAACATCCGAGAACAATGCGGTGGAATCAGGTGCGACGATGCAACTGGAGACCAGAGTGGACTTAACACCGACAAAGCAAAAGCGCAGGGTCAAAGCTGCACCAGCCAAAAGTCGCAGCTCTAAACTGGAGCCAGAAAAACAGCCGTCCTGTGGTAAACGGCGGGCTGAGGTTCATACTAAGGAAGCCATGCCTGGGAAGCGTGAAGGACAATGTCAGGGCCCAAAGGCTAAGCCAGACAGTAAAAGCTCCACCAAGAGAGTAAATAAAGCAGCTCGAGAAATCAAAGTGCAGTCGGCAAATAAGCAGACGCTACCTAAAGCGAAGGAAGAATCTGAAGCTAAGGCGACAGCCAGTGATACATCAGAAGAAGGTAAGGTTGTCAGTCCAGGCTTCAAAGATAAGAAGAAAAAGACGACTAAAGCTTCGCATCATGACGGGTTTTCTTCACAAACCCCTAAAAGAACAGGGGGGCTTTCTGTCAGCGGGGACAAATCCCCTGAAAGCCCTCATCCTGCAGGTGCCGAGTCGCTCCCGGCTGAGGTGGACAGAAAAGAGGCCGAGATTCTGAAGAAGCAGAAATCGGGATGGGAAGAGCAGTTTCGAGAGGCAGCGTCGCTTCTTCCCGCCGCGGGGATGGCCGGCGCCGCTGCAGGGCTCCTCAGCGAGGCCGTGACCAATGTGGTAAGTTTCCATTCAGACAGTGACAAAGACGCCCCCTCCCCGCCCAAAACGCCGCTCCGAGCCAAACGGTTCACGAAGCAGCAGGAAGTTCAGTCCATCTCCTCCTCACCGGCACATGTGATCTCTAAAGAAATGGAGGAGAGCACGACAGAAGAGGCTCCTGTGAGCTCTCTCATAGGAGACGCTCAGAGGAAAGAAGATGAAGAGGCTCCAGAAAGTTTAAGAAGTGAGGATGAGGATGGCAAAACGGCTGTGGAGAACGAAAAGAAACGAATGCAGATGGAGAACAGGGAAGGAGGTGACACGAGGAGCTCCACAGAGGCTGAAGAAGAGGGTAACCTTCAGCAGGATGAAGAGGAGCAGAATGTGGGAAAGGAGGAAGAAGAGGAAGATGGTGGAAGTGATGCATCAGAAAGAGACGAAGAAGAGAGCAGTAGAGAAAACAGAAGGACTCACTCTGAGGTAAGTGAAGGAGCAGAGGAGGAAGAGGAGTCCGAAGCTGAAGGGTCGAGTGATGAAGGGCAGGAAGAGGAGGATGAGGAGGTAGGAAGTGACGTGAGTGAAGATGAAAAGAAGAGTTCAGCCAGCAAGAGTGAAGAAGAAGAGGAAGGTGACACTGGAGGATCCACTGAAAGTGAGGAAGAAAGTGATCTTAGTGAGGAAGAGGAGGAAAGTGAGCAACAAAAAGGTGATGACTCCTCCGACAGTCAGATGGATGAAATAGAGTCAGCAGAGGAGAGTGCAAGAGAGGAAGATGACGAGGAAGAGATTTGCTCAGCTGAAGAAGAGGCAGAGCAAACCAGTGACACGGAAAATGAAGAAGAAGCTTCCATAGATGATGAAGCAACGGATGACAAAGAGGAAGAAGAAGAGGATGATGATGAATACACCGGGGAGGAGGAGGAGGAAGAAAGTACAATCGATAAGGAAGAGGAGACCGATGAGGAAGATGAAGGAAGGGAAGAAGAGGAACCTACTGTTACCGAAGAAGGTGAAGAAGAGGAGGAGGAGGAAATGGATAGTCTGGAGGAAGACGGGATAATCAAACACGCTGAAAGTGAGGAAGACACAGATGAAGAACATGACAAAGAGGGAAAGTCAGATAAAGAAGGTATGGAGAGCGAAGAAGAGGAAGGAGAGGAGGAAGAAGATGAAAGTGTAGAAGAGGAGGAGGAAGTAGAAGTTGGAGAAGATGAAGAGGAGGAAGAAGTTGAGGATGAAGAGGAGGAGGAGGAAAATGAAGAGGAGAGAGAAGAAGTTGAAGAGGAGGAGGAGGAGGAGGAAGAAGAGGAGGGGGAAGAACTTGAGAGTGAAGATGAAGAAGAGGAGGGGGAAGAACTTGAGAATGAAGATGAAGAGGAGGACGAGGAAGAAGAGGAAGAGGGGGAAGAAGTTGGAAATGAAGATGAAGAAGAGGAGGAGGAGGGGGAAGAAGTTGGAAATGAAGATGAAGAGGAGGGAGAAGATGAAGAAGAGGAGGGTGAAGAAGTTGGAAATGAAGAGGAGGAAGGAGGACAAGAAAATGAAGAAGAGGAAGGAGTAGAGTTAGAAGAGGAGGAGAAAGAGGAAGCGGAAGTAGCAAAAACAGGAAAAGATGAAGCACAGAAGCCTTCTTCTTCTTCGGACAGAAAAGCCAAACGGGAAGAAGCGCCCACGCCAGCGCCGAGGACGAAGCAGACGGCCGTGAAGAAGAAACAGGAAGACCCTCAGCAGTTCTGGAACGACGTTCTGCCTCAGTACCTGGACATTCAGTGAGGGGAACTTCCTGTGACATCACAGCGAGGACGCCATTAGTCACGCTGAAAGGGATCCGATGGATGGACTCCACACTCTGAGCCCCGAGCAGCAATATCTGCACTTTAGCTTCACTTGATACTCCTAAAGACCTCAGGCCAGTTCAACGACCGTCTGTGACATTCATAATTATACTGTGTTAGCCTTTCATGTCACTGAAGTTCAAATGATTTGAAAATAAACGGATATTTTCAAAGATAAAAGCATCAGATGTATCTTTCTCATGTGAAACCAACAAATCACATCAACTCTTGAATATTTGTGATTTTATTTTTTTTGCCTAATAGATCCTCAGTTTATTTTTATTATAGAAGCTATACCTCCTTACAAGCGTGTTGTTTGTATTCTTCAATTTCAACATACTTAAATGGGATTTAAAAAGATATATTTTATTGGGTACACTAGAGTGCTACATGTGTCAATAGTAAAAAAAGACATTTATTCTGAAATATTAATTGAGGAAAAACATGCATTTTATTTAAGCTCTAATCAACCAAAGAAAAGGGAGAATAACTGTCAGTTTGAGAATTAGTCATAAAATTAAGATGAAATAACTTCATGGATGACTGAAACAATATGTATTTTATACTAAAAGCACACGACATATAGTCCAGCAGATTGTGTTCAGCTGGAAACTAAACATGTTTTTGGCTAAATCTTCTATCAGCTGCAATTCTCACCTGGACTGGAAGACAGAGTTTATTCCCTCCAGACATAAAAACATCCATCATTCATGCCATCTGCTTCATTCAACCCCTCCACGACATATGTCACTAATGTGTAATGTATCCTTGAATCCAGGACTCCGTTTAATTGAGCTTCACCTTGGACGAAAACAAAACACAGAAGAATATATATTTCGGTATAGTTGGAAATGAATTCAGATATGAAAGCGTTGACATATCTTTAGTTGCTGGAGTTCAAAAACCATGAGGGCTCTGCAACGGACAGGCGACCTTTCCAGGGTGAACCCCTCCTTTGCCCAACAGTCACGGGGATAGGCTCCAGCAACCACGTTACTTGGAAAGGGATTAAGCGGTTTTGGCTAATAGATGGGTGCCTTGTTTTTACTAAATTCCTTTCATAAAACTCGAACTGTTTGATTGCTTCGACCCTACTCCAACATTCACGCTCTGATGAACGCAGAGATGACATTTCTCCAAACTTTAAGTGACAAAGGTAAAAGATGCATCCAGATTTTTGTTGTTATTTTTAATCCAGAGATATGAAACAGAAATTGTAACTGGAAAATGTTTCCCTAAAACATTTTCAAGGTTTAAATATTATACAAATACTTGTGAGCTTCTTGGCAGAAAAGATGGTATGTGGTACAAACCCATGTTGGATTGAAAATTAAAAAAAAGAAGCTGTTGAAAAGAGACGAGATGCTATGTTTGGGACCATTGTTCCATCATTGTCGAATGTAATCTGTAGAGCAGATGGCCTCATCTTGGAGTTCAGAATGTAAGAAGTTGATAACGAGCCCAAACATGTGACAGATATTTCTTGTTGTCTGAGCTGACCTTCTGGTTTTCGCCCAAATGTTGCATTAAGAAAATCCACTTTCCACAAGGTCCAACTTTATCGAATGAGGCTGAGGAGTCGTGTTATTTTTAGAACCACAGTTATCTCTGCAGTCAAGCTGCATGTGTGCAGAAGTGTATAGAGGAAACTTGTAGGAACATTTATTGTTAAAGACTGGCAGCTGTCATGTTCTATGGTGATTGTTAGGAGTGGACTTCTCAGTGTTCTCTCACTTATTGAGTTGTGTGACATCAATGTTTATTTGAGGTTGCAATCACAATTTGTAAGACAGGAAAAAAACAAGTGTTTTTTTCCACCATAAAAAATCTTCAAAATCCGGTTCTAAAATATTTTTGAGTCCTACACCAAGTTTTCACCAATTTTCCTATCTGTGCTTCTGTCTGTTCTGAAGGGGAATTGCTAAGACCAAACCACGTCTTGTCATTTGAGCCACTCCTCTTTAGGTGTCCTGTCCCTGAGGAGGGTCGATGGTGCCACCCCTCTTCACATGTCCTGTACCTGAGGAGGGTCGATGGTGCCACTCCTCCTAAGGTGTCCTGTCCCTGAGGAGGGTCGATGGTGCCACTCCTCTTCACATGTCCTGTACCTAAGGAGGGCCGATGGTGCCACTCCTCTTTAGGTGTCCTGTCCCTGAGGAGGGTCGATGGTGCCACCCCTCTTCACATGTCCTGTCCCTGAGGAGGGTCGATGGTGCCACCCCTCTTCACATGTCCTGTCCCTAAGGAGGGTCGATGGAGCCACTCCTCTTCAGGTGTCCTGTCCCTGAGAAGGGTCGATGGTGCCACCCCTCTTCACATGTCCTGTCCCTGAGGAGGGTCGATGGTGCCACCCCACTTCAGGTGTCCTGCCCCTGAAGAGGGTCGATGGTGCCACCCCTCTTCACATGTCCTGTCCCTAAGGAGGGTCGATGGAGCCACTCCTCTTCAGGTGTCCTGTCCCTGAGAAGGGTCGATGGTGCCACTCCTCTTTAGGTGTCCTGTCCCTGAGAAGGGTCGATGGTGCCACCCCTCTTCACATGTCCTGTCCCTGAAGAGGGTCGATGGTGCCACCCCTCTTCACATGTCCTGTCCCTAAGGAGGGTCGATGGAGCCACTCCTCTTCAGGTGTCCTGTCCCTGAGAAGGGTCGATGGTGCCACTCCTCTTTAGGTGTCCTGCCCCTGAAGAGGGTCGATGGTGCCACCCCTCTTCACATGTCCTGTCCCTGAAGAGGGTCGATGGTGCCACCCCACTTCAGGTGTCCTGCCCCTGAAGAGGGTCGATGGTGCCACCCCTCTTCACATTTCCTGTCCCTGAAGAGGGTCGATGGTGCCACCCCTCTTCACATGTCCTATCCCTGAGGAGGGTCGATGGTGCCACCCCACTTCAGGTGTCCTGCCCCTGAACAGGGTCGATGGTGCCACTCCTTTTCGGGTGTCCTGTCCCAGAGAGGATAACTGGGACCCCTCCTCTTCATGTGTCCTGTTCCTGTGGATAGCTGCCGGTCCTCCCCTGTAATCCTGTTCCCTGTCCGGAGGAGGGTCACTAGGGTTTCTCCTCTTGATGTTTTTGTGGTGACTTGTCTGGAATGACCCTCCTTCTGCCTGTTCCTTGGGAGGGATTCTCCATGATATTCCTCACCTCCATTTAGTGACAGGATCCTAAAGTGTTTTCAGGGTTTGTTCTTGTTGCTCTCCCTGCCCCCCTCATCCTTATTATGATAAGGCATCTAGAATGTCCCCTTTAGGGGAGGGGTACTGTGTGGATTGTAAATTCTAGCTCATTTGAATAGAGTTCTGTTTTAAAGTTCTGTTTTGAGTTGTCCCTCTGTCACAGTAACTCGAGGTTAATTTGTCTATTCATAGCTGTCTTTATGAACATTAAGTATCCTCCATATATACATTTTCAGTTCATACATGTCAGGTCATCGGATTATTCACCCTTTTCCGATCATGTTTTGATCTATTTTGAAAGCGTTCTCAGTGATCTTTTAATTATAATTATCCCGTTTTTAGCTCAAATTGAAAACAAAAAACAAAAACCTGTTGTTTTCCTGTGTTTCTGCAGAGTGGCAGTAGTTCATTACAAATTTACCCCCTGAGTTGTGGGCGGAACTGTTGGTGCAGAGTAAGTGATTTCCCATCACCCCCTGTTTGCTTATCGGCCCACAACCTAAAGCGTGTTTTGGATTTAGGTCCCCTGTGCGCCTGAGTTTGACACCCCTTCATTACGAGTCTGTAGAATTCACACATTTTTTGTGTAAAAATGGGAATAACAATGAGGGAACACAGAAGGATATAGTCAAATTTGCATATGTGAGGGGGTGCTGGGGGGGTTACTCGCCCGGGGAGTCAGTTAGTGTAGAACCGTCACTGGTGACCTCCACCATGAAAACAAGACCACAAGAACGTGTTAACAAAGCAAATGTTCATATCGGAGTTGGTCTTTAAAGGATTTTAAAGCTCTTTATAATAGAAATCCTGCAACTTTTCACAAAGGATTGGAGCAATTTGCAGTGTTTTACAGAATGATGGTGTTGGTTGGTTTGAATGTCTAGGAGGGCAGTGGATACATTAACTAAGACAGAGGAACTAAGACTGAAAGCAGGCTGCTCCTGCTCCGCCTGCAGTCCTCCTGCGTTTCCTCCGCCTGCCTCCTGCTCCCTCGCGGCGCGCGGGTCCTCCCTCGCGGCGCGCGGGTCCTCCCTCTCTGCAGGAGAGGCGGGCCTTGGAGGAGACCTCCGTCCAGACGGAGCAGGACTGCGCTCAAGTTGCTCTCCCCCCTCGTCGAAAAGGAGCCCCGACATGGACCTGAAGGCGCTGCTGCTCCTCCTGCTCCAGCTGGGCTTCACCTCCGGGTATGAAGGTAAGAACTGACGGAGGACACTCATCAGGAGGATGGGGGAGGGGGGGGGGGCTTCAGACCTCCTCCTGGGTGGGTGGTGGGGGCTAGATCGATTTAGAGAAGGGGGCAGTTTTCTGCAGGCTGTCCTGTCCTGAAGAATGAGTGCAAATGTGGAGTCAGATCTTTGACTCTGGGAGGATTTTCCTTTCATTTACCTTTTTCTTTGAGGGTGGGGGGCTTCTGCTGAGCCGCTGCTGTTTACGTGGAGGGGGTGTGAAGCGGGGGGAGTGCAGTGTGCATGTGGGGGACAGACTCCAGTCAAAGAGCCCCACTGTCTGTTTCCACATAATCTGCTCAGTTCTTCTGGCCTTTTGGAAAAGTGAAGATACGGAGCCCTGAACGTGGCATTCTAAAAAGTTTCCTCAAATAAATCATTTCATTTGTGGGCGCAAATTAGCACTTTGTGAGCAAGAATGAGTAGTTTAGTGTTATCAATTCCTGTAACTAATTGAAAAATATCACTTAGCAGACTCGCTACGTTAACTTGTGCACACAAAATATTCATTTGTACCCACAAAGTGGAAATTTTTACACAAAAAAAAAAAAAAAATATATATATATATATATATATATATATATATATATATATATATATATATATATATATATATATATATATATAAATTGACAACAAATTGCTACTTTGTGCAGTCAAAATGACAATTCTGACCACAAAATAAATTTAATTTTTGTGCCCTCATTATGCTAAATTGTGGCTGCAAAATGCAAACTTTTTGCACCCAAAATGCTAATTTTGCCCACAAGAGGCTAATTTGTGATTACTAAAAGCAGATTTTTTTATGGGCAAAATGAAAATTTGCACCCACAAAATACAATTTTGTGCCCGCATGCTAAATTGTGTCTACAAATAAATTAAATTGTGGCTAAAATGCAAACTTTTTGCTCACAGAATGATAATTTTGCCCACGAAATGCTAATTTGTGACTACAAAATGCAGTTTTTTGGTGCGTAAAATTTAACTTTTCACCCACAAAATACTAACTGGTAGATTATAATCAGAAATATTATCAGTAACAACAAAAGCTGTTAGAACTTATAATGTTTATATCAAGTATTGCTGCAAAAAAAGTTTTAAAGATAAATTAATAGAACAAACTGCACAGTAGAAAAATATGCTTATAAAGGCTCTGGACTACTAAGGGCTAAAAAGATTTCTATATTCTACAATAGCAGCAGGGAAATTTGTCTTTCCTGATTGTTAATATGTTTATTTTCTTACCCAGAAAAGCATTAAATACCAAAGATTACAGAGTTTCACCCCCCTGTCATAGGGGGTGGATATACCTCATGGTGGAGGTATGGATGTAGTTTGCGGTCGGGTGCTTGTAGAGGGTTGCAGAGTGGCTCACCACGACCACAAGATCATACAGGCTGCAACTTGACTACACGCTGCAAAGCTGATTTACGCTGACAGACTTAAAAAGAACCCTGCTATCTGCGTGTCTGCATGCTTTTATGAGGGGTTTATTTTACAGGGGGTTGTTTATGCTTGTTCTGGCAGTCAATTAGGCCTTTTATTAGTTGTGCATAGATGTCTGGCTGCACCAGGGCAACATCTCCTGAGATAAGCAGGAGGAAATGTTCTAGATCTGTTTTGGATGCTCTTGTTTTTTTTTTTTCCACCGTTAAAAACCCTTTTGGGGCTGGTTTTGTAAAAGCCTATTTTCCAAAGCGGTTTCAGTTTCTGGGAAGAAAAAGTCCTGCTTGTGTTGGGAAGAACTTGGGGAAAAGCCAGCAACCCCCCCCTCCCCCTCCCTCCCCATCCATGGATAGGAAGAGAAAAGGAAGAAAATAAAAAGTGTTGTCAGGTAGAAAGCAGATAGGCATTGAAATGTGCGTGTTCACCAAAACAGGATGTAGCGTCCTCGTAGAATGCCCCCACAACTTTCCTTGGGTTTGGAGGTATCGTGCTTTTGTGAACGTGGACTAAAAGGAAGCGTGGGAGAAGAATGGGAGACTGACCACAATCCAAACAAATGACAAGACCAGAACGAATGTTTTGGGAGGTCAGGTTTGGTTCAATTTGCTGTTAAATGTCAGTCAAGTCAATATGTCTGTTTTTTCATTGGAGAAATGAATAATACTTCATCGACTACACAAAACCCTTAAGAAAAGCTTCCAAAGTCATTGATCATTTTATCAAGACACATTTCTAGGTAACTGATATTCAAGATTCCAGCTCAGATGAAGAAAACAAAGATGTACATGGATCTAGTCGTCTACAAGCCCAGCCATGGGAATAGAGCGGCGGAGGGATCTTTTGGCCCGCCCAGCATATTTTCATTGTCACAAATATGATTTTTTTTTTGTCTGCTCCCGATTCACAACAATTTAAATCAAGTACTCAGAAATACTATTTTATTTTCTTTATAAATGCCCTCCATCGTCAGAAAAACATGGTGAAAAAAACACCAAAACAACCATTATCATTGGAAAGGATCTTAGAACAAATGCAACACAAAAGTAAAGATTACACTAAAAGATGGGTTAGTAAAACGTGTGATACTCTGTTGTATCTAAGATGATAGAGGCACTAACTAAGAGGCAGTAACAGCATGTAGAAGCATGTTTTTTTTCACATAAACCATCGAAATAGTCTAGAACCTAAAGTTGTCATGCAGCAGGAACAGTTCATAGTTTGTTGTTCACTGCGTGCCCCCACGTTGATTGAATCCGAAGGCGGTCCGGGGTCAAACTGACCCCCTTCAACATGTTATGCCAAACAAATGCTTGGGGCTCTTACAGATGTGGGAGCCGTTGTGACTCCTAGGCTCTACTTTCAGAACGGTTGCTGGTGTAAATGATTAGCTTACTTTGAGAGTTGATGAGAGGTCAGCAGCTGGAGCTTTGTGGAACCCTAAGCCCTGTCATTTAGTTTAACACACAAAACAATATAATGGATGTTTTGTAGTCGACCCCCCACCGTCTGAAAGTTGTGCGAGACTTGATATCAATTTTTTCGTTTTTAGAAAACTAACATTTAAGAAAGAAATTCCCGCTAAAATAAAAAAATACTTTTGAATAGACGACAGTCGACAAATATATTTTGAATAAATACATTGTTTTTGTTCTGAAAAAATGTGACAGTGAAACATTAACTAGATTAAAAAAGAAAAATTCCTTCACCGTTTGCAGAGATGACATGGTTAAAAATAGTGAATGTGATGGGGTTAAATTTCCTCTTTTGCCGTTTTGAGAAGTTATTCTGCATCCTTTGAGTATTAAAAATATTGATATGTCTCTGATCTTCTTTTTTTTTGGTTCAATTAAAATAATAATGAATAACACATTTATTCATATTAAGACTTTAGACATGGTGGGCCCGAGGGGGCTGCCGGACCCACCTCAGGCCTCAAAAAGTTCTGAAACACCCATGGAAAAATGTTAACCTTTGTCTCCATTGAGTTGGCTAAAATTGTTATTTTAAATTCAATTTAAAAAAAGATCAATGTGGAGTCAAGTTGTTAGCCCTCGTGCTATCTTGTGGGGTCATCTGGACCCCACAAGATAGCACAAGGGTTAAGAAATACCTGATTTTTGCTTTGTTCTTCTTTACAGACATTGACAGTTTGCACTACAGGCCCTACAGGGAGCAGCTAATTAGAATATCAGACTCAATCATTTTAAACACTTCAGGAGGTTCGTCAGAGAGACAAGTTCCTGCTGTTTGTGCTCTATTCATGCTTGGCAGAGTCTTCGGCGCTTTGATGCTGAAGAGGACGCTGGCTGTGGATCCCCCGCTCGTCATTTTGACAGATTAATCCAAAAAAAAAGAAAGAAAAAAAAAGTGAATAAGGAAGAACCTAGAGCTGCATTTTCCTGCCTTTTGAATTCCTTGAATGTGGAATAATTTCATGAACAAGCACTAACTGAACTCGGGAAGAACGCCGACACTTCATTGTAGCAGATGATGCTGTCACTGACATAAGTAGGAGGGGGGGGGGGGGGGGGGCGTTTTAAGCATTCTGTTGTTCTGTTAAAAATATTTATTAAAAAAAAAATCTCTTCAAGGCTGAATATTTAAGATTTGAGTCCTTCATCTTGTCATATTACAATGTAAAATTCCTCAGATTAGCACAAACCAGTCTCTGTTAGCAAATGCGCTAAAAGTTGGTAAAAGTTTGACTTTTCTTAGAGATTTATACAAATTTTTTAAAGATAATTACATAATAAAGTTCTATGCTTCAATATAAATATAGATTTTCTCCTGTTTCGATGTTTTGACAACATTTAGGACACAGATTTCATTATTTTCATTTTATTTTGGGGATTTTTTTTGTCAAAACATCTTTTTTTTTTCTTCTTGCTGCTACATCCTAAAACATTCACTTTAGTTACAAAGTTCTGTTTTTTTCCCCCTGTAATTAGGTCAAATAAGAATCAAAGCTAATCTTTTAATTTCGAAGGGACACAGTGAAAAAGGTTTTCTTGTAAAGACAAATTCAGTCAATTGTCTTTGATTAGAAAAGTTCAAATTGTCAGATGGAAACAATCTGATTAAAAACTGGTAACCAATGAAACAGAGATGGCTTTCATTTGTGAGCAAAAAGAGATACCTGTTCATCTTTGCATGAAAATAATTCAGGATGCAACAGAGGTAAAAAAATCAATAATCCGTTTGAGAGAAAATTCGTCAAGAATGAGGCCAAAAATAATACATTACTGATGCATGGAGCCTCGGATATTTTAAGACTATGAATGCCTCAATAGGCCCCAAAAAACTCTTCTTATTTCCGTTAATTTGATTCTAGTGTCAGTCCTCACATCCTGCTGAATCCCTGCTCAGTCTGGCAGAGCTGTTGGTTTTCCTGAAGCATGTGGAGCTGGAGAAAGTTGCTCACCTTCAATTGTGTTTCTCTCATGCTCTTCCCCAGACGCGTGAAAAGTGTAATTAGCTTTTATTTACTGTCTTTCCGCCCCATTAAGGAGCAGACGCTAAAGTTTTCCCATCAGACAGCTGAATCCCAGTCACGGTGCGTGGGTTTACACGGAGTGTGGTCTGCAATCATGATGTGTGTGTGTGTGTGTGTGTGTGTAACAGCTGAGAGAGTTGTGTTAGGCTGAAGAAAAGCCAAAATAAAGACTGGAGCAAATGGATGAAGCTGCCAGGCTTCTGGAACGCGTGGTTCACGTATGATGCTGGGAGGTTTGAACACGCCTTTGCAGATCCTGAACAGTGGGCGCATTCACACTGGAGTCCATTACAAGCTATAGGGTTAAACACCCCCTCCCTTCTGATCTCAACCCCTTCTATACCCACCTCCCCTCACGCTCACTGCCTATATATGAGCCTGCTCTTCCTCTCAATGTCTTCATCCTCTTCAGTTCATCTCATTTGTCTTTCAGCATTTACTAAACTCTGCTCCGTGAAGCTGTGTTCACAGCGGGCATGTGACACGCGTCCAAGAACTCGCAAAGTTCGCATTCGTAACCAAATGAAAGACTTGGTGTCGTGTCATTCCGCAGTTATTCGTTTCTCCTGCACGATCAATTTTCAAACCAAACGTCCCTGAATTGAAAGGGGAAAATATCATAAAGCTTTGTTCACACCGTTCAAGCAGCCACGTCCAATTAAAAGTCTTTCATTTATCGGAATAGAGCTGTGAAAGAAAAAACGCCTCTTTACTGTGTGAGTACGTGCGCTAGCATCAGGCAGCGAGCGTCCAGTGGGAACGCCGTATGTTGAAAGCACGGTCAAGACTCAGCGCGCATCACATGCCTGCTGTGTACGTCAGCATTCTGCCTCTGAATGCAGGTCAAGTAGAAAAGGATTCTGGGAGATGGAGTTTGAAAGCACTTTCCCTTTTTCAACAGACTTTAGGAGGATGTCATAAAAAGAAAAGAAAATCACAAAAACACAGGACTGTCTATTTTCACACAAATTCTAACCTAAAAAGTTGCTCTGAATGGTAATTTTTGGAGGAACTTAAAGGAATAGAACTTTTTATATTTGGGAATTTTACTTAAAAATGAAAAAAAATTTCTGTGAAGGATACAAGCGTGCTTGTCAAGTTTCCTTGAGCTCTTAAGACTATGAGGAGACTTTGATCCACTCAAGCAGGGGGGACAAGACTGCAGGAGTTTTAAAGCTGCTGGATGGATTTTAGAGCCGCACGTCCATTCAACACAATGATGACACTGCAACTGAAAACTGCAGGGATGTGTGACATCATACTTTGGCTTCTTTAACTTTTCCATTTGGATTGTTTGGGTTAATGTCATTTAAAGGCACATTAGAAGGTAAATGAGCACAAATAAAACAATTTTTACAAGGAGTAATAGTAATGTACACGTAAGGAGATTAAGTACTGTGGAAACTGGATACTCTTTTTTTCTGTTTAAATTTTACCAAACAGTCCTGATGGTTTCGATCACCCAATTGGACTTTTTGAAATGGTCCGTCGCCCCTGGCAACTGGGATGGTCTCACTTCATTACAGTAAGATGAAGGGCTTTTGAATGTTCTCCTGAATAGCTCTCACACTTGAACTCTCAGCTGGGACTCTGAGGCTGAAGCTCCATGAAGTCTGATCAAGTTGAAACGTTAGACAAGCGATGGCCTCCGGGTCAGCCTCAGGACTCTGCTTTCAAACTCACAGCTTTTCACATGAACTGCTTTGCCCTGTCTTCTGTCTGTCACCCCTTTAGGGTCAGGACATTATGCCTATGGAGACGACGAGGACTGGTCTTCTCGTAGGTATAAAGGTGACTGCACTTGGTGATGAGGTGATGCCACCCAATTACAAATTTATTATTAAGATTTATTTGTCAAAAAAACTCTAAACCTAAACAAACTGAAACAAAAGAAATAGTTAGACAATTAGATTTTAACATAAAGATATATATTATATTATATTATATTATATTATATTATATTATATTATATTATATTATATTATATTATATTATATTATATTATATTATATTATATATATCATATCATATCATATATTATATTATATTATATTATATTATATTATATTATATCATATTATATCATATCATATCATATCATATCATATCATATTATATTATATTATATTATATTATATTATATTATATTAAAATGTATTATATATTACATTACATTAGATTATATTGATGGTGTTTTTACAGTAAATGTATTATGAAATGCTTTTAAGATACAACCAGACAGGTAAATCCAATATCAAGGAAACATTCTTTTAACTGAAACTCTGACTGCTGCATTTTTAGCAGATGATGGATATTTATGGAAAAAAATCGGCACAGCATTATTACAAAAATTACAGTTTTGAAGTAACAAAAATGCAAACAGTTTTTTTAATTGAAATACTTCTAAAATATATTTTAGAGAATATAATTACTTTGAGTTCAAAGTCAACAACTTATCAAAAATAACTGCAATACTCTTTTTTTCAATAGACCTGGGAACTAAAATAATATTTTTTTGTTTATTAAAGGAGAGTTGAAATCATTGAAATCTTTAAATCTTCAGGACCTGGTTGAAGTTGTGATGAGGTTTCATTAGATTTAATCTGTTTTTGTTTAACTGTTCAGATATTTAGAGTTCTTAAAATAATTATATATACAAATAAAAATAACAGTGCTGTTTATCAAACGTTATCAGAGTCGTAGAGTAGCTTCTGATTTTAAATTCAGAATATTCACTCAAAAAAAGAAAAAAATGTACATTCACAAAATATTTTTTTACTGATTTGTAAGTAAAATTTTGCCAACAAGCTATTGTGCGTTTTTTTTCATCTCCAAATGGGCTGATGTGTGTTTGGCTGCAGAGCTGAATGCTTTTTTATGACCCGGCAGAAAACCAGTCAACGACCTCAATGACTCTGCACTGTCCCACAAATTTGGTCTCATTTGAGGACTTTTCTACACCAGCCTTGTAGAGATGAGCTGGTGTCTATAAAGAGAGAAGCATATTTCCATTTGGGGATTTTTTTTTTTTTTTAAATAACTTGATCTTTTTTTTAGAATAAAAAATATACTTTGAAGAACAGAAACACAAAAATTGAATTAAAGAAGTGAAGTGCAAGAAGCACAGCCATGTTATTATGTCTTTATCTCAGCTAAAGCAGTCTGCTTTTTACTCTCGAAGTACATCTTAGCCATGGGAAGCCACAGAGAAGGTAAAAAGAAATCCGCCGTATCCTATGGAGATGGGTGGGTTTCAAATTTTCACTCCTTTGAGAAAAGTTCCTTCAAACCTTTTTTCCAGGTAACAGCTTGTTATCCAGTCTCTGACGCTCCAAGGCTCAGACAGGAAGGCAGCCCCTTTGATTCTCCGCATAAAAGCTCCTTGCTCTCCCTTTAGGAACCCCATGGTGTGCACCCATCAAGTTGAAACACGGAGATGTGAGCTGCCGCACGCCCCGAGGGGAGCACTACAAGAACGTGATGGGGACTCGGTGTAAAATCCGCTGTAAGCGGGGATACGAGACGCAAAACTCTGAGGTGGTTTGTATGGCAAACAAACACTGGTCCTCCAACTACGCCTGCAGAGGTGAGAGCCAGCAAACACCTGAAGTCACGCTCACACGCATGTTCGCAGCAAGCCTGATGTGTCACTTCAGAGCTCAGTGCATACAGAGGCTGATCTTAGGAGATAGAAGACATTGCATCCACGTTTATTTGGCACAAAGCAAGAGACTGTCATGGTATAGGTACAGTTTTTGGTTTCTATTTTTCACCTTTAGTTTTCACTTTGGTTCTTTTATTTCCTCCAGTGACAGCACGCCAGGTTAAGTCCCAATTACTTGACTGTTTTTGTTTCCGTTCATTGCCCCAAATATATTTAAGTCCAAGGTTTTCTACCTGTCTCCACTGTTTTTCAGGGTTCTTGTTTGGTTTTATGCTGCAGTTTTATTATTAACATCTACCTGGAAGCTGGGTTTGGGTCCTCGACAAGCCTCCATCTCTGACAGACACAGGCCTTTGACTTCTGGATTAAAACATGTTCACCTCCCAAAGTAGCCACTAGGGGCTTCATCCACCACCAAGTCAATACTTATATAGACTAACGTTTCAAAGGTTCCATTAAAAACCAGAGATTAATACACTTACAGCTTTGTTTTTTACAATAAGTCTGTATAACCCCTTCACACCATATGTCTCCATTCGCATCGTACCATTAAATCCAGGACTCCACTTCATTTAGTATCACCTAGAAAAGAAAAAAAAACCATTGAAGAATATTTTTTATATAATTGGAAACAAAATCCGGCATCAAGAAGTTATGTTGCCTTTTTTTTAAATAAAAAATAAACATAAACTTCATGGTGACTTCAAATCATCATAAATTCAATTATTCAAATCAATTAAGCCTAAAAACCATTGAAAAACATTGGTACAGAGCCAAGAATGATGAGAGCCTGAAGCTCCATCATGATGTGGTCATTTGAGGTTTTTGCTTTTAGATAGCATTTACACTTTCAACCAAACAAACTCCTGATAAAGCGGCAAAAAAAGGAAGGTGTCATGTTTTGAGTGTCTTTGCCTAAGTATTTGTTTCCTTTTGTGTCTGTCCAGGGGGGTATTCCAGGAAGCATGTTTAAACTAGCCTGACTTTAAGCCTGAACTCTGGCTGAAATCCGCCTGAACTTGCTTACTCTGGGTATGTCGGTTCCAAAAGATCGGATATGAGTTGGCGTAATTACGCTCGACTTGGTAACCCTGGGTTAACGCACATGCACGTCGTGTACATAAAGACATTCTCAATGGGTCGCCGATTTCTGGAGTCACCATAGAAACGCGTGGGGAAAAAAAAAGAAGGCGCGACACTTGAGACGGAAGTGAGACGGAGTCTGAGATTTTAATGACGGCGTATGAAGATTATACGTCCAACAAAAAAGTAACACGGCTGCATCATCAAAAAGAAAAGAGTTTCTGCTTGGAGAAAAATAACAGACAAAGTAAACCCACGAGTTTCTGATCTTGTTCCCATTTTCCTTGTGACGCATATATATATATATATTTAATTCTCATATGCTCATTTTTATAACAATAAAAAGGACGGAAAAATATGCACGGAGTGCAAAAATTCATTAAAGAATTTTCCATCAGTGTGCTCATAGCAAGATTATGTAGGGGTGCTATAAAAACTCATCATCCTCTCCTTCACTCTCACTCGTGGTGCTGAGACGTGAGCACAGTAGGACAAAATAACTCATCAAAACACGGTGAAACACAGTAAAACAGATAAACAACTAAACACATTTGGTCAACAAGCCACACTTCAACCCAAATCCGTCCAGACAGGCAAAGGGAATGATATCCCAGAATCCCTTGCGGTGCCGATCTAACAGCAGCAACAAAGTTACACCTACTTTGAATTAATTTGAATGAAAGGAAAATAATTGTCTGAAAACTACGTGTTATTTTTTTTTAAGGTGACCATAACAAAAAATGATTTATCCTAACTGAAGTAAATAATTAAGTTAGATCAAAGTAAAAAAGTTTAATTTTCCAACATCCATATGTGGTCTTATCAGCCTCTCACGGTGGAAAAAGTATTATCTGAGCTTCTTCATCCACTAAATCATCTTCAAATGGACACGCCATGCTGCTGCACCTCTCTGAAAACAAACTAACCTTCAACTAAACCTGCTCCAGACCAGGTTATGTTCAGAGCATGAGTTGCCATGGCAACTTGACCTACCCTGAAACATACCTCTGTTTCTGGAACCGAAAGCTGAGGTTATCAACTTCCTTAGCCTCAAACTTACCGTGGGAGCTAGCATAACCTGCTTTCTGGAATACCCCCCTGCTCTGTAGCGCTTTTTGTTGTTATAATAAACCCCTTGCCCTGGAACCGTGTGCCTCCCGTCTCTGGATTTTGGGTCCCTTTATGCTCACCAGCCCTCCCCACCTGACAGAAGCAGGAGCAATGAATTAGACATAGACAAACTCTAAAAGTCCGAAAAGGTTTGTCCTTCGCAAACCCTAAAATATTTGTCATTTTTTAACAGATACGGATCATAGCATCACTTCTGTTAACTATTGATTTTAAAGGTTTTCGTTCAGCTTGAACACCGACCAAGACGCCATGGTCTCATCGGTCCGCTTATATTCCACAGCAGTGAATTCCTGTTGTGTTTTCACATTAAAAAATCAACAAATTTTTTTCGCATACAACCACCTAATGTTCATTCTGTTAGGGCAGTATTAGTTTGCCAAGGACAGGTGTGTATGTAAAGAAGTGAGTTTCTGTTGGCTGGCAACAGTTCTGCCTCTTCACTTCTGTCTTCATGGTTTTTGTGTAGCTTTCACTGGAGGCTACATTCTCTGTGATTCTGTGAAAGAACCGTATAAAAGACCTTGGTTGTACTGAGTGGAGGATTTATTTTTAATTTTTATTTAACCTTTTATTTACCTAGGAAATGGCTAGGAGGAAAAAATAAATTACATTTACGATAAAAATGTAAACATTTAAAATGTAAAAGAAATCAAAATGAGAGCGTATGTAAAACAGCTGCAATCAAAAGTGATTTTCTCCTCTATTCTCAGCCTGGATTTATAAAGGATCCCATCGTGGGCAATATATCACTGCAATGTCTCAGGCTACTGATAAATCAGTAAACAGTGTATGAGTCCAGAATTAAAGTCACTATTGGATATTATAGAGAAAGTGCAGTTGTCAGAATCTCTGTCTGTGTGCAGAGGTCCGCTGTCCCAAACTGGACATGCCCATCAACGGGGGCCACAAATGCTCAGACGGCTCCTACTTCAACTCTCGCTGTGAGTTCTTCTGCGCCCCCGGATTCACCTTGAAGGGCCAGAAGACGGCGACCTGCCAGTACAACAGGATGTGGAGTTCTGCCATTCCCACCTGCACTGGTAAGGCTGCATGAGCTGTAGTCCAGCACGCACGCACGCACGCACGAGCTGTACAGCTAATGGAATAGGTCACTCCTGGTGGGATGTTCCCCTTTAGTTTAATTTAAAGATCCACTCTGTGTTTTAAACATGTTCTTTCTCAAGATGGAGGACATATATGAAGAAAACTACACTTCTGAGTATTTCTTTATTCACATTAACCGCGTTTACATGGGCAAAAGTAATCGGAAAGAACGCCTGATCGGAAGGAAAATGTGTCATGTAAACGCGCCGTTCGGAATACTCTGCCCCGATCAGACTCGTTTGGATCAAACTTTCTTTCCGATGGAGATAGGTGGGTTATACCGATTGTTGATCCGATCGTTGTTCATGTAAACGGTTCATTCCGATCGTGTGTCACTACGGCTCTGGTTTACGTCACGCATAGATGGTGTTTAGCTGAGAGAAAGCTTTGGGGCGCATACGGGACCGACTAGCTGCTCCGCGGAGGCCCCGTGAAAAGCCCAGCGCTGCTCTCGCTCCTCTGGCTCTTTGCCTCTCTCACACCCCTCACGAGGGGGATGCAGGGGAGGAGCGCGTCGGTCCACTGGTGCCAGTGTTACGTGTGCGTTTTGTTTTGTTATGTGTGGGAGAATTCAGACTGCGAGCCGTCCCGCCGCTCTGGGTTAACGGCTGCAGGACTCTTTGGGGCGGTGTGTGAACTTTTCAGAGCAGAAATGTCGCTCAGTCCTTAGAAACTGTCCAAACAATCACGTGGATTTGTGTTTCCAGTTGTGTCCTGACAAAATAAAGGCTGATGTTATTCCCACACATTTTCGTGCAGCCAAGCTGCAGATTGCAGAATTTCCCGCACGGTCCTGGATTTTGTGTCCATCAAGGCTAATGTTGTTAGCCCGTGTTTATAGCCTGTAAGAACCCTTCTCCAGCTCCGTTCTTCCACAAAAAAAGCACTGACCACACGGATCAAATAAAACGATGAGCAAACAGGCGCTTCATAATATTCATAACATTAATAAAAACACGTTTGGAAGATTATCTCGTATATTACTGAGCTGCTGCATAAAGTGTATGTGGCATCGGTTTGTTTACAACGGGACTCATTTCCTCTTCTGGAAATTTTTTTTATCACTAAATGATTCATTCCGACCAAAGGTGAGACCCATGTGAACATTTGTTCTAATCAGAAAAAGGTTTTCTGTGCCCATGTGCACGGGTGAATTTGAACCGATCAAGATATTTTACCCATGTAACCACGGCTGTTGTTGTGACCCAGAAGCAGATGAAAAAAAATTCAGTTTAAAAAAAAAAAAAAAAGCCTATTTGTGAGGTAGAAAATACGCTAGGCAGGCCTTAACCTCCCTGTTCTGTGCTCTCAGCAACGGGGAGGGGAAAGGGGGCGGGGTTGCTCCACACCAATAGTTCCGCCCACAACTCAGAGGCAAAAGCTTCTGCCGCTCAGCAGAAATTATGTAGAAAACGGCATAATTGTTATTAAAATAAAATAAAAAGATTTAGAAATGGATCACATGATCTCATCAAACCAGAGCGGCGGCGCTTTTAGTTAAACATTATTCCTTATGGAGGATTTGGATTCTTTCAAGATGAAAATATAGGAATCATATTATGGATAATTAACCCTCAAATAATTTTAACTTCTGCAATTAAATCTGAGCAGAGAGGAAGAACCTGCATTTTTATGAGAATCTATTTCTATCTTTATTGCCTCTGTTGCATTTGTACTGAAGGCTCAATAATAACCCAAAGCTTCAGTCGTGCAGATGAATATATTAAGTCCCAGCAGCTTTTTCTTCCTCTTTCTTTTTCTTGTTCTTTACAGAATTATGGTTGACGTGTGTTTAATCCTTGCAGCAACCATTGAGATGTGCTTTTTGTATTTTAATGTCAGAATTTAGTCTTAGATTGTAAAAAATGTGGTGGAAAATAAAAATAAAAATGTAATTAGAAGTAGATAGTTTCATGTAAATAAATCCTGATTCTCATCCATTTGGATCTTTTGATCAGGACTCGGTGAGCTTAAGTAGTTTTATCTGATTCCAGACTTTGTGAAAAAACTGTAGTGATTTCTGTTGTGTTCTTACAATGACTGCTTTGAACCGTGGCTCCTTTATAGATCATTCCTCAAGAAAAACTCTGTTTCTGCTGGGATCAACTTTGCTTTTGCAGTTTTAGAGCATTTAATCTGACCAGACTTGCATCATTATCTGTGCTTCCAAGCAGACGATGCAGAAACCACATGGATATTAAGCGCATTCATGTTTAAGCAGTAATGCAAATTTAGCAGCAAATGAAGCTTTTTTTTTTTTTTTTTTTAAGCTACTTTAGTTTTAAAGCACTGAAATCAGTGTTGTGTCTGATTTTTTTCCTGTTTTTTTCTCAATGGGTGTTTCTCTTGGTCCGTAGATGTCGATCCTCCTAAAATCAAATGTCCAGACCTGAAGGATAAGTGGGCGGAACCAGGAAAGCTGACGGCGAGGGTGACTTGGGACACACCTGAGGGTGTGGACACGGCCGATGGGATCCTGACTGAGTCGGTCTTCTTTTAGTGGTGTCACAGACTTAAAAAAACAAAACAAATGAAGGGTTTAAAGTAAGACTGTGCTTCGCAGTGTTACCTTAAAGGGAAAACCTCCAAAATCGGACTTTCCAGAGGGACTCCACAAGATGTCCTACAGCGTGTTGGACCGGGCCGGGAACAAGGGCTCCTGCCGCTTCAGCCTCCGAGTGCGAGGTACGCCACAGGGGAAGGGACCGTCAGCTTCACATTTGGAGCGTTCATCTTCATCATTTTCTCATCAGCACGACGCAGCAGACAGAACACACGTAGAGCAATCAGAGGGGACTGAAACCAGCAACTCTCTTGTATTTGAGGTCATGGAGCAGCCACGAAGAACAAGCCCCGTGAGCTAGAAAAGCCAATCAAGCAGGCACTGAGATGGCATGAAACATGTCTGATGTGTGTCAACTATAGGTTTGAAGGAGCAAACACAACATTTGTCCTCTAAATATATGATGGGACTCTTCCCAAAAACTGAAGAAAGGTGTGAGCGCTCCGCATCAAACTCCTAACCGAGGATGCAGCTGCTAAGTGGACTCGTTTTCTCGACCGCCTCACACGGAACAGACACGGAACAGACATGTTCCACCAACATGACAACTATGAACACACGGCTCTAATTCAACAAGCTGTTGGGTTGGGGGGGGGGACCTTTTATCATGTTGTAATCTGACGTATTTATAAATTCATCAGTTTTGTTCAAAATAAGTCCCATTCACTTTCAAATCTGCCTTGCATCATAAGTCTGTGCATCTAAATAACCCCATAAATGTGAAAAATAACCACCTCTGCTCCAGTATAAAGAAAGACATGCTTTATGTCATTTATTTCATGCAGCATCATTTTTTTATTGCTTAGATAAGTTTAGTGTTTAAGCATTTTTGCTATATCATTTAACAAAAACACTATCAGAATCAGAAGTACTTTCCCACACGTGGGAAATGTGTGCGTTACCATAGCAGGAAACATTAGAGAAAATGAAATATAAAAAAAAAAACAATTATATAAGAACAAAAATGTAGCAGAAATGTAAACAAATAAGGCGGTACATTCTAAAGACAATGTACAAGCAGGTAACAATGTGCAAAAAGTGCAAAAGTCATCTGCTACACTGTGAGTTATTCTGAAAACTGTTGCTAATTATTACCCCAAAACCTAAACTACACTAAACCATCAGTAAACTAGTTGAATTCCTCTATAAAGGTTACCATTTTTTGACATCTTCCATTGTAAATGATCTAGTTTAATCTGCATAAAGGAGATTAAATTATGTTTAAATGACGTTTCATGTCTTTTTTAGTGTTTTATATATGTTTTCAGTTTTAAAACATAATACAAACAAATTCAAAACCCAGTCCCCCACCCCCTGCTGCTGTCATATACACCAATATCAATTTTAGTAAAGAAAATATAAGGAAATAAAATGCTACACGTGATTAGCAGAGAGAGACATGAATATATAAAATCAGTCACAGTGTAGGTGAAATAGCATATATTAAAAAAACAATAAAGTGCAAATTAGGGCTGCACGATATGAGCAAAACTTGCGATATGAGTGATCAATGTTCCGATAACGATATAATTTGCGGTATATACACAAATAGTAAAACAACCAAAAACATCGTTACTGTTTCACTGCAACAATTTAAAAATTATACTCCAAATGACCCTCGTTGACGTAGGAGGCAAACATCTAACATAATACCTCCATCTGATTGGTCAACAACGTGAAAGGGTCCATCCAATTGGTCAAATGCACAAATGGACTTATTTGATTCGTTAAATGCTTCAAGCTGCCATAAGATTGTTTTAGCACATTTAAGGTAACCATTTATTGCGATTTTTGCTGACTTTTGCGATTATGGATATTGCACTGCTTGATATTGCGATAACGATAAATTTGCGGTATATTGTGCAGGCCTAGTGCAAATATATCAACATACATGTAAAGAAAGGAAGAAAGAAAAAAAAGTGGGATCATTCTGTCACACTTGTAGAGTAAAAAAGTTGAGAAATGGTCTCCATACCTTATAACATGTATGCTCTCATCGTCTCACAGTAAATCTTATTTTTTCAAGTTTAAGATGGTAAAGCACATCTCAAATCCAATGTGATAAAGTGGGTGGGGCAGCATCCTTCCACTTAAGAAGAATGAGGGGTGGAGCTAACAAAGTTGAAAAGGTGATGATCCTCTGACCACCTGCAGGCACACCGTTTATTCCAAACAGAAATACAAGTGGGTTTAGAGTTAGTTTGACTCCGTTTGATGTCTTTTTGAATCATCGTTTTGTGTCTGTGTATATTCAGTCTCATTTCTGTGTTGGTAGTGCGGCGCTGCAGCCCCCTGTTTCCTCCTGACAACGGCTACATGAAGTGCGACGGGGACGGAGACAACTATGGCGCCTCCTGTCAGTTCACCTGCACTGGCGGCTTCGAGCTGCAGGGCAGCTCGGCCAGAGTGTGTCAGTACGGACTCACCTGGTCCGGCTCCGACACGACCTGTACACGTATGTTCAGCAGGGACACCGTCGCACATTTACATGGGACTTTTTTAGATCTGTTTGTATTTAAAATAGTTGTGAATTGCAGGACGCTATACAAGATAGATTGTTAGGAAAACACAAATCCCACACTTGTTTAGCATTAACATTTTCCTTTTAAATATGCTTAGCTATTTCTTGTGCCTTACTTTTTTAATAATTCCACAGAAATGCACAGTTTCATGTGATACTCTCTGCTATGGTGATGTTTTAAAACAGCAAATTCAATATTTAAATCTTTTTTTGTCATTATTTTAAGTAATTTTTTTTATATTTTAGAGTTACTTAGGACTTTTTTGAGGTTCCATGAATGTTTTAGTATCGCTATAACTGGTCAGTGGTTTGAACTTGCATAAACACAGAGGGGAGGATGACAGCAGCCTGATGTGCATTCATTAAAAACATCGCTCTTCATCCCGTCACATGTGGGAAAGCAGCAAAACGTGTGCTGCAGCTCTCTGCCTGTCATCTCACTTCACCTTAATGAGCTGCTCACATTATGCAGAGAGGATGCAGCTCCACGACTGCACTTCATATCTTGACTTAATTGTAAATTCAATGTCATCGCAGCCATGAGCATCAACGTGGGAGTGCGCTCCGCTGCCGCCCTGCTGGACCAGTTCTACGAGAAGCGGCGGCTGCTCATTATCTCCGCGCCGACGGCTTCCAATCACCATTACCGCTTCCAGATGACTAACCTCCAGGTGAGGCACGACTCACATCAGCAGCTGAATGTGAGGCGACCGAGCTGGAAGGGGGAGGAGGATGAGGAGGAGGAGGGTGTCTTTCTCTTCTCTGCTGCAGTGTTTTCTGTGGCGCTTTTGTTTGCGCTGAAACGCCTAAGTGGGACGAAAAGACTAGGAGAGATCAGAAAATGTCACAGCAGTGAGCGCATGGGTCTGACTGCAGCCCTGATCGGCCTAGTCACCCCCCCAGGTCACTCGTCAGAAGCCATTAAATCAGTGCTGCCTGTGAACGCCTGACCTTTTACACCCAACGTGTCATCAGCTGAAGGATGAACCGCCATCAGTTCAGCAGTTTGGAAGAGGAGGTTCATTGGATGTGAATGTCCCATGATTCTGAGGGGCATTTGGAATCATCCAGACACAGATGTTGCATCTTAAATCAACACGATGATTCATCACTGCAGCACACGTGCAAACATTTTTGCATTTAAAGAGTGATTTTTTGTTTATAACCTGAAAGCACTTTTGAAGTTTCCGACATTTGTTTGTTGCTTACCTAAAGTCCCACTCAAACCATCGTTTGGTCTATGTCAAGAGCCTTTCCAGTGCTCTTTGAATGGTGGTGATGCTGTTTTATGGCCATTTTCTGCAGAGCAGCAGTAGTGCAGAGCAACCCCCCCTTTCCTTGCCTCCCCATCACTGAGAGCCCTTTGTTTACAGTCTCTCCCGCTAGCTTACAGCCCCTCACAAACCCAATCTAACATTAGCGGTGAAACTAAAAAGGCAAGCAATGTTGGAGCTAGCAACACAGAAAGGAGGGGTTTTTATCTCGTAAAGGTGGCACAAAAGGTTTTTTCCTCCCTTAAAACAGCCACAGCGTAGTGTAGTCAACCTTCCCTGTGTCCTAATGTGTATACTTTTGTTAACACAGTGTCTAAGTGAAACATTTCTGAACAAATCCATGATGGGGGCCTGCACCTCAAGCTCCTCTGTGATGTGAGCTTTGCTCCTTGTCCTTTCATCTGCAGAACAATCAATAACAACGCTGTTGAACTTATGGATCCGTGTCTGTGTTTGTGTCTTGTGGGGAGCAGCACGCTCAGTGTGGACTGGACTTGAGACACGTGACGGTTGTGGAGCTGGTCGGGATTTACCCCTCGCAAGTGGGCCGCATTCGTCACAGACTGCTCCCCCCAGGCCTGGCCCTGCAGCTCAGGTACACACAAACACACACACACACACACACATACTCTGAGGTGTGTTTCAATTGATTTGGTTTATAACGTAATAATTCTCTGTGAATTTACTGAGATATACTATACAGATAGAGATGGAGATCTCAATCGATATATACATATAGAGATATATATCTCATACACAGAATGGGAACGCCTTCCTGTCATTTTCTCATCGCCCCCACTGCAACCAACCTCTCCCTCTTACATGGTTTAAGCCCCTCCCCTTAGGCTGAATTCCCAATCATCCCCTTTTGTTCCCCACATTCTGGCCATTTCTGCAAACCATTTAGGAAGAAAATGCATATAATAATAATCCACATTATTCAGCATAATATCCCTCCTACACGCAGTAATATTGACTAATTAAATGTCACTTGTTTGTTGACGTCATTTCCGTCACACTAATCCGATCCTGGTCGCGTCCTAAAACAGCTGACTAGGCGTTTCCTCGGTTTAAAACTGGCGATTGTAAACAAACACGTCCTGGTAAAGCGTACGGAGTGTGCGCTCTCAACACAACCAACAGCAGGAGCGCTTGCTCCGCGACATGGCGTCTGGAAATGAGGTGAGTGGGTAACAAGGCTGCGTTGGCATGGGTGCGTGTGTGTGCGTGCATGGGACTACATATAGAGGCGCTCCGTCACACACAAAGACACACACACGAGTTTATGTGTCTCAGGATCGCCGCTACTTCTGTCGATGTTTCATTTTCAGGTTACTCCTCCGGATTCCTCAGAGGTCTTTCCAAATGGTGATAATCGACAAGCAGGGCATCGACAAGCAGCGTTACCCGTTCCCCATCACAGCGGCGGAGTTATTCACCACCATCGACACCTTCCCTCTGCGCAAGGACGAGATGCTGGTGCAGCAGGAGGCCGGCCAGGCCTGTCAGTCGTAGAGCCAGCTGGACTCTGGGTGCACCTCTGTGACCCCCGGGTGCCCCGGCGGGCCCAAACCAGCCCAGCTGTGTCCTCATCCACACGTTCCTACCTGAACTTCTTCTGTTCTGCCTGCATGGAGGCACCGCTTTGGATGGTGGTTCTGACCTGAAGCTCCTGGTGGCTTTTATATCTGATTCACCAGTTTATTTTTTACGTTTGGAACACTTGGCTACTTTCTAGTATTTAATGTGAAATATAAATATATAGTCTGCATTTCATCTGTGTGTCCGTGTCTGGGTTGGAAAAGTCAGATTAAAGGGACAAATTCTTATTCACTTTGTTCTGATTCATCGTCCAAACAAAGAATCAGATTGTGTTTTTATTTCTGGCCTGCAGAAGTGTAGGATGACCTCACAGCAGGAGAAACTGTCAAACTGAATGGAGCAAAAATCCAGCCCAAGTCTACAACTGACGTTTTGTTGACCTTTGACCTGAGGAAGAGGCTGCCATCTTGAATAAAAAGCATTTCACCTTTAGTACCTACTACAAATAAGAACTCCTCCTAGGGGTTTCGGTCTATTGCCTGCTGACTCCTGGGAAATCACTGGGAAGCTACTTGGGAATTTTTTTTTTTTTCTCAGAAGTTTTGTATTTTAAAACAGCGTTACCGTGGTGAGCTTGCAAAATTGGCATTCCCCCTCTGAAAATTTCAGACATGAATCCCGGGCTCAAGCTGAATGAAACGATACGGCAGACGAACACATTCGAAATGGGGACGCGGTTAACAAAAAACCCCGTCGCCAAGGACATCTAAAAGTTTACTTTTGCCGGTTCCTCTAAGAATTACACGGAGCTGTTCACCACCCGAAAAATAAAATGGTTGCTATGGAGCTAAAAGCAACAGAAAAGCCGCCATTTTGGAAAAAGAAGCTACAGAGGAGCGGCGACGATGCTTGTAGCTTTAATTTAATGTTCTTTTTTTACATTTCTTTATTTTCATGTATTGCTTACTGCTTATCCTTACGTCGATGTTTCGTTTTTATTATAATTCTTGATATCCTTTTTTTTTTCTCATTTGCCTTTTGAACTCTTTTAAATTAGATGATTTCTTTGAACCATCTGTGAGAAATGTTTTCTTCCGCTTTCAGATGACCTTTTTATTGAAACTCTGAGAGGAAAAAAAGAAATCTGAGAAAGGTCACATGTTTGTTAAAGCTCAAAAATATGCAGAATTAACATCCCTGCATCATCTTGCTGCTGTGTTTTGCACACATTTTAATCCAGCAAGTGTTTCCATGGAAATGGCAAGCACCAACAAGGTTCATATAGTAACTAAAGCCTGATGTACATGAGTTCAAACAACCATTTTTGTTCATCGCAGGGCATTTGTCAGGATAAAGTTGACTTTGTTCTCACACATTTTTCTTTTTTTTATCGAATTGGGTAGATTTAAAAACCAATTTGCTCACCGTGATTCTGACCCATGTGGTGGTACGATGATGTGATCGGTGACCCTGCTGTTCCTTCACTGAGATGATGGAGAAGCACAACCTTTGTCCGCCTTCAATCACGAGGACAAATTGATCGAAAAAGATTAGTCACTCACAGAGTGCAGGCACAGAAATAGATGCTCCTAAACAGGTTTCATCTGTTTTTGTTTTACTTTTCATATTTTTTTAATTCGTTTTGCACATTTTCATTTGATAAAAGCCTAAAGCGCTTTGAGATTTTACCTAAAATGTAAAGCGCATTCTAAATAAAATTTATTATTATTATTATTAAAGTTGCCAAAACGCTTTTTTTCTGCAGAGTTTGAGAAAATGTGGATTTGATCTCCTGACGAACTTGAATGTTTACCAACCGATCGAGTCCGTCTTAAAATGTGAATGTGTGAACAAGAAGAGATTGTTAGTTAAAAAAAAAGTCTAAAAATCCCAAAACATATATTTTTATTAATTTGTATTTTAAAATACAGATTAATAACTCCCTTTTTTTGTATATTTTATTTATTTTTTTACAAAAAAGCATCTTGCAGGAGGAATTTAGTCATCTTAGAAATCTCAATGACTTCTGCCAATGCTAGGTTGTACCACAAAGAATGAATTGTGTTTTGAGAAGAAATCAAATATTTGCATCCCCAAATAAAATCAAATTCATCCATGATTTATTTTCACAATTTATTTTCCAGATTAATTTCCAGACTAATTAAGTCCAGATTGAATTTTCCAGATTAACCATTAACCAAGACTTGATTTGTTTTGTCTTTGGCAGAGGGCAAACCAAAGCAGCAGAAGATCAAATGAGTTTTTTTTTCTCTCCACTAAATCAGGATTCTACAGAAACTCTCCTGTCACTTGTGCGTGTTTCCCCTATGGAAATTCAAACCTGCCACTTTACCTGTTGATGGAAGGAGATTTGCAGAAAAAAAATGAACATCCTGGATGAGTGAAATTGTGTGAAAGAGCTCTGAGTTGTTGCAAAAGTGTAAAAACGTTCACTGACATAAGCCATCTGTGACAAGATGTTTATTTTAAAATATTTTATTCCATATTTTGCAACTATCTTCAAAAGAGAATTTAATGAGAGGAGCAGTGCATGCTGTAAAATAACAGTGTCTTCCATCTAAACGTAAACAAAGACTCACTCCGATCATTTTTTGATTTGTTGTAAAATCGTTCACAGGCGAATTCTAATTATGATTATACAGTTTTTAGACAAAAAAAATGTTCATTTCTGCAGAGTGGCAGTAGCTGATTAGAAATTGTCCTTTGAGTTGCCTGTTGCCATGGAACAACACCGTCTCCCCTTCCCGTCCCCGTTGCCGAGAGCTCTCTGTTTGCTCACACTCCGTCTGGCTTACAGCCCCTCACGCCTCCAACCTAAAATGAAAAAAAACTAACAGACGTGCACAGATCTAGTCGGGCCCATCCAGTGTATTTTCCACTAAATAAGTACAATGTTTTTTTTAATGCATTTTTTCTATTTCAGAATTGACATTTTTGAAATGACATTTTAATCTTGATTTTTTTTAATATGTCCTCCATCAACAGAAAAATGCTGCAAGCACATGCTAAAAACTTTTCATTGAAGTGGGTCTATACAAAATGCTGGATCCAGGAGATCTGTTACTATGACGACATGGAAAAACAGTTACATCAGACAGGAAGGACAAAGAAATGGAACATCCCATGTGAGACTGAATTTCATTTACTTTTTGAAACTGTAGGCATTAGGGGCGGGGTCACCGTCTAATCACCACTGTCTCTTTCATTAGCCCCTCCCACCACTGAAGTCAAGGCATCTCACCTCCACCTCCATAACACCCGCCCCCCCCCTGTTTCCATGTGTCTGAGAACACAACTGCCAACACACTTTCTCTTTCCATGCTTCACCTCCATGCAGTTCCCACACTGATATAGTGGGCTGTAAGTTCACATCAAAACTAGTCTAGAGAGTTCGAATCCAACAATGTACAGGTTTAGTCAAGCAGGTATGGAGAGACGCTCAGTGTCACGTCTTTATTGCACGTAGATTCTTGCAGTCATCATAGCACAGACAGGAAAGAGGGACCATGATGATAAGTTCATTCGGGTTAGGACTACAGACTGAGCTCAGACTACCTAAAACAGCCATAAATATTTGTTTATATCTATATTTTTTAAATATGGAGGACTATAAATTAATTTAGATTTTATATTCTGCTTTATTATCATGTAAAATAGGTCACTATTGAGCATATTTGTGCTGACAGACAGTTGTGGTGCATCCATATAAATTGCTGGGAATGGAAAACATCTTTTATATTGTAGTTAAAAAAAAACACATCAAAAACCGTAAAATGCAATAACTTATTTTAAATGAATTTAAAACAACAAATTAAATTTTTATTTTTTTAATATAGAATTGTAAAAATGCATTTTCATTTGAATTATGGTATAACAATTTAAAATGCAGTTGATTTTGCTTTCAATTTATTTTTCAATGTAATGAATTGTAATTTTTCATTGATTCAAACGGCATGATCAAATAGCAATTCAAATTTTTTCATTGGGAATTGAATATGACTTGGAATTATGGGTAGTAAAAAAAACATCCACATAAGATTGACTTAATCGTATCATATAAAACTGAAAATCCAATAATAATGCACCGGTAGCAAAATCTGACTTAACCGTTTATGATAAAACAGATCCTAAAACTGAATTCCACTGATAGAAAAACTGTATTTTGGTCCACAAAGTGCATCAGAACAGAAAGAAATGCAATTCAGAACAAAGCATTTCAGCAGAATTGAGAATTTTTAAGGTAACAGTGAAGAAATGTGCCTCAAAAAGTTTGTCTTAACCCTTGTGCTATCCTATGGGGTCAAGATGACCATTGACGTGTTCTCCCTACCATGACAAAGGTGGATAAAGGTGGAGAGGATTTCATGTAATCCATGGACACCAGTGAAGATCACAACTCATTGAAGAAAAAAGGTTCAGAGCTACTGTCTAGTGGGTCTAGATGACCCCACTCCCAACGTTAAAGTGCCTAGGATAGACCAAGAGTTACAAAACATCAGGAACCAGATCTAAAAACAACAGTACTTGTATTTTCTTCAGTCTTTTCAAAGTTCCTTCCGTCCTTTGGGGATTACAGTTACTGCGGAACGGAATCTGTGCTTCAAACTCAGCGTATTTGTAATCAGGCATAAAGGGAATTTTGCTTTTTAAGCAAATGTTTATAAGTTGTTTTAATATTGTAAGAATGTTTATGCGCAGAAACATGCAGAGGAGGCTCACGGACGAGACACGGACAGACCTGTGCTTATTCATCTCAATGTCACCGGGGTTTCCATTGAAAAGGCTGTGGTGCTCGGTCAGGACTGGCAGTCAAAGGGGCACATGTGGATGAGTAAGGCATGAGTGGCTGTTGTGGACCAGAGAGGAGAGCTGCATGAAAAGCTAGAGAGGGGGGGGGGACTCTGTCTTCTCCCTCCACCCGTCTTCCTCTCTGACTGTGCTTCATGTGTTGCGTTTGCGCATGCTGGAGCGCAGCAGCAGCGTGCACTCGTGGGGAACTCCGGGGGTCTCGATCATGCGCTGCCAAACCCGCTGCTCCTCGCCGTACGAGTCCATCCAGTCCACCTCGTTCCCGTAGCTGTTGCCTTCAGAAAAAGACAAAGAGAACACACAAATTATTCCTCCAAGTACCGAGGGACACCCCCCCCCCAAGACATGATCATTTCCTTGAACCCTGCGGGAACAAAATAATGAAAAACCTTATTCAATTACTGACTAGGATTTCCATTAAATGATCATTTGATCTTCAAGACGAAGAACTGATGTCTCCAATAATGAGATCTTCTTTTTGTGTTATTGAATTTCGCTCCTCAGTGGCTCACCTGTGCCGGCCCCCAGCCTGACCCCTCCCAGGAAGACATTGCTGGCCAGAGCTTCTTTGTCCCACACGGTGAGCTCCAGGCAGATGTTGTTGAGGTCTCCTGGCTGCAGGCCGCAGTAGGTGAAGGTGTGGTTCCAGTGTGGGTTCACGGTGCGCCGCTCCACCGCCGTCTTGTGTTTGGTTGACTTGTTGCTGTCAGGCAGGAGGTACCTGAAGGCAAACCAAACACACACTCAACAAAAAAGTAACCCAGCAGATGTGTCTTTTCAAATTTACACCTGTTTTGTTCTTGCAAAATCTATTATTGATCCAGGTTCAACACAACTGATGCAGATCTTTAAAATAAAAAAGTCAAAAGCTACAAGAAATAAAACAGAACGGTGTAAATATTGAAAAAAAAAAAAACACAAATCGACTTTAAAACCCACTCTGATCATCTTTTGATGTCTTATTAAAAGCGTTCCCAGTTGTCTTTTAATTATGCTGTTTTTAGCCAGAATCAAAGAAACGTGTCGTTTTCTAGGACATAGTTTCTACAGAGCAGCAGGAGTTCATATGTTGACAGAATGCAGCAGTGCCATTGGATCCTTGGACTCTAACCTGTCTTCTACCAGGAATCTTGGGGTTATTTTAGATAGTAATTTTTACAGACATTTAGTGCTGTAGTCCAGTCTAGTTTTTATCATCTCAGATTAATAACTACAGTAAAGCCACATCTCCCTCATGACACCCTGGAAAGGGTTGTTCATGGCTTCATCGTCTCTGGACTGGACTACTGTAATTCCCTTTATTCTGGGTTGGACCAGTCTCTCCTTCGCCGTCTTCAGATTGTCCAGAATTCAGCTGCCCGTGATCACATTACCAGAAATACTACGCTTTCTACACTGGTTGCCTGTCTCTTTTAGAATCGATTTTATATTGTGATTTTTGAGTGTCTCCTTGGTCTGGCACCTCTCTGTCCCACTCAGCTCCTGCAGACTCATTACCCGTAGAGCTTAGCGATCTGCAGATCAGATGCTCCTCGTGGTTCCCAGGACTGGACTTGTGACTAGGGGTGACAGAGTCTTTTCAGTGGCTGCCCCTAAACTCCGGAACTTTGTCAAAAACTCATCTTTTTACATAGGCTTTTAACACCAGAGGGGAGGATAATTAGGCCAGCTCTAGTAGTGTTTCTATTAGGGTTGATTTTACAGTTATCGTTTAATCATATGTCACTAATTTTTACTTGTAATTTTATTTTATTTATACCTGTGAAGCACTTTGGATCTCTGGAAGATGTTAAATCGCTTTACAAATAAAGATGGATTGATTGATAAGAAAGTAACCTGAGTTGTCTGAGCAAAGCAACCCCCGTCTCTATTTCCCTCCCCAGTGCCGAGAGCTTTTTGTTCACAGCGGGGGTTCTAGTCGTCTTTAACTGCAAGCATCAGAGTAGAGCAGGGAGCTTGTGGCCTTTCCAGCGTAGCTTCTGCTTTTTCCAACAGCATTTTTTCGTCTGCTCCTCATTCACAACAATAGGAATAAAGAAATACTCAGAGATGCCATTTTCTTTAGATATGTCCTCCGTCATCATAAAATACCACAAGAACGTGTTAAAAACGCCATTTTCATCAGAGTGGATCTTTAAATAAAAAGACTTGAAAAGACCAAAAACAGGCGCCAATCCACCCAAAAAAAGAAGTCAAACACTCAGAAATTAAAAAAGGCCACAAAGTTGGATGCTGACAAAGATGCACAAAAACTGCAAATACACACAGTCAACACAAAAAAGAGGCACTACATAAGGGAAAAACAGACATTTAAGATAAATGGATCAAATTCAGTGAATAAATGAGCTACTTTTGTACTTTTTTGTGTTTTTGGATCTAAATTTTGCAGATGATAAATATGTATTCATGCATTCCATAATGAAAAAACAGACTGGCCAAGTTTGATGAATGAATGAATGAATGAATCTTTATTTTTACTCTACTCTTCTCTTTCTTAAATTTGGTTCCTCATCTTATTGATGAACCCTGTTAGTTTTTTGGTTGTCGTCTGTAATTCACCGTGACTTGAGAGCTGCCGAAGAAAAATTCCAATGCACTTGTTTCTTACATGCACAAATGGCAATAAACTCTTATTTTATCTTATCGTATGTGTAATTTTGCCAAAAAGCCTCACTTTATGACTCCAGAACGTTATAAAGAGAAGGTCTCACCCCTTCACAAACGGGTCAGAATAGCCTCCGGCCTTGACGCTGGTCAGGTTTTTGGCTCCTTTGACCAGCAGCTCCACCATCCCTCCTTTAGGCAAAGTGAAGCTGCTCGTCTTCTTGCCTTTCAGGAAGCCCTTCTTCACTGAGGAGGCAAAGGGAAGACAAGAGTTAATAATCAGCCACCAGAGTGGAAACTTTGCATATTAAAGTATCTCATAAACGAAAACAAATAAATAAATCAATACACCAAGAGATGTGTAAAAATCACCTGTGAGCCTTTTGTTAGAAGGAGACACCTGAGAGGGGGGAATCCCTCATTCAAGACAATAATAATTAATGAATGTGTCTGTTCAGGTAGAACAGGTCGTTCTTTATAAAGGTGTGTGTGTGTGTGTGTGGGGGGGGGGGGTGCCCTGCAGATCCAGTGACTGCAGCATAAATGTTCAAACTTTAAATTTGACATCAATAAAAAACTCCAGTCGTATATTGATTGATGACACACGTGTCAGGATAAAACTATTTCTGTTCCAGTAGGTCGTCTGGATGATGGAGATGATTCATTTGAAAATTGGACGGTTAAAGTCTTCAAGTTACAGCAGTGACAGGTTCAGAAATTGGTTTGAGGAAGAATTCCCAATAAATGAAAGAAGAGGATCTAAAGATCAAAAATTCAAAAGTAAAAAAAAAAAAAACCTTTAGTAAAATTCTTGGATCATTTGATTTGTTATAGTAGTTTTCCCTATGAATTCGCTAAGTTTCATGCGATCCTTTCACCCCAAAACAAACAAATTAAATTAACATCCTTTTCAAAACATTGATTTTTATTTGCAATAAAAGAAACCTCTCTATATTTCAAAATAAAACAGTATTTTTCCAATGAAAATCCTGCTTTTGGTGTTTTTAACATGTCACATTTTTCTCACTACGAAGGGCAAATATATAGAAAAATAGGATTAAAACTGTATTTCTGAGTGTTTCTTTATTCAAACCGTGATGGAGCAGGAGCAGATGAAAACCCGCCGTTCATAAAAGCTCCCAGTTGTGAAGCAGCAGCTGAAATGGGCGGGGCCAAAGTCTTCCCGCTCCTCTCCATTGTGTCGCATCCATTTGCAGACAAATAGATGAACGTCTTCATTTTCCTCGTCTGAGCTGGCGTCTGACTCAAAACTGTGCATTTGGATAGCTGCAATAGTCCTGCTTATGTTAGCTTGGGGTTCTGAGGGGATGTAAGCCAGCAGGAGAGTATGTAAACAAAGGAATGATGGGATATCAGCAGAAGGTTACTTCTGCGTCGCTCTGCAGAAAACATGTCTCAAAAAATGAGACAGGCTGCTTGATTTGCCGTGAAACAGTATAATCATATAAAAGACCACTGGGAATGCTTTTACAATAGATCCAAATGTAGTCGGACAGGGACTTTAAAATAAATTAAATCACGTTTCTTTTCTGTGTTCTGCTATATATTTTACTGCCTCTTGTAATATTATTCTGTTGTTTTAAATATTTGTTCTTGATTGGCTCAATTTTAAATTTTCCTTTCCTCGCTTCTTTTATTGCTGTAAAGTGCCTAAAAAATAAAGATTTATTCATTCATTCATTCATTCATATATGTTTAAAAATATTCCATAAAAAATAACTATTTAAAATATTTTCAAACAACTTTATTCCTTTTTGATGTTTTTTTATCAATAGGAGTACGTTTGTGTGCTCGTGTTAGTTAGCTTTGTTGGTCAGATTGCATTGCTAGTGAGTGTTTGGATGTTTTTCTTATTATTTTAAAATACTTATTATTTTGTTATGTATTCATTTCTGGCATTTGTTTGTGTGTTGTCTTACTGCTGTGTGCGTGTGAAAGTCTCTGCATAAAAATAGTTAAAATTAAACAACCCTAAAACCAAAATAGACCGTAGCAAATCCTAGTTTATTCTGAGGGTTTGTATGTGACTTGCTTTTTTTAAAATTTTTTTTTACATTTCCTTTGGTTTCATGTTGGATGAACAGATTCATATGCATTCTTGCAGGAAAAAACAAAACTTTTGGATCTGATAAAAAGATAGCTGGATGAACATTGGTGCAGAAATGATTGACACGTTCTGTGGTTACTTTCTGGATAAAAATCATAGCAAGCCTGGAGTTATTAGCACGCCATTCTCGTTTTAGGACAGATGCATGTTTATTTTAGAAAGAACTAGGTTATTTATCTCTTTTTTAAACAATCATCAGCTCACTGGCAGGTCACTCGTTAGGACAAACTCCTGCTGTGCTGCAAACGTTCGATGACATCACAGTTAGAGTTACCTTGAACCTGGTCCGGAGGAGGCGTCATGTTATTCTCCGCCGGGATGTATTTCAGCACAACGGTCAGCTCTCCCTTGTAATGCATTGTAGAGTCCGTGCTGCCATCCACCTTCACACACAGAAAAAGGCAATATGGTACATGGTGGATAAATGGGACATAACACGGTTGGTTTTGGCTCTTACCCGAGGCTGCAGAGCGTACCACTCCTCTATCTGGGAATCGAACTCCCACGAGTCAAAGGAGAGCTCCACCTCTCCCAGAAAGCTGTTGTATCCGAATCGGTCGTGGTGCCACACGGACACCTGCAGCGTCCGCAGCTCCAGCTGGGAGTGGCTGATCACATACTGGAGACACAAGACAACGACAGCGGCAGGTTGAGAGTTGAAATTCCAACCCTCATCTTTGCTTTTTAAGTCCCCCCCCCCCAACAAACCCTCAGGTTCTCATTGAAAACTGGGTTGATGGTGTTGGCCTTGATGCTGGTCTTCCTCTTGCTCTGACGGGACTTGTCAGGCAGTAGATAGGTCTTCACATAACTGAAACAAACAAATACACCACCCAGGTTATTACTTTTTACATGTATTTTTGTTTTGGGGCTGATAACTATTTGGTGTTGCATAAAGACTCTTACGCGTCGGTGCGCTGCTTCCTCTCATCTCCCGTTGCCAGGTTGTGACACTCTTTCACCAGGACATTGAGGGCACCTGTTTTGTAGCTGTAGCTGATGTTCAGGAGGATTTCGCCGCTCACCCGGGCGTTGCCATAGTCACCGGTCTCGCTGTACATGCTCGTCATGCTGTTAATGCTGCTCTGTGAGGCCAAGACAAGAGATGGGAGGACAGGGATAGCGTCAGACACATAAATCCTCACTGCTGGCTCCGTTTTTCTCTTCCAAGGCTTTGATTCACCTTTTTTGATAATGTTTTTTTTGTTTTTTTACTCTAAAACGAATTTAGGTTTACAGGTAAACTCGTTTTTATTTTGTACTTTTAGCATGTTCTTTGTTTAAAGTAGAAACAGAATTTTTGCAACAAACTTCTAATGTTTTAAAAAACAGGATGTGAATGCAACTTTTCTTAATCCAATGTGAAGTGGAAAGAATTTTGATAATTAATTAAACCAATAAATGTATGAATAGAGCAAAGTTCTGGATCTACATTTGAATTTTGATGTAGAATTCATGACAAAACTCTTTCAACCACATTTTTCCAGCTGCTTCATCTTCTTGTGTTTCTTCTTTCTGATGTTGCCATCACTTTGGATTGCTCGATCCATCATCACAGCCTTCTTCTTGTCTTAGTCCGCCCTGTTAGTCATCCCCACCACAGGATCTTAGCTTTGGTCATTCTCTACCCCCTTTGAGGTGTTTTCCATATCATTCTTGGGACTTCCAGCAGCTTTCATCTCCTCGTTTAGCCAGTTCATTAAAATCCCACTCCGATCATCTCTGGGTCTATTTTAAAAGTGTTCCCAGAGAGCTTACAGACCCTCACACCCCCAACCTAACATTACCGTTGGAACAAAAACAGTGAGCAACATTAGAACTAGCCAGCCTTACAGATGAGGAAAATGTGCATGGATGTATCGTAGTCGTCTACAAGTGGGTGCATCAGAATGGAGTGGAACCCAGCCCAGCATATTTTCTACATAACAGATAAGCCCTTTTTTGCCTTTTTTCGTCTGCTCCTGATTCATCGGAGTGGGTCTTTCAGCCAATGAGGCATCTGAGGACCAGCAGGGCATAGATGTTGATAAGCTTGAGGGATTGACTGACTTCTTATGACATGTCTTGCTTAATGCAGATGTTCAGAAGATGCTGCTTTCCCTGTAGCCTCTTCGTGGTTCCCATTTGCCGGTGCGATTCCAAGATACTTGAAACAGTCCTCGGCATCTGCTACATTCAGATACTACCATCCCTTCAGTTCTGATCTTCGTTACCATCCAGGCTCACAATATCCATAGGACACAGATCCTGTTGGATTGGATCAGCAGGACATTGATTGTTTACTCCTAGCATCCATGCACAGGAGGTGGCTGCTCCATTAAACAAATAAATTCTTTGTAAAATCAAACAAAGTGATTTTCTGGATTCATTGAAGTGTATCTATGATGAACATCACAAACTCCTCTTTTAACTCTGCAGAACTGTTGACTGTAAAAAAATACTTTTTTGCTCCACTTTACACATGGATGGAGCAAGTAATAGAGTATTGATTGCTTATCCCTTCACTGTGCTGCAAAATCTCAAAAAGGCAAGCAAAGAAATGCAGTCCCAATGCTCAAAAGGTTGATAATTCTAAGATAAAGTAAGAGGAAAGAAAAGAAAAGACCAAAAAAATCAATTGAAAAATGAGGAAATATTTCACTGTGTCAGAGTAATTTCCTGAGAAAAAAGCGTTTGATGACAGCAGCCTGGAAAAAAGAGGCTTCTTCTGAAACTCATTCTGACTGAAAAGTCACAGCGTGGAACCAGGATTGGCAGCTGCTGCTCTGGATGGGATAAAACTGCTCGAATCCCTTCATAATTGAGCCATGCTGCGTTTTTTTCAGAACACATTTCCGGTTCTCATTTTGTACTGGGGACCATATTGACAAATTGCTTGTTAAATGTAAAGAATCTGAATGTTTTGCAAACATGCACTAAAACATGCAGATGTATTCAGAACCTGATGGGATATCAAGCAGGAAATCTAAATTTTTTATTGACTGCTCTGTGCAAAATTCATGCTCTGGTGCTTTCACGGCTTCATCTCCAAAGCGTGCACGTGAGCGTGAGAGGCGAAGCTTACGGTCTCGGCATCCGAGTCGGGGACACTGAGGTAGCCCCATCTTCGCTCCGAGGCGGGAGTGGAAGACTGTTAGACGGCGAGGCCAGAAGGAACAGAGAATAGAAAAGAGAGGGGGACTGATTCGTTAGAGATACGGGCAGCAAGAAACCCCCATTTCACCCGGTTACCATGGTGATAACAGATGAAACCACAGAGGTTAGAACCGGTCTGGAATCTGAAGTGAAAACGGCAAACAGGCAGAGAAAAGCAGGAAGATGTTACCCTCAGATAAATTCCTGCAAAGGGGCAAATGCGCTGCATGCACGCGAGTTACATAAAACATCAGAGACATTTGTAGAGAAATGCATCTTTTGAAAGCAGAGAGTACAGGGGGAACCCTTTGAACCCTGTAAAGCCTCTACATCAAGGAACTGGCAGATAATTCAAACTCTTTTGAATTAAGATGTTTATTTTTGCAAGGCAGAGGAATATTTTTACTATTATTTAGTATTAATTGGGTGATTTTGTAAGTTTTTGGTCACAACAATGATGCAAAACTAACAGAAAAAACATGATTTACTCACTGTCTCAACTTTGATACGTTTTTAACTGCATTATAAAGGATTATCAACACATTTAGCACTATTTCGATTTACCAAGTGGCCATAAAAAGTCAAAAACAATAGATGAGTTATTCTCAACATAAAGTTTTGAAAATTAGCAAAACTTTTCCTGCAAAAAGTGTTTTTGAGATTTCACTGAAGCAGTCATTTTTAAAGATTAAAAGGAAAAGCTCTTCTACTGCCCCTAGTGGAATAATGATGAACTACGGGATGTAGAACTGAAGCTAAATAAAATGGCTTTTTATGGTTGATAATGCTAATGAGATGCATGTATCAAAGATGATCTGAATGGGTTCAAGAGAAAACTGTCAGGAAGGACGGAGCCAAGAGGAAATATGAGGAATCGAGACAGAAAGATTTTTAAAACCATATTAAGATTTGATTTATGGCTGCGGTCATGTGTCACTTTTCACAAGGAATAACGGATGATTCCATCCAAGCAGCTGAGCAGCAGCAGAATCTTTACTAATGCATGTTGGTGTTATAAAGCTACAGAACGCACTTTGGTTTTACGTTTTCACAAACCTACCGTTTATCTGCAGAGATTTACTGACTCTAGTGTTTTTACTTCTGTATAAGTGAGAAAAAACAAAAAAGATGCAGAAAAAAATGTGCTTTTGGTATTTTACTATTGTTGCTTGCTTTGGGAGAGAAATCCCAGGAATTCATGTAACAAAAATCTGCAACCATCAAAGCTCTAGCAGTTTAAGTTATGAAAAAAAAAATCAATTATTCGTGTTTAACACCAAGAACAGCTTCTGTTTATTTAGTCTAAGAAGAGCATATTGCTTTTCAATTAGCAGCTAAAGGTCCCTGTGCATTTGGGTTTGGGTTTTGATCCAATTGATTATTGGATCAACAAGGAAGCCTCTGGATGAACACATCAGTTCTGTTGATGAACACGAACATTCATACACTAGACAATTTCAGTTAATATTTAAATATAGACACACAATTAACGAAAAGGCAACAGCTCGATGGCTTTAACTTGTTTTTGCAGACAAACTACAGCGAATCGTTTGTATCTGTCCAGTCTTTCTGCTGATTCCTGAGATTTTAAAAAAAATCCTCCATTTTGTTTAACTATCTCAGTTCACAGATTTAAAAAAGTAAAACAGAAAAGAAACCGCTGTTTGTTGCACCTAATGAACTATTTCAATGCAAAGACTCCTCCAAGTCACTATAGGGGCGTAAAGCAACATTTTGAGTCTGAGTATTCGTGATTTCCTTTACACATTTAACAATAAATTCAAGCTATAGAGCCCTAAAATTAAAAAGCACTGATATGCTGGTTTAGTCTCAGAATACGTTTTACTTCAGGATTTTATGGGATAAGTAAATGTTTCCATCTGGAACTTGATTAGAAAAATTCAGAGGGACTTTTAACAAACAAAGATAAAATAGGGAAAAGATTGTTCTTGTTGTCGTGTTTTCGGTAATGATACAGAAACAGAGATGTAGGAATAACAATCAGTATAATAAATTATTATTGAAAATTCAAATTTAGAAAAAGTAGAATACAATGCAATGACATTTCCCTTTTGAGTACACGGGAAGGTGTGAGCATTTCATCTCATCCTTGATTCAAACAGCAGTGGTTTATCATATGAGACCAAACATCACGGATTAAAAAAACAAACACACATTTGGCTCTCCATAGCTAACTGGAATGAACCAAAAAATAACTGGCAAACACCAAAACAATTCATTTAAATAACAACTTTTACCTAAAACATGTTCAAATCAGCCTACAAAATCAAAACATATGTAGAGCACCGTCAGATGTGGAACTCATCTTAGTGCACGCTGGGCATTTGATCACACTGGACAAGCAGGGAGGGGCTTCTACTTCTTTTTCTACTTTCTTTTTTGCAACTGTTTTCTAGCACATGTCCACCACCTACCTACAGGTGGAGGAGATTTGGACGCGAAGTGTCAAAGCCGTGCAAATCGTGTGACTCTGGCTTCAGGCCTTTTATGTGAATCAAAAGGGACACCATCCAAACGTAACAACCAAATCCAAGTTCCTGATTGGTCAAAGTTCAGCCTGGTTTAACTTGCAACATGCATTCAGCCGTCATGCGTTTTGTAGGTAAAAAAACGTGCACAGCCACACGTGAACATGAACGTTTTTAACGCAGAAGCCTGAAACGTGATTTACATCGAAGCGGCCGCTTAAACGCACGTCGCCCAGGGCAGTGGAAATGTTGCTTTTACAGTTAAATCATGCAACTTTAAGGCAAAACATCAAGAGGAATGTTTTTCGGTCTCCCTAAATGTGTATTTCTGTGTTTATGGGGGTTTAAAAACAGTTACCGTGGACACGGCGCTGCTGAGATACAGCTTGGGACTCGGGGAGTAGGATGGCACCAGGGCATCAATGTCTTCCTCCACGTCCTCATCAGAAAACCCCTAAAAAACGTCAAAAAAGGCTTGAGTGGAACTGAGGGACATAACATCTTCACAGCCTCCTCACGTCTCCCTCCAGCTGCAGCAGCAGAGCAGGAGGACGCCGGCAGCTCTCACAAATTCAATCAGACAAATCCGGACAGAGTGTGGTAATTCCATTTAGCCGTTTTAAACCACAACGCCACGGGTTTCACACAGTGTGTGAGCGATTGGCTGTAAAGTTCTGTGAGCTGCTGTAAATGTAGAGACAGACAAAGCTGCTCCACACGCATCCATCCTCCACCTGCATGGGCTCAGCCTGCAGCTTTGAAGTCCGCTCTGATGTCAAATTAACATTCAGGCCCACAGCCGATGCTTCATTGTGAGTTTGGCCTCACAGATCCAGATGCGGATGTGGCTCAATCCTTTGTGTGCAGCCGTTAAAGGTCTCATCTCCTGACGCTCTACTCGTGGAAGCAGAAGCAGCCCCAGGGCGGATTTTGCTGCAGGAACACAGGAAGTGCTGCTTACCGCTTGGTTGAGGGCGTCGTCGCTGGGTTCAGAACCGAAAGCTGACAGGTCCATCTCAGAGTGGCTGCGGTCTGAATGCCAGAGGGGGAAAAAAGCCGGGAAAACACAAATGAAAGGAAGACATAGCAGTTTATAACAAAGCCCTTTAGAAAACACTCGAAGCAAAGAGCAAAACCAGGAATCCAGACAAAACTTTTTCCTGACAGCTGAGTCTTTCTTCTCCTCCTAACTGCATAATAAGAATTGATTAATACTAGTGTCTCAAGAAGCCCTTAAACGCAAAGGCTGGAGCTCATAATCTTCACTCGACATTTGAAAGAGCCAAAAAAATCATTTGAGGGAAAAAAACACTTCAAAATGTTCTTTTCTCTTTGGCTGCAGGCGCACGACTAGAAAACTCTGACAGCGTTTTTACATCATGCTGCTTTTTCGCTGAACGTTGGTTTATCAGAGCGGATGCATGAACGGGTGGAGGCGCATCAGAGAATCCAATCTCCATCCAACTCCAACTCCTGTTCCAGTTTTTCCTCATCAGGCGTCAGAGTCATGCTCGTGTCTTTAGTCATTTAACTGATTTACGTTTTATAATATTTTTTGGGCACTTTGGATTTGTACTTTTCAGAATAGAGCGGCTGCTCCTCCACATCCAGAGGAGGCAGTTGAGGTGGCTCAGGCGTCAGACGCCCACTGGGCGGAGGCTCCAGGGAAGGCCCGGAACATGCTGGAGAGACCGGAGCAACCCCTGCCCCCCTTCCCCTCTCTGTTTACATGCTTTCCCACTAGCTTACAGCCCCTCAAGCCCCCAACCTAACATGATCGGTCTAAAAAATGGTGAGCAATATTGAAGCTGCGCAGTTTCCATTCAGATTCTAGCTCAGATGAGGGAAACAAAGATGAATATAGATCCAGTCGTCCACCAGAGGAGGGCGCTAGAGAGCCGCCCAGCGCATTTTCCGCTTTTTTACAAACTGCATTTTTTTGTAGGCTCCTGATTCACAATGATTTGAATAAAGAAATATTCAGAGATGCAATTTTAAGCATAACCTTTTTTTCAAATACGTCCTATAGTAAAAAAATAGTAAAAGAAAACATGTTAAACACTGTCGGGGCGACTGTGGCTCAGGTGGTTGAGCGGCTCGTCCAATGATCGAAGGGTCAGCGGTTCGATCCCCGCTCCCACCAGCCAAACGTCGTTGTGTCCTTGGGCAAGACACTTCACCCTCCTTGCCTCCAGTGTGGCTCCACTGGTGTGTGGATGTGCATGGATGATCCCGGTGATGGTCAGAGGGGCCGTAGGCGCGAAATGGCAGCCACGCCTCTGTCAGTCTGCCCCAGGGCAGCTGTGGCTACATCAGTAGCTACCATCACCAAGCATGAATGAGGAGTGAATGAATAATGGATACAATGTAAGCTCTTTGAGCGTCTGGAAAAGCGCAGGAAAATCCAATCCATTATTATTATTAAACAAAAACCAAGAGGGGTTTTTAAAGTTTGTACACGAGACGTTCATTTTTCAGCCATAGCCGGCTCTTTCTACCTTTTATTGAGCTCCAACACAAAAACAAAACAAAGAAATCCAACCGACTCTCCCATCTGACTCTCTACACATTTAGGGATTTATAGGCGTTTGTGAAAAACCTTGAAATCTAAGATGGATTTTTTTTAAAATGGCAACATTTCTGAAGTGTAGTGAAGATCCAATTCTTTAGAGACACTTCTGATAACCAAGGCCAGAATCAGCGTTGTTAAAAAATATAGGCTTTGGGACAAAAGTGCAGCCATGACTAGAGATCCTCGCTCGGGAGAACTAATGGGATTAATGGGTAAATCTCGACTCGCTTCAGACCAGCAGATTAAAGCAAAGATAAAGAGTGTGATATTAAAATGAACAAAATCAGGAGGCTTTTAATTCTAAAAAAAACAGAGAGCAATGGCGCCGTTGATTTGGTTTTGTGGTGACATTGGCTCAGAGGGAGTCATTTCATCCTCTGTGACACTGAGTGTGTCAGCATCAACACTGAGAGGAGGAACGAACCTGTCCTCCTGCTGCGCCCGTGTCACCTAACAGCTGTCGGTAAACGTTAGACGCAAACAGAGGGCATCCTGAGACCGTTACCTGATGACAGAGAGACCCTCGACACAGAAATGGCCGGGGTGCCGGAGCTCTTCCTGTGATGGCCGGATGCTTTTTTCTCGGGCAGGCTGTCGCCGGACTGCAAACTGCTAACGCTTTCAGCTCCGTCAGGCTGCGTTAAAAGACAACGAGTTAAAAAAACAAAAAACCAAAGGAACAGATGATGTAGATGATTTTCCTAGCCGTGGGTGTTTGCGGTTCTCTTTGCTGACCCTGACCCTCCGGGTTTCACTGGGAGTGCAGGATTTGGTCGGAGTTTGGGAACGCAGGTTGTTGGGGACCGTGGGCAAACCCGAGGACTCCACGGCAACCGCAGCACTCCTGAAAGCCAGAGAGGAAGCAGCCGAACTTCTATAAGCTCACGTCCAACAACTGTACTGCTCAAATCAGGATCAGCTTAAAATGAATGAAAACGCAGATTCTAAACATGAAACATAGATATTTTCAATTTTAAAAAATGAAAAAATATTTTCAGACTGTTGAAATGTGATCTCAATTTCTGCTGGTGTGTTGTATTAATCATTATGGGTGTGTCTTAGTAAATGAGGCAATCACTCTCAGCTGCGTTGTTTGGCTGAGAGTGAAGTCAGAGAAAGAGGAATTGTTTGGTGTGCGACTTGTTTGATGCTGGAGAAATTTTCTCTAAGGAAAAATTGACACGGTAGTCCAGGCGCCACGCAGCACCGCAGTGCAGTCACCAAACTGCTAACACAGACTGATGGACTTTAGTGTACAAATGAAACTTTTCAAAATAAAAGCTCTTAGAAAAAGAAACACTTATTAATTTCTCCAATTGAGGTTTATGATATCATCATCATCATATATCAGAGATTCGCTTTACGGTGTCACTCTAAAATGATTTGATGGTCAGGAGATTTGGAAATGCTTAGGCTGGGGAAGCCAAGGAGGTTTTATCTCTACTGAAAACATCTGTCACTATAAGATTAACTTAAAAAAAGTAATAATACCAGGAGCTCAGAGTCTCCCAAAAATGATAAAACATGTGTTAATTTGGGGATAAATTTGTATATGCAACTGTTTCTTTTTAAAATGTCATTCTTTCCCTCTTTACAGCTGGCTTAGCTTGCAGCTGCTTGCCTTTTACTTGATACTCACTCAGTGACCGTGTCAAAGCACTATCTAAGCTGCTCTCCTCGTGATTTTGTTTGGCATGTCTTTGTTGATCCAATTTCTTGGCTAAATTTGTAAAAAAAAAAAAAAAAAAACATTTGACCCTTATGTTTCTGGTCTCCAGCTTTATTTTAAAAGTAAATATTGAGCCTTTTACTGGCTTTTAGCCGGAAAATGTCTGTAAATGCCTCGGCGCTCGCAGTAAGGAGTGAGTGTGTCTCTAAACAAATCCTGCTTTGTTTGGTTTTACGAGCCTTCGCCTTCATTTCCGTCTTGATCTAAACAAGAGTAGACTCTGCTCACCTGTTTGAATACGTGCTCTGAGCAGAACCGACGCTTCCACTGCTGTGAGATTCTCCGTCTGACGCAGACTTGGCGCTGGCTCCGTCCATTACATGTTCCGGCTTCAGGTTCGATCGTCCGCCCTTCTTATCAGCCTTCATCCGCCTACACACAACACAGAAGGGAGCCTGTAATCCTCCCAGCCACACGGATTTCACGTCCTGGCTGCTGCAGGTCCTTCCTTCTTGCTTCCTGAAGCCCAAATTTGCTGATTCCTTCTCACACTGCAGATAGCAGGGATTGTGAATTGAGCAGAATAATAAAATGAGGTCACTGATCATGAGAAAGTAAGATCTGCTGAACACCAACAAGAAAAATGACTGAGTTTGTACGAGCTGGACAGCTGGACAGCTCCAGTATTGCTCACTATTTTTCTTGCACCGTTGATGTCAGTTTGAGGCTTGGGGGTCTGTAAGCTAGCGGGACAGCGTATAAACAGATAACTCTCAGTTATGGGTGATGGAATAGGGGGGATTCTAATGAACTCCTGCCACTGTGTGAACTATGTCAACACAGTTTTGAACATTTTGGCTAAAAACCATAGTTAAATGACCACTGGGAACATTTTTACAGCAGATCACAAGATAATCAATGTTCGTCTTTAACTCCTGAGATGAATGGCAGAGATCTCTGCACCTATTGGCTGCAAGACATCATGAGTTTGCTTCATGCTTTCGTAGCTTTTCCCTCAGGAACCATCAGTTTGCAGCTGAAATGAGGAGGGATGTTGGTCCACGCCATCAAATTACTGCTTTTTCCAGTAACTGTCTCAATCAAACCCCATCCGTGTTGGCTTTTCAGCATTAGAATCAGAATTGCAATACTTTTATTGGCCTTGTTGGTAAGCGTGACTTACACCAATAAAGGATTATTTTTGCAGTGATTGGTGCTAAAATAGAAAAAAAAAAAGGAATTAAACACAACAAGAGTTCTTTTTTAACAGTCCCCTCATTGCGTCTTTACTTTAAAAGGATTTTCTCTATATCTGTTCCGCATGTGTGCGTGTTTCCTGATCTTTAAATCAGCCCATTTAGCCATTTTCTCACCCTTTCTTTTTGGCGCCGTCAACAATGTTGCGTATGGCGCTCCGGCCGGCTTTGGACTTGCCATGTTTCTCCGGGTCCGGGGAGACCGGAGGCTTTTCCGCCGCCTTTTTATCCGTGGCTTATAATTAAAAAACACATCAGCAAACGGGGAATGGATTCGTCAGCAGAGTAATTGGGGTGAAAGTTGGCCGTCAAACTCACAGGGCGGGCTGGTGAGGATGGTGTGTTTGATCACGTCGCTGCTCATCACTTTCTGCTCAAAGCGCTTGGACCGCTCCTCCAGGAACCACTCTCCGCTCACCACCTTCAGCTCCCTGTTTCACAAGCACACACCTCAGCAATTTCATTTGGGGAGTCGCATCTTCCTATTGTCAGGATTTCCTGCTTCTCCTTCCGTGACAGGTGGAGTGAGCTCCAGCCTCCACGGGTCTCCGAAGGACGTGGAGAAGGGATGGAGGGAGTTTCTACACCTAAATGGGTTTAAGTGCCAGTCCAAGCTGAGGAACATGTCAGATATGATCAAGCTGCAGGGGCGGCCATTTTTAGACTCAAATAGTCAAGAAAAAAATAGGAGTTTCAAGCAAATCAATCGAATAAAAATGTGATCAGACGAAGATAGAAACCGAAGAGGGGATTTTGTTTTCAGCCTGGAGGACTGTTCATTCATGCCAGAGAATGCTCGAATTTACTAATAAAAAAAGTGTGTTTTTAGACATTTTATAAGCACTTTTGTAACAATATTATGATTTTTAATGAATCATTTTTATCTTATCAAATCCATACCTCGAGAAGGCATCCGTGAAAATGGCTTTTCTGAACCAAACTGGGATGTTTCAGTGAAAGCAGAGCAGCGAGGAGCTATAATAACCCTAATCTTAATCTGATTCAACTAAATATATCCCATAAATTAAACATTTTTGATTACAACAAAAACTCAAATTAAAGTACTAAAAGGAAACACACTGATTGACTGCCACCCCCCTTCTACCTCTGCCAGTCTGGGCAGAGCCGGATGTGACAAACTGATGGGGAAAAAAAACACTTTTTTCAAAAATGCAGCTTTTCTGTTGGTTTTTTTTTTTTTTTTTTTGGCTGGTGATGAAAAACTGTCTACGTAATTTTTTAAAGAATCTGCAAAGGTAAACCTTAGGATTACCTCTGAGGCTTTGTTATTAACCACGCCCACATTCCAGATACAGTCATGTCGTTATGTTATGTCATTTTGTTCATCTTGAGCCAGCGATTCGTTTCCCACATTTACACATTATCCTTTTGAAAAATGTATAAGGTAAAAGGAAAACACCACTTTTGAGTTTTGGAAAAGTAGCTTCCTGATGCGCACAGAGTTAGGTAGCGATGGATCAAGATCCCTAGAGATTCGTAGCTGGAACTATCGGTAAAATTTGCGTTTTTTTAAATGAAAAAATTCAAGATGGCGAACTCACCCCGATGTAAAGGGTCCACAAAGCTTCAATGGTGGTTGTAGACTTAAGCTAGCGGCATGGGTGTGAAATTTTGTGAGGATCGCGAGAACAAAAGTTTTCCTTTACAGAAGGAAAACGAGAAAATCGCCAAATCTGCCACTTGGCTACAAAGTGGCCGGCCATCTCACAATAATTTCAAGAGCACTTTTTGATGTCCCTGACATGTACGTCTTGGTGGTGGATTTCAATTTTCAACCCGTTCATTGTTATGTCATTGCTTCATAATGCCAAAAATTCATTTTTACCAGGTACTAGGAGCAAATTTTTACTCAAAGCTGCAGTAAGAAAGAAAAATAATAAACACTGCAAAATACAATATGGTTTTTTAACTTCTGCAGCCCATAATAATAACATTAAAGCCTCCTAACTTTGCAAAAAAAAAACTAGGTTGAAGAACTTGGAGCCATTTTTTAAGCTACATTTCAAAAGTCAATATTCCAGATTCTTAAATCTTATGATTTCATTTGCAGGTGTTCTTGCTGCTGTAGAAAATTTTGCAACTGTAGGCAGTCCTGGTACATGTTTCCCTTGGGGTGTGAGCACGGATTTCCTGAAATGTCCGCAACATTTACCCTGCGACAGACTGGCGACCTGTCCAGGGCATCCCCTGCCTTCGCCCGAGTGGCCGGGATAGGCTCCGGCAGCCCCGTGACCCCGAAAGGGACAAAATGGTATAGAAAGTGAATGAATGAATGAGTGTGCAGCATTTACAGAAACAAAAGGAAACAGATTCTATCGTTAATCCTCAAAAAACCCAATGGGGTCGTCCCCCTTTGTGATCGTTGGGGTGCCCTCCCCGCAGCCGTCACACTTACAGGACCTTAGCACAGACGTTGCATCTCCACTTGCGCGAGTTGGCAGTTAAAGCCCGGCATTCGCTGCAGACGCGCTGCTGACACTCCTCACAGAGTTCTCCTCGGTCAAAGATCAGGCCTAAAGTTTTGAGGCAGCGGGCACACAGCCTGTCCCCGGACTCCTGAGGACGTGGGAAGCCTTTGTGCTTGATCTCCAAAAGCTCGTTCTTCATCTTCCTGAGGGGCAGAAACAGGAGGAGGCCAAAAAGACAAAGAAGATGACGAGTGCATGACAGGAAGCATTGATGGAATGGTGACGAAGTTCTCACCGTATCCTTTTCTCCTCTTGTTTTCTTAGTTTCTCATCTTTTTGAAGAACCTTTAGGATCATTTCTCTTTCATGATCCAGCAGAAATGAGAGGTTCAGGTCCTCCTCAACTTTCTCCATTGGCTCCTTTGATAAATCTTCCAATCTAATGTATAAATAATCTCCAGCAGGACAACATTATGATTGTGGTCTCTGTAACATCGAAAAAGGATCGAGATGGACCTTTTGTCGGAGCCTCTTGGAAAGCCCTGATGCTGTTCCCGTGTTTCTTTTTCTGGTCAGTGTGGAAAAACTGCCAAAAGGGGGCCGGAAATCCTGAAGAAGATAAGACATGAGGAAAATATGTTAGCTAACTGAAAATCACTGTCACACCATTTAAAATTTAAAAAAAAAAATCTCCCTTTGGATTAATTCAGGTAAAAAACTCACTCTCTGAAAGTTGTGTTATAGGGGTAAGCTGAGTCATTGTTTCTATGGCAACCACTCTCGCCAATTAGAAGGGGGCTTGTTAGAAGTCCACACCCCTACCACTTGAAAGCCGCCTTAGGAGGATCTGTCAATCAAATGTTTCAGGCGTTTGGAGTGGGAGCCTGCAGGCACCGCCTCATTGGTCAGTTTATTAACTTGAATAATGAGGAATGGTTATTCTGGCAAATATAATGACTGAGTAATAGCAGTTTATTTTGCAGTAGACATCTATGACCCTTTGGCTTTCTGGTGCCAGAGGGTACTTTCTATTTGGAGCGCAAGGGGACTGGGGTCACTAACCTAAGTTTATCCCTAAAATGGTCAAAACAAGTAGATTTTCCTTAGAAGACAAATTTTGCAGTCACGTTTTTTTCACATTTTTATGGCATGGATGGGCAAGAAATGGAAACCATCCATGTGTTATAAAGCTCAGTAGATGGAATGCCACAAAAGCCTTTCTGCTGAACTGATTCCTAAGAAATCAGAGTCCTGCCTCCACGACTCAGCATCCAGTCAAACCAAACGGTGGAACCATTCAAGTTATAAAAAAAATACTGGTGGTCTAAAGAAGTGTTTTTCAACCTTTTTTGAGCTACGGCACACTTTAACCTTGACAAAAATCCCGCGGCACACCAGCATCCAAAAAAGAAAAAAAAAAAAAGGAAAAACTCAGTCTGTATTGATCGACAGCCGCCCCCCGCCCCCCTGAATCTCACATGCATTTTCATGATAATTGTGGCAGAAAAAGCTGGAAGCTGCAGCTTTTTTTTTCTAAAAGATGTATTAAAAGTTAAGTTAAAAGATTAAAAAACTGTTTGATGTGTGTTCTTTGTTTAAAGACGTTAAGAGGAGAGGCTCATTTTGCGCTAAGACAGTCATTTTAACCCAATGCATCATGGGAGATGTAGTGCAAAAATCCGCGACCGCAGAAAGACCAGCGTCTCTGAGCTTCATTGTTTTGTTCACTTCTTCCACGGTCTGACACCAGATTCTGTGGAAACCTACACCGCTAAATACGAGCTTTAGCTGGTATTTTTGTTAGAACTGAGCGACTTTTTGAGCTAAATCTAAACAAGGAAGTGAAGACTTTAACCACTTCTGATTGGTCAGACTGATGACATGTGATTAAGCCTCCAAGAATGATTGGCGGAGACAGTTAAAGGGGCGGGACTTTTCCGCTAACAGTTATAGCTGCAGCTAAATCGTCTTTAAAATGTCTTTAATAGAATCAAATAAACACAAAGAAAAAACAATTTTATGATCTTTTATATTCCTAACTACTCAGTGTTTTATCAGGGCCTGTTTGGATGAACAAAGAGCTGAAATCCTGGAGATGGGAAATGTTTTTACATCAGTTAATGAGGGCAATTTCCCACGGCACACTTGACCATCTCCCACGGCACACTGGTTGAAAAACACTGGTCTAAAGGTTGTAAACCCAGGATATGTGGCATAGAAGGTATTAGACTCTGCAACATATTCTTTTTGAGTGGCCAGTATCTCTGCACGCATAAACGAGAAAGGCCAAGGCTCTTATTAAACTGAAGTAGAGGAAATGAAAAGTCAGAGGAGTGGGGAGATCTGCGTAAGATCACACCGGCCTCCTTCAGCCTTTATTCATCATCATCCTCTCCTCCCCTCTTCTTGACATGAATCATCCCTGATGAACCAGCAGACGCCGCTCCTGCTTCATTAACGTCATGACATCAGTGATTAGGGCGTCGAAAAGCAGAACCCCGGCTGATAGCTTATTAGAACCAAATGAGCCTTCAGTTTATCGGTGTAGGACGGAGTAATGAGAGCAGACACTCACACGTGTCGCAGCTTTCACCGAAACCTCAACAGGTTCTAGGCCGCCTGCAGCCACAGAGCAAGGCACTGCAGCAGAACTGAATCCACCGTTATGCCATTGCATGAATCAGTTTCGTATTGAAAGCATCTGCTCATTGATTTGTACTATAAAAAGCCGGAGACCTGGCTTTAACCCATCTGCTTAATCTGTGTCATCTTGTTTAGGCTTTGGTATCGATCGGCTCACAGACATGACGATAAAAGACCAGACGAAGCAAATGTCATACATGTTCTGAATCATCAAGCCACAACCAGCAAGCAGCTGCTCTCAACTGAGCACAGATGACGTCCAAAGAAGAGTCATCTGAACACACACACACACACACACACACACACACACACACAAATGTTTTTAAGTGTCCAACCAAAATTTTAGGTATGAAAGACAAAAGGTCAGGATTACACTGCATTGACTGTAATAGACTACAAAATTCTAGTGATCATTTTTGACAGATAAATGTACATACATGTGAAAATATGACAGATTCTGACACACTTAGGTGAGCATAAAATGCAATCCCTCTAAATGTTTAAAGATGACCATAAACCAAATTTAGGAAAAGCCTTTATTGTGTAGATACAACTACACAATAAAATGAAGAGACCAATCTCCTTTATGTTTTTGGAAAAACTCCTACCGCTATACAATTGGAAAGATTGGGTCAAAGACTAGAAAAGTTTAACAATTATTCACATTTATAGTAAAAATCCAATAATTTGTCAATACCTCAGGTACATTTATATATTATGGAGATTAAAAAATACATTACTAAATCAGGCCCCCTAGAAATAAGTAAAAATCTTAAAAATGTTGCTTCGAATTCTTTCAGTAGGTAAGAAAAAGGGTCTTCCTTGGGTAAAGTCCTATTCTAAGAAATAATAATAGTCACTACGACATGTTTTCTTAAACTAAGAGTATGTTGATATTGAAAAACTTTCTTATTTCTCCTGTTTCAAACAGATTTTTCTTGAAACACAGGTAGTTTTATTTATTTTGTTTTTATAGTGTAGCTTCACAAAAGCAAAAGAAAAAAAATGAAATTGGCTAACACCAAAGTTTTTATTTTTTAATGTTTTGATTTTATTATGTTGTTTTGACTTGATTATGCTAAAAATCTTAGGGACGTTCTAGCTGGAGGAATAGAACAGATTTAGTGGGTAAATAAACAGCCAATAAGCAAACGGGACTTTCAGGGTTCTACCATGGCAGAGTTTTATTGGTTGACAGCCTTTCAGCGTAAAAGCTGGTTGGTTATCTCAAACACTAGCTCCGTCATTCAGCGTCAATAATTATTAGAGAGGGCTGTTGAAATAATAAAGGAGGAAAGCAGCAGAGGGAAAGAAGAAAGAAAAGAAAGGTTCTGCAGGAAGAGATTCTCTTTGAGAAGAGCAGAATATTTGAGGAAGAAGGGCTAGACGAGGCGTGTTCACCCCAGAACAAAGTTCTTCAGTGACCCATTTAGGTTTCTTAAAGATCCACTCTTATGGGAATTATGTTTTTTAAGTTTTTAACATGTTCTTGTGCCATTTTTCTGACGATGGAGGGCAAATGTAAACACAATTAATCTCAAATTTTCATTTCTGAGTATTTCTTTATTCAAGTTGTTGTGATTCCTGAGCAGACGAAAAAAGCTGTGTGGAAAAGAGCATATTTGTGAAAATGGGCTCCAAGCTTTCAGTAAAATGGAGGGGAAGGGGGGTGGGGTTGCCCCGCCCCCACACCTTAGAGGCAAATTTCTAATTAACTCCTGCCGCTCTACAGAAACTACGTCCTAGAAAACAGCTCAGGTTTTTGGGCTAAAAACGTCCTAATCATAATTAAAGGACCACGGGAAACACTTTTACAATAGATCAAGATACGATCAGAATGGGTTTTACAAGCCTTTTTCACAGAATGGAAGTGTCACACGGAAAACTCCGAAGAGGGATCTCAAATCCATACATCCACTGGCATGATCCAAACTCTCTCCTATCTGACGTGCCTCCATTACACACTTGGAGTTCGGCTGCAGCATTACAAGAGCTGCAGCTCTTGTAATGTAGCTTTCCCTGGACCAAATCCCAACAAGAGCTACAAAAAAGTAGCAGACGTGCGTTCGTGCATCAAAGTAGCTAAAGGATAGCTTAGCAACTATTATTAATAAATCCCCAAAACCTCAAATGAGCATTTTTCTTCATTATGCACAATAATGCAATGTTTAATTCCTTGAAATGTCACTACTCCCACATTTGTTACCCTAAATGTAAAGTGTTCCCATGGTTTTTGACAATCTTTGACTAACACAGGTCTTCCAGGAAGCCTTCGTGATTATTCTGAGACTCGTGACAGACATGACTAAGACTCGGTCAAAAATGTAAATAAAATGAACCCAATGCATGTTTGAGCTGCTCTTGGACAACAGTGACGGTGCCCTGTAAGTGTATACACGTGTGTGTGTGTGTGTGCTGGTGTGGGAGTGGCGTCCTGACGCAGCACTCCCTGAGCACACATAGCTCACATTCTCACTACTGCTCACTCTGCCCTGAGTAAACACCAGTGTGGAGGCTGCAGGAGTTTGAGGACACACACTCCTTCGTTCAGTTCCAAGCTGATCATGTTGCTCACAGGAAAGTGCAACGACTCACCGCTTTTCTACTTTTAGATTTCTTTCAACGCAATCACAACTCACACTCTGTAAGCTGGGAATAGACGGTGATTAGTTGTTGGCGTACCACGGACAAGTGTGGCTACAGAGTCGTACTGCGCCTGGCCTTTTACCAGCTGTGGTGGGAGACTGCAGAAGCTGTTTGAAAGCGAGGATAGAGATGCCAATAAAATTATATTTTCTACAGAACAAAATGTCTTAGTAGAACTTTTAGAACCTGGAATAGCTCTCAGAAAGGACGCAAAGTTTGCAATAGAGAGCAAATAGGGTAACTAGACGCTTCTAAGAGATTGGTTTGACAGTAGCCCCACGAGCTCCTTAGAAACTCTGTGATAGTCATAGAACAAGCGAGGAATTGGAGCATCAGACTAAGCAGAGGCCAGACACTGTGGAGACTCAAAGGTATGAAGCAGTCAGAACAATGAAGCATGACTCCCACTCCCAGCTCAGTTCTCAACAGGGCGGGGGGTTAAGAGGATGTGCATGTCACACTTTATCCAGCATTTGTTGCATTGTTCATTTTCTTGTGGGACCTGGTTACTGGTTACTTCTGGCTACAACGAAATGAAGTCAAATTAGTCTCCATTTTTTGTTGTTGTTATGTTGGAGGTAAACTCTGACAAATTCCCATCCGGAGGGGGAATCATTGTGGATCTTGAAGGGTAACTTTTGACCCTATTTAGTAGAGATACGGTGTCGCAGATTTCATTTCAGTATAAATTTCGGTAGCCTCCAATAATGACAAACCCTGTTTATTTCCAAAAGAAAAGCAGATAGTGACCTATACTTTCACACTGCTGCCACCAAAAGATGTGTCTCAGCTGGTGTGGAGTTCCTCTCTTATTCTTGCATTTTTGCAGAGCCTCACCTGTTGAGAATTTGCCGGTCATGTACTACTTCAAAATAACAGGATCCAGATTTTGACAGCAGCAGCTTTTTCAGGTCCTAAAAAAAATAATCTCTGCTACATTTTTTTTGGGTCAAATTTTTGAAGTTTCCCCGCCTAAGACAGCTCACAAAGACCTGATCCCGCAAACACGTGTTGCCTCAGCAGTCAAAGCCGGCTTTACTGGCGCTTTCCCCCCCCTCTAACAGAGCTCTGTTTTCATATCAATGAACAGCGTGATTGTTCTGTTCATTATGGCAAATATGAGTGCTTTAGCTAAAGGAAACAAACAAGCAAGCGTTCCATTTCCTCCTGAATGAGAACTGCTTTCCACTACAGGGGAGGAGAGATGATTAAAGTCTGTTTACGGTGTTCATCTTTTCTTTATAATGTTGATTTTGCCCTCAGGGAATATTATTTTTCCGTATTGCTCATGAAATAAAGCAGCAAGCAGCTATTTTATTGAAATATTTGTCACAATGAATTGTGCTCTAAAGTAAATAACTCATGAATCCGCGACATGGAAATGCGTGTCGACTGGTTGAACCTTTAAAAAGCCCTTTTTACTCCACGCCCTGTCCATGACTAGTAAAAAACATTTTGGACATATCTGGTTCTTGGAGTACAAATTGTTCCTAAAATGGTAAATTTCAAATGCACAAAAACAAAATCAACATGGACAATAAAATGAAAATGGTCAATAAAAAAACTCCACGTACACTGTAAAAAAAGTCCGTAAAATTTACAGTACAATTTTGTAAAATACCAACATAATTTTACTGTAATTGAGAAAAAAACAAAATTGTGTATTTTTTACGTGCATATGTAGCATTTAAAATAAGTAAATATCCTTGTTATTTTAACAATAAAAACATGTTAAATATGTAGATATTTCCTTGTAAAATATACGGGTCACCATAAAATAAACACAGTTGATTTGTCATTTGGAAAGCAATATAATCTCATGCCACCAACAGCATAAATATGTGAAAAATACATTTGTCCTTTGTTAAGAAAAAACATTACTGTGTGTAAATGTTTTTCGTTGCTAATGTATTTTTTGTTTTCGTGAGACCACACTTTTATAAGTATATTAGTGATTAGTTGTTGAGTAAGGGTTAATGGCCGACGAAGTGTGCGGTTATTACTTTTTAACGCACGACGTGGAAGCCTGAACCGTCCGACGCGAAGCGGAGGACGGTTGCTTCCGCGAAGTGCGTTATAAAGTAATAGCCGCACACTTCGAAGGCCATTAACCCGCTTATACCATGGTCACCTACAAAAGCAATACATATTAACCAGGTTTTAGTCCTTAATTCTTGTTTTTTTTTCGATTTGGATCGCTTTTCTCACAAAAATCGGACTACATGTTACGTGACGCGGCGCATCGCGCCGCGTCACGTAACATATAGTCCGCGTCGCGCAGCACCACCGCTGCAGTCAAGATTCGGCGATATATATATGCTGATCTCCCGATGGGTTGAATAAAGCATCAATTCAGAGGGAAAGTTAATCGCTTACCGCTTGTTTTTGCTCAGATGATGAAGCAAAAGGTTGTTTTACAGAAGCCGGCGCAGTGATACAAAACATTTAAGCTAGCCGACCGGAACTTCTTTTTTCACCGTGCGGTTATCATTTTTTAATGCATACCCAGCAGCCAATCAGAATCGAGTATTCAAGCGGACCATGGTATAATACATTTTTTTAATCATTGTCTTTATACACTAAACATTTACCTATACCTCTACATTTGGGCAAAACCAATTCCCAATTACCTAGTTTACTGGGGCAGGCTAAGCCCCTTCTTTAATTTTTTTGTTTTGTTTTAAGTCAGTGTTTAGATTTTATTAAAGCTCAGTCAAAACTAAGCATTTTTTGTTGGTGGTGGATTTTGGATGAACCCAACAAAGTTTCCCATTTTCCTTTGTCCTGCCAGGGTTCCTTTTTTTTTGTTTTTTTGTTTTTGTTATTTGTTTTTGAGGGTAGCGGAGTAATCTACAGGAAATGTACCTGGAATAGTCAGCTCATTAGGATCCCCTAATAAGGAACTGAAATGCTTTTAGCAGGAGGAAAGTGTTAGATAAACAGGGTGAACGGCTGTTGCACTACATAGATTTTCACAAATAGTAATTTTTGCACTTTAAACAAGATAAATAGGCACTGATTAAAATCTAAAAATTCATGACTGTAACTTGCTTTAAACCAAAGTCCCCTTTGTTGCCTGGGGTTAGAGGCTCCTCTCATGGACCCGATCAAGTCCATCCCGAAAAAACGATGCGGGATTACTCTCCAGTGGCCCATCCACCTGCAGGATTCAATTCAATTCAATTGAATTTTTATTTGTGTAGCCCAAAATCACAACAACAGTCGTCTTGATGGGCTTAAATAGTAAAATAAACTAACGAACTGACTAAGCTATACTGGCATCCCTGCCCTTAGACCCCCTTCGCGGTAAGGAAAAACTCCTAAAAAAACAGATTCCGGAAAAAACGAAGAAACCTCAGGGGTGCCCGCATGAAGAAGGGATAAAAAGGAGAGCTCAAAAGGGGCAGGGCAATGTAGTTTGGGTGGCAGTTGGATGCGGGTGCCTCAGCGGCCCAAACCCCGGTCATGGAGCTTGACTTTAGGGCCATGGAATGTCACCTCTATGGACGGGAAGGAACATGAGTTTATGCAAGTGAACCAATTTTTCAACCTCCACTGTCTCTGTTGCTGTTTGGAGCTGTGGTCGCAATGACTCTGGGGCCGCTTGTGGTGGCAACCTCCGAACCCGGTGGTGGACACCAAAAGTAAGGGATGAGAAATAAGGGATGCCGGCAGTCTAAGCGAGCTGTGGCCTGGGCTTTTGCATCCTCAACAGCCGGGGCCACAGCTTTTGGCTTTTATCTGACCTGTCTGGTGGAACAGGTCAGATAAAGGGCAAAAAGCTCTTTATTGGTGAGAAAGGGCTGCCCTTTATCACTGGTTCTGTTCATAGTCTTTATGGACAGAATTTTCAGGCGTAGCCAGGGCCAGAAGGCGATCTAGTTCAGGGACCACAGGATTTCTTCTCTGCTCTTTGCAGATGATGTTGTCCTGTTGGGTTCATCAAGACAGGACCTTCAGGATGCATTGGAGCGGTTTGCAGCAGAGTGTGAAGCAGCCGGGATGTGCTAAGTCTGAGACCGCTTTACAGCTAAATCTGGGGCCATGGTTCTTGATCGGCGAAAAGTAGTTTGCCCTCTCTGGATGGGTGGAGTGCTTCTGCCCCAGGTGGAGTAGTTTAAATATCTTGATGTCTTGTTCACGAGTAAGGGAGGATCGGAGCGTGAGATCGATAGGCAGAATGGAGTGGCATCCGCCGTTAAGCAGTCAGTATACTGATTCGTTGTGGTGAAGACTGAGCTAAGCCAGAAAACAAAGTCCTTAAATTAACAGTCAATCTTCATTCCTATACTCATCTACATGATCATGAGCTCTGGGACATGACCAAAAGAACAAGGTTCTGAATACAAGCAGCTGAAATGAGCTTCCTCCGCAGGGTGGCTGGGCACTTCCTTAGAGATGGGGTGAGAAGCTTGGTCACCCAGAGATCTCGGAGTAGAGTCGCTGCTCCTCCACATCAAGAGGAGCCAATTGAGGTGGCTCAGGCATCTGGTCTGGATACCTTCCAGACACCTTCCTATGGAGGTTTTCCAGGCATGGGCAAAGGCCCCAGGGAAGACCCAGAACACAATGGAGAGACTATGTCTCTCAATTGGAATGGGAACGCCGTGTGGTCCCCCTCTACGAGCTGGAAGAAGTGGCTGGGGAGAGGGAAGTCTGAGCATCTTTGCTTAGACTGCTGCCTCTGCAACCTGGTCCCCAGATGAGCAGAAGATTGATGGATAGATGGGTGGGTGGATCAGAATTGGCCAAAAAAATGCAGACTTCGAGTTAATTTTTAGTCATAAAGATGTGGCTGTTAACTAGTTCTCATTAAACATGTTTACCTAAAATAAACACGGCCTGTCTGAATAACATGATTTGGCATTTTTATAAAAAAAAAAAAGGAAATTAATAAAAAGGATAAAAACAAACAAGCAAACAAAAATCCTATATTGAACAGAACTGTTTCTTTAATGTAGTGTAACATTAATTTGTCGTTACAAATGGCATTATTAATAGTTACTTTATCTTTGCTCTAAATAACATTTGGCATTTTTCATTAAACATAGAAATGAATGCAGAGAGTAAAAACAAACAAACAAAAAACAATTGTAATTTTCAAAAACAGTTTTTTTTACTGTAGTGAAATATTAATTTGTCACTTTTGCTTATTTAAATGCAATAGTTCCTTTGTTTTTTACATATGGGATCGATTAGTCGTTACCTTAACTTAGGAATTACAATGCAACATTCCCTCCAGAAAACGGGGTTAGTGTCTAATTTCAAATTTTAGGCGCCTCAGCTCCCCCTATCGCTGTGCAGCTTAGTCTGCTTCTGCTTGCTGATTGGACCAACAAGAGCGCACCGTCCGCCCTCCTGCTGGAACTTTCCATACGTGATTGACAGCCACACCAGAAGAGATCTGCGTGCGGTAAGTTTTTCTGTTCCTTCCAAACTCTATAAAACGCTAATATTATGATATTTTGCTGAGGTTAATCTGATGTGTTTGTATTTCTAATGCTGTGGACTGACGCTACTTTAGCTAATAGATACGATGCTAACAGGTTTGTGATCGTTTCCGTGTACTGTTCTGCTGCAGACCGTCGATGTTAGCTTAACATGCAGTCATGCTGTAAATGTGGCGCTAACGTTTGTTTCAGCCTCACAGACAGAAGCTTCGTAGAAAACTCCACAGATATGTGGGATTTATGACACGTTCTTCTTTTAGCTGAGAAAATTGTAATGATATTCTGTAATAGTATTTATGAGTGTTTTTTTTTTTTTTTTGGTAGTAGAGAGGTGAAGTTTATATGCATTAGTGCTGAGAAAAGTTATATTTTTAAATATTGGGCTCTGAGAGTTGTCAAATGACTGAGATTTTATAGAAAAGTCTAAAATCTACATATTTTCATTTTTTATTTGACTGACTAAATTAAGATGTATTTATTGTATTTTTTCTGCTTCAAATTGAAGGGTTGTTATCCAGGACACACCAAGAATTTATAGAAAACTCAGGAAGTTAGCACAGGGGAATGTTCTGACAGTAAATATGTCAATTTCTCTTAAACAATTTTGTCTTTGTACAGTTCTGCATGTTATTAATTGTTCATTTTTTCTGTCTCTTGTTTTGGCTTTTCAGGTGCAGTTATTGGGCCTTTCATTCCTGAAGGACTCTAGTTGGTAAATATGATTACATGTCAGTTTTGCAGTTGAATATAAGCAACATTAAGGGGATTTGCATTGTATTGTAATGTTCACAGAAATTAACCTAATAGTGTTTTTTTAAGCGCCATGGCCCAAACTGTAAGCGAACATGTACTACTTATGCTGCTTTTAAGGCCCATTTTTATCAGGTTCACAGTTTGCCCACACTAAAGCTAATTCTTCTTGTGTTGGCATAGATTTAAAATGTGTTTTTGACCTGTGTCAACTTCATACTGTCAAAGAGCTTGTAATTTTAAAGACCTCATAAGGGAGGGTTGCTTTGTATCATGTCCAGTGACTGGTTTTAAAAACACATTTAATGTGATGTATTTACTGCTTATGTCCAGGAAAAATAGAATATTTACAATGATTGGAATATATGTGTGTAGTGTTCAATAAAACAGTTACTAAGCTTTCTGATGTCACTTATGCAGTGATCTGCTGCAGCCCGACTTGGATGAAAAGGAAGATGCAATGTTTTGCCATGTGGATGACGTGTGCCTTCCAGAAGAAGTTAAAACAGATGACGTGAATTTGACTCCTAATTGTTGTAGTATGCGGTAAGTAATCAATTTTAATTTTTTTATACTGGCAGGTGCAAATAATTGATGATGGTAAAACAGATCTGTGACTCAGTTGTCAAGTCATGACTTCTTATTACGTGTGTGAATATTTTTCACTAGTTGTATCTCCAATCTGTTTGATTTCCAATCTGTGAATAGAGATAAACCAATATGCAGTTTTAGTAGGGAAACTCACAAAATGTATATAGAAATACATAGGTCGTATTTTTCTTGAGAAGTAATTCCTTCCATTAAAGTCTCATTAAAATGGCTTTTCTGTTTGCTTTTAATAAAATAACTTAAGGCTTTGTGGTTTATTAAGACATATGTTATGCAGAGAAGCTGTAGCTCATTTGAAGTTTGCTTCTGAGTTGAGGCTGAAACTGTTTGCATGAAAGTTAGCCTTTCACTAATTTCCCTCAACCCTTTGTTTAAACTATAAGCCAAAACTAACATTAGTTTAGCAAAAAATGGTGAACAACATTGGAGCAATGCAGCCGTACAGTTTTGATCCAAATGACAGCTGAGATGAGAAAAATGAAGACCAACATGGATCTTTTTGTCTGTAAGTGGAGAATTCAGAATTTGAGTGGAAGACTTTCACCCACCCATCGCTTTTTCAAACCACAGGTTTTTATCTGCTCCTCATCCAACACAATTTGAATAAATAAATACTCAGAAGCCAAAATTTAATCTTAAACTATTTTATATATATTCTTCATCATGAGAAAAAGGCTAGAAGAACCTGTTAAAAACACCAAAAAAGGGGGGTCTTGAAAGACCCACTCCATTGGAAAATCTTGTTCTTGCTCCTTCGTGAAGCAGTTTAAAAAAGCTTGTGTTTGTGACACGGCAACTGCAATGGGCGAGTCAACGTCTCCCTGCTCTGATAAAATGTAATCTGGCTCAAAACTGTACAAATGGATAGCTCCAATATTGTTTCCACTTTTTTTTGCTATGCTAATGTTAGCTTGTGGTTGTGGGGAGCTGTAAGCTAGCGAGAGGCAGTTTAAACAAAGGAATGCTTGGATACACTATATCAGTGTATCCAAACCTAAAAGTATTTGCTAACCCACCCAGAATCCAGAATCAGGTATCTGAATCACTTGGTCTGGCCACAGGTGTATTAAATCAAGCCTTGGGTTTTTAAAATTACATAAACCTAACCTTTTTTTTCTACTCTTCCTCATTTTTAGGGCATTCCTGCCTTTCTGCAAGAAAGTTCATGCTATGTCTGGATGGAAACCTTGTGCAGGCCAACATTGCTTCCCACATTTCTCTGCCATGCATGATCTTCACAAACTACTAGAGCTTCAACATCCGCTATCCACCGGAGCTGACATCAACTTTGGAGTTTTTACAGAGGTTTGTCTTTTTAACTTCAAGTTATAATTTTACAGATTTTGATTGCTCTAGAACAGGGGTACTCGCACTTTGTCGGCATACGAGTTACGCTTGACACTACAAGCTACAAAAGATCTATATATATAAAATTAAAATGATCATTTATGTGCTTAAAGACACATACTAATCGTGAAAATCAGATTTAAAATTGAATGGATACATTTAGATTAACATGTAAGATAACAACATGATAAATAGTTTCCAGCAATTTCCCTACTATTTCCCTATCATGTCAGCGGCTCCGCTCAGCTTCTGTGTGCGTTCTGTTCTTGTTCTTTTTTTTTTTCCTTTTTTGAGTGACTGACCCCAGGCCTGTCTAGACTAAATAAAGCGCATTAACAGCTACATCTACTGTTAGGAGTCTGACACTGAACATTCACACCTTTCTTAAGACGGGGAAAAGAAAAACTCTACATCTAGCGCTCATTTTTTTACTTTTAACTTTGAGACAAGCATATGCTATTGGTAGGATCAACCAGGTGTCCCCCAGAAGCCAGACCGTATGGGAAGGCGGTGGGGGGGGGTCACTGTCGCTCACTCAGGCTTTGTAGTGGGTGGCGGGGCTGGCGGTGAGAAGTGGTGGCGACAGAGTACACGCCGTGCAGCCCAGCCAGGGCCCCGGTCCTTGGGCAGGGCTTGAGAAGCACATGCTTCTGGACGACGCTGCTGCCTGAGCGGGCTCGGATCCCTTGGGCAGGAACTGCGGACTTCCCAGCAGTCGCCATGACAGGACGGCTTGATCAAACGGGGCATCTCTGTCTCGCTTCCAATTAAGGATGAATAAACACTCCTGCGGGTCGTACTGACCCTCTGCTGGGACCTGTCAAACAGCTGGGCCAATAGAGACTCTCTCCCATGTCAGCCACAATTTGCCAGTCGATCACACATCTGGCACTCAGTGTAGTTGAACACGCATGTGCAGTGACATGTATCAGAGGATGTTTGACTGGCCATTGTTCATGTCAATCAAGTGACATCATGGTGAGGAGGATTATTCCCTGACGGCAATGTTTTAAATGTAATGTATTTGTATTTTTTTGAGTATTTAGTTTTGATGTCCCGCGGTTTATTGGGTAACATGATTGACGTAATGAGCACCCCTGCTCTAGAATACTGGAACCGCAAACTTAATATTTATCTAAAGTGAGCCCTTTCATCGAGTGTGTATTAGTAATGACTTGGACATTACTTTCTAACTTTGACCCTTTTTTTTCTCTCTTTCTGAAGATGCTTTTCTCCATCAACCCAGAGAGAGGGACCAGAGTGGACAAGGAGGGCAAATCTCGTCTCATCTTGAACCCAAGAGTCCTAACCTCAGCAACGGTCAGATTTTGAATGGAGAGGCGTGTAAACACTGTAAGCAACATTGCAAGCAGTTTAGTTTTAAGGTTTCTTTGTTCTTTGTTAATCTTTTGCAAAAAAAACTGATTACATAGTTTTCTGTTTTATGTGCTATATTTTTTAATAATGTTTTATTATCTACAAATGATAAACATTTGCTGTGTTTAGAGGCAAAAGGTTGGGTAAAATAAATGTATGTAAAGACGTCTTTGTATTGGAGTGATTCTTCACTTTGAATTTCGCTTCACAGTTAGCAGATATTTTGAAACTGGGTTACATTTTCAGTACATTTTGCTTCTTTTTAAGTCTTAGCAAATCTAATGACCAAATGTAATAGATTTCAACAAAAAAGTAAAACGTGCAAATATTTTTTTTATCAGGATTGTTGAGCAATGCTTTAAATTCATCAGTAAGATTAGGAAACACCTAAATTCAAATTTCCAAATTACATTTTATATTCTCTATTTGTAAAAAGTATCTTGGTTTCAAAAAAGGAATTAAACACAAGAGTATGTTACTGTGATTGCATTTTGCATGGAAAAAAAGGAAAATTTTGTTATTTTTACGAAAACAAATTGGCAGCAGTGGTTGCCAGAATAAAAATGTAGAAAATACGGTAAAAATGTAAACAACTTTACAGAACACTGTATAAATTTAATGTCATAATCTTGTAAATACAACAACACATCCCAGACTGTGAAACATCAGGTTGTTGTAATTAAGACATTATTTTATGTAAAACAAATGTTTATTGCCGTAATTTTTACCCATAATATTGGTCAAAATAACCTTAAAATTCAGTATTTTCTATAAAATATGACTGTTAGAATTACAGTATAGACCAGCAAATTTAAAAAAATTACCTGTAGGTTTTATCAGAAAATAATTTTTAAATTACAGCTTATTTACTTAAATTAAAACATTAAAGTATGTAATATTTACGGTGTGCATACTGTAAGGTTTGCATAGTCGATGTATTTTTTACAAGTTTATTCTGGCAACCACAGCTGCCAGTTTTTTTCTGTAAAAACTACTGAATTTTTTTTACAGTGTACTTAATTAACAAACTGTGCTGCAGGGCTCATTTAGCTGCTCTGCGGCTTTTTAAATATTTTACACAATCCTCAACAGGCACAGATTCTGTTTGTTTGTGTTTTGTTTTCCATTCATGTAACAGAAAAACCCAAGTGTTGCAGACTAACGCGACACACGGCATAAATCCCCAGAGTACGTACCAAATGTTGACAAAGCTTCCACGACAGCTTCTTCAGCTGTTGATTGTAAAACGACGTTTTTTGCACATTTATGCAGATTTAATTGCAGATCTCCAGACCTTTTGTTAAATTCAAGCTGCAACTATTTGCATATTCTGTTTTTTGGACCTGACTTTTTAAAAACCTGTTACAGAGAACTGTTAATGGTTTCCGGCTGTAGAAGTTGCTATATGAACAATAAACATGTAACAGGTGTCAATCGGTGTTTGTCGTGTTTCCTTGACTTTTAAACAGCTGCTCACGCTTCCACTCCTCCAAATGTGTTCCAGTTTGGCTCGATGTGTCCACATTTTGAACAGCAGATCCTCATTAGAAATTATTTAAGTTTGACATCCTCTCATTTTTCTTTTTTAGTTTTTTGGTGTCATGCGTTTCTATTTTTCCTTGCCCATTTAGTCTCCAACCAAAATTGATGACAAATTCCATGGAAAAACTGGTGTTATGGAAAATAAAATAAAAATCAAATCTCTCGAATATGGCTTAGGACAAAATAAATATTTCAGACAATCTGGACAACAATAGACAACAAAAATCCTGGAAATACAGATGAGGAATGAATGACTTCGGAGGCTCTTCCATAGTCTTTTCCCTTTTGAAGGGGTAAAATTTCATCTGGAGTTGATTCCCTGTTTTGATAAAAACAATACCTGGAAGTGTAAAAAGAAAAGCCAAAACATCCAGATCGGATTGTTTACAAGTGGATTTGGAAGCATGGCAGTGTTGTGGTTAACTCCCTTCTAAAAGCCATCGTTTTCTTGATTAAAGGAAGGATGCAGTTTGTGAAATACTCATATCTGTGTCTAAACTGATGAACTAAATGCTCTGGTTTTGATGCATTTTCTATATTGTTATGTGTCTGTAGCCCATTACGTTTCGAACAAGATGAAAGTCTCTGCCGAATGGTTGCATTTTGGCACAAACACGACTGCAGCTGTATTTGATGAGCAGCTTTCTGTGTGGATCGCTGTCCTTGTGGTCAAAAATGGCAGATTGCACTGTTTGCTTTAATTTCCAGCCCCTCAATCCCCCTGTGGTGATTCACAGGAAGCTGAATCATTAAGGCAACACTGACATCAGTCAGCAGGGATGATGAAAGACCGAATGTATTTCTAAAAACCATGAAGCCACACAGATGGTCTTCAGACAGACAGACAGCACAGAGTTTTACACGTTCAGTGATTATCAGCTGAGGTCAGAGTCACCATACTTCACAGCTGCACTGCAAACAGAGAATGTACTATACTGATGTTTGACTTCTTTAGTAAATAATGGATCTTCCTGAGCTTCACCTGCAGATCCCCTTTAGTCACAATTTCCTCCTATTTTCCACCATCATACATTTGTATGAAAAAAAATAAAAGATTACTTTGCTCAGCTGGCTTAATATTTTGAGTTTATGTTAGCATGGGTAAAGTTATAACCAGCTAATTTAATCTATTCTACCCCCTGCTAACATGTTTTAATATTTAACCCCTACAGTATATCCGGTAAACATTGCATTAGCAGGCCTTTATCATACAAAATCCACTTTTTTGAGGTATATTGTGATGTTGATTCATCACGAACAACAACCCCAAAGCGGTATTTTGCTCCATGTACGGATCTCTGAGCATTCCTCCAAATCCCTGCACTCTGAGCACCGGCCCCTCCCAATCAAGAACGTCTGGGCTCTCACATTGTGACTTCACAAAGAGGCAAACGGCCCCCTAGAAATTTCCCAGCAGTCTCCGCGAAAAATCCACTTGCAAATATACCACAAACAGACCACGAAGCATTGTGTTTGAGTAATTTTTAAGTAAAAAAAAGGGGTTAAATGTATGCTGTTTAAATAAACTATTGCCGTTTTCATTATCAAAACAGTGGAATTATAAATAATCAGAGTAAAATCCTCGTATTGATTAGACTTTCACCTCGTGAAATTGGTGGCGTCATTAAAAAAAAAAGCAGTGAGCATGGTGTGCGAATTGCTTTTAAAATCCATGCACTTGTTAGTCCCACACTATGTAGTTTATTGGTAGTTAGGGGTTGTCATGGTCTTTATATAAGCTTTGCATTGAGCTCATTTTAATTTTCTACACTTATAAAAAAAAAAGTATAATCTTAATCTTGTCCTCAATTGTTTTCAGCAAAGTTTAACACTTAATTATTAAAACAGATCATTCAATTAGTACAGATACTTCAATAGGAGTTACATAAAAGGTAAATGATGCAAAACCTTTATTTTGGTTGTTTTCACCCAAAAAAACAGTATCATGTTTCAGTAAATCATTAATTGAATACATTTTCTTTAAGAAAAGCAGCTTAAATTTAAAAACACAGCACCATCCGAGCCAGATTTACCTGTGATATTCAATCAGTGGCTGTGAATTATAGGTTGTTTGTTGGATTCATGAATTTAAGCTGCGATCAAACATGTAATTTTGACAACGGATTATTTGACTTGTGTGTTTGCTTTCAAACAGATGCTAAATTAAGGAACGTTTGGAGCAAAAAATGTTTTGATGAATATTTGCATCAATAAGCTAATCAGCAGAGTCTTAAAATAAAAAATGATATTTGTCCAAAGATGGACAAAATATTCCAACAGTCTTCTTTTATCAGCTGTTGGCACTTAATGCTCAACATATCTGATAACTCAGCAGCTTTATGCTGCGTTCAGTGAAATATTGATGAGATTCCTGCATAATTAAGAGCAGCAAGTTCAGTGAAAAACAATAAACTGGACTTTTTATGGAGGTTATAATCATTATGTTAAGAGATGATCAGCAAATTTCCTTTAATTTTTTTCTGGATTTATGCAAATGGAACACTTCTGCATATGTGTTATTCAAATGTAACTAATTCGAGAGTAAAAAAGAAAAAAAAGAAAACAGTGCTGTTATTTAAAAACTAAAGAAGGAATGCTTAAGGTTTAATGGAGAAAATGTGAAAAGAAGTGTTACTGTGATGAGAGATCTAGACTGAACGGCCATAAAGTCTTTTTGACTTTTAAGCAGCTGGATAAGATGAAGCATAAAGCTGTTAGGAATGAATTGGAGAGCTTTTTTTCACCTACTTTTAGGGGCAGTGAGGACAGTATCTGCTGAGACGACGTCGTATTTAGAGCAGGTTTCAGCTCTCATCCCTCCTCAGATGAAATGAAGCCCATTTTCTCAGCTGTGAGTCTCCCAGCGTGTTTGCTTCCTGCCATCAAATGTGGATCTGTGTTCACGGCGAGGTGAAATCAATAGGCTGCTGTTGTCTTTGCAGAGAGATCCATTCTGCAGTGTGGCACGCTCTGGGCAGACCAACAGGAGAGGCTGGACAAATCACCGATTCCTCCTCTTAAAACACACGACAGGTTTATTTGACTGGAAAGTATCCCTGACCCTGACTTAAGCCTCAGCTTCTCTGAGCATCTCGCTTTGCCTGCGTTGTGACAGACTCACGCATGCGCCCAAACACACAGCACACACTGCCCGCCTCGGGGCAAGTAGCATGTCTGCAGCGCACTAATGACCCTCTCTTTTCTCTGTCTGAAGGCCGGCCAGGCGCCCCGCTCGTGTCTCTGCCAATCAGCTGTCGGGATAAATTCACTCCTCCTCTTCCTCCAGTGCCTCCTGATGGGGAGCACATCAATCACAGGCCGAACTTTAATTACTTTGGGTTTGAGTTAATGAGGCAGCATTTAAACAGCGATATGAGTGCCGTGGAGCCTGACGCCTGGCGTGACAGCAGCTCTCAGTCCTCGTCAGATTTTGCCCCTTTTGCCTGCGATTACGTTGCCGAAAACTCTGTGAGATTGAATTTCTTAATTGGCTCTTTGACAGGTTCCCCTGCAAGTTCTGATAAGATCGGGACTGGAAAAAGACTTTGCTGGGAGTTAAGATAGCTTGACATTTGACGACACAGTAGTTTCCATCTGCTTTCACCTCTCACATTCAAAGCAGCTTAGAAAAAAAATGAACCTGAAAGGAGAGGGGCTCGTGAAAAACATCCCACACTTTCTGGCATCTCTGCTCTCCGTCTTTTGATGATCTAAGTTTCCTGTTCCAAAACTCACATTCATGCTTGAGTCATGATTGCATGGGGTGTGTGTGTGTGTGTGTGTGTGAGGGGGGGGGGGGGGGGGGGGGTTCTTTAATAAACATGCACACACATGTATCTACATAATCTTCATCTCTGTCTGAGCAGCTTTTAAGTGTGACTGCTTAGAAATCAATCAAATAAATCCCTGCAATCCGCCTCAGTTAATATATGAAGAACATGAATACATGAAAGATTTTATTAAAAGTTTTCAGCTTGCCGCTTCACACTGAAATGTTTGGCTTCATTGTCGGTAATAAAAGTTTACATTTTTTATTGACTAAACAAAACTTTAACAGAATTTTTAACAGGGAAGAAATGCTAAAATATTCTAAAATAATGTATTTACAATGTCCAGAGAAAAAAATAAAAAAAATAAAATAAAGACTTTAAATAATTATATTAAACCAAATATTATTATTATGTGTTGTAACCAGAGTTTTAAAGGGCTTTGAAGACACTAAATATACCAGTATCTTTTAAGACCCACTCCAATAAAAAATGTCTTTTTGGTGTTTTGAACATGTTCGTGTGGCATTTTTAGGATTTCTCTGGTGATGGATTACATAAATAAATAAGCTCAAAATAGCATTTCTGAGTTTTTATTTAAGTAAATTGTTTTGAATCAGGAGAAGCTAAAAAAAAGAAGTGCTGTTTCAGAAAAAGCTTAACGGGTAAGGGAAGGGGGGACGGGGTTGCTCTGCTCCAACGTTTCCACCCACAACTCAGAGGTGAATTTCTAATGATCTCCTGCCGCTCTGCAGAAACTATGTCCAACAAAACAACCGTTTTTTGTTTTTTTTTTAATTTTGGCTCAAAACGACATAAGTGAGGGTTAATGGCTGTTAATTCTGATTATGCACACTTTTAGGGCCATTTACCCGCTTATACCATGGTCACTTACAAAATAAATAAATATTCAACCAGTTTTAGTACTTTATTCTTGCTATTTTTTCGGTTTGGATCACTTTTTTTCACAAAAAGCGGATTCTTTGTTACGTGGTGTCACATTACAGTGTGACAACGCGCCGCTTAGCCGCCACGGACATTGATTACAGTGGCAAAGGAAAGCGATATCTATGCTGATGGTCACGACAGGTTAAATAAAGCATCAGTTCAGAGAGAAAGTTCACCTCTTACCGCCTGTTTTTTGATCCAAATGATGAAGCAAAAGGTTGTTTTAAAGAAGCCAGCGCAGTGATACAGAACATTTAACCTATGTGATCATCATTAAAAGACCACTGGGAACGCTTTGAAAATAGATCAACAGATAATCGTAGTTGGTCTGAGATTAGGTCAGCTGCATCACTTCAAAAAATTCAAACTATTATCCACTAAACTGACCGAACAACTCCTGAACATCTTTATGGGAAGAAAAGGGTTTTCAATATCGCTGATTTGAAGAGCCATTTTTTCAGCACACACACACACACGTCTCCTTTGGGCTTTGACAAACAAATAAATAAAAGAGCTGCCCTTACAGCCATGAAGCCCGTGCGTCACTCCTGCAGAACATTACAGCTCTCAGAGGAGCTTCTTCCAGTAATGACCTACCACGCTCCTCCACACCTCCAAGCTGGGATCAGTGAAGCAGGAAATAAGAAACACAACCTGCAGTGTGTGTCCCAAAAAAAGCAAAGCCTCTTCTTTTATCTTTCCTGTACCTCCCACTCTGCAGCCTTTACCTCCTTTACTTTGTTGTTGGTGCGATTTTTACAGCTCATTAAAAGGGAAAGACATTTTTGAACTCTTACAAAAAGGCTAATGTTAATTAAGAAAGTCCAAAAGACAGTGGAGAGCCACAGTGAGCTGAGTGGTAGAGTTTCAGACTCCATAAAAATAAAGTAAAGTCATAAAAGTACAGCTAGTTAGAGAAAACCCTTTTGATTGTACTGAATATTTTCTGCACTGAGGCACACTTGGCTAGCTCGTAGTGGCGTCAGACTGGGTTTTGTGACATGTACTTGTTACTGTATTAATCCGTTTTATTTTTTTTTTTTTTTTTTTACGAGGATGGGAGTTATTGTTAATACGTAAACGCAGCTAACGTTTTTAACAGGGATAACGCGTTACAAACAAGTTCTAGGTCGCGTCCGAATTCCCTCACTTCTCACTGTTCGGAGCACTAGATAAGCGCTTTCGCCATTTTTTGGGGATCTGCGAATTTACGGCTACTTCCCAATTCTCTCACTACTCCCTAACCACTAAAATAAAACCCCGATTTACTCGACCACCACACTCACTTTTTATTTTAAACAGCAAAATTGGCATTGCCAATTTCCTAAAGTAAAAGCTTAATAAATATGAACATTGTACGAAGAATATTGATAAATATGCTGCGTTCTGATGATAAAAACGTGGTTTATAAAAGTAAAATGGACACAACCTACAAGTCCAAAATCCAGTTTATGTTTAGTTTACTGCTGAAGTCAACCAGGAAGTTGTCAGAAGAACATTTTATTATGACTTTGTTTAAAGTGATAGATTTTTTCTTCCTGTTTTTATCGATTTGTTGATTCAAGTGTTCTGTTCTAATAAAGGTATAAATGATGGTGATCAAATATATATCATTTTAATTTTCATACATCCAGTAAAAATACGATATCACACATAATATGAAATAATAAGAATGGTTGATCTTGATCCGTGAGTAGAATCGGATCCACAGTCTTATGGCTCTGCTGCAATCTGGCTCTTTCACTTTGCTCCGCTTCCTTTTCTCATCAACCGTTGTGGCCATAACAAAGCCGACATGAGGCCAAACCACAGTCAAACACTAAATGTGTCGATCCTGAGCTTTGTTGGGCAGAAAACGTTCCAGTTCCTGTGAAGAGGATGATCACCTTTTGAAAAATAGGATCGGGAGGGGACAAAAAAAAAAGCTGACTGTCAAACATGTTGTGGTTTTTTTTCCCCAGTAATTAGGACCTGCACAATTTCAAGAAAAATGTACAAATAAGAGAACGAGACAATAGGACACATCGGACAGCGGGACACATGAAACAGGGAAACACTCTATGTTTAAATCTCTCTCATCCATGAAACCCAACCAGAAAATGAAATTATTGAAGGCTTTTAAAAGGTTTCTTGCTGCTGTCTGAAGCAGCTGCTGCCCTGCTGGGTTTCCAGGGACCCCTGCCCTCAATGGTATGATCCGTCTGGAATCTGAAATCACCTGATCCAGCTAATCTGTTGCTATTAGTTCAGCTGATTTTAAGATGCACCTCAAAAATTCAAGGTTGAATGAACTTCAAGCTGAATAAAAGCACAAAACATGAAAAAATTTGGCGTTTAAGGCTTTTAAAAAAAAAAACATTTGTCCACAAATGATATGTATCTGTGACTTTTGCATTCAAAAGTCACAGACGGGAACCTGTGGGAAATAAACACTTTTTAGCATTTTCTCAAAATAACACAGACCTCCTATTCAACTCAAAATAAATGATTCCCTTCATTTGCATTCAGCTCTGCAGTAAACCAGCCTGTTTATGTGTTCAATCGATTAATTACTAAGAGGCCGAGGGTTCTGCGCCGGCCGGCGGCGGCGGAGAGGACGACCATGAGAGCAGGAGGCGGGGTTTTTTTCTTTTCTGCCAAAAACAGAAGCCCAGATTCGAAGCCTTAGTCTGCCGTCAGCCACACATATTTGGCGCCACTTACTTTGGCGGCGTTACATAAGCTGTGAAAAGGGTTCAAGTGATGGAAGTGTGTTAGCTTCAAAACAAACATTCGCAGAACAATCTGAACTTAACGATAAAACAGTCGCCGGCTTTAAATTCAGGGCTGCAAGACGAAAGACTGATGAAAACCCATTAAAAAGTGCAGCATCAATCTTTCATGACGTGCAGCTAAATGGCCTTAGTTGTGTGTTTCGTTTTTTCATAAAGCACTTTATGAAATGCCAGTTTTTTATCCTGCTTCCTACCTTCCTGTCGTCTAATAAAAAGACCTCCAGGTTTTCGACTGCTCCCTCTCCTTTCACTAACATGGCTGAATGTCTCAGAGCCCTCTGTTCCAGCTGCACTTCATCTTTTCAAGGAGCCACACACTAATGGAGTGAAGTCAGTCATCTGAATACGTGCACTCACAGAAATGCTGCTGATTTACTCACGCAAGTGAAGCCCACAGCTGAGTGGACAAAAAATGTTTTTTAATACGCTTTGTGTTCTCTCCTTTTTTGACACACACACACACACACAAAAAAGAGGCTTTATAGGATGTAGAGTTGAGGGTCTGAGCGGATGGACCCTCCACAACACATCAATGAATAGTTTAATCCCTTAGTCACACCTTACAGGTGGACAAAGGCTGTCTCCAGGTGAATAACGGACAAATCTGTAGGAAATTTGAAGATACGACAAGTTAAGGGTGTAATCAGACTGAAACAGTCTGTTGGTCTGAACTGAGTCCACTTAATTTGGTCCGGATTGAGTCCTGAACCTTGCGTTCGGTCTGTATTCAGACTGCCTTTATCCGGACATTTCTGTTTCGAACCAAAGCATTTAAACAAAACCACATGACTAAAGATCTCTTCAGTCATTGGTCAGGAATTATGAGGGCAAGAATAACCAAAGTCCTAAGCTTCGCACTCTTTGTCAGGATAGTTCACTTCAAAGTGTATATTTTTTGACCACCTTTGAATGTCTGTATCATTGACAGTAAAATATAAACTGGGGTAAACACCCCCCCCCCCACACACACACACACATTCCAGACAAGAAGTATCGGCTAGGCCCGAAAAGCCAAATAAACAGCGATTACTCTGTGATTGTGTTCTTTAGAATAACCTTTAGAATTACCGAGTCTGGTACATATCCCGATACGCGTCCAACCATATATAAAGGGATATTCTACTGGAACACATTTTCTTTTTTTTATTGTCTTTCTTTAATGTGGCTAAGATGCTTTATTTCTCCCATGGGGAACTAAACACAGATTTTACCGCTCATTGCCACGATGTTGGCTTTTTGTCAGAGCGTTGTACACATCACTCTGATCCATCACGTCCATGAACTAGAATCTATTGCTGTGAAGTTCTGCAGAACTTTGGCCCGCTTTGCCGACAGCCCGGGCATTAGCCGCTGTGCAGCGGCAGTGCTTCGTTCGTTCTCATCAGAGCCACTAAAAAGCTCAGCAATCCGCAATTTTATATGACACTGGCAGCAGCATGGCTCAGAGTTTCGGTTCGGTACCCATCCCAGGTAAAAACTAAGTAGTTCATGTCTCATAACAGCAAAACAAGCTGCTTCATTGAGATCTCATTGTTTTGTGCGTGTAGAGCTGCTCAAAGAGGCTCTGTGTGCTTTACCGCCAACTAGTGGTCAAGGGTTTAAGTGAAAAACAAGAGTCAGCCTCTGAAGGACGCTCATAAATAATTAAATACATATCGTCCTGACAGCATTTGAAATCGATACAGATATCACTAAATGGCATATCATGATATTTCCGCCGCATTTATTTGTTCCTACACCTCTAGTTGGAAGCATTTGATTGACAGATTCTCTCGAGTCTGCTTTCAGTGGTAGGGGTGGGGCCTTCCAACAAACCCACTCCTGATTGAAGAGAGTGGCTACCATAGAAACGTAGACGGGCCAATCACAGCTCACTGAGGACGTCTGGCTCTAACGTGGCAAAGGACATATCGCTGGGACATGGGGAATGAATTGACTCCATTTGGTTGGCACAGTAAGCAAGGCATTTCCTAGGGGTGACGTCTCACGCGATTGGTCCAGTTACATTTTATACGGTCAACAGTCGTATCAACATCAGGTACAACACTGTTTACTTGCTACTTTGGTACAGTGGAGGCATGCTGGTAGGCGGTTACTGAGGAGACGACGGCTAAGAAAATGTGTTGATAAGTGTTTATTACATATAGATTGTTGGGAAAACAGTGTGAGAAGGAATGTGTATCACGTTAGAAGTTGTTTTAATGAGCCTTCGTTTATCCAACCTACTTTTAGTGAGTCGCTGTGTCTTATTGCTGCTCCACAAATGCGCCACCTTCTTACTCTGTTTACTTCCCTAATGCCCGGCTTCTGTGGCCACTTTGGTCTAGTTGTTCTGCTTCGTGCACGGAGCTTATATAGACTGAGGGAACTCAGAGCAAACCGGAGCTCAATCTGATTGGAAACAAACCAAGACCTCCTCAAAAGATGGGTTCGAGAGTGTTTCCTGGTCCTGGACAAGGTTCCGTTTGGGTGTATTCAGACTGAAAAGTTGTTCCGGATCATCAGGGGGAAATAAACTCTGAAAATATGAGTTTCTTACATCAGACCTGGAAGGCGTGGAGACTTGGCCACATTTGTTTACTTCATAAAGACCACTTTCAGTTTCACATATTGGCCTTCACACAATAAGGCAAAATAGTCACACCTTTTAAGTAAACAGCAGGATGTAAATTAATAAAGCTTCACAAAAAAACAATTCTGATTTCCCCTTACAACCACAGGCAATGTAGCTCAAATTATCAGTAAAAATGAAAAGAAAGCAGGTGTTTCCATCAAATCCACCATGGCTTGTACAAAAACTGAAAGCTAAATAATGGAAAGACTTGACAAGATTCAACAATGTTGATTGAGAACACATTTGGACAAAAACAAGCCAGAGAGCAAACATCATGACATCTCCAACCAGGAGAAGGAAACTCTTCAGTTTCAACAAAGAACCTCTCTTAGACAAACATGTCGAGCAGCAGACATTTCAAGTAGAACAAGTCTCAAGTGTGGACGTCACAAACCGCATGAAAAGTATCAAATCTATTTGCTTGGAAGGAAGTGACATCAGTGGAAGGAAGGATCCGGGTCATGTGAGGGGAAAAGTGAAACGCTCTGAAGGATTAACTCCAGACAGTTGGAATTTCTTTCAGTTTCTTTGTTCAATATTATCAAATGCTCTGCTTAACATCATCAGAAATCACAAGAAAGACCAACAATCAAGCAGTCGCTGCTCACAATTACAGGAAAAAACGTTATTAACAAAATGATACTGACCTGCAATAAATGGAGAAATATCTGAACTTTTCCTAACTATTAATGCTAAATTGACATTAGTAGACCTTCAGTACCATTTAGGTAGATTTTAGTTTCCATGCAAAGAAATATTTAAAAATATTTATTTTCCCTTAAAATTAGTTACAATGTGATTTATTTGCTTTTATGGGATTTCTTCATGTATTTAAATCTCCATTTGTGTATTCTGTGTTGTGACAGCGGATTTGGTCTTGTGAAATACATTTGGCTCCGTTTTTAAGACAAGAAGTGGCCCTGAGGAGATTTCTCTGGACCTCATAGGCCCTTTCAGCATTTGTCATGGATGCTCATTGTTGGAGCCATTTAAACATCCCGCAACGGTGTTTACTGGATTTGCAAAAGAAGAGGTCAACTTAGGAGCCCAGCAGTTCCATTGGCTGAGATGTATGACGTAGCCAGACGTGCATTGTTTTCGTTAGTTTTGTGAAGCTACAGAGCGAGAGAGCGCACTAGTTTTTGACCGTACTTTAAAGTTCTTATGTTTATATGTTTTTGTATTCACATTTTTTGTAAATACAAGTGAACATCTGAAAACGAAGAACTTGGACTGTGGAAGTTCATTTAAGAAGGACGCGTCAACTATAAGCTCTGACTCCATAGCTTAACTCTATAACTAATGTTGTTTTAACTCCAAAGACAGAGCTTACATATTAAAATATAAATACATTAATCGTTAAGAACTGGATGGAAAATGTATTTTGCCAACATGACTGCGGATACACTTCTAACTGAAACCGGTTAACAGCGTTTAGAATTGATTAAATTTAGATTAAATGCAAAAGTGGTTTAAGAAATATGTGTACAAGACATTTTGAAAATATGGATGGGGACAGAACATTTTAAGAAACTGTAAATGCTAAAGATGAATAAATTACCCAAATAAGTACTATAATATTGCATCATACTGATACGAAACAGAACCAATATTGCTAAAATAAAGGCCATTTATTTAGCAAAGATCCAACAAGTTGAATAGATAAATTCAAGGGAATAAACAGCTCCACTGTTAAACACAGACAACATCTTTGTCCACGTTTTGTTAGCCACCAATTTTCCACATCGCATTAAGCATAGGTTCCTAGTAGTGTGGAGAACTAATACACACTGATACACACTCACACACGGATGAATGCATCAGGGGATGGAAGAGGTTAAGTGTCTACTCCAAGGAAACATCCACACGGAGCCTGCCAACAGCAGGAATCAAACCACTATCGATGCGGCTGAGGGTCCATCACCTGCAGCAATGAAAAAGGCAGAATTGGCTGCTGCAATCCCTCTGTGCAAATCAGAAAAAACCTCTGTATTGGCTTTAAATATATTGGCTCCAAAATTCCAGACAAAAATGAATTATTTTTATTGTATATTTCTTGGTTTCTGAAGCAAAAGTGTGAGGACTACATTTATTTAAAAAAAAAAACAACAATGTTTGATGTCATCTTTGCTATAACGGATGGGAACTTAGGAAAACAGGCTTCAGGTTGGGGAAAAAGGCTACAAGACAATAATAAAACGTTTTGTAATTTACCAAGAATATATTCATCAGTTTTCTTTGGTTGTATTTTATTTATTTTGACTTCTCAGATGATTATATTTAAAATAAAAAAGGTTGGACGAGCAGAAGCAAATCTTCCACCCACCACTGAAAGGAAATCTAGACGTGGTCACAACCTAAAACCACAGAGTTGTCAATTCAAAATCTAATGAGAAAAAATCAACAGAGGAGCTGAAGAGAGAAACTTTGAACGGATGTTTACCCAGAACGGTCGAGTCCTGCACGAAATGGGTTGGATGATGCGCTCGTCGGTTTTTGAGATCCTGCTATGACTCCCTTTTGTGAAAAAAAAAAAAAAACTTTACAAGTCTGTCATCTGATGACATAAAAGTCCTAAATGACCAATTTTAGGATGACGCTGTTGGGATTCTTCAGACTATAACTGTGACGGATCGTCATGCGAGGTGATCACGTTCACACATGGATTAGCCGACCACATCAAGCCCCCAGATGGAGTCCTGCTGATGAGCTGGAGAACACCTCGTCACGGGAGCCTGACTCCCCAATCGTCGATACAAAGGGCTGATGAAAAATTACTGCAACTGTGGATGGGAATGAATGCGAAGAAAGTGAATTTGCCTATAAAAACAAGACCAAAGAAAACCCACCCAGTAATCAAAGCTCTTTGTGGTTCAATCCAATATTCATGTGGGGTGCAGTCTTTGATTATGTAAAGGGGGTTTAAAGTTTTAAAAGGAAGCAAATCCTTCGTTTACTAATTTTGACAACTTCTTTGGTAACGGGGAAAAGAAGACAGACAAACATATAAAAAAAATGCAAAAAAAAAGATTTAAAAACGATGAAAGACTATGGTGTCGGCATGAAGTATAACGTAAAAAAAACCTTCATGGCTAAATGAAAAAATCATTATTACGACTTGTTTCCATACAACCTATTTTTATGTTGATAGTTAATTCATTGGCTCTCCCAGCCGTTCTTTTGTTTTCTGTACGGCTAACCACCTGAAAACATAGTGCAGTTACACCAGCTGCCCATTTGGGGGCGGCATAGAATTACATGAGAACTAGCTAGGAAGAAAAAATGCAAAAGGACGAATGAGTGACACTAGTTTTTTTTTTCTTTTAACTTAGATAAAAGCACCTCGTCTTCCGCACAACCTCACTTTTACAATATAATATCTCACCTTAAGTAAAATCCTAACTTTTCAGATTTTTGGGGCTAATTTGACCCATTCTTAGCGGTTGACTTTGGTGAATTTGTGCCCATGCTGTCACTGAAGTGCATCAGAGTCTGCTCCAGGGTTCGAGTGAATGGAGCTCTGGTTCACAGCTGGATCGGGGTTCAGCTAAGCTCCTGCTCAGACAGAAGTGAAGCGGACTACCATCCATTTATCCATTTTCCAAACCCGCTGAATCCTTTATGAGATCACGGGAAAGCTGGAGCCTTTTCCAGCTATTCCGTGAAGGTCGCAAGTCCATCGCAGATGGACCTGGACTAAGCAAATTAAAGCTCAGCTAAAGTCACGTTATTTGTCACACATCTAGGTGTTTGAAATGTTTTGTCTGCATTTTCCTCATCTCTTGGGGAAGCTGTGATCTCATAGGGAACCGTTTGGTGATTTAACCCCCAAATCCAACCGGTTAAATTTGAGTGCCAAGCAGGCAGTCATTAGATCCCATTTTAAGGGTCTTTGGTACGACTCGCCCATTGATTTGAACCCACAACCATCCAGTCTCAGGGCAGACACTCTACCATAAGGCCGCTAAGTTAAATGAACACAGATCAAATTCTGTGAATACATCGACATGGTCTACATACTTGTTATGGCGGGAAAACAGCCCCTATCCTGTATGTCAGGTTAAGTGTGTCAACTACTACTACTCTTATTTTAATCAATTTCTTCACACATAAACTTTTAAGGAGGTTTGGGGAAGCAAATTAAATTAGTTTCTATTTTTGAACATATTTGTCTTCACATTTGATACTCTTTTCTATACATCTACAAAGAACATTTTTGATTGATTATTTGGCCAATATTATTGCTGTGCTACCTTTCTTTTCATCCTGAAAAAAGACACGATGTGCGCAAACCAAGCTGGTCAATTAAATAAAACTTTAATTAAGATGGGAACACTTTCAAATGTGTGCTCATTCACTCCATGTTTAAGATCAAGAGGCTAATTCTCTTAGACGGTGGTTCAGTCTATCATCGCCATCACAGATGTGAGCGTTCTTTCATCTAGAATAGAGGCGACTCCTGGATTTCACTTTCAACAATCTTCTTCTCAACGGATCCATTTCTCTCAACGCAGCCACCAAATTACATTTCTGCACTTCAGTTTTTTTCCCTCCACCCACATGTGAAGGGTTTCTGTGTGGATAGGTTTCTTTTTCGATTGAATGATGGCGTGATATTTCTCCAAGGCCAAGCGGGGCTTGCTTGCCAAATGGACACGAAGGGGTCCAATCATTTGAACGTACATTTTGATTTCTGAATTTCATGTAGCATTGTTTTCTACCTTGTCTTTAATGATTTTTTTTTTTTGCATCCTCCCTTTTTCTTATGATGGCCTTTTGGACTTTCTGCCCTTAAGTACTTTACCTTAGCTCCCTTTTCTTTTCATGCCTGATTCTTTACCACTGATTGTCCATCTGGGTCCACAACTACAAGTAAAACATAAAAAACGATGGATTATCTTTTCAGCTCTTGTTGGAAAAAAACTACCTTTTACTCAACCCTTTAACACCTGAACTTTAGCTCCAAGGTTGATGTTCCTTGTATTACCGTAACTGTTCAACCAATTACATAATTAGCATAATAGCAACAGTTTCGGAAGGGGAGGAAAGCGGCTCTGCGCTGATATCCAACACTTTACAACTGTTTACGCAATCAACGTCAACCGGCTAACTGTGACGCCGAGAAAGAAAAGCAGCTTTACCCCATTATGCAACACTTTATTAGCTGAAATTACGTTCATCTGCATAAATAGTTGAAAAGTTACTTGTTTTATTTTGCTGTTGCTGTTATAACAGCTTCCGTGTCAAAGGGTTATCACCGAAGCCGTTAACGGCTTCGGTGATAACCCTTTGACACAGAAGCTTTGGCTCCAGTTTTTTTTTACATTCTTTCAAATACCTTCAGCAACAACGACACGCCAGCGGATTCTAAGGTAGATGAAGGCAGCCTCGTGCTGATATGCAGCAATCAATGTAAATCTGCGGACTCTGCTGCGGAGGAAAGCGGCTTTTGCGTCGCTGTGCAACACTTTGCATTGGTACTGTGTTGCATATCGGCACAAAGCCGAAAGAAAAGCTGTTTTTTCTCTGAATCTGAATCAGTTGATTCAGATTGATCGCAGTCGAGAAGTTACGGTAATTGCTTGAATGCTATAAATCCTTCAATCCATTGTTTTCCTGTTTCTCTGTCTTTATCATAGTATCCTCCGCCATTTTTTGGCGCTTAACTCTTAAACATTCAACTATTAAAATGTTCAGCTCTTTCAGCATTTTCCACCAATAACTTTTGGTCCTTCAAATCCTTGGTTTGATACCCGGCACTGGCATTTTTCACAACAAATCTTTCTTGTTATTGTGCTGTTTTTACTTTATTTATGGTCAACTTTGATCATTTATCTCTCTCTCTTTCTCTCTAGATATATAGATATAGATAAGTGGAACCAACAATGCTAGATGTGGTCACATGATCTGTCAGTTTGTAGGGATGCCACTCTTTTTAGCGCCATTGTCGTCACCGTCTTGACAAGATATGATGTCACCAAACCCAGATATTATCCATCTCCAGTGAGACCATTTTATTATTTGTACATTCAAGTCCTCCTGGATATCAAATCTAACCACCGAGATGAAAAATAGACTCTAACCAGACTCTAGAAACCAAGATTTTGCTGTTGAATTATTCATTTTCCCTTTGGTTCCGGATAAAGTATTTTTGAATTATTTTAACCACTATTCATGTAAAAGTCAATGAATCTGACACAATGAGAAGCAGCTGGTGATACGCCTGCCCTATTAGTTCATACGTGTGCATGTACGCGCATGCAAGCCCACTCCCCCCCCCTCTCACTTGTCACGTCCGGTAGATGCAAAGTCCTAATGCCGCGTGACTGCTCTTCCCATGCAGGGTTCCCCTGGATAAACCCTGCAGCCTGCTTGCAGAGAACCGAGGGAATTCCTGCCATCGCTATTAGATCCCCAGCCTGTGTGCTCAGTTGAGACTATGATAAAATAGCCTCAGCAGATGAAGCCAAAATGAACCAACTTAGACAACAACAATGACAAATTACTGTTTGTGGTTTGTTGTTCATGGAAAAAAATAACAATTAAGGACATCTGCATGGCTTTTGAGGGTTCCATTATACACTAAAAAAAACCCATTTGTGGCTCATTACATCTACATTTAGTCTGATACACGGCTATTTCGTCGGTCACACATCCACAATCCATCTTCTTTGCTTAAGTAGCCACTTTGGTGCGACGCCAGCTCAGTCTGGATGCTCTACAGCCCACAGGAGAGAAGGTGAAAGGACATTTTCTGCCTTCAGATCACTAAAGCTGCTAAAAGGGAACCTTTGGGGCCCAGCGTTGGCCCCAACATCCACCAGAAATCAAGGATTATTGGTGCACATATTCTCACTATTTTTATAGTGACTAGAATAGGAATCCGTTGGAATTCCGTTAAGAGCTACAGTAGTTGGCGGAGTAGGTCATTTTGCTGTCGCCGCAGACAGCGCCGGCGTTAAACATGTGGGAATGACATTGGAGTGATGGGAATTGCGTAAACCAGCTGCGCTGCTATGCAAGACTTTAACCACGTAAAGCATCAGAATCCGCTTAAATGACTTCCAAGAAATGAGAAAAGCAGAATCTTTGGTGCATATCGTCTCACTTGGAGGACAAACCATTCATTCAAATGAATTTGAGGGAAAGAATAAGCATCTACTTTTCTGAATATATTTTGGATTTTTTGGTGTGGAGCGGCCCCATTATTGACTAAAATTTTGAAATATTTATTCTATTTTTCTTTTTATTACTAAATGTATTTCTTTCCTTAACTTTTTACTGATGGAAGAACATGCAGAAACTTGACCTATGGCCGTTTTTTGTTTAAGAACAGCTGATGCAGTGAAGGAATCAAATGAGGTCAGCTTGTTGTGTCATCATCACAGCCTGCATCCCTGAGACCTTGTCTGTCTGTCTGTCTGTCTGTCCGTCTGTCTGTCTGTCACCTCCACAGAAAAGGCTGGTCATCCCCCCAGAATCCCCGGGATATCCTGGAGAATCCACAGGCAAGGTCAGCATTTTAGGGGGAGCCACATCCGCATCTAAGTGCTCCCTCTTTCGCCTTAAGATGATTCTGGAGAGCCGTGGAAAACTGCGGGTCCGGTCGGAAGTTCCGATGATCGGAGCAGGTGATTCCTCCGCGGAGGCGGCAGGAAGAGAGGGGTTTTTGCTGCATTGCACCTGTTCCACACGCGCCTAACTTTAATGGGAAGTGGACCGACTCGGTCCCGGGGATCCGCGACGACACAGGGAGCGGAACCACCCGGAGGGGGGTCGGCGGTCTTACCTGGTGGCGGGGAGGGACGAAGGAAAGCAGGAGGGGAGAAGCGGAGTCAGACCCGGAGCCCGCGGTCCGTGCGTGCGCCTCAGCGCCGTCTGACAGCCAGCCTCAGCGGCAGGGTGTTCCCGACAGGAGGGGGGCGTGGCGTGTGTGTGAGAGCACGGCACGCGCGCGGATGCACTCGCACGCGCGCGCGCGCCTATTTTCCTGCCACTGCGACAGTTGTGTCTGCTTTTTCACTGTTCCAGCTGCGCGGAGGGAGCCCCGGCGGTCGCAGGGACAGCCCGCCTCTGAGCTCTGGATTTCCCCGATGACATCCTCTGGGAACCCGAACTGCCTGCTCAGCTGCGGAAACTAAGGCTGCATGGATGATACAGTACATTAAAATAAAATACAAATAGTGGAATGCACAATTAATCAGTAGAATGGAAATGTGTTGAATTAATTAAATGGAAATTTAATTTTGGATGCATATTTATCTTGAAAATATTTGCATACTACTATGCTCCCTTCTTAAATTGCACATTTGCAATGAAAAAGCTACGAGACACAAATTTATCGCATTATTAAAAGTGTAACATATGTGATTTGGCAGCTAAAAGCTGGAAACCCATCAAAAATATTTAATGTTCTGCACTTATGGTAGAACACAACATAATCCAACTTTATTTATGTTTTTTTTAAACGTGTATTTAGTTGCTCTTAAGTTTTACAATTTTATGTGAATACATATATATAGTTAAGTTAACCTAATTTCATGTTTAAGATTAGTTTATTTCTGTGGTACTTTTTTATTCTAAAAAAAAAAAAAAAAGAAAGCATAAATTAAAGGTTGCCAATAACTATATTCAAAGCCAAAAGTTTACTTTAAAATAAATTGTATTATAATTTGTTTCCATAACTTCAACAACAACAGTAATAATTATTATATTTGAATACTAAGCACACATTTATTGACTATTTATTTAATCAGTTATTCTTAACTATACAAGAGTTTTTTTTTCCTTCACGTGACTTTTGTTTTTGCCTAATGACAGAAAACATCCCAGAAAGATTCCAAAGAGACAAAAAAAATGCAACAATTATATGTTAGTAAGAAGTTAAGAAGTTGGTTAGATGTTTTCCATATCAGTATTATTTTATTTATACCCGGGTCTGCAGCAACAACCCTCTCGCTTTAACCTGTAGTGTCTAAGTATGACCACATGGAGGCAGTATAACATTACTCAACCACCCGGCTTGGAGTGAAACGTCACTTCCGTTTCCCTTAAAAAAATAAATAATCAGAAGAAGAGCTGAATATTGCCTGCAAAAGTCAGTTTGACACAAAGGGGAAACAAAGGCGCGTTTATCTTTGCCCATTGCGATGGAGGAGTACAACTCTGGAGATGATGTAAGTCTTTCGAAATCTGTCGTTTTGGCGTAAAAGCTTTCGAAATTGCGATTTTGCTTTTGTTTGACGTTAACTAATCAAGCTAGCTACTGTTGCTTAGCATTTGCCATACTGAGGGTGTGGTCTGAATACCGAATATAATCACGTTTTTTTTTACATTCTTTACTTTAAAAACACATGTGTTTAACTCACGAGATAGGTAATTTAATATGAGAGCTTAGTATTTGGGACGCAATAATGAAACTTTGTGTAAACAAGTGATGGACAAAGAGGTGTCACAAACGATATATTTTGCTGAGGCACAAAAAAGAGGAACTTCTTTTTATCTCAACAAGATTTGTAGCCGTTTTTTAAAAACTAATTACATTTTGAGTGTACTAAAGATTTACTTAACACCCTTTCAAACCATTTAATTACAAAGTATTTGAAAAGAACAGACAGATATTTTAATGTAGTTCGAATTATTTCCAATAATCACTTAAAATCTCTTTTTAAGTAACTTTTTTTTACTGAGTAAATACTTAAAAATAGCATATATAAAAATCTCTTTGTGTAAAAAGAATAAACAGATTATGTTAAAAATGCAACTAAACTAAATATATTATAAAATAATAATAAAAAAGGAATAAACAAATCCTTTTACAGAGAATTGTAAACACAAAATAAAATAGCGTAAAAATAATCACATTTCTTTAAAAACTCTATTTTACTATGATGAAAGGATATATTCAGGTCTCACTGGTATTAATATTGTGATTTATATTTTTATTACATTCTATTTATCTTTAATATTAGTATGGAGTAGAAACATGCACCATCATTTTTTCTATTCTAGTTCAATCCCATTTCTACAGTCTTTTACAGTCTACAGCTTTTTTTTGTTTATTTCTTATTCTGTTTTTTTTATGTTTTGTGCACATCTTTTATAGCTTCTTCAATATTATAGTGTTTGTTAAAGTGCAGTTGTGTTCAGCTGCTTTTATATTAAAAAAGAATCGAAAGAGGTTCTTATTCTTAAACGATTTTCCAAAACTGAGTAAAATCTGTCATGAATTAAAAACCAAGAACTACATAATACTAACTCTTGTGTTATTTGTGTATCTTCATTTTCTTCTAGAAAGTTGTGTGTGAGCAGAATGACTGTAAACAGATGTTTATTAGCATTCACTCTATTTTCCATCATTATTTCTGCTCACATGCATACATGTTTGACCAAATTCAACAAATGATTCATTTTATTTTCCAATCCATCCTGCAGGTCCTGTTCAACACTGACGAGAACAGTGCTTTAGTCAAAGAGGTATGTTGACATTCACACACACACACACAACAATCCATGTATGTATTTTTTCTCCATCTTGCTGTTGTTTTGCTCCGTCTCAGTGCATCGAGGGCGTCATTGGTGGCGCCGACTACGACCACAGTAAAGTCAACCAGTGGACGGCCGGCATAGTGGAGAATTCGCTGACCCACCTGGTCAAACAGGGGCGGGCGTTTAAATTCATCGGTGAGTGAGTTGCGTGACCCGCTGCCCCTAACGTCCTGCAGCTGAACGCGCACGTCGAACTGTGCTTTGCGTTCTCTGTTGCAGTAAACTGCGCCATCATGCAGAAAAGCGGCGCCGGGCTCCACACAGCTAACTCCTGCTACTGGGACACCACGACCGACGGTAGGGGTCAGCTGGGAGGTGGTGTGATTGGAACATTTTTGGAAAATGTCATATTACATCTAAAAAACCCAACATATCTTTAATTGAGCACCTGGCTGGTGTTCAATTAATTGTGAAATGTACCTATTTTTTTCCATTAATAAATGCAGTAGACCCATAACCTTTTTTGTGCATGTGGTTGCTAGATTATTAAGGCAACACTCACATGGCTGTCGTGTTAGTTTAAAGCCATATTGTTAAGACCCACATCAATGAAAATAGTGTTTTTTGGTGTTTTTAACACGTCCCGCCCTACAGCTCAGAGGCGAATTTCTAATAAGCGACTGCCGCTCTGCAGAACCTACGTCCTAGAACACAACAGTTTTTTTTTTATTTTGGCAAAAGCTGCATAATCATAATTAAAAGACCACTTTTACAATAGATCAAAAGATGATCATGCAGAGTTATTTTTTTAATCCTTACAAATTGAATGAAGAGTTTTTTTGCTTAAACCAAGAAACAGTCCGTCGATTCATCTGAAGATGTGAAATTAACCATAAACTGCATCTTCTTTTAGAGCTGAAGCGCTTCAGAGTCCCATTCTTCTTCCCCTCCTGAGGGATGCTTCCACACATTTAAGCAGCAACTAACCAAACTGGTAAAAGCTCTTAGCATTAGGAATACGAGCGAGGTGGATTAAAAAGGAAATGGTGCCAAAATCAGGGATATGTGATGAATGGGGCTTTCATTTAGCCTTTAAAGATGCTACTGTTGCTCACAGGTTTGATAATAATATATATATTATTTTATGGGCCAAAGAGAATAATCAGGACTCCTCACTTGAAGAAAAAAAAAAAAAAAAGAACCACAATGTTGCTCAGTGTGCTGTAAAAAGCTGTGCCTTCTTTCTGTGACGCGTTAAAAGTGTCATAGCAAGTGTTGCATCACCAACAACATCCTGCAACATGACACCATTGAGCTGCGACTTTTGAAGCAGGTTGACCTCTGACTGTCAGGTTGACCTCTGAGTGTCAGGTTGACCTCTGACTGTCAGGTTGACCTCTGACTGTCCTTTCAGGGAGCTGCACCGTCAGGTGGGAGAACCGCACCATGTACTGCATTGTCAGCGTGTTTGCCGTGGCGCTGTGAGGGCACCGCCCACCTCAGAACTTCACAGCTTTCCGCACGCACATGACAGAAACATCCAGAGTTGTTTTCATGGACCACAGTTGGGTTGGGGTCTCGGTTCTGATGACTGACCTCTGAAATGTGACAGACGCGATCTGATAATTGTAATCAGCCTGCCAGCAAACATCTGAGGACCCAATACCTGCAACAATACAAAACACTCATATCCATTTAGCTGGACTTCCTGTTTACTGTTTAGTAGCCGGCGTTTGCATGTTGTTTATTTGTGCAGTCATCGTAAATGTACCGATATCAAAGCTTTAAATGTAGAGGAAAGAACTTAGGACTGAACTCTCTTTTAGAGAATTTACGTTTATTCAAAGACTTTCATTATTTCTGTTGTTTTACATTTGTTTTGTGTGTAATAATCCTTTTAAATGTCTTTTATTTATAAGCTTTAATAAACCAGTTTATTCATTCCTGTTGATAATTGTTTTTATTCTGAAAAACCTGCAGTTCAGTCGATTTTCCACTAGATGGCAGCACCAGAAAATACAAAGTGAAAAAAAAACAAGAAACTTTCAACATATAAATATATATATTTATTTCTGTTCTAAACACTTTTTCCTGATGGAAAATCCTTTCTTCAATGTCCTCTGTTGGTGTTTAGATAATTATCTATCATCCCAACATGCATGTTTTTGGACTGACAGCAGAAGCCAATAAATACACCACTGACTGTGCAACTTTAAACCAGAAGGTTTGTGTTCATTCGTTTAATGTAAAATAAGTGTTACTCAGTTGTAGGATCAGCAAAGGGCAGTGCTGTGATCTGAAAAAAGGCTGCTGCTAATAAAGTGCAAACATCACATTTTCTCTGTCAAGCAAATGAACAGTTTAAAAGATACACTTTTTTTAAAGATTTCTTTTTTTTTTTAAATTAAAAGCAATTCTTTGTGGGATCCATTGACCCTATAGGAGAACTGGACTGAACGACCCCCTCCTCTCTCGCGTTCCAAACAGGAAGAACCTGCTGGCTCCCAAAATCCCACAGACTTCTATTGAGAAGTAAACAGCTGTTACTCAGAATAACCATTCTTGCTCTGCTAGCTTTTCTTTTTTCATGGTCTTGCTTATCCCATTTTTTTTAATGCTATTTTTTTCAGTTAAGTTATAAACTGACCAATCAGATGCCTCAGTAAAAGGACGTGATGTCACATCGCACGTTCAAAATGTTTGATTTACAGATGGCCTTTAAGTGGTAGGGGTGTGAACTTCCAACAAGCTCTCTCCGGATTGGTGAGAGGTTGCCATAGAAATATTGACTCAGATCAGCTTGGACCAATCACTGCTTACTAACGTCCGTACTGTGAAAAAATGGCGACTTATTAACGTCTTTTAGTTGAAACTGTTAGTCATATTCTACGGGTGACGTCGCACCCGCTCGGTCCAGTTCTCATATACCGTCAATGGTTCAAACTGGTAACGCCAGCAGCGTTAGCAAAGCATTTCACATCACTGAGGCATGGCATATCTGTACCCAAAAGACATTTCATTCCTTTGTTTATGGTTGTAAACGTGCAGAAAGTGTTTGAGCTTTGTGGGACACGCCTATGCTTGCCGGGACTTGTGACCCAACAGACTTCAGCCTCTTGTGGACGAAAAAAGAGCAAAAGCGCAACAGCAGCATCTGTTCATTTTTTAAAGCTCTTATCGAGGATTGAAACAAAGAAAAAAAACATTGCTTTCAGCCATAAAACTGGCGATGAGGGTCATTCCCCCTGGTTTTGAACCATCAGACAACGTCTGACACACCAAATATACAATCATTTGAGAAGTTCAGGCGCACGGCTCCTTGCGGTTAATGATGCAGCATATGGAGTTTATGGGTTTATTACTGGAGGCTGCAGCATGAGAGGTTAACCAATGATGGGCGAGCACTTCCTCCACGCATTGAGGGACTCCTGTGTGCTTGGTGTGTCCGGATTCACGTGGCACTTTGAAGGTATGGATGATTTCTGAATGGCACGTGAGGTCAGCTGGTGGTTAGCCTTTCAACACCGGAGAACACCTAAAGAACAGCCGCTCTCTGGCACACCTTAACTCTTCTGCTGATTCTGTTGCAGAGGAAAGCAGATTTTCACATCAGTCCTGCACCTTTACTAACCTTTAGGGTCGCAAAGCTGCTTTTTTTTTTTAAGTTACGTTGATTGTGTAAACGGCTAAAGAGTTACGAAAGGACGTCAAGACTGGAGCTGAAGCTCAGATATTAAAGGTTAAACATTACAGGCCAAACTGTGGCTTAGATCTCCATTGGCTCCGCCTCCGGTGTTGTTTTCTGGCTCATTAGGAATGTCAAAGGTTGTGTCGTTGAGCATGTCGTAGGACGTGTCGTCGGGTAGGTCATCTGTGCTGCCACTGACTTGGTCGCTGGCCGAGTGTGTCCGCGGGGACGGCTCCGGCACGGCCTTGTCCATCGGCCGGCTCTGAGGCGACGCAGACCTGCACGTGACGCAGAGGAGGGACGAGCAATCCCACAAGCCCTGGGTCATGCTGGAGGAGAAGAGCCATCGACACGGGTGGCAGAACTGGTAGAAGACCAGCATGAAGAAGATGGCGGTGGCGTAGGCCACCAGCAGCTGCAGCACCAGCAGGGGGGCGCAGACCACCTCGTAGACGTCCGTTCTGTAGACGTACCACAGCAGAAGCAGAGAGGCGTTCTCCACAAAGCGCAGCATGTAGTAAACAGCCATGCGGTACCAGTTCTGGGACTTATTGATGAGGTCCGGGTCGTTCAGCTTCACCTGCACGGCTGACCAGCAGAACATGTTGATCCCAGCGTAGAGGAAGGTGAGAAGACAGAGCACGATGGTGGTTCCCACCCTGGTGAGGGTTTTTTCTATGTTCTCCGGGAACGGGCAGTGACTCTGCCAAAACAGGATCCACGGGTAGAAGAAGAAGACGAGGAAGTTGCCGAAAACCACGGGGAGGATCCAGAGCTGCAGAACCGAGCTGAACAGGACCAGAACCACCACCCGGGTTGCAATCTCGAAGCTCCTCCACAGGAAAATGCAGATGTATGACAAGGGCCGCACGTCCACCTCGTAGTCATCGTACTTTATTTTGATTGCCAGGATATTGCAGCGCAGAGCGCCATACACGATGGACAGCAGGGAGATCACCATCAGGGTCCCTGACACACAAAAAAGAATAAAAGAGAGATTAACATAAAATAGACCTATAATCCCAAGATTAAGACATCCATTTATGTCCAAGTGAAAGAATTCCTTACAGACCTACATTGAGGAAATTGGTGTTTTTGGTGTTTTTAACAAGTTCTTGTGCCTTTTTTTCTGAAGATGGAAGACATGGATACAGAAAATGAAGCTCAAAATAGCATTTCTGAGTTACCGGGAAGGGAAGGGAAGGGGGGCGGGGTTGCTCCGGGCCAAAGGTTCATTCATTCATCTTCTTCCGATTGTCCCTTTCGGGGTCACGGGGCTGCCAAAAGACCGCCCCACAAATCCGAATGGAATTTCTAATGAACTACTGCCAAAAATATGTCATAGATGACATAAACAAAATTAAAAGACCACTGGGAACGCAGATCAAAAGATGAGTTGGATTTTAACACAAAGCAGAAAAAAGAAACAAGAAACCCGTACAGACTTTTTTTTTTTTTTTTAGATTTGAGATACAGTAGGTGTTTGGAAAACTTTATAAAACCTTTAAAAAATTCCTGCTATTTTCCTAAAATAGGACATGTCACCAAGACTGCCCTTCAAACTCTTTAAACACACACATTCACAAATATACACTCCAATCATAAACATTCTCACATCTTTACGACTCTCTGGTGTGGATTTCTAGGCTTTACCAACCTTAGAACTGTTCAAGCTCGTAAGTGGGGAAGTCGGTTGTAACTCTAACCACACACACACACACACACACACCCACACACACACACACACGTGATCCCAAGTGGGTCATGGGGTCCACATGCGGTTTCCATGTTATATATGCTAACCAAAATAACAGTGTGTCTATACGATGACCCATGTCCTTTTAGTTTTTTAAGTTAGTCGCTTTACAGACACTTGATTGGGTGTGGCTTCCTATGACCAGTAAATTCAGCCAATCACAAGGTAGCAGTTTACTGCAAGCAGTTGTGGTTAAGGTGACTTCAAACTGAGCATCAGAATGAGAAAAAAATTTAATTAAAAGAGTTTCCAAGGCTTTTCAAGCATTTATTGATTTCTAGGTTCTACAGAAAACAAGGGAAATGTCCAATAAGTATTTACAAAACAAAATCCATCAGACGACTTCTATGAGGTTTGAACAAAAAACTAAAAAACATACTAGCAGGCACTGCGGTGAGCTAGGAACAGAAAAATGAGGCTGCAGTTTGCACAGATTTACCAAGACACAACAACAGACTCAAAATAATGTTGCCTAGCATGAAAGTCTTAATTTTAGCATCACCATTTACACAGAAAAGTTAGAAAGTTTAAACAAAAAAAGAGAAATTCTACTTACTTTAAACCAATGGCCTAGGCTGGTGGTGGTAGTATGATGGTTTGGGTAATGTGTACACACTTCCAGCTTTCAGCGCAATTCATGTTTTTTTAAGACCCACTCCGATAAAAAAAGTTGTGTTTTCTGTGTTTTTAACATGCTTTTGTGTCATTTTTCAGAAAATGGAGGACATCTACAAAGAAAATTAAACTCATAATGACATTGGTGAGTATTTATTTAATCAAATCATTGTCAAATCATCAGGAGCAGTTAAAAAATGCAGTTTGAAAAAGATTGTATTTGTGATGTAGCAAATACACTGGGCGGGTCACACGCTCCATTCTAGCAGATAAATAGGTACACCTACGTCTTTGTTTTCCTCGTCTGAGTGCCTCAAAACTGTACGGCTCCAAAATTGCTCGCCATTTTTGTTGCACCGCTAATGTTAGGTTGGGTAGTGTGAGGGGCTGTAAGCTACCAGGAAAGCGTATAAACAGAGACAGGAAGGGGAAGGGGGGACGGGGTTGCTCCGCGCCAACGGTCCCGCCCACAACTCAGGGCGAATTTCCGATAAACAACTAACTGCCGCTCTGCAGAAACTGTGTCCAAGAAGATGACACGGGTTTTTGAATTTTGTCTAAAAATAGCATAATCATGATTAAAAGACCACTGGTTCTGGGAGACTTTAAAGGCTGCAGTCAACCTCAGTGTTGTGAGTAACCACACTGTCAACATTGTACTATCCTCTCGTCCTCGCAGCACTAAGCCACAACGCCTGAATGAACTCCCTAAAAACATTTTTAAAACTGTTGTCAGACCTCCATTGGTCTCCATCATGTCCAGATCTCAGTCCTTTAGGATGTGAGGAATAGAGAAATCTGCATCATGGGATGTGCAGCTCACAAATCTGCTGCCTACAATGTTTACATTTCCATTGAAATGTTCTGGCTAAATCAGTAAGGTCTGTCAAGGTCCCACCAGCCCGAATCTCTGATCCTCATTGGATTCCCAACGGCTGCATACGAAAGGATGCTTTTTTTGATCATTGGGTTTTTGCCCCAATTAAAGCATCATCTGGTTGTCCCAGTTTAAAACCCACTCCCGAGTTTCTCTCGTGATTATTGTGACCCAACAACCCAAAGAACATCTTAGTCTGCTTTCAGCATCAGAATAAACCTGCTGAAGTGAAACCGCTTCATCTGATTGGCCGTCAGTGTCGCAGAGCCCTCACCTCTTCCGATGGACACACCCCTTTGGACGACACAGATGTAGAGCTGCAGGGTCAGCTGGGGGGCCGACCCCAGGAATGCCTGGATGACGGAGGTGCGAGCAAACGCTGCTCGATGTGTGAACAGCTTGCCCTCCGCCTGCCCCACTTGCCGCTCCACCTCCTCAGACTGACCCTCGCGGGGCATCTGCTTCTTCCTGGTGATGCTGGCGTACGGCTCCTCCATGCGGCCCACGCTGCCATAGATGCAGAACGCCTCCAGACACCTGAAGGAGCGGGAGAGGAGAGACGGCGAGGAGTTGCAGCTGCTGTGTGACTCATTAAGATCATACACTGGAGTCCCTGTTTAAAGGCCACAGACTTCTTTGAAAAAGCAGATGAGGAGGAATTCACAAAGAAAGAAGAATCTTCTCCTTTTGGGCCGGATAAAATATCAATTCATCTCAAGGCCCTTACATCTGAAAGTACCAAAATATTTTATTACGCCAGGGATTACTTCATGGACGATAACCGTTTTTCTCTAATGGGTCTCAAGACACGACAATAAAAATACATTAACTGGAGCAAATTTTCCACATGGATGCACAGATCCTCTGCTGTAGACCTTCTGAAGAACCTTCTAGCTTAACCCTTGTGCTATCCTATGACCCCACCCTCACATTGACGTGTTCTCCCTACCATGACAAAGGTGGATAAAGGTGGAGGTGATTTCATGTAATCCATGGACAGCAGTGAAGATCACAAATCATTGAAGAATAAAGGATCAGCGCTCTGTCTAGTGGGGTCCAGATGACCCAACTCCCAATGTTGCCTAGGCCTAGGATAGCACAAGGGTTACAAAATGTACCATTTCAGTAAGGCTTAATGGCCGACGAAGTGAGCATTATTACTTTTTGACTCACGCTGTGGAAGCCTGGACCGTCCAACGCTGGTTCAGGACGCTTATGCCATGGTCACTTACAAAAAAATTCAAATTAACCAGTTTTTAGTCCTTAGTTCTTTTTTTTTTCCGATTTGGATAGCTTTTTAAACAACGTAAAGTTGTTACGTGGTGTGGCTTATTGTCATGGTAACACAACAACGTGCCACACCCCTGCTGCAGTCGAGGTCCGGCAGTATAAAGCGATATATAAAGTTCACCTCTTACCGCTTGTTCATGTCCAGATGTTGAAGCTAAAGTTTGTTTTAGAGAAGCCAGCACAGTGATACAAAACATTTATGCTATGTGACCGGAACTACTTATTTTGGTGTGGTATATCACTGTGGTTTATCACTTTTTAATGCACACCCAGCAGCCAATCAGAATCGAGTATTCACCCGGACCATGGTATAAAATAATTTATTCTCTGCCACAAACATAAACATGTCAGGGATCATCTGATCTCTGCATCCTGATGTTACATCTTTTTCTTCTTGGCTTTGAGATGTTTAAATTGAAAATGACAGTAAAGCTGGTATGAAAGTCATCTCCAAAGTTTACAGTGTTCAGATGGGATATGGCCGCGATTGCCTTCCATCCTTTAAGTGGCGTTTCACACTACCCCTCTGTGAAATACCTGAGTTAGTCTGTTGCGCTGCTCAGATAGAATGGAAGCTCGGATGGATTATGGTGTTCAAAAGGTTTACCTTTGTTTTGGAAGGGTGGTATGATATACCAAGCAGCAGTGGATGCAGTTTATTATTCTCCAGATACCAACACTGATACCATGAAGGTTTAGTTGTTTAATATTGCTAACAAAAGTCTGCTGACCAACCCTGTTAGTCTGCAGGTACCCTAGTAGTGTAGGCTAATGTGATAAAAGCAAAGTGTTGAAGAAATATGGGATAGGGTTAAATAGGATCTTTATGCAAATGTGCTGGCAGTGTCCAACAAAGGGGGGAATAGTTTCAACTGAACTTGCAAAACCATCTAATCGCACAGATCTTTATCTTTGTTGAACCTCCTCTACTGAAGAAGCTTCTAATCCTCCATATGAATTTGCTCACCATTTTTGTTTCGCAATTTTTTCTGCAGATAGAAACATAATCATAACCAGGGACAGTTGGTAGTGACACATGGATGGCGTCCCTTTTCCTTCACGGAAGCGCCATCCATTTGAAAATTGATCATGAAGGAGAAATCAGGACAGAATTCTATGACACCAAGTCTTTCCTATGTCGGAATAGTGCTGTGAAAGGAAAAGCCTGGAGAAAGATTCACGAGATTTGCACGGCTTCAACACTTTGCATCAAGCCTCTTCCAGCTGTAGGAACATGTATCGGGTAGGAACGGTCCAGAGTGAACACGGTATGCTGAAAGTGCTTTCAAGAACAGCACGTCCTCGTTTCACATGTGTACATTTGTTTGTTTGTTTGTTATGTCTAAGTATTTTATCTTGAGTTTGAAAGTAAATGAATATCTGCTGTCATGTGTGGCACGTAATAGTTTTCCTGTAAGCTGAAACTGCTGCAAAGGCGTCTGTTTTTGTCAGGTAGGGAGGGTTGGTGACCATGAAGGGCCCAGACGGGAGGCACACAGTTCCAGGGCAAGGGGTTTATTACTAAACTAAAAGCGGAAACAAAACTAAACTTACTGTGAGCTAAACAGGAAAACAGAGCTAGAAGACAGTCAGGGAAGAGACGGTATGGACCAACCCAAGAGGAAGACAGACAGGACTGACAAGACACAGGTGACAACGATCAGGAGAGATCGGAACCAGGGAAGTAAAACTCAAAAACATGACATGCAGGAAACCTTCAAAATAAAACAGGAAACAGAACTCAAACAGGACAGAAACAAAATGGAAAGCAAAAGCCAATACAAAGAAACCCAAACCATGACAGTTTTCTATTAAACCGAACTAATTCCAAATTATTTTCCAGAGGAAAATATAACATAAAGCCTAAAAGTTGATGCACCTTAAAGGCAAAGATCCTCCCAATCTACAACAGAGCTTAAAGAAAAGAAAAGCAGGTTTATTTAGGCTCAAAGCTCAAAATGAAGAACTGAAACAGCACTGTGACAGAAACAAGGTCTGTCTGTCTGTCTGCCTGTCTGTGTGTCTGACTGACTGCGGTCCATTTCTGCTTTGTTTAGAAGTGTTGCTTCAGGCGGATAAGAGGAGGATGTTCAGCGTCGTTCCCCTCTCTGCTTCTGTTGTCAGAGATAAGCCGCCCGCAGCGGCCTGTGCTATTCCTGGAGCTGTTCTACGAGGAGTCTGAAGACGAACGAGACTCGGGTCAGAGCGGCGGAAAAGCAACAAAAAATATCAGCGTCCTGTAGGAAGGATCCCATCTTCAAAATGCTCCAGAGTGCACAGAAACACAGCGATCATTTAAATGACTTGCAAATGCAATCATTTAAATTGGTCAGTGTCTGACATGTGACACTCCAGCTTTGCCAAGCACAGACAGAAGAGAAACTCCATCTTTAATAAAAATTGAAATTTAACTTAAGCTGTAAATGTGTTAAAAGTATCAGTTAATGAACATAAAACCAGAAAATGTGCACAAATATAGCAACAAAAAAACCCCACAGGTTTCAGTAGCAGCATTAAGTGTGTGTTTTACTTCCCTTTGGATGAGAAAGTGAAACTTTATGTTTTATTTATTAAAACCAATGTCTCTTCTATATGTACACCACTCACAATAAGTTAGGGATATTGTTATTGGATTTTCCTATTTGGTTGAACATGTCAAAGTTTCCTTTGATATTAAAACAGGTGTTCGTGTAGCTGTTAATTGTGAGACTTGCTTTGTGAAGTCTTCATGTTATTTATGAGAGGCAGTATTGTCATTTTCACTTTCACGTGTTTCTTCCATCTGCCGACGGTGTCGCCGTTTCTCATTTCACCCGTTTTTATGCGTACGCCTGGGTCAGAGCGTACGCCTTCTTTTGTGCGTACGCAACGTTTATAAATGAGGCCCCTGGTCATGGTTGGGGTCTGACACTTGCGGGCCTCCACTCAAGTCTGCAGAGACACACCTGCAACGTCTGCCTGCCTACTGCCAACCTGAAGGCGCGCCATGACCAGGGGAAGCTGCTCGTCCGGTAGGCGGCATCATGTGTTCGTGGCTCTTTGAACGATGAACTTGGAATGATTTCCTGGCAAAATCAGCTTTTTACACCCACAGAATATTGAAAATGTTTTGGTTTTTTGGGGGGATGTTTCCCCCAATCAGTAAGACTCACTAGTGAGGCAATCATGTGAAAAATGTACGGTGGCCCTGAAGTGCAAATTAATCAACAAATCACTCGATACAAAAACATTTAATATTTCACTTTCTTTACTGGAAATTAATTTTGTTTTTTTAAAATGTTTTTTCATTATTGTTTTTTAAGTTTTGGTTTCTAAAATGTAATACTACGGAGCCCCTAAACGGCCATTGAAGAAAAAAAATTTGAAGTTAAAAAAAATAATTTTTGAAGTAAAAAAAAAAATTGAAGTAAAAAGATAAAAAAAAAATACTAATGTGCACCTGCGAGTTTTTTTTTAAACTCGCTTTTTCAAACAACTGTTTGTTTAACTGGTGCACACCCGATACCAACTGGTTTTTTTTTTGTTATTTTATTTTTTTGTGCTTTTTTTCTTCTTCAATGGCCCTTTAGAGGCTCCTACAAAAAAAATCAAAATAAAATCAATAGTAAAAAATAAAAAAAAACTAGTGAGCACACACCGTAACGGGGGCTCCGTATGACACGTACAATACTGCTTTTTAACGTTTTTTCTTTTTTTATTGTCATTGTGATCTTAAAAATGTGTTGAATGATTTACACTTCAGGGCCACCTTAAAGATGAGGTGCATACATCGCCACCCGAACAATCGTCTATACATAGCAAAAATCTGTCAAGTGAAACAAACACACCATAACGACATCCACTGAGTTTTACACAATATCACTAAGTCCTTCCGAGGTGGAATTATGTCAGTCAACTCAATGAGCTCCTCCATTAAACTATTAATTGAAGCCTTTATCAAGCTGCTACTGCTTTTTATTTCTATAGATTCACTTCTTTTACTTTTTTATTTTTTTTTTCCAGTTATCTGACTGTAATCTCAGAATACTGACTTTTTGTTGTGAAGGAATTCTGAGTCAGAATTCATTTTGGCCCTTTGTTTGTTCTTGTGTTTCTTTTTTCTATGGTTCTAAAGTTCCTCCGTAAAACAAATGTTTCAGACGATCAGAAGGTTGCAGGTGTGCCTCTAAATCCCTGAAGGGGGGGGGGGGGGTTTAATGCACACAGAAAAATATCCCGTTGTCTTCTTATTTTGGAGCAGTGGTGTGTGCGCGCGCGCAGCTCCCGTTCCTGCAGCTGAGACACACAGAGGGTTCTGCTGGACCGCGCGGGACTGCGTTAGTCAGGAACAGAACCGAGCCGTTTAACGGAGACTAAAGCGATCCAGCGGCCTCGGGCGCTGTGCGTAAATCAAAGCGTCCCCCCCCATGAGAGGCTGTGATGGGACATATCGATGATTGATTGATCAGCTCTGCACTTCCAGTCTGAATGCCACAGAGAGCGCGCAGAGGGAGGGGATGAATTCAACATCATGTGCTTGATAAGAGGGACACACACACACACACATGCACACACACACACACACACACACACACACACTAACTCAAGCGGGGATGGCACGCGTGTGGGCGCACACCCCTGTGTCCCTGCGCGCTGACAGACCCACGCAGGACTGAGAATAAAACCACACCAACCTGACGACTGGACCGAGCTGCAGGATGTGCAGCAGCAGCACCAGCGGTCGGTCCCTGCTCAGGTCTCGGTGGATGAAGGTGAGCGTGAGCTGCACGAGCACCGACGCCAGGAGCGTGAAGAGCAGCGTGAGCCCCTGCCAGATCCGGTCCCCGGCGGAGCTGTAAGTGGAGCTGAGGTACAGCGCTGCCGTGGTCTCGGCCGTGAACAGAGACACCGACACAAAGATGGAGCTGGGGAAGCGCATTCTCACTCACTCCGCCATCCGTCCGGGCGGCGCGGCTTCGCTGCGGGCGCGCGCGGCCATACCGGGAGCACGGAGCCGTCTGTCAGGCGTCCAGCTGGACGTGACGGCGCTGCGCTCGGGCATCCGGCTGCCGCAGCTTCTGCTGAAGCGGAGGCAGGCAGGAGGTGGGCAAAGGCAGGAGTGATTCCTGAGAGATCCAGCAGGGGGCTCTGCAGATGACTGTCATTGTCAAATGAGTGCAGCACTGGCGGGAGCCCAGGGGGATCCAGGAAGTTGCAATTCGAAAAAACCCTCCTTTGATGATAAAATAAAATTATATCTTAAATGTAAATTTAAAAAAAAAAGCAAAAATAAATATAATCGTAACACAGTGTGTGAAAAAAGAAAGATCATTCCTGGAGGTGTAATTTTCTGGAAAAATCCCCTAATGTTAATTGTTATAAATTGCTTAAATTGTGGTTTTTCCTGGAGAATTTTGCATTATATATTTTGCATACATGATTTTACCCAACAAAAATGTGCTTAGCCAAACTTCATTACAAATATTGCTAATAACTGTAGTTTTTGCAACTAATCCCTTGAATTTGTCCTTCAGTTTTTGTGAATTGGGCATTTATTTTAAGATCTGGAACCAGTTGGGACAGTTAATAGTAATTTTAGAATTAATTTACTACATTTATTTTAGTTTTTATAATAAAAGCATAGAAAATACTGATAATTTATAACTTTTAATTCAAATTTTATGTATGAAATTTTTTAAATGCAGAGTAAGAAAAAGTTTGAATTTCATCAACTTTAAAGTCTACAACTCTTAAAAATTTTTACACTCCCAAAGCGTACCACAGTACTGTACTTCCCTGTTTGATGAGTAATTTTCTTTTGTTTTTAATAGTATTTTTACATTTATTCTTTTTTGTTTACCATTTTTAACACAATGTCTTATTTAAAAGTGCACCTTGCTGTAATTCCTTTTGTGTAAAAATGTGATGGTTGTTGCTGTGTTTTGGATGCATTTTTCCAGGCCTATATGTTCTGTAAATGTGTTTATATAGAATGAAGTTTTTTTTTTTTTTTTTTGGGGGGGGGGGGGTATAACAGCAATTAACAGCAATACAAAAAAATAAAAATAAAATAAATTAAAAAACAAAATGTAAAGAAAATATATTTTTTCAAATGCAAAATTTAAAGAAGGGCAAAATGTATCCGATTGGGTTTTCCAGGATTAAAAAAGAGAAACAGGGCTATGATGGACATGGTCAGCAACATACTCAGGATCAAAACTGTAGGGCTGGATGGATCCGATATTGTTAAACCTACTTATGTTAGCTTGGGGTTAAGAGGGGCTGTAAGCGAGAGAGAGAGCGTCTAAACCAAGGTGAGAAAGTGAGAAATGAAGGAGGAGTCTTTCAGCGCCAACCTCTTAGTGGTAAATTTCTAATGAGCTCCTGCTCTGCAGGAACTATGTCCTAGAAAACAACACAGATTTTCTTTTTTTGGCTAAAATCCTAATTTAAAAGACCAATGGGAACGATCTTACAAAAGATCAAAAGACGATCAAAGTGGAACTTTAGCATAAACATATTTTGAATACAATGAACCATTTCTCTGCAGTGGTTCTTGCTTCACAGGAAGAAGGCCCCTGGTTCTGTCTGCACCATGGACATATATAGGGCCCCTTTGTGGGGAGGGTGGGGGGACATCACTGTGAATAAGCAGAAGATGTCCCCTCAGTGCCGTGGCTCTTCCCACGGGCCCCGGTCGGGCATAGCCCGAAGGAGCGACGTGGGACCACTCTCCCATGGGCCCACCACCCGTAGGAGACCTCAAAAGGGGCCGGTGCAAAGTGGTTTGGGTGGCGGTCGGGGGCAGGTGCCTCGGCGGCCCAAACCCCAGTCATGGAACCTGGCTTTTGGGACATGGAATGTCACCTCTCTGGGAGGGAAGGAGCCTGAGCTGGTGCGAGAGGTTGAGAGATACCGCTTAGATATAGTCGGGCTCACCTCCACACATAGCCTGGGCTCTGAAACTCAGTCCTTAGAGAGGGGTTGGACTCTCTACCACTCTGGAGTTGCCCAAGGTGAGAGGCGGCGGGCTGGCGTGGGCTTACTCGTGAGTCCCCAGCTCAGCCGCCAAGTGTTGGAGTTCACCCCGGTGGACGAGAGGGTCATGTCCCTCCGCCTCCGGGTGGGGGACAGGTCTCTAACTGTGGTTTCTGCTTAGGGGCCAAACAGCAGTTTGGAGTACCAGACCTTCTTGGTGTCTCTCGAAGGGGTACTGGAAAGTGCCCCAACGGGGGACTCCATTGTCTTCCTGGGGGACTTCAATGCCCACGTGGGCAATGACAGTGGCACCTGGAGGGGTGTGATTGGTAGGAACGCCCCCCCTGATCTGAACCCGAGTGGTGTTTTGTTATTGGACTTCTGTGCTCGTCATAGTTTGTCCATAACGAACACCATGTTCGAGCACAAGGGTGTCCATCAATACACCTGGCATCAGGACACCCTAGGCAGGAGGTCAATGATCGACTTTGTAGTTGTTTCAGGCGACCTTTGGCCCTGTGTCTTGGACACTCGGTGAAGAGAGGGGCGGAGCTGTCCACCGATCACTACCTGGTGGTGAGTTGGATTCGCTGGCGGGGAAGGAGGCCGGAAAGACTTGGAAGACCCAAACGCACTGTGAGGGTCTGCTGGGAACGTCTGGCTGAGCCCTCCATCAGGGAAGTCTTTAACTCCCACATCCGGGAGAACTTCAAACAGGTACCGAGGGAGGTTGGGGACATTGAGTCCGAGTGGACCATGTTTTCCACCTCCATTGTCTCTGCTGCTGCTCGGAGCTGTGGTCGCAAGGTCTCTGGTGCCTGTCGCGGCGGTAACCCCCGAACCCGGTGGTGGACACCGGAAGTAAGGGATGCCGTCAAGCTGAAGAAGGAGTCCTACCAGGCCTGGCTGGCCTGCGGGACTCCAGAGGCAGCTGACAGGTACCGGCAGTCTAAGCGAGCTGCAGCCCGGACTGTTGCGGAGGCAAAAACTCGGTCCTGGGAGGAGTTCGGTGAGGCCATGGAGAAGGACTATCGGTTGGCCTCGAAGAAATTCTGGCAAACCATCCGACGACTCAGGAGGGGAAAGCAGTTCCCCACAGGCACCGTTTTCAGTGCAGGTGGGGAGCTGTTGACTTCGACTGGGGACATTGTCTGGCGGTGGAAGGAGTACTTCGAGGATCTCCTCAATCCCACTGACACGCCTTCTTTTGCGTCCCCCGTGGCATCCTGTGGGGGGTGCTCTGGGAGTATGGGGTCTGGGGAGCCTTACTGAGGGCTGTCCGGTCTCTGTATGACCGGAGTAGGAGCTTGGTTCGCATAGCCGGCAGTAAGTCAGACCTGTTCCCAGTCCACGTTGGACTCCGGCAGGGCTGCCCTTTATCACCGGTTCTGTTCATAGTTTTCATGGACAGAATTTCTAGGCGCAGCCAGGGGCCGGAAGGGATCTGGTTTGGGGACCACAGGATTTCCTCTCTGCTTTTTGCAGATGATGTTGTCCTGTTGGCTTCCTCGGACCGGGACCTCCAGCGTGCATTGGGGCGGTTTGCGGCCGAGTGTGAAGCGGCTGGGATGAGGGTCAGCACCGCTAAATCTGAGGCCATGGTCCTTGACCGGAGAAAGGTAGTTTGCCATCTCTCGGTGGGTGGAGTGTCCTTGCCCCAGGTGGAGGAGTTTAAATACCTTGGGGTCTTGTTCACGAGTGAGGGAAGATCGGAGCGTGAGATTGACAGGCGGATCGGAGCGGCGTCCGTAGTTATGTGGTCACTCTATCGGTCCGTCGTGGTGAAGAGAGAGCTGAGCCGAAAAGCAAAGCTCTCAATTTACTGGTCGATCTACGTTCCAGTACTCACCTATGGTCATGAGCTATGGGTCATGACCGAAAGAACGAGGTCCCGAATACAAGCGGCTGAAATGAGCTTCCTCCGTAGGGTGGCTGGGCGCTCCCTTAGAGATAGGGTGAGAAGCTCGGTTACCCGCGGAGAGCTCGGAGTAGAACCGCTTCTCCTCCACATCGAAAGGAGCCAGCTGAGGTGGCTCGAGCATCTAGTCCGGATGCCCCCTGGACGCCTCCCTGGAGAGGTGTTCCGGGCATGTCCCACTGGGCGGAGGCCCCGGGGAAGACCCAGGACACGCTGGAGAGACTACGTCTCTCGGCTGGCCTGGGAACGTCTCGGGGTCCCCCCAGAGGAGCTGGAGGAAGTGGCTGGGGTGAGGGAAGTCTGGGCATCTCTGCTCAGTCTGCTGCCCCCGCGACCCGGTTCCGGATAAGCGGAGGAAGATGGATGGATGGATGGATGGGTTTAGAAGAAGGAATAAACCACTTCTCTTGTATTTTCTGTTTATTATTTTCATACAGTTAGACACTTTATTTTTACAATCATGTCTTGTTCTCTGCTTTTTTTTTATAGCTGGGATCACAAATGCCAAAAAAAAAAAAAGAAAACAGCAAATGTTACACAATCAACTTATAAATGTGCAGCCACAGGCACAGATAGCATCAGGAAACTGCGCTGGTTTGCTGCTGTTCACCAACATTTTTATCATCCTTTCCACTCTGAGATGTGATCAAATACAAGTGTTAGCTGGACATTTTTAAGGCCACATTTCATATGTACATCAAACCAACATCAATGACTTAACTGAGTAAAGCAGTTTTTGCAATATGACTCACATTTCTGCTGTGTTCTCTATCTTGTCACAGCGATTAACATGTTTTCTGCTGTAGCATCAAAAGTTCTTCAAATACCAGGTTTTTAGTTGACAAAATTGCTTGTTAGGTCGAGAACAAAATCAACTAAAGAGTTTGTGTCTCTAAAGACTCGATAGAGAAACCTGGTATGTTGTGTAAAGCAGGGGTACATTTACTTTACTGTCCAGGGTGCACATGTGGAACCTGAGAGCAACAAGCAAGACGATGAAGCTGCAACTTCAACTGCAGCTTTTCAATGCTTTTGTACTTTAAAAGTATTAAGGTTGCAGTGGGATCGCTTTTGTTTAACAGGAAGTAACCGGTAGTAGTTTCACATTGAATTGAATAGATTAAAAAAAACAACATCAGTTCCTGTTTTCATTGATTTTAGAACTCCTCTTCCCTTCAAATGAGGATTTCCCTTGGAAGTACATTTGGGTCTTTCTAGAATTAGAAGATAGTCTGCTTCCCACTTATATTTTAAATATACAAAATACCACAATCTTGCAGTGTCTAATAAATGTTATCGTCTTGAGACCAAATCTGCAAAAGCTAAGAAAAAAAAATGCTGGAAAATAGTTTTAAAAAGGCCAAAGAAGTCTGGAGTTACCCCTGAAATGCAACTTTTTTCCCTGTTTAACCCCCCTAATGTTCACACTGAGTCTTAAATAGAACAGTTCAAAGAAATTTTAAGTTCACGGTTGGTAGTTTTTTTCATAGGCGTCTCTTGTGGCTGTGTTTTATTAAACAGAATATTTCAAATAAGAATTATTATCAGTCCCACAACATGCATCCTTTTCTTTTAGCATGATGGAAGAATGATCTAGCAGAGAATGACATGATCTGCTGGACTCGACACTTTCAAACAGTTTTCCAAAAGAATGAGTAGAGCAAAGGGCTTTCAGGGTTGCACCAAGTTGTGCAAACATCAAATATATCATGTAATAAAAATTTCACAATTGATCTGTTAGCTGACCTTATCAAGCCTTTGACATTTATTACCCGCTTTTGATGAAAACCTAGCAAAAAATCAGAAAAGTGAAGATTTGGTTTTTATGAATTTTGAAGCCAAACTGTCCTCCAATCCCAGAAAGACCCATTTATGTTCCAATAACCCGTTAACTGTGATAGTCTTTTCCTATGAATTCAGCTTCTACCTCAATTCTTGGTCTTTTCTGTATTTGGAATGAGCGACTAGTAATTACAAAGCGTCTAGCAAATCTTGAAAACCTCACGTTTACACGCACAGAAATGCTGTGTCAACGATCTTGTTTTTAAAACGCAAAGATGTCCACCGTGATGGGTGCACGCTCGGCACAGAGGACGGGTGTCACACAAAGACGCTGAACAGAGGGAACTCTGACTGGTCTGGCTGCAGGAGGTCGACGAGGAAGCAAACTGTTCCTGACAGGCCTTCAAACAGGCTGTAGATGCTGGTGAGGGAACGCGAGCCCGCCTTGAACTCCTCTGTGAAAATGAACTCTGCAAACCTGTATGGAGACAACAAGAAAGACAGAAACTTGAATGAATGGAGCAGGAACTCAACCCAGCAGCTGTGGATCTGAATCAGAGGATCTCTATGGTTGGAGAATTAGTTTCACTTCATAACATTATCTGGATGAAAATAGTTGTGTTTTGAACTTTGACTCTGCCAGGTTGAACTTTGACCAATCGGGGACTCTGGTTTCATAATGACATATGGATTGCGTCCCTTCTAATTCACGGACGATTTTGCACCAAGCCTCTTCCAACTATAGAAAGTGGACATGCCCTAGTAAACAGTAGGTAGAAAAAGAAGAAGAAGCCCCTCCCTGCTGGTCCAGTGTGAACACCATTGGCTAAACGCGCATATTTGAAAGTGAGTCGAATGCCCGATGTGTCCCCTGTGGATGGACAGATGGATGGATGGACGGATGGATAGTACTTTTTTTTTTACTTAAATGTTTTGCTCCTTTTTCTTTATCCTGAGTTAGACACATAAATTCCACCTTCAAAATCAAAAGTTGAATCCCTCGTAGCGCCTGACTAACACCAGTTATGATGGTTAAAAACTAGTCTAATTTGACCTAATGTGCAAATAAAATGACATAAAAGTTGATGTAGGAGAGTAGAACCAGTGACCGTATATGAGAACTGGACTGAGACCTCAGCCATAGAAAATGACTTCCTGTTCCAACAAAATGATGTCAATTCAGTCACCATTTCTTTGCAAAATGGTCATGTTGGAGCCAGACGTAGTCAGTAATGATTGGTCCGAGTCAATGTCAATGTTGCCAACCAATCAGTTGTGAGCTTGTTGGAAGTCAACCTCCCTGCCGCTTGAAAGCAGACTTGGGAGAATCTGTCAATCAAATGTCAGACTGTTCGATGTGGGGGTCAACTGACTTTCACTGCAGAAAAAAATATTTTAAAATTAAGATTAACAAGCATATGCAGAAGAACGTTAGAAGAGCAAGAAACGAGAGCAAGAACCAATTGGATGACTGACGAACAGCTGTTTATTTCTCAATAGAGGTCTACAGGATTTCAGCTTCTTGGAACCAGCGGGTACTTCCTGGTTGGACCGTGAGGTGAGGTCACTCAGTCCAGTCCTCAGATACAGTAAATGTATCACAGGCTTTCTTGCCTCTGAGCTCTGTAAATGTATTTGGAGTTTCCCGTGAGCCGATAAAGCAGGAGGAAGACGTAGGCGCTGCCTGCAATCCCGTGACAAATCCCCGGTCCCTTCTTCAGCAGGCCTTTCTGCCACACCAGCTCGCCGCTGCGGATACACGTGTCCAGATACTGAGGTTTCTTGTTGATCAGATAAGCTTTTGCAAAAAGATACGCAACGCCTGTGCAAGAGAGGGATGGAGGGTGTTATTTCCATGCAGCCGCACGCAAACACGATCCCGCACCATGATGGGGCGTGTACCCGGGGCTCCGTGGCACCAGTGCACCAGCTCGTTCTCCCTCTCGATCATGCTCCCCAGCTCGGCGGGCCAGTTGCAGTTCTGCTCCTGATTCATGAGGAAGTCCACGCTCTGCCACACCAGGTCCTTGTCCGCACCGCTGAGCATGTCCCGGTAACTCAGCAGCATCTGCAGCACTGACGAAAGGCCGTGGGCTGCGCCTGGCAGGAGACGGGGCAAGCAAACACGCCCCCACCCAAACAAGGCATGCAGGGGAGGTGTGTGTGTGTGTGGGGGGGGGGGGGCATGCAAGGTATACAAGCAAACACAAGCTAGAAAGTAGTAACATTCACAAAGAACAAGAGCAAGCTTTTTGGTTTTGTTTGAGGCTGATTAGTAGTTTGGAAAAATAAGTCAAAAATTGTTTGCAGATCGATGCCAATAGTGGAAACAGAGCTTTATTATAAATGTGCCCAATAAAAACGGCATAAGGACAGACTTTCCAACAGAATAAAAACTAAGAGTAAAGACCCACTCCGAAGAAAACAGTGTTTTTGGTGTTTTGAACAGGTTCTTGTAGCATTTATTGAGGGTGGAGGACATAAACGAAGAACATTAAGCTTAAGTTTGCATTTCTGAGTATTTTTGTATTCATATTATTGTGATTCAGGACCAGACACATAAACGCCATTTGAAAAATATCTTGTCTGTGACATAGACAATACGCTGGGCCGGCCACAAGTTCTCTCAGCAATGGGGAGGGGAAGAGGGGCGGGGTTGCTCTGAACCAACAGTCCGGCCTACAACTCAGAGGCAAACTACCAATGAAACTATGACCTAGAATACAAGACAGGCTTTTTGATTTTGGCTAAAAATGGCAAAATGATCATTGAAAAAAATGCTGGAAACACTTCAAAATAAATCAAAAGATGATCGGAGCGGGCCTTTAAGGAGCGTTTAATAATCAACCAAAAACAAATGTGATCACTTTTGTTGCTAGTTTTACTCAGAGGAGTTTTTGGAGACTAAACTTTCTCACTGAAACTTAGTCAGAAGCTAGTTGTGTTAAAGTTGGACTTTTTATCATTTCTATGCATTAGCTGCCTATTATAGTCCGTTAAAAAATATTGTTTCAGATCAGAGACTTCCTCAGACATGCAGGGGTCCCTCTTGACACTTAAACACGCTAGCTGCTATCCTTAATTCCCTCCCCTCCATCCATTTTATGTCATAGATAATTCAATATTTTCGTTGACTTTTAGAATCTTAACCACTTTGGGGATTTTTTTTTGTTTTGTTTTTTACTTTTATCCAGAGCAATTTACATTTTTTCCCCCTTTTTACTATTAATTAACAATGTAAATGGAAGATCACTGGTTCAATTCCCACCTTGCCCGCCCAGAAATCAAAGTTGGACAAGATACTGAACCCCACATTGCTCCTGCTGCTGTGCTCCAGTGTCCAGCATTAGTGTGGGAATGGGACTGTGACTGTAGGCAGTCAGGAAAATGCTTTATAAAAGTATAGGCCCCTTACTATTGACTATTTATAATGTGGAGGGGAGTGTCTTACTCAAGGACACAGTGACTGTCACTGACTGGAATCGAACTCAAGGGCTCCAGCCATCCAAACTTACATTTCCCCATCTGAGGAGGGTTGGTGTTGAGCACATCAGATTTTTCAGAACAAACTGTGACACATGCAGAAATGTTTAGGTGTCTTTGTCAAACAGCCAAGAAGGTTTCCCGCTGTTTTTGTTTTCAGTCCCTGATCCCTAACTGAGGCATTTCCATGCAGGGGTGGTCGTCCAGACCATGCTTACTATGAGCTCTGTGTTGGTCTGTAAAGTTTTTGAGGATCTCCCACCCTGATGATTCTCCTTGTCTGATGTGATCAAGAAAAGGACAGTTAGCTGTGCACACATCAACACACCAGCTCTGACTGTCAGCTCGATAACGCACACTTCAACCGACAACTTTTACATCCAGGACACACACTGACGAAAACAAGTCTATAGGATTTAAGCTTTTATCCTTACCCAGGTACTCTGTTCCATAGTATGAATACATGAGGGGGAAGGGCTTCCTTTTCCTCCTGGCGTATTGTTTTCCTGACTCAATGATCGCCTGGCAAATGGACTTAATCTGATCTTTGCTCAGAATCTGCAAGAAATTAAAGAGTTCATTTTAGTCTAAGTCCGTGTAAAACAACACACAAATAGGGATCTTAAACTGAGATTAAATATCAGCAGTTCCTAGAAAGAACACTAGGGGGCCTAGACAGTAATGGGGAAAATGGTCCAAAAATTATTTATATTTTACTTACAGCTCAAATGTTATTTTTTACTTAAGTGTCAAGGTGTCAAAATAACATTTAAAAGCTATCTTTAAACAAAATCTTTTAACTGTTTGTCATTTAAAAGTGACTTTTTACTTGTAAAAAATGTAAAATATTTATATATGTAAAATATTCAAATTTAGAAAATGTACTAAAGTGTAAAAAATAACTATCAAACGCACAACAATGGTCAATCAAATTTTAGCTAATCGTGAAATATCTTGATCAAAAGTTTGTTAGGTAATATTTTTTTAGAGTATAAATCATCTTCAAGTATCTGACTGACAGTCATCAGAAGTTTCAAAAGCAGAAGGCACATTTTGCATAAACGTATCCGTTTCTGCTGCATCACGTTATATTTTACGTTAAAGTAAAATAAACCTACCTTGTCTCAATCCAAATGGTATTTTCCAATGTTGATTTGATCAATATTATTTCATTTTGAAGCGACTTTATAATAGTATAGGTCAATTTGATTGATTACTTGCCTCAAACAGATCAATCTGGTTGGATTTTAGAAATATAAATCAGTTCATTGATTATGTCAATTAATCATAACACCCCTACTAATAAGTCAACTTTATTCGACAGTTTGTCAGATATGGATCATTAGAAAACCATCACACAAAATAAAATGAGCACTGTGGAGACTCTGTAGCATGACAACATTTGTAGGCTGACCCACATATTTCAAGTGGGAGTGTGATCATCAGAATTATGACCTTATATGGCTAAAATTTATAGATATTTATGTTTTTTTTTAGGATAAGACCTAAACGTTTGGTGTTTATTTACAGTCATTTTTCTGCAGATCTTAATGTATAAATTCATTATGAGTGACTCTGATTTGTTTTTCTGTTCATTCTGAAATGCTGTTTGGGATATTTTAGTTTGAAACACTTTCATCTGATGTTTTTAACGCCGCCGGCTGCTCTAAGTCTGCGCGCTTATGCGTGGATCATTTTGGAGTGCGTCACGCTGGTGCCAGGACTCACCTCTATGCCCAGCTTCTGCTTGAGAACCAGGGCGGCGCACAGGTACCCCGCCCGCCCCACGAACAGCTCATCCGAGCCACACTCCAGGAAGTGGATGGGCGCGCACACCTCCCACAGGTTACGAAACTTAGTGAGCGGTCGGACGAAATCCGCCAAGCCCATGGCTTTGTAGATCATGGTGGCCACGGCGTAAACGCCCGCTCCGCCCAGCAGGAAGGCGGCGCGCATGTTCTTGTCCGGCTCCGCGTCCACGTACCTGACAGACACGTCGATGATCTGCTTGGCGGTCTTCAGGTAGACCTCCCGGTGCTCGGAGAACAGCGGGCACTCGCTGACGTGGTACAGCATGTAAGCCACCCCCGCCGGACCGTCGTACAGCCCCCCATCGCAGTCGCTGACGTCCACGGGCACCTTCTTCAGGATCTTCTCCACGGTGGCCACAACCGCGGGGACGATGATCTCGGCGCTCTGGCCCGGGAGCAGCGCGCCCTTGTAGTCGGAGAAGCGGTTGGCAAAGCAGCGGTTGTTCTCCATCACCGGAGCATAGAGGCGCGCGCTCCGCAGGCTGGACGCATCCAAGGATGCGGGAGGAAACACGTTGACTGCGCTCTCAGGCTGACAGCCCGCAGATGATTGGCTGAGAGGAGTGAAGGACGAGCCGCTTATTGGCTGCGGGGGACAGCATCCCGTCACCGAGCGACGCTCGGCACGCAGACTCGCAGGACTTCACAGTAGCAGGATTAAAAAAAAGTATACCCAAATCCTTTTGATCAAATCCGTAAATTCCAGTGAATGAAGAGAGTGAAAGATCTGTCTGTGGGACACGTCAACCTTCAACGGGTCTCTTCTAACTCCAGTGACCTCTGCAGCATAATCTGATTAGGGTTTATTTCCAATTTGACCAGTCAATAAATTATTCAATCATCCAGTTTAAAAATATTGCTTATTTGTATTCAAGGTCACGTGGTAAACTGAATCATTTAGGCTGCAAAAATGTAAACAACACTAAAACTGTCAGATTATTTTAAATTAATGCTTTGTTTTCGAGCAAAAATGTCTAAATAAATGGTTTAATTCATAAAACTGTTTTATTGTCATGGTTATTATTGACCCCTTTACTTCATTTCCACCGCTAGATGGCGACATAAACCCAAAAAACTCTATTGTGCGTGGTTGGAGCTCTGTCGCCGTGCAGTTTACTGACAGATACTTTTGAGTTTTAGGATTTAACTTCACTTGGCCTCAGAAAATTTCTAAAAGTTTAAGGTTTGTGTCTTGACAGATCTGACACGTCCTGATATAGCTACTTGGATGAGGGGGGACATGAAACACGATTTCAAGTCTGAGACATCTGGACTTGAATCTTCATCAGCATGTCCTCACAATGAATAAGATATATCCTCTACCTTAATCCCTTAATCCCTTCATGCCGTATGTTGTTGATTCGTACGGTATCATTTAATCCAATTTAGCATCACCTTGAGGGGAAAAAACACGGACGTTTTTTTTATATAATCGTAAATGAAGTCGGGCACAAGGGGATCGACCTCTTTCAGGGTCACAGGGTTGCTGGAGCCTATTCCAACCACTGTTGGGTAAAGGTGGAATTCACTCTGGGCGGGTCTCAAGTCCATTTCAGAGCCACACAGACAATCATAACCAGACTTCTGCACAAGAGTTTCTCATTGACCGACAATGCATATTTTTAGACTGTGGGAGTGAAAAATAAGAAAACAAACTCCATTCAGAGATTCAAGATTCAGAGCACTGTCTAGTGGGTCTGGATGACCCCACTCCCAATGTTAAAGTGCCTAGGATAGAACAAGGGTTACAACCCTACAAAGGTTTTAAAAAGTTTAAAAAACTACAGTTAAAGACGATCTGCTGCAGTTCAGACTGAGCATCAGAATGGGTAAGAAAGGGATTGATGTGACTTTGACATGGATGTTGATACTAGACGGGTTGGTCTGAGGATTTCAGAAACTGCTGATCTACTGGGATTTTCACTCACAACCATCTCTAGGGTTTACAGAGAATGGTTAGAAAAAAAGGAAAATATCCAGTGAGTGGGCGGAAACGCCTTGTTGATGCCAGAGGTCAGAGGTCAGACTGGTTCCAGCTGATAGAAAGACAACAGGAACTCAAAGAACCACTGGTTCCAACCGAGGTCTGCAGAAGAACATCTCTGAACGCACAACACGTCCAACCTGGAGGCAAGAGAGCTACATAAGAGGAAGACCACACCGGGTACCACTTCCTGCGGAAAAGAACAGCAAACTGAGGCTGCAACTTACACAGAATCACCAATAGATGATTGGAAAAATGATGAGTCTCCATCTCTGCTGCCACATTCGAATGGTAGGGTCCCAATTTGGTGTTATCAAAATGAAACCATGGATCCATCCTGCCTAGTATCAGCAGTTCAGGCTGGTGGTGGTGTAATGGTGTGGGGGATATTTTTTTGGCACACTTTGGCCCCCTTAGTACCAAATGAGCATGGTTCCACTGCAACAGCCTACCTGAGAATTGTTGCTGACCATTTCCATCCCTTTATGAAGAAACCTGAGTTTTTCCTCACCAAGAAGGAGAGTCTAAGGACAGGGATGCCCAGTTTAGGTTAGTCTGTTTAAGTTAAGGTTCTCCATAACCTATTGAATTTATGACTTTGTGGTCTTTATAATATCATGTAAACTATACAATTACCGCTATGACGCTCATTGAGATGACTGTTGTAATATTGGGCTGTATAAATAAAATTGAATTGAATTGAATTGAATTGAATTGAATTGAATCGAATCGAATCAAATTAAATTGAATTGAATTGAAGTATGACCACTGTGTTCCATCTTCTGATGGCTACTTCCAGCAGGATAAGGCGCCATGTCATCAATCTGGAATCATCTCAGACTGGTTTCTTGAACATGACAATGAGTTCTCTGGACTCAAATTGTCTCCACAGTCACCAGATCTCAACCCAACAGAAAACCTTTGGGATGTGGTGGAACGGGAGATCAGCAGTCGACAAACCTGCAGCAGCTGTGTGATGCTGTCATGTCAATATGGACCAAACTCTCTGAGAAATGTTTCCAGTGCCTTGTTGAATCCATGCCACTAAGGATTAAGGCAGTTCTGAAGGCTAAAGAGGTCCAACCGGGTACTAGCTAGGTGTACCTAAAAAAGTGGCTGGCCACTGTATGTTTTTGCACTGTTTTCCATTACTTTGAGAATGTTTATACTGAGACATCGGGCTTTTCATTGCCGTTATGTTCTTAAACTGTGAACCAATAGAAGAAATTAGTCAAACTCATAGCATGAAAATGTAATTCATAAGCATTTCACCAAAAGAGTCAAACTGAGTTGATTTCTCAGTATGGAAATTTAATGTGAATCCAAAATCACTCCAAGGCAGTAACCACTTCATGCCATATGTTTCTAATGTGCAATGCACCATTAATCCAGGACTCCACCATTGACAGTGAATGAGAACTGGACTGAACGACCCCCCCCCCCCCTTGCATTCCAAACAGGAAGCACCCGCTGGTCCCAAAAAGCCGAAATCCCTGAGAAATAAAGTGGGTGGTCTTCGAAGCATTTGATTGACAGATTCTCCTGGGCCCGCTTTCAGTGATAGGGGTGTGGCCTTTTAACGTGCTCACTCCTCATTGGAGAGACTAGTTGCCATAGAAATGTAGATGACCAATCCCGTCTTACTGAGGATGTCTGGCTCCAACGTGGCGACAGAAACACGGTGGAAAAATGACGACTACATTGACTTCACTTGGTTGGAGCCAATGGGTACTGTCCAGTTATACTATACAGTCAATGGACTAAAGTATCACCTTGAACAGAAAAATAACCTGTTTTATGATTTTTTTTATTGGTTGATTGCTATAGAGCATTTAACCCATTGTTTTCCTGTTTCTCTTTCTTTATTCTAGTATCTTCCTCCATGTTTTGCCGCTTAACTCCTTCTACAATTTTTCAGCTCTTTCAGTTTTTTCCAGCTTTGACTTTTGGTCCTTCAAATCCTTGAACTTTTCAAGATATTTCAGGATTTCCAGGATTTTTGCCTCCATTGAAATACATGGGGAATCCTTGGTGCAGAAGCTCGCTGGTATTTTTCACAAACGTATCTTTTTTGTTATTGTGCTGTTTTCACTTTATTTATGGTCAACTTTGATCATTTCTTTATTTCTTTATTTTCTTTTGGCCAGTTCTTACTCTTTCAGTCTCATTTTCCTTCAGCAATATAGCATTCAGCCCTGCAGTTTCTTCTGGAAATGCAGCTCCGTCTAGTTGGAAATAAAGTCAGACATAACAAGGTTACCGCTACAAAACAGTTCTAAACAGTTCCAGTGTCATTTCATTTAAGATTGTTTTTTCACAAGTTCAACCCAAATCAAATAAAAACAGCAAATCCCTTTTAATTCCTGGACACCTGAGTTTATTTATAAAAATAAAAATAAATGTTTTTGCTTTCAAGGAGTTGAAATGATTTGATACACATTTGCATGAACAGGCGTCCAGCGGATAAATGAATGATAGGACACTGAGAGCTTTCTTTGCAGATGCTTTGCTGAGAGGACAGTTGGTGACAGTGCCAATGCCCCCCTCCCTTTTCAAGGAGATCGTCTGGATCCTTGCCTTCGCCCATGCTTCACCTCTACACCGAGTTTCATGAAAGTGCTGCCTGGTAGTCATTTTCCTTCAAATCAGATCAGTCACTGGGTAAGCACAGGATTTGGCAAAGTCAGACTTCAGAATCCCAATAATAGCGTCGGCTCGATGCATCACTGCAGGAGGAGGACAGTTTAAGATTTAAAGACAAAAGAATGGTTTAAAGACAGATAGAAATCGTGTTTTTAACATGTTTTTGTCATATTTCTCTAAGGTAATGCAATTCTGAGTATTTCTTTATTTAAATCATTGTGAATTAGGGGCAAACTACAAAAAAATGCTGTTGGAAAAAGAGCACTTTGCAGAAAAACTGTCCTAAAAAATGACACGAGTTCTTTTTTGTGTGTGGCTAAAACTAAATAACAATACTGATACTTATCACTAAACGACTGTGGAATGCTTTTAAAATCGATGAAAAGTTGACCGGAGTGGGATTTTAAGATGTTAATATGGGAACTCTTAACCTTGCAAAATAACGGGTCATTTGTAAATAAATCAACCCATTTTTTTATGTTTTGGTTCGCGTTAGAGGCTAATGAAGCAACTTTTTCTGCTGAACTTTTCTCCCCCCACTCATCATTCGAGTCTCATCTCCTGCTGGGGACGGGCGGGGGCATTATTTTGTGCAAACGGGAGCCTTCGAGTCCCGAATCATTTTCTCATATAAATGCAAATTGAAGATCCTTGTGCCAACTGCAGCAGATAAACCAATGGCAACACGCCTCCCTGAGCACGACTCCAGCCGTTTTAATTGGACGTACTCCTCTGCTGTCCGTCTCCCTGAGCTTGACTCAGAAATTTCCCCAAAGTGTGTTATTTTTTTTAAGGATCTAATGACTGGTGGTAAATCGTGATACTGTAACAGTAGAAGAGCGACTGAAGAAAGCCATCAAAGGAAAAAGGCTTTGAGTTTTCTCCTGCTTGAATGGACTCCCAAACAGAAACGCTCTCCAAGACCTCATGTTAGTTCATTTCACCCCCAAAACTCTGAAACTGGATGCAGCCAGCTCTACACCTTAGTGGGTGATGAAGTGACAACTTCTCCATCTTCATCTCCACTGCTTGCAGATTCAATGAAAAAAGCCAAAAAGGCCTTTTTTTATTTAAAGCAGACAGTGCAGCGGAGAAACTACATTTAATAATTCCAATGAGGTCATTGCAATCATGGAAGGTAAAGGTCATACAATGACCTTTGGGGATGCAAGCACAGCATTCATTATCTATTTCATCTCAAGTGTCAGAAGAAAGAAAAAAAATTCAATCACAGTTTTTTCTTTGATAACTAACATTGAAAATGGCAGACAGTTTGACAGAATTATGAAGGAAAAGCAGCGCCGTCTGATGATCCTGAGATCATAAAATATATGCTGCTTATGGTTAAAAGAAGCCAAGCTGTGTGTAACTAACTAAATGTGAAGTAGACCAGCTCAGAAAGTATCTGTAAAGATGATGCTTGTTAAGTTTAAATGACATTTCAGCATAAAAATAAGAATCAAAGCCAGAATCTAAATAACATGTCGAAGTGACTCAAGATCGCAGAAAAGGCAAAACTCACAAATTAATCAGAACTTTTCAGGAAGAAAGAACAACAAGAGGAAAAAAGGATATCCTAGCTTCAAAAAATTGAATTGTACAACCAGAATTAAAACAAAAACCTATACTGAAACTGCTGCTTAAAGTCAAAGTACAGGTAAAGTTGGAGTTGCAGCACTGAAAAACCAAAACCCTCCTAGTGGTTTAATCTCAAATTTCTCTCTAAATCCGTAACTGCTTTGTAAAGATCTTCTAAAAGTTTCGGAAATGCTTTCCTAAGGCCATACCTTTTATTCCATAGAACCATAAAAGTCTATCAAACTAAACCTGAATGAAATCTTTAATACCACACAGTATTGCAGTTTTATCTCCTGTCTTGAAGGTTTTCTGTTGACAAACACACCTGACCCCGGTGGACTAAAATGTCATGAGATCCCGGCAGCAGAATGATGTGAGATGAAGAAAGAAAAAAACTAAATGTGTCGTAGCGTAAAAAAGCAACAACAATAAAGCAAAGAAAGCCTTTTTTTATTCCCTGAAGACACTAGATTGATGTTTAATTTGAGCAGGTTAAAAAAATACATGACTCCATTGTTTCATTTGAGACTTAATGTTGCCATAATAATTGAATAATTGTTCGAAAGGGAGTAGAGAGAAGTGGATTTATGTTGGTCTATTATGCTTTATTTAACTTTTTTTCATGGTAAAAACCACAATCCAATTCTATTTAAGCTCATTTGTTCTGTCAAATCAAGTGCAGATTATTTATCAAATCCATAAGTATCAGTCGTTGTTTCACTTTCGGCTTCTCCCATCAGGGGTCGCCACAGGGAACGAGTCGCATGGGAAACTTGACAATGTTTTACGCCGGATGCCCTTCCTGACGCAACCCTCTCAAAGCAACCGGGCTTGGGACCAGCACAGAGGTAGAGAAGGGAACAGGGAGCAGACCGGATTCGAACGCTGGATTCACGGAGGGAAGGCACCGCAAACCGGCACGAGCTAAACCGGCTCAAATCCATAAGTATCAGTAATATCAAAAAATATATAAAATGCTATTTGATTACATTAAAATACATGACATTTTTCCAGAAATCATTATCACGCGTTAAGTAACAAAGTGGGGTGATTATTGATTCTGAGCAGAAAATATTATTATATTAATCCTTATTAAAAATGTGTCACTTTTTGTCAAACTCAGTGTCCTTGTGACGGCTGAGCCAAAGATTATGTTAAATGAATGCTGTGGATGGATCATGATGGTTCCAATGGCATAAAACCTTGAGATATCACAGAATAAGTTGGCAAAACGGGTCAAAATGTCTCTGGCAATACCTTTAATGCATATTGTGAAAAGAAGTCTTGGTCAATTAATATTGTGCTTCAATTTCACTCACAAAACACTTAAACACTCTTCATTTTTCTAAGTGAAATGTGAGACCATTTCTGCCCACAAGTTGTATTTTTCACAGATTAATAAATAATGTCAAACCTGAATTAAACCTGAATTAAAAACAGATTAATAATAATATCCATTAAATCTAATTACTCCTGTCTTAAAGCAAAAAGACATTACAACACTTTTCTCCTGATGGAGCTGCTGGATATTTGTTTTAATGGTTCTAGTTTCACTCATAGCAGCTTCAGTTTATAAATGTGCACTTTCCCGACATACCTTTTTATTTTTAAATGATAAATAATACCTGTCATCAAACCAGTCTGCATGTGCGCTAATTGTGGATAATCGTCTCCATCGTTTCTCCATTCCCCTGTGTGAGGTGACGCACGCGGCTGCAGGGGGGCTGGTATTTTATAAAGAAGCAAAACGCGGCAGCACATATCAGACACAACCTGTGCCCCCCCTACCCTCTGCCGCGCGCTGCCATGGAGGATCTGACCCCGGAGGACGGCGGGGGTCCGTGCGTGAACGCCTCCAGCGCGCACTGGGCGCACCGCGTCTGGCTCCCGGGCATCGGCATCGCCGCGGTCTACGGGATCCTGATTGTTGTGGGGGTCGTCGGGAACGTGACTTTGGTGAAGACCTGCCTGCTGGTGAAGTCCATGCGCACCGTGCCAAACCTGTTCCTGTCCAGCCTCGCCGTGGGGGACGCGCTGCTGCTGCTCACCTGCGCGCCGGTGGACGCCAGCCGCTACCTGGTGGACGAGTGGCTGTTCGGGCGGGTTGGATGCAAACTGATCCCCTTCATCCAGCTGACGTCTGTGGGAGTGTCCGTGTTCACCCTGACCGCTCTGTCTGCTGACCGGTACAACTCCCATCCTTCCATTCCTGTCCTCCTCTCCTCTCTGACATCTGGAGCTGAACTTTTGGCTTAAATAATCAATGAAAGTATAGATATTGATCCAATTGAGTCTAAGTTCAGTACCAGCAGATTGAAAAAAAAAAAAAAAAAGAGTTGTGGAAGTTACAAAAACAGACTCTTAATAGGGGGCCAAATTACCTTGTTTAAGTCCAAATTTCTATTTATTTAAATAGCATTACAGCAAAAGTGAACATTAAAAAATGTAATTCAAGGATTGCATCAAAAAGTATTTTAATGCTAAATGTTGCTCTTGTTTTAATAGCTTTGGTCAGTTTTCCTGAAGAGCTATCCAAAGCTCTTCAGATCTTGAGCATATTACAACATTTAGGGGGTTATTTAGTCTGGACCGCCTCACACAGACAGAAGTAATAAGCACATCACTACAATATAATTGTAAATTATTCAAAGATCATTTTCTAGTTTCATTATTCAAACTTAAGGTCAAATCCTTCACTCAGTCATTTTGGCTTAAATGTTTTGCTATAATCCCAGTACTCTCCCCACACAACAACCTATTTTCTTTTTTTTGTTTTTGCTGGATTTTTAATCTATAATGTTTTTTTTTTGGTTTTTTTAGAAAAAATAAATTTTATTCGAGTTTCATAAAAATAAAAAATAAAAAGCGTCAACAAATGGAGCTGCAGCTTTATTCACACAAACTCAGACATTGATGCACAAATCTATTATAATGTTTGTCATAAAAATCCAAATGATCCTAATTACTAATCTAAAACATTTACCTTGCACAAGCTTTATGCATCAGCCTTAAAAAAATGCCTAAAATATTTAAATGATGTAGAATTCTTCAGGAGTTTTTCACTGGAAAAATTCCCTCAAACCATTTTTCTTTAGCACAACAAGAGACAAACCAAAGTTGATGGAACACAATTCGGCTTTGGCTTTGTGCAAACATGTCTGACCCAAACTGTCACACTTAATCTGTTGTGTTTGTTCAAACGAATCACCAGCACTGCTGTCAGAAAATCTGTCTGCTCTTCCTCATTTTCCTCCACTCTTCTCTGAAGCACATTTGAGTCGCGTTAGAATATGAAAACATTTGATGGGGATCGTTAAGCAAACAGGAGATTCTTGTTGATGTAATTTTCTGATGTAATCAAGAGACACTGATGAAAAGATGCTAAATAAATATTTCTGGCATAATAGCGAGGGCTTTGAGCGAGCCCTGGAGTATGAAGAAGACTGCAGATGAGTCATCGTGAGGAGGCAAGAGTTGAAGCTGATGAAGAGGAGGAGCAGGCCAGCATGACTGACAGCCGATAGGATCAAATTTAAACTTTTAGGCTCATCTGTGATTGGCTTAGAGAAAGTTGCAACATCAGATAAAGGCAATTAATGATTAAGAAGGTGTAAAAAAATAGTTTCAGACCTCTGGCTTATAAAGGACCCCTAAAAAAAAATCAAGATTCGTCTTCTAAAACTGTATTTTCTTCTTATTACCATATTAAAATGAATGAATTTCTTAATTTTCTGTTGCTATGCACACACATTTTTCTCCATTTTACTCCGGCAGAGATGAGCTGATGGCTCTGACTTGAGGACGTCTAATAATTAAAATGTTCCTGTGCTGATGTGAGATTAGACTGTGATTCCATTAAGGACAGGGAGGTCACAGATGCAGCTTTAAGTGGAGATAAAGTAAACATGAAAGCAGCTCTTTGAGTTATTCCAGCGTTCTGCTGCTTTCAAGCTCTCAGAGGAAAACATTTGGAGAAACATTTGTGTGAAAGCGGCAGAGGAGACGGATTCTGCTATGAATGGAGGGGATGCGGAATCCAAATGAAGGAGAGATGGCTCCTGCGGAGGAACTGAAGTTCAAACTAAAGCTGAGAGTGGAGTTACGGCCTACGGGCGCTATACCCGTCCATCGCCAGCCCATCACTGGCTGAGCAGCTGCCACTCACCCTCTCCCCCTTTGCCTCTTCCACTCTGGTCAAAGCTGCATGTGAAAAATTCATAAAGAAAAAAAGCCAACTTTTTTCAAAACTGCAGATTGCTGTATCTCCATAGTAACCATTTTACTTTTGGGTTGTCTGGGGATGATGAACAGATCTACGTCATTTTTAGAGGATTTGGCAAAAGTAAATGTTTGGATTTCCTTGGCAACGTAGGTTTTTTTTTTTTTTAACCACGCCCACATTGCTAATATTTTCAAAAATCACATTGTTTCCTGCACTGCTGTCCGGGTTTTCAAGTTTCCCTTTATTCCAGCAGAAAATGTGCGTGCCACATCAAAACATCAACTTCAAATATTTGGAAAAACATTTTTCCCAAGTCGTCAGGAGGCGATAAATCAAAATCCGCACGAGGAATTTAAATTTATAGGAGGTTCTGAAGGTAATTTTTTCTTTTTTTTAATGTTTTTTTTTTAGAAATTTCAAGATGGCAGCCTCCTGCTGAGGTCAAAGGTCAATGAAACTTTATTTGTAACCTGTGTGTGTAATTTTTTTTGAAGTTTTCTTTTGTCATATTGTGCGAAAATCACAAAATTTTACACTATACCACATAATGGTCGCTAAGCTGTAGGTCCTCTGGCCATCCCATAATCATTGCAGAACTTCCTTTGGAGATCCTCGACTAGTGTGTATTTTTTAAATTCTGAAAGATCATTTTTGGGTCTCGTTACAGATTTTGGCCCCTTTCATTATGTTTGTCAGTTTCTCCTGCTGTGATGTCATGGGGGCCAACAGTTAGGCCTATAGTTGACGACCTGACGTGACCTCAGAGAAAGCAGAAATGTTGTTTTCTTTGCACAGTAAGATGCCGATTGAAGACATTTTCTGATTGAGGTTAGTTGCAGGGACAAAATGCTGAACCCTTCTCCTGCAGTTCTCTCTGATTACACCCACTAATGGATCTGTGATGAGCTCCTTGAAGCTAATTTGATGCTCAAACCAACGGTCTGTGCCTCCCGCAGGTACAAAGCCATCGTGAGACCCCTGGACATGCACAGACCCAGCGCCTCGCTCGGCGTTGGCGTGCGTGCGGCGGCCATCTGGCTGCTCTCCGTGACCCTGGCCGTTCCAGAGGCCGTCTTTTCAGACCTGCACACCTTCACCACCAGCCACACCAATGAGACGTTCGTGACCTGCGCGCCTTACCCCCACGCCGGGGACCTGCACCCAAAGATCCACTCCACCGCCTCCTTCCTCGTCTTCTACGTCATCCCTCTCTTCGTCATTTCGGTTTACTACTGCTTCATTGCTCGCAGTCTGGTCAGGAGCTCTGCGGACCTCCCAGCCGAGGGACACCTGCATGTGCAGAAACAGGTGCCATCTTTTTACGGAAATGTAGGAAAGAGACCCGTGTTTTATAAAAAAGTAAAAAAATAATCCTTGACAGTTTTTCTATAAAAAAAATAAGCTTAGATTGAGAAAACACATAAAGAATTCCAGGTAAGACCATTTTGTATCCCATTGGTAGATTTTTTATTTGCTTATTTAAAGACCATTTTTCAAATTTTGAGAACTCTTTGGTTGTGTCCGAATTCCCGCCCTGATCGCTAACTACTCAAAAACTATGTTCAACTAATATTGAATTTTAGAACCAACTTGGACACCATGCTCACTACTTTTTTTTTTATGGCAAACATGACGTCATCGATTTCACAAAGTTAAAATCTAATTAATATGAGCGGTTCACGAAGTTTAATAATCAGTCCTCTGTCTTCTGAAGATAAAAATGTTGATGGTTTATTCCAAAAATATGTTTGAATCCTCTTTTTTTTTTGGCAAAAATTGCTCTGATGCAATGCATTGTGGTCTATATTTGTTGATCTAGTGAGCATTGATGCACACTGGGTTTTGCAGAGACTTCTGGGAGATTTCTAGGGCACTTGATTTTGGAATTGTAGATTTCGGAGAGCGCTAGAAAATGGGGAACGCACTATATAGTGTACTAAATAGGGGGTTAGGGTGGGAATACGGACATACCGTTTGACTCATTCCTGGGGGGGCCTGGCACTGACCCTCTGCATTTTTAGCCTGTTCCTGATGAAGGTCCCTTTTTAGGACAATCTGGAAACAAAACACAAAACATAACTGAGCATTTCATCTCAAGTTCAATAGCTTGCTGAATACTATTGATTAGCGCTCAAAAATTAATTTAAATTTCATACCAAATTCAATTTTAATTGATTTTTTTCTTCCTCCCTTTCCCTTTTTTTTTTTTTTTTTTTACAAAAATTGCAAATGACTAAATATATTTGACAAAAACTATTTTATTTTAACACATCTTTTGGAAACTGATCTGAACACACAGTGCAACAATATAAAAATCTGTAAAGATGCTTGTAAAACAATGAGACAGGTGCTTTGAGAGACTAACACTCACCGCACAGAGTCCGTGTGCGACTCCCACTTCCTGTAGCAACAGCCTTCAAACAGATTTTGCAGCGTGTGGTTTGATGCTCCAAGTCTGAAGTCACGAAACAAGCAGTCTCTCTGCTTGTTGGCATTTTCACATCCGCGCATAAACAGCCGGGCTGACCTTCCTCCAGGCAACAGAAGTCCTGCGAAATTCAAATCTTGATTTTTCCCTAAAGAAATCTTTCAAAACATCAAATTTAAATGTATCAGTAAAATTAATGTATCGCCCAGACCTACTATTGATGAATGAAAAAGATGAGCATGGCTTCAAATGAATATACGGAGAGCCCCAATGTCCACAAAACAGAAAAGAAAAAAAAACCTTTTTATGCTTGTCTGAAAAAACTTCTGCAGTTTTTTTATAAATATTTTAGGGAAATATGGCCAAATCTTCTATCAATTAGTGAAGCAATATTTGATATAAAGTTTAAATTTTATTTGGAAAAAAACGTCACACCAGCTGGAGCTTTGCAGCAATAAGACAAATTTGACCCACAGGATCAAATTTAGCTGCTGCATTTTTTTACATTTCTTATTTATTTATGTTTTTTATGTATTCATTTTTTTCTATTTATTTTTTTACTGCTGTTATTTGCTGCCACCCAACGTGAATAAAAAGTATAAATACTAAATGATCAAACTAACTTTGAAGAAGGTTGTTCCAGGTTAAAGAAACCCTGAAGAGGCAGAAAAATCCTTCCGTTGTGTTTGTTTATTAGTTTGTTTTTTTGTTATTTATCCTTTGGTTGGATCAGCTGGCTAACATTTCTGGTTGTGGTTTTATTTTTTATTTTGTTGTTGCCCGTCTTGGTTTTATTTTTCTTCCATTTTCTATCAAACTCTTTGGTTCCATTAGTCGTTTCAAGTGTCAACATTCGGAGATGCATTTAAAAAATCCCATGCAGGCAGATGAATCTTTGAAAAAGGCTTAGGCCTTCTTTCCAAGCAGAAGAAAAGTTCTTGATCAGTAGGAGACGAGAAAGCCGATCCTCTGCTCTCCCTGTGCGCTCGGCGTCGGATCTCGACTCTGAACCCTCCAGAGGAGATATAGTTGCAGAGCGCCATACGCGCTCATTAGGAGAAGCGTTTGTGCTGCAATAGATCACGTCGTTGGAGTATGAAGCGCGTCGACCTGAATTCATGTCAGTTTAGTGGGAAGGGCAAGTGATGCCTGACTGAAACATGAAGTATGACGGCTGAGGGGCTCAGCAAACACACAGGGACCCAATGAAGACGCTTAAAATGACTGTTAAAAAAAACGGACTTCTGATGCAACCACAGACAAATAGACAATCCCTTAAATTGTGAATATCTGCTGTTTCTTTATACTGATGAATAATAAACACAAATTTATTGCTTTGATAAAAATATCAAACTCTTAAGAAATGCTCATTTGTATATAATTTGCTTTCATAGACATAAAATGTACTAAAAATCCTTACGATTATTGAAAACTGATTCTGACTTTTTTCCACCCTGTGGTTGTAAAACACAGACACAATAAAGTTACTAACAGGAGACTGGAATGCTCCTGTGTTAAAGATTAAACAAAGAAGGCGTGCTGTCTGGTTGCTGACCTTTGAGGAGCTAAAAGGCGCTTTTTTCTTCTTTTTTTGTGTGTGGATATTTTGACAGAGCCAGGAAACGTCTTCATCCAGTTTTCTCTCTAGATGCCAGGAGTGCAGCTGCTGAAATCCCTGTTTGTTGCTGATCCACTGAAGGCTGGAGGCTCCAAACTGAAGGGGGTCAACTGAGGAATGGCTGATGTGGAATGTCTTTTAGGATGGCTAGTCTTTGCCAATAATTATTCCTGGAATCATTTTAAATCTTTTGATCTATTTTCAAAGTCATCCCAGTGATCTTTTCATTATGATTATGCCGTTCTTAGCCAGAAATAATAATTTAAAAAAAACCTGCGTCGTCTTCTAGGACATAGTTTCTGCAGGGCGGCAGGAGTTCATCAGAAATTTGCCTCGGAGTTGTGGGTGGGACTACTGGTAAAGAGTAACCCCGCCCCCACATCCCATCATCCATCTCTACATGTTAGGTTACAGCCCCTCGCTCTCCAAACCTAACATTACCGGACCAACAAGAATGGCAAACTAATACTGGAGCTGTCCAGTCGTAAAGTTCTGATCCAGATTCCAGCTCAGGCGAGGAAAACAAAGACACACGTGGATCTACTCGTCTACAAGTGGATGCATCAGAATGAAGCCGATCAGGGAGCTTGTGGCCCGCCCGGCGTATTTTTTCTCCGTCACACATCACTACACATTTTTCACTATTATTTGAATGAAGAAAAATGTTCTTTATATACACACCATGTCCAAAGAATTTAAATATCATGGAAAAGTGTATTCACTTCCATAATTCCATTAAAACAATCTTAAACTTTCTTAGCATATAGACTCAGGGCCCGCTGTTTAAGTGTTTTTAAGTATTTGTTTGTTTGTTTTTCTATAAATTGGGGTTCCAGCTCAAAAAAAGCCACAAAAACAGGATTTAAAAAATAAGAGAAATCTGTTTAAAAACAATAGAGGGTATTTTAAATATGATCTTCCCCTTTTTTTTTAGATCAAATCCAGGAAGCGTCTGGCCAAAACCGTGCTGGTGTTTGTTGGCCTCTTCGCCGTCTGCTGGCTCCCCAGTCACGCCATCTACCTGTACCGCTCCTTCCACTACCACCAGGTGGACACGTCCCTGGGTCACTTCATCGGCAGCGTCTGTGCTCGCATCTTGGCGTTCGCCAACTCCTGCGTCAACCCCTTCGCCCTGTACTTGATGAGCCAGAGCTTCAGCAAGCACTTCAGGAAGCAGCTGCTGTGCTGCAGCTCTCCCAGGCGACTGCGCAGCCAGAACAGTGCAAGCACAAACGTGACCACGGTCTGAGGAAAGCCCCCTTTGGTCTTCAGGTCAAAGGTCACCCTTCAGTTTGGGTGACCTTGTTGTAAATACATCTAATCTGCTGTTGTGATGTTGTGATGTTCACTTTCTATAATATTGCTTTTGTGGCAGTCAAAGTCTGATTGAAAATGACTAAACAGCCTCGATGTATTAACTGTTGAACAAGCTTGTCTCCTGTTAGACGGCCTGAACAGCGTTCTGCACGGCTCGCTGTAAACTATGTAAAGGTCAGGTTGAAACATAAATTGGAGCTCCACTTTTGTTCTAACCAGTGATGTTATCCAACAACACGTTATAATCAATGTATATTTATCCATGTGTCAGTTCTGTGTTGGAAAAGATTTCACGTCTGCTGTACATAAAAGCTGTAGATGCTTTGTTTTAGCTGTTAATATAATTGATTGCACATTTTAAAATAGGATGTTAATGTTAAAGGAAAGAAGCTGTGATTTAAAAAATAAAAAAGAAACAATCGATCCAGTCCAGTCAGTCACCACTGTTGTTTTTTTTCTTTTCCAAGTGGAAAAACATTTACAACAGATCCCTCAATAATTAGGAAATATTCCCTATTTTCATCTCTGCTAAAGAATCAGAGAGGCCATAGCATCCGGTATCCATTTAACCCTTGTGCTATCTTAGAAGACCCCACCCTTACATTGGTGTGTTCTTCCTACCATGACAAAGGTGGATAAAGATGGAAAAATTTCATGTAATCCATTGAACCAGTGAAGATCACAAATCATTGAAAAAAAGGTTCAGCGCACTGTCTAGTGGGTCTAGATGACCCAACTCCCAACGGTAAAGTGCCTAGGATAGCACTAGGGTTAAGTTACTGCCAGGCACATGATACTGCATCAAACAATAAAGCCTTTTTGTAAACAGATGCATTTAGATGATCGTTTTCTGTCTCCTAGATGCATTTAGTGGTGATGCTCCGCCCATACACACCTTAGCTTCCTCCACTGACTGTATAAGAGAGCCGGACTGAGTGAGTGTGATGTCACCCATGGCTCCAACAGAAAGAAACCAACTCAGTTGCCATTTCTTTTTTGCAACAAGGACGACGCCGTGTTGGAACCAGACAATGTCACTAAGCAGCGATTGGTCCGAGTCGGTCTGAGTCATTGTTTCTATGGCAACCACTCTCACCAATCAGGAGTGAGCTTGTTGGAAGTCCACTCCCACCACTTAAAAGTGGGCTTGAGAGACTTGGTCAATCAATCATTATGAGACCAACAATCTGAATGGCCATTTTATAACTTGCATATCTTACACATCACAAATTATCACGACAAAAAATAAGAAAACAAAGAACATGGTGACCACTGGGTGAACGGATTTAGGATCTGTAAAAGAACCCCCTCACCCTAATTTAACATATAGTAAATGTCCTTCAGTATTCGAACACTTCATGCAAACCTCTCTGTAAATGTTGTTTGGCACAAAGACATCTCTGTTTTTTTCAGCCTGTTCCTGCTGTGAGCATTTTCCAAAGACAGACAAACTCAGCAGGCAATTCACAACGTTAATTCACGTTCAAGCATCACATGGTTGGCAGAAGACGCCTGAAATGTGGATGAAAACTGTGAGGAACTGGCAATGAGGAGGTGAACCACGGAGCAACGAGTACTTGAGTGAAAAGGAGCCTGACTTCAGTGAAGGAGAAGACGGGATCACAGAAGGACCAAAAAGGGTCAGGGTACCAGGAGACAAAGAAGTATCACAACTCCTGCTTGGTAAAACAAATAAATCTAAACTTCTAAATAAAAAAAGAGATTTGTAGAAACTCCAGCTGAACAAAGCTTGCACAACAACATTTGTATGAGTGAAAGATAAACTGCATCCACTGCTACCTCTATGTCTAAACATCAAAGACTCTGTTGCCTTTCACTGCAAACAAACAAAGGAAATCCAAACACAGCCCATACTTCGGGAGGTTTGTACTAAATCTAAAAGTAAAGTCTTATGTCTTCTCATTCATGCATTTCCCAGCCTGAGCCTGTCAGCTCAGATACAAATGTACCTCAAAGCGTTAAAACAATGATCTCCTTTTAAAATGAAAGATTTTCTGAAGCTTGTAGCGGCGATTTCTTAATATTTGTCAATAATTATGCTAATTTTAATTCAAAAATTGGGGGACAAAGCTTTTCGCTGGAGGGTAGCTGCCCCCCTTTGCACCACTGTAGCTCCGCCCCTTCTTTTAAGGATTCGTAGATAAGAACAGGCTATCTTGTTGACATAAAAAAAGATCAATCTTGTAATTAGTCTTAAATTTGACAAGTACTTCAAAGTAATACCCCAAGATGCTTTAATTGCTTTTGTGATAAATCACTATTTAGGAAATGCACGTTTAATTATAGCTTAATGCCACTCTACTATCGCAGGACAAAACAGTGTAAAAGTCGAATTCTCGTCACTTTTTGTAACAGGCAATGTTGGAATGGATTTGTCACTGAGGAAAATCTTCATTCTCAGAAGCTCTGACCAGAAGCTGGAGACCTCCTTTTTTTTACCTGCAGCACACACACAGCACTGCCACACCTCCATACATGGGTGGGGTCGGGGGGGGGCGCCGGTCTTCACCCGCCTGGTCCTCTCAGGGCGGCCGGGCATGGGGGTATCATGTCGGCTGCGGTGATGGTCGGGCGTACGGTGCTGGGGGTCGGTCGGGGGGGGGGTTACTGCGTGGCGGGGGGTGGGGAGGTAACCAGATGATTGTATGTGTGCGTGAGTGCATGGATGGACGGACCTGGGGGCTGACTCACTGGAACCCTCTGGGGCTTTCCCTTCCCATCACAGAGGGGTAGGGCACTTTAAGGGTAAGGGAGGGGGGGATTGTAGTGGGTAGGGTTTATGGGGGTGGCTGTGGGTGCGTGGCGATCTCTGGGTTGTTCGGGTCGCGTGCCGCGGCTGGCTCGCGGACACGGGGCACTGGTCGGGTGGTGGGCGGCTCTCGGGTTCTGGGGCCCTGGCTTCGTCCTTGGCCCTTGTCTCGGCGTCCGGCGCCCGGCGGCCCCCGTGGCTGCCGCCTGGTACGGCTAAGCGCTCCTGTCCTGTGGCCTGGGGGCCGGACGCCGGGTTCGCTTATGCCTCTGGGCGTAGTGGGGGCCCCTGTAGGGGGGCCTTCTCTGCGCCTGGCTGGTCGGGTGGGCGGTCCCCGCCTCCCCCCCTCCCGGGCTGCTTGGGTCCGGTGTGGGGGGGGCGTTGGCCTTGGGGGGCCTCTCCTCCCCTTTCCTGGTCTGGCTGCTCTGGCTGGGTAGGATCTGGTTCCCCACAACACAAGGTTCACTTCGGCAGCATGCATGTATCTCCACCCCCACGTGCACGTGCACACTGCCACACTGCTCCCTGTCTGCTTCATCCCCCCTTCTAACCTACAGTGTATTGATGGACAGATATTTTCTCATCTTGTGTCAATTTTTACCCAGATGAAATTTGTCTTTCAGCAGATCTAGATAATGTTACAGCTTAAAGAATAACTACCAAATCAGTGCTTGTATCCACCCTTCTCCCTTACTCTCTTCCACCCCCACCCCCCCCCCCCCGACAATATTTTCCCTTTCCTCCCCCACCACTAATATAAAAATAAAGAAATAAATAATTCAACAAAAGGGTTAATTCAGTCTACATGGGCTTCTAAAGTTCTACAACCTCTTTTTGTGAAGTAAACCTTCAACACAAAAGCCTCACTCTAATCTGTTGCTAAGTTGGGACAACAAGTGAAAGAAAAAAAAAAAAAAAAAAAAAAAAAAAAAAAAAAAAAAAAAAAAAAAAAAAAAAAAAAAAAAAAAAAAAAGACTCTGACCTTTTTCCCACAGAGGAACACATGTCAGCGGAGCCAAAACAGGAGGCGCGAAATTAATAGACGCAAAAATAAATTCATTAACATGCAACGATGAGACGCACAATTAAAGGGATAAGATCGGCGTGTATCTCTGCCAGACGTTCCTCTGAAGGCTGAGCTTTTCCTTTGCAGCCCGGCTAAACACCCGTCAGTTTTTATCGAGTCCAGCAACGCGTTTCGGGACGCAGCAGAAGTGACCTTTCAGGGTGGCATTTGGAAAATGAATTCCCCCCGAAGAGCACCAGCCACCACGCACAGCTCAAGCCCTCCGCTCGCCACTTTCTCTGCAGGAGTTTTGTCGTCTTCTCGGCTGGCTCCGTTGTGTTGTTGGTGGTCTCACATGCACCCCCACACTAAAACTGGACTCATAGCCACAGGTTGTAATCCTACACATATAATCCTTAGAGACCCTCTCCAATGAAAACTGTGATTTTGGTGTTTTGCTAATGATGGACGACTTACATAAAGATAATGAAGCTTAAAATTGCCTTTCTGAGTATTTCTTTATTCAAATTGTCGTGAATTAGGAGCAGATGAATAAATACCATTTAAAAAAGAGCTACTTCACTAGATCTGCGCACGTCTCTGTTTCCCTGGTCTGAGCTGGCATCTGGCTCAGAACTGAACAGCTGGATAGGACTAATACTACATGGCATTTTCGTTGCATCGCTCTTGTTAGTTTGGGGGGAGTAAGGGACTCTTTTGAGAGCATGTAAACAGAGAGCGCTCAGTAACGGAGAGTGGAAGGGGGGCGGGGTTGCTCTGTGCCAACAGTCCCCCACACGATACTGAGGCAATTTTTAACTACTGCCACTCTACCGAAACTATGTCTCAGAAAACGACACAGGTTTTTAGGATTTAAGATACAAACGGCATCATCATCAGCATAAAAAGGCTTTGAAAATAGATCAAAAGATAAATGGAATGTCTTTAAATGTCTCTGACTCTCCTGTTGGGAGATCATATCAGGAAGAAAACGCCTTACGACATCTTATCTTTAGTGTCATTTAAGGTTTTTGTTTGAAACTAAAGAAAAGTGTGTTTAACCCTTGTGCTATCCTATGACCCCACCCTTCCATTGACGTGTTCTCCCTACCATGACAAAGGTGGATAAAGGTGGAGAGGATTTCATGTAATCCATGGACACCAGTGAAGATCACAAATCATTGAAGAAAATGGCTAAATAGCTTTATTGCTTGATCGTCCTCATTTTAATAGAATTCCAGCTTCTTCTTCTATTTTTACAGATATTTTTTTGGTTTTTTAGTTCACAATATTTCCACAATCAACCCGAAACTGCAAAAACATCAGTTCCAAGTACCGGCAGTTACTTTAGTCTTTAAAAGAAAAAAAATTACAATACAAACAGTTTTCAAGGTCAAATGAGAACAAATACAAACGTACAAAAACCAAAAACGGCGGACTTAAAAAATGTGAAGAATGTCTATAAAACACAGGCAAAACTCCACTAAACTACACACAAGGATTTATTCCAAGTGGGATCACAATTTTGTGTCAGAACTCGTGTTTTTGTTTTTAAACCAGAAATGTCAAAGCTAAAAACCGTCCCGTCTAAGTTTGAAAGAAAGCTCTACTAATGGGGGGGTCGGGGTCTTTCTGCATCATTTTCAACAACCAACGTGACCAGCAAGCTCAGTCCACAGACTGCTGAGGGTTTAGGAAAATGGAACTTTTGTTCTGAATAAACTTTTATAAATGGTTTATGAATCGGTGTCACATGCTATTTATAACTGCTGTTATGTAAAGTGGATTCAAAAGAGGATTTCAAAACTATTATCTGTAAAGACAGACGGTGAACATTTCTGTTCTTCTGTGGCTGCAGAAGCTCGATAACCTCACATCAGCATCTCTGCAGCCAATACTGTTTTTCGTTGTTTTTTTATAAAGTCTTGTCCTAATTTTAAAGACACTCTGATTTCAGGGACACCCCCTTTGCTCCCTGTGGAGCAACAAAAGCGTTTATACAGGTACACCAAACCTGTGGGAAAAAAGTGGCTTTTGGAAACGTTCCTAAAAATAGTCGGCTACAAAAATAATATTACAACTGATCTTGTATAACGAGAACCCCTTTCTCTCACGTCTAGACGGAATACTTTTTACATTTCTGGGTCAGCAGCAAGGACAAAAGGTGGTGCATCAGTTGTAGAGGAGGAAGTCTTGCATCCTGGGAGGCAGGGAAAGGCTGGGGGCTCGGTGCAGACGACTCCGTCCAAGACGTTTGCGAATGCAGAAGCGGCACAGCTGAGACAGAGAGTGCGGACCTGAGCAGAGGGGAGAGGGTGCTGCTCGGCTCCAGTTTGGAAAAGAAAAACAGATTTACGGATGAAACGTTTTCCACGCACCTCTTCTCTGCAGAGCAAATCTAACCGAGCTGTTTGGTGCCGACAGATCCAGAGGAGTCCTTCCTTCTGAATTTCTGTGAAACGTGTTTGCCCCAAAGTCCAGCAAAAGCTCAACCACACCCGGATGGCCTCTCTGAACGGCAGCATGGAGAGGACTGTCCCGCCCACATCCAACGCCAACATCTGCACCTACATTTATCGGAGCAGGAGGTTTCCTCAGTGGGCCATATCACCTCATGTTTTGGTGTAAATATATCATTTTAAAATATCAAACCAATTAGAAATCAAATTGATAAATAAAGTCATGTTGTTATTGTTGTTGACTTTTTGGTTAGGGGTCACCACAGCCAATCAGCTGTCACTGATTGGCAGAGATCTGGACGCCATTCCTGACTCAACTCTGTATTCTATCCGGGCTGGGGACCGGCACAGGGAGACCCAGACTTGGTGTCCTTGTGCCTACATTAGGCAGTAGCATGAAGGGCCTATCCCAAGGACCCACAGTGGATGAAGCTCACTGCACCCCCTGGGACTCAAACCCTGATTTCAGATGTGCCAATGCTGCACTTCAAAATAAAGTGCAACCATTTTTTCCCCCAAATGTCTCCTTAAGGCACTTCTCCTCCCAAAGCTCTTTTGACATATAATCTTAAAAAAACAATAAAATATTATGATGTTCCCTGATAAAACTCAAAACAAAAGTTGCGGATATATTATTCCACTTCTTTCAGGACTTTCTTTGAATAAAAACACATAAAAAAATGTTCTGTTTCCTTACAAGATGTGATATTGATTAATTACCGTATTTTCCGGACTATAAGTCGCCCTTTTAGTTTGGCAAGAGGTGCGACTTATACTCCGCAGCGACTTATATTAGAAATAAATCCATTGTTAACCCTCCTGTTCTGTTCATTTGTGAGGAACAGAGATGATGTTCCTGGGTCAATTTGATGTATGAGGTATATTAAGTGTTAAGAGTTTGTTAAGTGACTCAGAATCAGCAAACTTTTTTTACAGTAAGATCTTGAAGGCTAACAACATAATATTCTATTTTCCAATGATTTCATAGATTCAGAAATGTAATAAAACTGACAACTGTTTCTACAAATACAGGATGAATACAGAGTATTAGTTGGCCAATGATGCTTCATGAAAGGAATAAATAAATAAGAGAAAGAATTACTGTGAAATTATGAGATAAACAGTCTGCTATGATTGTGTCATATGAGGTTGTGAAAGTTATTAGTTCTTGGTCTCAGATTTTGTCAAATAAATTTCCCATCAAAATGCGACTTATAGTCCAGTGCGACTTATCTGTGTTTTTTTCTACTTTATAATGCATTTTTGGGCTGGTGTGACTTATACTCCGCAGCGACTTATAGTCCGGAAAATACGGTATATACCTTAAATTGTATTTTTATTTTTCAAACCTTGTTCTGTTTTTTCTGGAGGTGAGATAAAACTATACTGTTGGTTTTTTAATTTTTAATCTTTTAATCTAGCTTACTTATTACTATTACTATGTAAACCTTTTGCAATTTCTTTATTGAAATTCTTTTTATTTGCATTTTTGGGCTGCTGCTAATTGCTGCTACTCAAAATAAACAAAGGAAAAAGGCCCAATTAGCTTTAAAAGCCCAGAATTAAATTGTTCTGGAGTTCTCTAGGGTTACTGCTCCTCTTCTGAGCAATTATTTGTAAAATAAAAGTTTATCACAGCTTTGAAATCCTATAAAGATGATGTAATTACTCTAAGCTTTCTATGGTTAACAACAAAGTTATACATGGGTTTAATCTCTTTTATTCTGTCCCTAGATGTTAAAGAAGTGAATTAGGCTAGAAAGATTCATGTGGCTAAAAAAGGAATTCATTGATGCAAAATATAGAGAATTTACTTTTGAAAAACATTATTTTGGATCAATATTTCAAATTTCTAATTAGAAATTGATTGTTTTGCTACTAATTACATATCTCTGTAACTACAGTAATTCTCAACGTTCTAAACAGCTTTAATAAACTAAAGTTGGGTATTCCTTCACGTGCCAGCAGCAGCATCTCCACACAGGAAGCAGCTCCTGCTCCACAAGCAGAGTAAAGTGGGGAGCCCACTTCCGGCAGCTCCGTGTCCAGCTGAGCTCCCCAGGCCAGCAGCAGCTCCAGACACTCTCTGTGATCTGGTGAGAACAGAGCATTGGACCAGAGCCGAAGCTGAGGAGCAGATTTCCAAACTCCTGCCTTTGCGCACCTTTCTTTGCGGCCTCGTGCAGGGGTGAAGCCTGCTGGTGGGTGCTGTGCACGGATGCACCGTGCTGTAAGAGGAGCCCAACACAAGCAGCACTGCCGCTCCTGCAGGAGTTGAAGAGCGGCGTGGCGCCATCTGCTGAGGCTGCATCTGCCTGACACAACAGAAAGCAACCTTTTTTTTTTTATGCCAAACACACAAAAGAGGCAAAACATTAACCCTTGTGCTGTCTTGTGGGGTCCAGATGACCCCACTCCCAACGTTAACGTGCCTCGGCGGCACGTTAACGTTGGGAGTGGGGTCATCTGGACCCCACAAGACAGCACAAGGGTTAAAACTCACAACAGTCACATTTGCTCTTTGAAAATCTGCCTTTCCTGTTGGTACGGAGTAAGCCCTCCCTCATTTCCCATCATCCCTCTGTTTATGTGCTTTCCCGCTATAGCTTACAGCTCCTCACAACCCCAACCGGTGCAACAAAATCGGCAAACGTTATTGAAGCACAGTTTAGATCATGGATCTATTTGTCTGCGAGTGGATGCATCAGAATGGAGCGGAGCAGGGAGCTTGTGACTCGCCCAGCGTATTTTCTACATCACAAATACGATCTTATAGTACTGTACAGTTTGTTTCGGTTTTTTTTAATGTCTCTGTGTGATGTAAACTTTTCAAGCCACTGGATAAATAGAATTTTAACAAACAGCATTTTTGTCATTTGCTCAGAAATGCAACTTTAATTTGATTTCTTTCATATTTGTCTTCCATCAATAGAAAATAGAGCATGTATAAAAACAGTTTAAACACATTTTTCAGTGGAGTGGGTCTTGAAATGGTCCAGCAATTGGGCAAACACCATCCATACACGTCTCCAAGGGAAGAAACAATGGACCTATTTAAATTAAGTTTGCTTCTATCGGTGCTATTAATTTGTTAACTTTATATTTTTACTTTTTTGCCTTTCTTTTTCCACTGAAAGACCAATTTTGGTGTTTAGCCTTCTCTGTAGTCTTTGTTAGACGTCGTTGGCTTCCCCCATGCCCTCATATGGTCTGATCGCTATTTGTCCCTCTGGTTTGTTTCCCCGTTTAAAACTGAAGCTCAAGAGAAAACGAAATTTCAATTTCTATGTATGTGTCAACATTGTAAATTTTGACAATAAAGTTACTTTGACTTGGACTTTTTTCTTCTGGTTAGTCAGTTTCTTTCTTTGGTCAAGTTAACTTAGTTACCTGAGTTAATTCTGTTTTCTGCTGACAGGTCTTTTGAAAATCTCAGTTTGTAAAACAAACAACTTTCTTTTGAATTTGATGCATTTTCTGATGTCCTCTTTGGCCGCTTGGTCCCTCCCAGTCGTGTTTCATACGTGACCAAATTACTCACTTTTTTTGTGGTGACGAGTCAGCAGTAAAACAGGAATTGCATTATCAGAGGAGTTGGTGCCCAATAAACATCATCTGCATAAACTTGACCAAAACAAGTCAGCTAATGCTCGATTTAGCGACGACACATGAGGGCCGCTTACAAGTGAATAGACCATCGGTGTGTCCAAAGATGGTCCACCAAGCACTTCTTTTGTCTAAGGAGCTTTAAATCAGCTTCAGAAATGTGGAAAGTATTCTGACCCTCCCCTACACAGGGGACTGCAACCTGCTGGGGAGATCACTTGGTTGAGTTTCAGAGCCATTATTAGGTTGTTAGGTTAGTTTACACCCTTTGAGCCACCAGACTGCAACCCGTTCTAGATGGCCTCTTAAGCACAAACCAGGTTTCCATAATTGGGGGTGGGGGTGGGGGGGGTTGACTCCCCTGAAGTCTGCTCACAAAACTGGCTTTCATAGTTAGCACTGACTTTGTGTCTGAATTCCCACCCTAACCTCTAACTACTAAAAAACTATATAGTATATAAAAATGTGTGTATTGCCCTGGATTTTAAAAGCAATTGGGACACCGCCATGCTCACTACTTCTTCTTTTTTTTTTTTTAATGGTGAATATGACGTCATCTTTTTCACAAAGTTAAAATCTAATTGATATATGAGCGTTCTGCGACAATCATTTATAAATTCACCAAATTCTGAAGATAGAAGCGTTAATATCTTATTTTAAAAAAGTACATTTAAATACATTTCCTTTGAAATAAATCATCCAAAGCAATGCATTGTGGTCTATATTCACCAATCTAGTGAGCATCGATGCACACTGGTTTTTCGCAGAGACTTCTGGGAAATTTTCTAGGGCACTGGATTTGGGAATTGTAGATTCGGACAGCACTAGAAAATGGTAAACAAGCTGTATAGTGCACTATGTGGTGAGTAGTGAAAGAGTTCAGACATAACCTTAGAAAAAAAACAACCTTTTGTCAGATTTCTGAAGATTGTGTGTGGGCTCCAGTCCCATTAACTTAACTGCCTCAACCACTTTCACTGCTGTAGAGATCCAGCTTTTATCTGGAAGCCATTCAGACACATTTTGTTACCCTTTCTCCAGCCTTAACTTTTGATTTTGCCCTCCCATGTTTAGGATAAGAAACAAAGCATCTTCTAAACTTAACATTCAACTATTCTTACAAACTTCTTCAGTTCCTGTATAAATGATCATTGTGACGGGGTTTTTTTTCTGCAGGAGGGTCTAGAATTTGAAAATATCCGTGTTCAGACCTTCTCACCTTTGCATCGCTGTCCAGCAGGAACTTGGCACAGTGATAATGACCTCCAAGACAAGCCTCGTGGAGGGGCGACACCCCATCCATGGTCAGTGTGTCCACGTGGAAGCCCTGTAGGTGGGATTATAAGGTGACCTAAAATGTCTGTGACCCTGTAAAGGTCCGGCAAACTGCGTGTGATGATGGGTGGAGAGAAAGGCCACATCTGCACCTGTGCAACCAGCGACCTGAGGAGGAGGAGTCTGCCCTGGGACGCTGCTTCATGGAGAGGACTTCTGTCTGACCACCAGTCTGAGACCAACAGGAGTCAGAAGATTAAGATCAACTTTGTTAATCCCCGTAGGGAAATTCAGCTGTAGCAGCAACACCATCAAATAGAATATATACGAAATATAAAAATACATAAATATATAAATATGGAATATGCAGAAAACACAAAAAAATGCCACTTTGACAGAAAGCTCTTAGGTTTTTCTCTGTAGTAACATTTTAGCTCCAAATTTATCCAAAAAATGCCAACCCTTATGTGTTAAAATAAAAAAACAATTAAATAATAGAAGGAGCTGCATTTCCAGAAGAAAATGCAGGGTTGAATGATTAATAAAAAAGAAACTTAATGGGTAATAATTGTTTAAGACATAAAGAAATGATCAAAGTTGAACATAAATAAAGTAAAAAAAAAAAAAAAACAGCACAGTAACAAAAAAGATGTTTTTGTGAAAAATGCCAGAGCAGGGTATCGAACCAACGAGCTTCTGCACGTGTAAAAGCTTCTTCCCCTGTGTATTTCAATGGAGGCAAAAATCCTGGAAATCCTGGAATATCTTGAAAAGTTCAAGGATTTGAAGGACCAAAAGTCATAGCTGGAAAAAGATGAATATTTTAATGGTTAAATTGTTAAAATAGCTGAAAAATTGTAAGAGTTAAGCGCCAAAAAATGGTGAAAGATACTATCATAAAGACAGAGAAACAGGAAAACATTGGGTTGAAGGATTTTTAGCATTCAACAAACCAGCTACCCATCTTCTTATTTCTCCCACAGAACAGCAAAACTGAACCAAAACTTTGTGAGGACCATGCAAAAAACTCACCAGATGCAAAAAACTCACCAGATGTAAAAACTCACCAGATGCAAAAACTCACCAGATGCAAAAACTCACCAGCCATCAACAGGTTACACGTCAGACCTCCATAGATGTGGAGGGGATTCGGCTGAGACCCCACTGCTCGGACGGCAGCCATCGTTTTAAAAGAAGGCAAAGGCAGACCCTCTTCACAGACTCTCCCAGGCTCCACAAACCTGAAGCCGGCCTTCATTCTTCTCTTATCTGGTGACCCCCCCCCCCCCCACACCCCCATTCAGTAAAAACAAAAAACCTCTGCATGTGCATGACAAAAGGAGCTGAAACACCCCCAAACACCCATTTTCAACAAGCAATTTCAAGTTTTTCACCAAAATAAAACACATTTTTAATCGCATTTCTTCCACTAAAAGCTGAAAGTTGGGATTTGTAATCTAAAAACAATGAAAAAAGAATTTATTTACAGATAGAGGGAAAAGATGTATGGCAAAAAAAAAAAAAATCCAAAACTTTGGCTTAGTAAACTTCTGTAAGTTTGAAGATACTCTGTGTTTTTCAATTATATATATTTCTAATTTAAAAGAAGTGTTTCTTTTTTACTGAGTGTCAACCAACAGCAACAAAACCACCATCGTCTGTCTGTAACCTAGGCTCCAAAGCCACTGACGTTCATTTCATTTTCCTCTCCGTTCTGGCTCTCTAGTAAAAGGAAACTAGAAAGATTTCATGTCTAAAAATAACTTTTAAGTCTAATGTAAGTAAAGTAAAATAAAAGAAGTAAAGTAACTTTATTCAAGTCATTCACTAACAGTTGAAGGATAGTAGGTATCCTTCCTGACTACAGTACCCATAATGCTCCAACAAGCCATCTAATGGTTTGGCTTCCTGTTTTACGAAGTCAGACTAAAACATTTGGATACATTTTTGTGCACCACGTGCCACAGAAAATCAATTGGAGGTCAGTAAGCACAAACAGAGTTCTGGGGTACTGGATTATACGACAGATTTTCTACTTTTTGAACAAATTCAAGGATTTGAAGTGAGCCTTAAATACAGGAAGGGTGACATCATGAACTCTGATTTAATTTTTAGTTACTGGTAGTTAGATTGACTCATTTCTAGCAGAGACGCCCCACAAATAGTAAAAGTAAACTTTTTTTTAAATCACTGCTGACATTCCACGGCCTGCTGCTAGATTTGCTGCAGTGAGAAGATGACTCAATGGGACACAGGGGGTCTTTTATTTTGAAAGGAAGTCATTTGAACCTCTGTCAAAAGTTAAGAACTATTTCATAAAAAGGCTAGTTTCTCTTTATGTTATTCATGCAAAAAACTATTGTTCTTAATAATTTACCATAATAGTAAGAATAACATAAATACAAATCCGTGTTTTATTTTCTAAAGGATAAAGTCAGACTTTGTAGCTACTAAAGTGATGAAGGTTGCAGACCCCTGGTCTACACGTGGTCCCCCCCGCCTGTTTTCTACTGGCTGTTTTGACTCCAACTTCTCATGAAAGGCCATAATATCTCCTTCTTCTTTTATTTTATTCTAGTTCACTCATTTAATTTTTTTATTCATCTTATTTTCTTGCTATTTTTTATTATTGCTGCTTCTTTGCACTGTCATGCTAGTGAGAATCATCTCGTCTCACCTGTGTATTTCTTTGCAAATACTATGTGTGGAATGACAAACAAATCTTGAATCTTGAATCCTGTTTCGCTTTAAGCTTTGAATCCTGTTTTCTGAGAGAGGCCAGACAAGAAAAACATTTTAAAATAACAGTTTAAAGATTTATTTTTATTATAGATGTCCCGGATCCCATCGTACAAAAACACTGAAAAATAAAATAATACAAATCCATTTATTCTGTCATATAGAGCTTTATAAATACAGTGAATTTATTTGGCTAAAACTATAAACATGGTAATAATACAGTAGTTCAGTTTCCCACAGAGAAGCGCTTTATCTAAATCCATTCAGTTCCACTTAAACAGCAACAAACGTGGAAAGTGCTTCAAATAGTGACGGAGTGTGTCAACTAAACACTGAGACATGAGCTTTCTCTGTAACAGAAGCTGAGGAGGCGTCAGCAGCACAGTCGCTGTAGTGTGGCTTTCAAATGTCTGTTGGCAGCTTTACGACCCAAAGCAGCAGGAGCTAAAGGGGAGCGAGTGATCGCGGAGGTCAGGTTTGCTCGTCTGTCTTCTTCGCTGCTTTTTTGAAACCGGCGTCTTGCCTCCAGAGGCCGCGAGGGCCGGTGGCGTCCACGGCGGCGTCCATGAGCTCACATGGCGCCAACCACTGCAGCAGCAGCAGGAAAAGGAAGTCCAAGACGGCCACGAAGGCGAAGATGGAGCCGGCCACCGGGCCGCAGTGGGACCTGAGCCTCCGCAGACGCCTGTCCAGGGGGAGGACGTCCTCTGCCGCCACCCTGTCGTACACCTGAAGGAGGAAACTTTATTGACACTCCAAACAAGGACGGACGATACTCGATACTCTGCAATTCAGGTTTTGGATTTTAAAGACTTGCATAAACAACATCAAGCTTGTAATCTGATAACTCAAAGAAGCTGGAGCTGATTTTCACCGCTTTTTGAACTCTAAAAGTAAATGTTTTTTGGTTTTTTTTACGGGGTTACATCCAAAAATAAAAGAGAGATGCATATATAAATCCAGTCTGGATCACTAACATCCAATATTTATGTTTTAAGGGAGAAAAACAGAGTTTAGGTTCAAAATAACTGACCTTTTTATTGCTTTTGTGAGCAAACATCAAGCCACTAAGCTGAACTCAGAGAGAACCCGTCAGGTACGTTCTGTTCATTTGGTCCTCTGGATCGTTTTTCTGATAGTTCACATCCAAAGGAAACTCATTTTGAATAAACGCACCTTCTCCGTCCGCTCTGCAACGTTTCTCCAGGTGTAGAGGTTTCTCACTCGAGCGTGGATGGAGGCCGGGGCGGGAACGGAGCCGGATCGCTCCTTGGCGATGACGGCTTCCAGACCGGCACAAAGCGACCGCACTGTCGGTTCGCACAGCGTGATCAAATCCTCGGGTAACACCTCAGGAATGCCCCCAACACGAGTGCTGACAACCTTAGGAAGGAGGCAGAGACAAACAAAAAAAACTGTTTTTAAATGCAGATTTTCCTCATGACGGAAAAATCCACTGCAGCTGTCTTTTCTTCTGAAGTTTCAACCATATTTTTATTTTGCGTATTCATTCAGATTGCTGTGAAACTGAAAGGAGACTTTCTTTTGTTAAACTAAGATTGTTTGTCTTTGAAAAGGAGAAAAATTGCAGGAAACGGAGCGAAGCTCAGATGGAGGCTTTCAGCTGAAGTCAGGCATTTGTTTATGCTTCTGTTAGAGACGGATCAGTGATAGTTTGTTTCACAACCATGTCTATTTTACTGATGGAAAGTGAAAAAGAGCTTTCAACGGCTCTAATTAAAGGAAGAGTGAGGAAATGTTTACAGGTCGATGCTGGAAGGCTGAAGAACCGGAGTTAATGCGCTTGTTTACTCATCCCTAAAAACATTTTATGCTTTTGTGTAAAAAAAGCATTTTGATAATAATAAATAGCTTTGTTTAGATTAGAGTCTTCTCAGCATCCTTTAGGACAGCCATGATGAACCTGGAAGTGTACACTATATGACCAAAAGTAATATAGCGTATACTCGGCCATAGGTGTATAAAATCAAGCACTCAAGACAGTTTTTACAAACATTTGTGAAAGAACGCTCCGCTCTCAGGAGCTCCGTGAATTCCAGCGTGGAAAACTGTCACAGGATTCCACCTGAGCAACAAACTTCCTCTGTCCTAAATCTTCCAGTCAGCTCTATCAGGACCAACTGGAAGAGTTTGGGAACAACAGTTCAGTCATGAAGTGGTAGACCACGTAAACTGATGAAGAGGGGGGTCATTGGATGCTGAAGAGGTCGGCTGCGGAGCTCCAAAGGTCATGTGACCTTCAGATTAGCTTGTCCAGCACGCATAGAGCTTCATGGAACGGGTTTCCATGGCCGAGCAGCTGCATCACCAAGTGCAACGCAAAGCGTCGATGCTGTGGTGTAAAGCACGCCGCCACTGGACGCTAGCGCAGTGGAGACGCTTTTCTATCTGGAAATCTGATGGATGAGTCTGGGTTTGGAGGTTGCCGGGACAACGGTACATTTTGGTCTGCATTGTGCTGAAGCATGAAATGTGGTGGAGGGTTGTTTTTTCAGGAGAAATGTGATTGCATCTGCTGTAAATCAAAGTATTGCTCACATACATCACCGTGCTTTTGAATGACTTATCGTGTGAGTTAGTTTGTTTGTTTTGCATAGTTATGATTTAATGGAAACAGTGTCAGAAATGGTGTTTTTTTCAACACTTCTGGAACTTTAAATAAAGTTTTGAGTATACGTAAAAAGGAAACCCAGCTGATGTCTTTGGTTAGTTTAGATCTCATTTCCTCAATAAAGACTTCTTTATCAGCGCAGATCTGAGTTTGCTTCTTCAAAACCCATAATCTGACATGTGGTGTACCACAAAGCTCTACTTTAGGCCCACCCTTTATTTTGACTTGTTCATCCTTAAACACCTAACAGTAAAGAATTATAACTCAGCAAGAAACCTGAGTCTATTTTGATGGTGGTTTTAGTTTTCAACCACATATTAAATAAATAACTGAGCTGGATTTTTTCATATCTTATCACATCTCCTTTTATTATTATTTTAAATGGAATTTTACTCTGTACCTTTCCTACTAATTTAATCATTAACTAACAATCAACTATATTATATATAATCAAATACAAATGTAATGTGGTACGATGATTTTTAATGTCTGTAATGTTATTTTAATTATTTATAAACATTATCTTCAGTGTTTTCTTACTGTGTCAATTTATTACATTCATTTCTCAAAGTTTGTCTTTCACTTTGAGAGTTTGTGTGTTTCTTGTGGGTTTTTTGTGTACGTTTGAATTGTATTGCACTTGGAGAGTGTCGAGCACCTTTGTGTCGTAAATGTTTCCACGTACAATTAGACGTAATTACTGAAGCTGATGGATGTCTCTGACAGTTTAACATGAAAGAGCTGTTCCGGCCTGTTGCCTTTGTGAGTTACTGCAACTTTCGCAAAGACCTGACAAAGACGCGACAGACCTGCAGTCCGCAGCTGGCGCCTTCCACGATGGCCATGCAGAACGCTTCAGTCAGCGACGTGTTCAGGAAAATGTGGCCCTGAACGAGGACGCCACGCACGTCCTTGTGCTCCAAAGCCCCGAGCAGACGCACCCTGCAAAGACAAAACCGGCTCTTATCCAAACACACAAAAACGTGTCGTCATTTGATAAAGTTGCAACATTTGGTATAAAAGCATGTCCGCACTAGACTATCAAATAGTTTTGTTGTCACAGGTAAACACATCGTCTCCAAACGTGTTAGGATGCCATTAAAAAGGGACTGAATTCAGAAAATGAAACTTATTTATCAAACACCTTCTGTTGTTTTGCAGTTTTTGTTTTTGGACAAAAGTAATTTATAGCTGATTTAACAACTTTAATTTAATTCCAAAAATGAGATTGTTGTAAGGTTTGGTATCGGAAACTCAGAATGAGACTCTAATTAGAAAGTTCATTCAAAAACCACAGAGTTTACTGGATCTTTAAAAGCTCAATCAGCTGAAAACCACAGGCTGGAGTTCAGTCACCGTAAACAGCCCTAAACCAAGAAGTTCAGATATTAAAGGCCATCGCTGAAGAGACCGGCTCCAGAGCGCTGCATCCAGCCGCATCAACGATGGCAAAAATAATGTGTACAAGCATTTCAAATAAGAACCAGAAACTGGAATGTAACCATCACATTCTTGGTGTCACCTCCCTCTTGAACCAGGGGTAAAGTCAGAGCTATCTACCCCAGGCTGAGGACAGAGGAACAAACGGTGGGGTGGCCGGTTCTCAGTCAATACGTGCTTTCAGAACATAGATTTCTGATAGACCAGGACTTAAAATGAGCAAAATTCAGTGACATGGGTATGGGATAAGGGTGCACAAGGGTGCGTAGTGGTGTAATGTGTAGACCCTGGTTTAATTCCTGGCTGGGTCTTTGTTGGGGACACTGATAGGTTTTTCCAACAGAGATGGGCACACCGTCACACTGCCAAAATGCTTGCCACGGGTTTAAGGAGCAAAGTGACCCTGTGATTTATTAAACAACAAACTCAGTTCAACTAAAGCCCATAAAACATCTACATGTGGTGAAGAGGAGGCAGAAAACGGAGGAGTACAAGGTAACCAACTCTTCAGGAGGACCACGGACGGATCACCTCCATCTGAAGGAAACCCGAACCAGGTATAAAAAAGGTTATTCAAGTTTTTCCCTCACACTAAAAGTATGGATTTTTTTATTAACTGTAACCTTTCATTTTTCAACGTGCACTGAATACTTGTAGAACTAACAAAATGTACTAAAACTGAGGGGAAAAACAGTTGGTGGTTTTGCAGTTATTGTGATACAATAAAAAAAAAAAACCTAAAGCTCGACTATTTTCGCATAACACCAACAAAACAGGTTTTAATAGGAATTTAACACTGCTTAGACTTGTTGAGACAGAACTTGTTTTATATAAACAACCCTGGTTTGACCTTATCAAACGTACTCAGGAATTGTATTAAAGTGATACCTGTCATGTAGCTGGTATTTCTCCCGCACCTCCTCCAGTACGATCCTCTTAGGACCTTCTCCACCGATCAGGAAATGCAGATCGGGGTGTTTGAGACACAGATCTGGGATTATTCCACCAAGAAGATCAATACCTGGAGAGAAAACACCAACCTGATTGTTTCCTTTTCTTTTTACAACACATTATGATGGTTTTGCACCAGTGGATCGTAATATTGAATTCAAGAGCAAAATCCTTTGACTTCCACAATAAAAGCCATATTATTCCAAAAACCTCTGGAAGCTTGTTACAGAGGCAATCTAGATCTCCTGATGAACAAAGAGGCTCAGAAAGCGGGACAAACTCGAAAAAATGGCTGTTCTAGCATAGAGGAAATGTTGGAATAATGTAAAACAACCTGCAACAGGAAAACTAACAAACCTTTGTCAAAACACCACCTTGTTTTAGCACAATTTAGATTTTAAGAATAAATCTATCCAGTTCACAATAGCTGTAATACGATAGGGCTGCAGTGAATCATTGCCATTATTTTAACATATTAAATTGAAAGAAAGAACCTTCTTAGCAATATTTGTAGTTAGCACGCCAGCTGCATAAACGCCATGCAAACAATTGAGGCATAAAAAGGCTGTGGCAGAAGTAAAGATCAAGTTTGTTTGGCCCATTCCTGTTTTCCCGCTGAACCTTTTTTATCTGCCATGTAATTTGTACGTTTGCACCTTGTTTCTGGCCAAACGCATTCATGTTCATGGAACAAAAAGCACATGAGAGGAGTGTCAAGCACAAAATACCCACGATTCAAAGTGACAGAGGTGGGGAATTAGACTCTAAAGGGGATTCTGCCTGGCCCTTGATTTTACGCTGGGAATCTAACATCCTAATTGTCCATTTAAGCAAGTGCTCTAATCAGGAGATTTGTCACAAATGCAGTCTGCTTCTAGAGGATGCTTAAATCCTTTACTGAAAAAGAAAAAGTACTATAGAAAGGGGCAAAGCTGTTGTTACAATCAGAAGTCTCAATATGCAAAAATACTTAAATCTCCAAAACCTTTTAATTAAAATAGGAGACGGATAAACCAGCGATCCTCATCAGGTTTGTGAATCACAAACACAAGCTAGCTCTGATGAATCAACGGAAGAATCTGAAGGGATCTAATGTTTATCTGAACGACCATCTGACCAGGAGGAATGCTGAAATCTCCAAACATGCACGGCTTCTCAGGAAGCAGAAGCAGATTGAGAACACTTGGGTTAAAGGCTGCAGGATTTACGTCAAACCACTCGGTCCACCGGACCGGTCCAAGGTTCTGGTTGTGAACACCATGAAAGACTTTGAGAAGTGTCTGATTATGGACGTCTGAACCAACATGGAGTAATAAACCAAAGAGCCAAATAATTTCAAGAAATATGACGCCTGGATTCATCGCTTTCTCCAAAAGTCTGAAGTGACCTGATTATCAGCAAACTTCTGACCTGCAGACAACTTGACCTCAACTTTCACCGAGCTGATATCAGCTGAAGAAGGATATGGACCTGAATCTAATGTCTGCAGACATAACATGGAAGAGACTAGAAACTGTTTTAAACCCAGAAGAACGGCTGTTAATCAGTAGAAGAAGAAATGCCAACCTTGGCCATCGACAAAATATGGACCCTTTTTATTTTCCCTAACAGCATTACTTTATCATTAAAAAAATTAAAATTAAAAATAAATAAAAATACAAATAAAATAATAAAACAAATGATTAATCAATTATTGAAAATGGTTAAATTGATTGACTTTTAATATTACTTCACTTACTCCAAAAAATGTTGATAAAGTGATTCATGATTTTTCCTAATGTAACATAATTTTCACATACTTTTAACTTTTGATACTTGATCAAGTTTTGCTATGAAAATTCCTGAAACAGTATTATGTCTATTTTATTGATATAGTATTGTTTTTTAATCATATCAATGACTTTCATAAGCAACATAATCTGCATATATTGTGGATACTTCATTGCCATGTTGATTTCTAAAAGTTATTTTTTACAAAATATTTTAAGTGATTCATCTTTATCATGTGCTTTATTGATATTTCAAGATTCTTAATTCGGTCTGATAAAAACTGGGAACCGGATATTGATAAATCATGTATTAAAATGGTTATAGTATAACGGGGTGGGATTATATAAGTTCGCTTCCTTTTACTTCCTTTCAAGCAATATTTATTAATATGTCTAATTATCCAAAGTTTGATTAGTTATTGTACGAATGTATAACTGATGATTGTATTGTTTTTGTGTATTCTTATTTGATTGCTTGAAATAAACCATTTCAAAATCAAAAATAAAATAAATAAATAAAGAAAATAAAGAAAGATTTAAAAAAAAAAAGAAGTTGTGTGACATGAAGCACAAACTGTTAGATTTTCAAACTTTTATTTAAACCTTTAACACAAATTCATTTGTCTGCAATAAAAAAAGTGATGAGATTGAAAGAAAGCAGGTAGATGCTTTCAAAAGAAAGTCAGTATTAGACCCAAAGCACAGCTGTCATAGTTTGGCAAAAAAAAAAAAAAGGGCAAAAAGAGCTTTTGAAAACAGGCTGTAAATAAATGAGTAGCATCCCTCTCTATAACGTGATTCGCCTTTCATGTCCTCGCAGTTTCCTGGATATTTTTGTGAGCAGTTTTGCACGTTTTTTTCCAGCACGCTGTGTTCTGCGTCTTGATTGGTTGTCAGTCAGTTTCCTTGGTGCCGTGTCTCCTGTGCAGAATGCGTTCAGCTCGCAAAGAGGAGCTTTGTTTTTATCAGACTGGACCTATTTCTCTACGCCTTACAGAGGTGTATACTAAAGTGTGCAGTGAGGGTTTTTACAGCCTTAAATCCTCTACTATTATTTAAAAAAAAATAAAGTTGTCTACATTCTGGATTTCACCTATTGGGGGTTATTTATAGAACAATTCTGTGATAAATGAGGGAACAGTATTTTTCTGGTGAAGTTTAGCTGTTTACAGGGTAGAGGTTGACTGATGTGTTTGTGTAACAAACCACCTAGTGGTGATTTTGGTGAACTGACCTGGCTCCAGTTACAAATGGAAGTCCCTTTGATAAGTCGTTGTTGATGCTAATATAACTCTATATTCTTAATTTTGGTCAAATCTATGCTGCTGCAGGTTTCATAATAATCAAAATGATTCAAAAAAATTCTTCGACAAATTCCTTCAGAGTCGTTTTACCAACCTTTTCGGTAGACGAGGCGGCTGACGACGACGATGGTAATCCTGTCCTTCTGCCGCTTAGACGGGTCGGGCGTGAAGTCTGTGGGGTCGACTGCGTTGGGAATGACGGACACGATCTCTGGCTGCAGCGTTCCCCGCAGAACGGTGTTCTCCTTACTGGTGTAGGACACACACACTATGTGGTTGGTGTCGCACAGAGACACCGTCAAGAGCTTGTTGGTCAACACGGAGCTCAAGTCGGCAAAACCAAAAAGTGAGTGGTCAGTGAACACCTAGAAACACAACGAGGTTGTTTTTGGGTGAAGTCGGTCAGTACAACCACACACAGAAGGTGGTGAAGGTAAAGCAGCTTGGTGGGACGTACCGTGTTCAGGCCCATGGTTTTGGCGTGGAAAAGTGCATCATGGGCCATGGCAGAGAAGGAGCTGTGAGCGTGAACCACAGTGATGCGCTCCCTGACGAAGACGCAGCGGAGCAGGGGGAGGCTGTGGAAGCAGGTGGTGGCCGTGGACTGGTTGTACATGACTTGCAGGGGCAGGTAGTAGACTTTGAGCCCGTGAGTCAGATACCGGACGCCCTTCCTCCTGCCGTACGCATGCGTCACGACCACCACCTTGTGTCCCTTTTCAATCAGACACTGCGACAGCTGATAGATGTGACTTTCAACTCCGCCCATGTTTGGGTAGAAAAAGTCCGACACCATGCAGATGCGGTGCTTCCTGCCGACCCCGGAGGAGTCTCCACTGTCTGGTTCTGGTGAGGTGGCTACTTTCCTTCGCCGACTCATCGTCTAATCCTGGATTGGTGCTAAAACATCAGAAAAATAATCAATTAGTTGCTTAAAAAAAGGTCACCCCCCCCCCCCTATATCTACATTTTTCTCTCAAGATTTTCATTGTGTAAACTAGAAAGGGATCAGAAATGACAAAGTTAGAGTCATTCATGTGTGCAAATTCTAATAAATTAAATTCTAAATTCTAAGAACCATCTTCCTCGCTGATCTTTTAACATCATGAATGTTTTACTTTCTGTACCTCCATAGGAAAGATGTCGGCTAAATTAGAACCAATGTTTTGCTAACAGACAAATATTGAGATAAATTAATGTCAAACCTTTGCATATAAAGCAAACAAAGTTAGTCTTCTACAAGAGAGTGATGGTACTTTATTTAAACTCCCAATCCGATCATCCTTTAAACTATTGTAAAAGTGTCCCCAGTGATCTTTTAAGTATGATTTTGCTGTTGTTAGCCAAAAACTGGCGTTGTTTTCTAGGAAGGTTTCTGCAGAACAGCAGAAATTCACCTCCAAGTTGTGGGCGGGACCATTGGTGGAGAGTAAGCCTATGCTGATTACCCATCATCCATCTGTTCACACAATCTCCCACTAGCTTGTAGCCCCTCCCAACCCCAAGCTAACATTAAAAGAGTGACAAAAATGGAGAGCAATATCTGAGCTATCCAGCTGTTCAGTTAAGAGTCAGATGCCAGCTCTGACGAGGAAAACAAAGAATTTCACGGATCTATTCGTCTGCGGGTGGATGCATCAGAATGGAGCGGAGCAGGGAGCTTGTGCTCCGCCCAGCGTGTTTTTGATGCAACATATACGCCATTGTTTAAACTGCATTTTCCGTCTGTTCCTGATTCACAACAAGTTTAAGCTCAAAAAGGCAAAAATACGATTTTCCTCAAAGTGGGTCTGTTAAGTGAACAAGAAAAACAGATTCGTACAACCTTGTTTATAGTTTAAACTACGGCATTTTAATTTAGGTCTGACAGTATTTAAGATTAAACAAAACGGTGACTGGCAGCTCAATCATGTTATCCAGATGACAATGGTACCAGCCATTACCAGGGTGCTTTGCATTCTTTCAAATAAGCTAGCTGTAATGGATCCGCTACAACCAGCAACAGACTACAACCAGCAACAGACTATAAACTGAATTCTCCTTCAGGTCCAGCATTCACGGCATCCAGAACAGCCTCTGGTGTCATTTATGTGACGTCTGCTCACAGAAGAAGCCCATCAGACGAGAACTTTGGATACTTTTCATGAAGCTAACCCCCATCACAACCTGTTCAGTCATTATAACGATGCTTGTGTCATTGACCACTTCTCATAATAACCATTAAATAAGGTTACTAAAAATAAAATAATAATAATAAAAAAAAACCATGTTTTACATTATTCACATTACTTATACAAATCATTTTGTGACATCAATATGTTAACACCTAAATAAACATGTTTACTAATCAGTGCTGATTACAGCAGTCTCTGTTTAAGTTAATAATTTTCAAGTCCAATATTCCATACATTGTAAAATAAAACGCCAGTATTAGCCGAACTGGGGGGAAAAACTAGCTACACAAGACTCAACTGTACAGCTTGAGCAACATGGAGAACTATTTTCATTACGTCATTTGAATGACTGTTTCCGCTCATGAAAGCCTACGTTTGGCTTACCGTGTGCACAAATGTCGGCTTTGTTCCAGCTTTGAGAAAAAATTAAAAATAAAACACCCTGCTCAGTGGTCGAAGTCTTTCCCTCCAGTTCTTTATGCTAACCATTTAACCGCCTGTGCTACTTCCTGCTACGTCAGACGTAGTAAGTACGTCAACTGCGTTCCCTGTTGATCACGTGGGTGTCAAAAGCGGAAGCATCTTCAGTGCTTTTTTTCATTGAACGATTGAACATGGCTTAACATACAAGTAATTAAAAAATAAGAAGAAGAAGAAGAAATCACAGTCAGAGGAAACAAACGCAGAACAACATAATGGTAAAATAAAATAATCACAAATGTAGCTAGGCTTATTTTATAAGGTTACATCCAGTAGAATTTAAACCTAATGACTTTTATTCTAACTTTTAACGGAAGGATCTTTGACTCCAAATTTTGGTATCTGTTTTCATCAAAATAATAATCAGGAAAATCGTGTGTTTTTTCAACCAAAAAAAAAAAAAAAAACAAAGCAAAGGAATCAGAGCTTCTTCAGAATAATACAGATATCTGACCCTCAACACTAAAAGAGCCATTAAAGAATGGCTGTTTCTTATCGACCAAAGCAACTTCAAAACTCTTTTTTTGGAGACCATTAAGCCATACTTTCATAAAATGTATCAATGTAAATACTTTCAATGTAAAAACTTTTTCCTACTGCATGTTTTGTCTGCTCTTGATTCACAACAATTTGTATAAAGAAGTACTCATAAATTCAATTTTAAGCATAATTTTCTTCATGTGATGTAATGCCACAAGAACATGTTAAAAAAAAAACATCAACATGATTTTCAGAGTTACAGATGTATAGATTATGCACACAAGACACCAAAATAAATAAAAATAATGCAATCCAGCTAATTTTGTTTTTAATAATTATTTTTTTTATATAACCTTTATCTAACCAGATAAAGATACTTTGATCTGGCCTCAGGGGTCGCCACAGCCAAATATGATTGGAGTGAGTCTATAAGACCTTCAGAAGAGCAGTAACAGTAAGTGATTGTGTCCAAAACCTGTTTAAAAAGTGTTGAATACTGTTTAAAAACCCCTTCAGTTGGTCCATGACTAATGTTTTGAGGAATTTTGCAAAGATGCACCATTTATAGATACTGTAATTATTTATAGGGTTGGCCTCTTTTTAAAACTTCCAGAACTTTAGATAACTGTGAAGGAAATTGTTTTAGTATTATCATTGTATAAATGTATTGGGTTAAATGTATGCTTAATGTTAACTCAGATTGACCTTTTTACCTCTTCTGAAAACAGTTCTGTGTGTTTGTTCATCTGCTTCTCATCCCAGCAAGGCTGAGGGGGTTTACGACACACTGTCCTTAGCTGATAAGGACTGGTTGAAGTTAGAATGCACCAAATGGGTCATTATACGACACCCCCAATGAACTTTTTTCTGTGTCTTGAAATTGTGACCTCCCACTTGAAGTCTTAATAAAAGGTGCACAGGGAGAGGCAGAACCTTTGAGAAGAGAAGCGTGGTAGACGTTTTCTGTCACTCTTGCTCCTCTCCCTCGTGCATGAGAAACTTGATTCTTGTTGTGGTCTGTTGTTTATAATTGTGTCTTTCTTTAATGTCTAGATGCATTTATCTGACAATAACATTTCTCCACGTATGTGTATTTTTATAATTAACTTTATATTGACGTATATTAGCAAAATATGTAAGAATTGTCTCTGACCGACACGTTTGTTGAAATTTCAACAAAAAAAACGAGACAAATGTCAAGGAAAACGTTTGTTTCTAGCACAGCATACAGTTTGTGGTAAAAACAACATATTCATTAAGTTCTAAACGTTTCCGTTGTTAAAAAAAAAGATAAATGCCTCCAGCATTACAATATGGCGTCAAAGACTATCTCTGTTTATTTTGAAAAAACATGTTTAATGAAAAGTTATGAACGAAGCAACAAAGGTAGGGTCAAAAAATCAAATCCATTTAAGATTTAAAGGGGAAAAACAGGATCAAACTTAACAGGCAGGTCGTAAATTAAATGCTTTTGTTTATAGAATTTTTTTTTTATGTTGCAAATCAGCTTCTGAAAAGTTTAAGATGATGCTTTTTACAGGATGGTTCATTAACCAGCCTTCCCTTCAACCGACGAGTAATGCAAAGAAAGTGTTGAAAAACAATGGTTATTACAATTTATTATCATTTTAAATGATACAAAACTATACAGGAAATAGAAGAACACAACAAATTTATCACAACATAAACAACTTTTTTTAAATATTTACATGTCTTGTATTCAACTTTGTCAGCATTTGACAAAACTTCGCAGAGCCAGCAAGTACTTCCTGTTTGGAAGGGGATGTGGGAGGAGTCACTCAATCCAGTTCTCATCTACAGTCAATAGTTTTAGGCTATTACTAAACATTTGACAAAACCCAGAAAACACAGTATGAATCATGAACTTGCTCTTTTGTAGCTTTTTTTTTTTTTACATAGAGTTGCTTATCTCTACTTTGGTATCTATGTCAGCGGGTTCATAAACAACACATTAAAGCTCATTTTTAGACTTTCACCTAAACTCTGCACATGTTTTCCCATTTATTGGTTTAATGTTTTAACATCTGTCTTAGTTTGTTCAAGCTTTCCTTTTGGAACAGAAGGCTTCACCTTGAGACATTCAGAAATGCCGTCAGACAGACAATGGAGACTAAAACATGTTGTTGATATAAAACATGTTGCTGGTTTGAGTCAACTTTATCGGTACGATTCGTCTTTATGAGCTTTCATCACACATCATCAGTCACGGTGCACAACAAGGTTTTGTGTTTAGCCCTATATTTATTTATCTTACACTTTGGTTAGTTTGGCGTATTTTATAATTCACAGCAAAAATGCAGTTCCGATGCTGACGACAGAAACTATTACTGTCTTTTAAATCAGGCGATGTTTAAAAGTCCGGAGGGAAAATGTCCTGAATTTTATTTACTCTCTCTTGTACTAAAATAAAACTTAAGTACTTGTTTTTTGGACCTGAGCCAATCAGCAATTCTGTATCTGACCATGACATTATAATGGATTCACCAGGACAAGTTTCAACTTGTTGAAATTGAGATTTTGAAACTGCCCTCTTCCAATGATGTACTCTTTCCCCGTATCAGATCCCAGTCTTGAGGAGTAAAACGCTTTTTCTTGTGAAACCAGCTCTTTGGTTCAGTCGAGAAGGCAGACATTACAGCTTCTCCCTATGACCACGTTTAAAACTTGCATTGCTTTGGGAAAACTTGTCGTTAAGGGTTGGTGATAGTGACCCAAACCCATGACTGTAAATATGCTGCAGTTAACCTGCACTGCTGAAAGCTGCCTTTTTTTCACTCCTCCTCCTCCTCCTCCTCACTGTGTTCCATTTGCTCCACAGCTATTTCTAGCCTTTCCTCACTTTTTGGAAACAGTTTTAGCTTCACTTTTAAATCCTATCCTTCAAACCCAAGCGGGTGGCTCAACTTGACCCATCTGATCACGTAAGTGATGTTTCTTATTTCAAGCAGGTCCTCTTCCCGTCTGCTGACCTGCAGAATTCAATTCAACTCAATTTCAATTCAATTTATACATATAGCCCAAAATCACAACAACAGTCGTCTCAATGGGCTTCGTACCTGTAATTGTAAAGTAAACTTGTAAGGATCATGAATACACAGAATTCAATAGGAAAATTCTAAACTGAACAAACTAAGCAGACTAAACTAAACTGGGCATCCCCGCCCTCACTACTGGGATCTAACAATCAAATCTAGCAGGTCTTTCTTTCGGCCAAATGCACTTTAAACTTCTGGATTAAAATTCTCCCGACCTGGAACCTAGAACTTTATGATTTTTCTTTTACTTTGTGTTTGGATGTTCTACTTGCTGTTGTTTCAAAGGTTTTAAAGTCTGCTAAGACACAAATCAAAGTAGTCATTTCTAATTACAGTCATTTCCCCCTTTTTTTCTCATTTTGATTATTATAGTCTGACTTATTGAGACGTTTGATGACTACTTAAAATTGATGACAAAGAAATAACCATTAAAAAAAACTGTACATCAATGAGCAAATAATAAGGAAGAAATCAATACATGTTGTTTTTTTTTGTAAAATATATAGAAACAAAAGAGAAGTGTTTTAAGAATGAACGTTTTTCATATTACATTTACTGTGACATCATTTAACATTTTACATGTTCATCATTTTAGTGGAGCCATATGTGTTGTTTCTGGTAATTAAAGTTTTTTTTTTTTTATTTGGCCTTCTGAAGGGCCACAGTGTCCAGAAATGGAATTTCGGAAAGGAGCCCAATCTTGCAGCTGGATCCACATTGCAAGCTTTGACTAACCTTCCCCACCTATTCCCTACGCACCACACTCATGCACTGAAAATGTCTTAGTGACCCAAACTCATGACATGCCTTTTGTGATCCTCAAACAAAAACAGAAAACTGTTCAGCCAAAAGGTATCCTTCTACTACAAACCAAAATAAAAGGTTTTCCAATTAAATGTTGTTGTTTTATATGATAAATATAGTTACTTGGATTAATTGTGTCGGCCTGTCTGGTAAACCTTTTATCCTTTGATAAAATTGTCATTTTTGCAGTAGAAAAAATAAAAACACAACAGAAGCATTCCCCCAGTGCATTTGAAACTAAACACAAAAAAAATGGAGGTGTTTCGAGGCAGAAATGCAAACATGATGCGACTTGCTTTTTTTGGTTAAAAAGAGGCTCAGTGCCACATTTTTCATGAATCATCTTATCAGTTGAAAGTGTCTTCCTGGTGCCTCTTTGGAGGTCGTGGAACAGGTCTGTGGGCTGGAGCCCGTTGCCGTTGGTTCGTTTGCCCTACCTAACGATCAGAGACAAAAACACCAACAGCACATGTCAAACAACTGGGACACCAATGAAGAAGAAGAACAATAATCAAGTTTTACAAGCAAACGCGCAACTCTGGTTTAACCAGTAGCACTTAGGTGTTGCTGGCAATAAAAGGTTATGATGGTTTCAGGTTTACACCTAAGACCAATATGCTGCTAGCTAGTCTTTCCCATAATCTGTGCATGAACACCTCACTCCACTTAAAGTTTGAACGCTTTTTTAATGGTTGGCATAAACTATTTTGGTAAATACCAAACACATGAGCAACAAATTTGACACAATTTAAAAGCATCTTTGGCTGGAGAGGATTCCTTTTCATAAACAGTCAATAGAGTTGACTTTTGTGCACACAGGACAATGATGTGTTTTCTTTATTTGGGTCAAACCATTACCTGAGGGAATTATGAGAATGGATCTTTAAGAAAAAAAACATTTTGTTTCTTTAACCCTTTAACACAACAGATGCCGGCGATGACAACTGAACAAACACGCTCCTGGACGTGATCATTGTGAATCAGCTGATTCTGACACAGAGAAAAGGCAGGTTTTCATATCGGCTCTGCGCTGACATGCAACCATTGACTGTATATGAGACCTGGAGCGAGCGAGTGTGACCTCACCCGTAGAAAATGACAACGACACAAAGTAAATTCAGTCACTATTTTGGTTGGAAACAGATGTTGCCGTGTTGGAACCAGATATCATCTGTAAGCAGTAATTGGTTCAGATCTGTCTGAGCCATTGTTCCTATAGCAACCACACTCGCCAATCAGGAATCAGCTTGTTGGAAGTCCACACTCCTTCCATTTGAAAGGGAGCTACATAAGATCAATCCATAGAATGTTTCAAATGTTTGATGTGAGATCACATACTTTTATCAAGGCATCTGATTGGTCCATTTATAACTGGAATTACTTTCTCTACAGACAAATTATCATGAAAAAAAAATTAGATCAGCAAGAACTTGTTGAAAAAAGGTATCAGAGCAAGAATGGTTCTTCTGACCAATAGAATGACTGAGTAACAACTGTTTATTTCTCTATAGATGTAGATCTATGGGATTTTGGCTTCCTGGACAGTGGGTACTTCCTGTTTGGAACGCCAGGGGAGAGGGGTCTATTCATCGAAAACTGAACCAGCTGGTTAAAACTGATCCCGTTAGCACTTCTCTACCGTAAAGTGCTGCATATCAGTGCAAATCTGCTTTTCTCTGCTTCAGAATCCGCTGTATATCACGTTAAATGTGAACTGGAGCTAAAGCTCTGGTGGTAAATAGACACGTAAAAAATGTTTGTTGTCATGGAAACATCCGATGTCTCTGCCACACATGTTGGTGATATTACGTTGACAGTTAGGTTCTGTTTCGGGACACTAGGAAGTTAAAACCTTTAGGATCCTGTTTGGTACATAAGAAAATTCTAGTTTGAAGACCGGGCTTTCTCCATTGTGGATGCATTTATTTAGTGAGCAGCTGACTGACTAAGCACAATGTCCTTTAACCGAAGACTTTATCTTAATCCTAACATTTAAACACCAACTCCATTTATGTTGTTCGTAAACTTCAGCCTCCTGGAGATATTGAAACATTATTAGATGAGCGTCACATAATTACACCAAATACCTACCAAAAGCATGCTCCATGGTTACAGCAGTTCAGTCTAAAGAGTCTGATTCCCTCCAGGGGAAAAACGTTTGACTGTTGATTCTCCCAGCCAGCGCCAGAAAACATTCTTTTGAGTGAGTAATCTGATGACTTCAGGCTGTTTTTATACAGCGCAATGACAAAAAAAACAAGTGTCACAAAGTGAAAGTGCTGGGATCAAATCTGCTGAAGGACTACATGCATGTTAAACACGTCCTTTTAGACATTTAGCCCTTGGTGTTCACGCTGGACAAGCAGAGAGGGGCTTCTTCTTCTTCTTCTTCTTCTTTTTAATGTTTACTAGCGCATGTCTCACCAGTTGGAAGAGGCTTGGTGAGAAATGTTTAAGTCGTGCAAATCTCGTGAATGAAATTTGATGTCGTATAATTCTAGCCGGGCTTAAAATGCAACGGTATTCATTTCTCCTCTGTGATCACTTTTTGAATGGCTGGTAATTCCAGGCTGTCAACACCAAATCTGAGTCCCTGATTGGTCAAAGTTCCACCTGGTTTAACTTTCAATGGATGTTCAATGGCTGCAAGTTATATTAGTAAAAACTGGGGTGGCAATGCGTGATGCGTGAACATGAGCCAGACACACTTGTTTTTAAAACATTTAATGGTCTTTCCCCAGCCTAGTCTTTATGATTTCTTTTGTTTGTTTGTTTCTTTTCGAAGCCATTCCAGAGTTTTTAGATCTGCCAACCAATATCTACTTGATATGTTTCCCAGTTAGGGAAAAAATATTCCTCCAGAGCTAATTTACAACATTAACAGTTTTAAACGTCAATTTGAGACTCACCTGCTAGAAAAGTGTTTAATACTCTGTAATTTGGAGCATTTTATTTACTTTTACTGATGTAATTTTCCATTTGCCTCTTATCTAATTTATTGCTCTTTGTAATGTATCTTGTTTATAATTTTTGTTCTTGATTTGCTCATTTTTTTAGTATTTGTTTTTATTTCCACTCTTCATGTGGAGTATTTTGGTTCTCTGAGGGTTTTTAAAGGCGCTAAATAAATAAAGATTCATTCATTTGTGTTGACATTTGATCGAATATCTGTCAGATGATAATCTTTCTTAAAGCTGGTTAATGGCAGGATTTATTTCAGTAAAAAAATTCAACACAGAAACATATTTACCTGGACATTTTGCATACAGGATGAGGGTCGTCAACAATGCTATACTACAACCCCAACACCAAAATCGCGATCATCCAAAGCATTTTCCAGTCGGGCTTTTCAGTTTGTGGATTTTCTGTGGAAGTCAGTGTTGTCTGTACTGAAAACAACAGACAGAAAAAGCATTATTATAAATCACAACCCAACAAAAACTCACCAAAACGGTCTTACAAATGTCTGTCCCCCAAAATCCCAAAGGATTCGTGAGGTTCCACAATAAACATAATTTCCACAAATACTGTGTTCATCACAGAAGTTTGAAAGCAGACATTTGATCGGAGACTCAAGGTCGACCAAACAAGAGCTCATTTGTACGTACATCTTGGCAACTGTTGTGAGGCAGTGTGGGGATCTGCAACGAGATGACAGCATGCAGTGAGTACTGAAGACGTAAGTCATGGGTTCCACAATCAAAGGCTTTACATATCATCCCATAATGAAAAAAAAACTTCAAACTTTTGTTTAAGATGAAAAAGATTTGAGAACGTTTGTTTTTCCGGGAGAAAATATTGATATTATATTGATGAATAATGATCGGATGATCTACTTACCAGAAACGTTCAGGTCTACATTGCACCATTGGAGGGTTTTGTCTATTGTCCAATAATAACACCTGTAACTACCATTATCACTCACGGTGATATTTTTAAGGAGAACAGAACAGTTACTTGGACTTTCTAAATAAAAAGGGTCCACCCTCCCTTCAAAGTCTTTCCCATATGATTCGTTTTGGCCTTCGAAACTGAAGACCAAAGGTTCCTGGATATTGGTCTTCTGCCAGGTAAAACCTTCTGAGGTGTCTCTGTTCTCACAGTGGCATGGCAAAACCACACTACCTCCTGTAAAGCCTGAGACTTGTTCAGCAGTTTTACCTGGGGGAGAAAAAAGAGAAATACAGTCATTCACAGCAAAAAGGCCTCAGTTCAAATCCCAGCTGCTTCCTTTTTGGTGTGGTGTTTCGGTTTGGACTGTCAGCTTCCTCTGACAGCCCATAAACCTGCTTCATAGGTTGAATGATGACTCTAAGTTGTCCCTAGGTGTGGATGTGTATGAGTGTGCGATTGTGCGACACACTGGTGATGTGTCCAGGGGGCTCCCCGCCTTCCCCCAACAGTAAGGCTCTGACAGAATCCAAAAGGGATACAGCGGGACAGGAAAATGTCATTCATGTGAATCCTTTTTGTTGCTATTAATACGCATATGCCAACAAATACAATGGTTGCTATAGTTACTACAATAGGCTGTTGAGACAAAAACGGAATTAAGTTGGGTTCTAGTATAAACACCAGGGTGTGCAGTTATTTTACCCTTAAACTATTAAGAATTCTATCCTAAAACCTGCATTTTAAAATATGTAATCATGTGTTTGCCTACAGTTTAAAAGGGCATGATTAAAAAAATGATAAGTGGAAACATGCAAATAAATAAATATCTTTAAAAATGACATATGACATTACAAACATTAAAGAGATGTTTTAAATATATATATATATTTATTTAAAATCCCTGTTTAGAAAGAATATAACTTTATTTTTTGTGAGGTTACATAAAATTGCACTTCATAAACTACAAAATTATTAATTGAAAACTATCACTAAACATTTATTGGAACTTTTAGGAATAACAGCTGCAACTTCCAGCTTTTCGTGCCTCAATTATAACAAAAAAAAACATGCAAGATCATGAAAGAACTACAAATCAAAGAACAGACCACAGAGTTCCTCATTTTACAGTTTTGGTTGCTGATGTGTGATTTTTGTTAAGGGAAAAGAAGTGAACCAAAATGCTCAAAAAGGGTTGAAAAACATTTTGTTTACTCTGACAACTCGATTATACTCGATATAAACAAATTGTTTCTGCAGCTAAGATTCTCTGAAAGTTATGCATTGTTTGGAAACATGATTGCATTAAAACAGAACTGTCAAATATTTAAAGCCTAGAAAGTAGTCAGATCAAAATAACGTTCAACCTTCTCCCCTTACATTCGACTGCAGGACCTTTAAAGTTTATTTAAAGCAGTTGAACATTCTTACAGCGCAGCAGAACAGAAACTTACCCGAGACCAGTGAGACCAGAAACATCCCAAGAAAAAGGCGACAGTCCCCCATCATGATGACTGGACAGCTCTGCGTTTGGTTCACACAAAAATGTTTAGGTGGAGATGTCGAGTCTGGTCGTAGGGCTGCTCAGCTCTTTTTCCTTCTTTGTGTCAGTCACACGCACGCCACACGCACGTCTGGAGAGTCGGGATCGCGTCTGCAGTCTGCAGCTGCTGCTGTCAGTCTGCAGACGTGACGGCGCACGAGGGAAAAACGAAATGAGAGGACGGATTACAGATATTGGAGCCACCTTCAGGAAACAGTTAAAATGAGAGAGAGAGGGGGAAAAAACAACTCAAATATATGAATACATATTTGAAATTAGATTTTTTTTCGATTACCTATATATATATATTTTAAAGAAATTATGTAATATCTGGTAATATTTTAAATAACGTTTCTTTTTTCAATTAAAACAATTAATGAAAAAATATTCAATAAATTTTTTGTAAGAGATGACTTGTTGAAATAAAATCTAATTAGCAGATCTCTATTTCTCTTTTCATTTAATTTAATGTATTCGTTGGGTTGATCACTTTGTTACAAGATAATAACTTTTTTTGTACCTTGATTGGTTTGAGGAAAGTATCTGAAGATTTTTGAGTATAATACATTTTGGTTTGTGTTATAGTATTTTGAAAATTGTCGCACACACAAAAAAAAAAAAAAAAACTGAAAAGGACTGAAACCGGTTTCCATGGAGATGGCCAGCCGCTCCCCCGCCCCTCCCCTAAATCCCAGCACTCCGTCCAGCCTCGCCGTCACCGCTGGGAGAAACGGAGGGATCATCGGGCGACGTTGTGGCGACGCATAAATACGCTCTTTTTTCAGGGGGGGAGCTCCGTTCCTCGTCGGTTTCGTGTTGGAAAACCACCGAACCGCGTACATAACGGTGGTGCGGGATAGCAGGAGGACGGGATGCGGGAGAACGCGGCGTTTGTGCTGCTGCTCGCGGCGACCTTGACGCTTTCATCCGAGGTGAGTACCGCAGAGAAAGCGCGGCGCGTGGCGGCGCGTCGCCGGGACATCCCCCGGCTTTCGTCGGGCCTGTCGACACCGGGGACATACGCATCATCCCCCGGGGTCTCCGACACGCAGACGCCGCATGATTTTCACAATAATTTGTGGAGAAATAAATCAACACTGCTGCCGTCAGAGATAACACGATTTACAGTCTGACGCCCCCATGATGATGATCTGATGTAACATAACAAAATAAATCTGCTCCTCACGGGACTTTAAGTCAGGCTCTTTAAATCAGGGGATTGTTTTGGTTAGAGTCGTGGCTTTATGATTTACTGCATATGTTAAATAACAATCCACTTCATTGGTAATGCTACGGGCCTGCCGTTAGGTGTCAGTGATTGACAGCTCGCCTCAGCCATGTTGTTCTGTTTTTGACGTTTTGTTGATCTCAGGTTGTTTATTAGTTTATTCATTTCGTTCTGGGATGTCCACACACAACTATTATTTGACATTTCACGCTTAGCTTTTCTAGCTAGCTAGCGCAGTTAGCTTTAGCCTGCACCGGCGGAGGGATTTCGAGAACATTTCACGGGCTGTCAGTCTGTCTGGCCAAATGCCTTTTTTTTTGTCTTCTTCTTCTTTTTCTTTTTCTCTTTAACAAACGCCATTTTGGTTTAAATTATGATGGAAAACTATTGTTTAATCACAAATCAGGAATATAAGCCGACTACAGACTAGGGAAGCAGCAAAACAGAGTTGGAAAATGATCAAATATGCAGGACTAGCTTAGCGCAGCAAGATGGCGTCTGTAGCTGCTGCTGCTGCTGCTGGACCAAAGATGCTACGTTGATCCAAGGATTCGCTTGGACCCTGAAGACCTCATACGTACTAAATGTATGTGATGATGCGTTCAAGGCCCCCCAAACGCTCTGGTATTCCTAGTGTTACAGAGAAATGACACTTGCCCTGCACTGCAGCAAAAAGAGCCAAAACCAGCTTATGATGTTACACATTCCTCGTCTGCAAAACAACATTTTAACAAAATAAGTAATAACTTATCAACAAAAGTGGTTTTCTTTAACAAAACAACATGGCAAAATTTAGTCTCACTGTATTGCACTACTTTTTTTTCAGAACTTTGAGGAAAATGTTAAATGTGGCTGACACTACAGTGGGAAAAATCTGTTAGAAATATAAATAAAAAATAAAAGAGCATTGCATCTCTTCCCTGTTTCAAGAAAAACAGTCCCTGTTTCTTCTGTTCGCTCTTATTGGAGACAGTTTATTCCCAATATTAAAAACTATGGCTTCTGCCAAACAAAGTTCTATTAATATAATAATACAAAAAATATGTTTCAAAAATGAAACAGTGATATTATTTCTTTTTGTCTTCTTTCTTTATTTCATTTTTTCCCCCTCAAAACTGACAATGAAAGGTTTTATAACCTACGCCTCATTTGTTTGTTTTTTTGTAGTTTTTTTATGCTAAATTCATAAATGTAAAGTTTAACACAGTAAGCCACTTAACCTCGTTTTAATCAAGGACAAAGTCATTCTGATTATTGCCAAAAGTTCTGAGCACAAAGCTGTTAGTTCATCTGATGCATTTGTAAAATATACTATTGTTTTTTGGACTATCAGTCGCTCCGGAGTATGAATAGCAGATGGCAAAAAAAAAAACAAATAAAAGCTTATTTCACCTCTAGAAATGCAATGATTCATTGTTTTAACAATTCCTTTCAGACCTACATTTTCCAGGAAATCGTTTTGTTTCAATATATGATTTGCGTATTACAAAACAACAATAACAATAAATTAAAAACATGAAAAATCCTCTTTTTTATTAAGCTAATAATGAAGAAAACATTTTCTCTTGGCTTATACTAAGCCCGGTGTCGTGTAATAAAACAATAAATAATAGATCCTTTTTGACACATGCGTTGGTTAATTATTACAATTTGGTTTTAAACTGATAATTGTGGCATCCCTGATCACCTTTGGCTTCCTCTTTGTTTCTTCATTCCTTCTTAAATAATTCAGTTCAGTAACGTGTGTTTGGTTATAGTCGTATAGACAGAACGTCATAAATTGATGGAGTGCCTTGATTTTCATGGCCTTTGTGCTCGAATGCGGGGAGTTTGTGAGTTGTTGACAGCCACTAGCTCTCCTGGACATTGCTTTTTTTGTCATGTAAAAGCAGGTCTGACAGGTTGGAAGTTTGCACCGTGGCACAATCCTACTGCAAGAATGAGCTTATTCAGCACGCCTGATATATATATATATATATATATGTGTGTGTGTGTCTGGCTTATATGTTTTTTCACTGAATGTAACCAAAAGGTGAAGAGAGATGAATAATGCATAACAGTTTAAATGTAATTTACATTTGGAATAATATTAGTAATTAAAGAATAAAAGAATACACTTTATACAATACCAGTGAAACAGCCATATTGGAACATGTAGGGTCATGCTGATGCCTGCAGCCACGTCAGTCTCTTGAACATTTGTAAAGACACCAAATCACCTGATCAGTGTTGTTAAGTACGAGCAGCAGGTGAAATTCATTTCAAAGAAGGATCCCTGCAGGCAGCTGTCATGAGTCATTGTCTCTTTTGTAGAAATCCTAAAAAGATGGATCATATGTTTTCAGTTAGCAGCATTTGGGCCTTTTGTCTTCCTGACAACCTGAAAGCCAAACTAAAGACTTCAGGCTCAAATGCTTAGAGAGAAAAGGTTTGATCTAGGATTAACCTTTTTAGTCTGTTCAGTTTGAAATGTTGAATTTTACAGGTTTAGTTTAGACATTTTCTCTAATAGAACGTAATATATACTAACCAAAGCTTTATTTTCAATTTCAAGGCTTTTATTTTTATGTTGGCTCCAAGAGGAAATAATGTAAATTTAACTCAGTTACAGCTCAAGGAAAGTGTTATTTAGTTTCATTTAATATATTTTAAATATATAGCTGTCACAAGAACGGGGATCCAAATGCAGCAGGTTTATTAGCTCAGCTAAAAGTCCACAAAGATGATCAGGGTCAGGCAGGCAGGAGTCGACAACAGGCATCAGATCATCAGAGGAGAGACGGGGTAGTTAGGATCCAAGCGGGAGTCCTGGCAGGCAAACGGGGTCAGGAGACCGAAGATCGGGTCCAAATCCAACGCTCAGTAAGGAAGGCAGAGAGCTCTGACTTCTGACGATAGCTGAATAACTGAATTATGTTTAAAGGTTTTGTTAAAAAAAGTCTTGATGTTGTTGCTTTTCTCCTCTCTTACTCTTCTAGGTACCTGTGGATGACTCCGTTGGCTTGCTAACTGAACCCCAGGTTGCCATGTTCTGTGGGAAGCTCAACATGCACATCAACGTGCAGAGCGGCAAATGGGAGTCGGACCCGTCCGGCACCAAGAGCTGCATCGACACCAAGGAGGGCCTTCTGCGCTACTGCCAGGAGGTACGTGCAGAAACAGCAGCAGTCAGGCGTGATGGAGAGGAAGGAAATTCCAGTTTTTGGTTTGTTTTCTCCTGCAGGTCTATCCAGAGCTGCAGATCACAAATGTCGTGGAGGCCAACCAGCCCGTCAGCATCACTAACTGGTGCAAGAAAGGCCGTAAGCAGTGTCGCAGCCACCCACACATTGTGGTGCCATACCGCTGTTTGGGTGAGAAGAAGTCTCCTGCAGGAGGATTTGGTGGTGGAATTGAAACGAATATTAAAGAAAAACTGTCTTGCAGTCGGGGAGTTCGTCAGCGACGCCCTTCTCGTTCCCGACAAGTGCAAGTTTCTGCACCAGGAGCGCATGGATCAGTGTGAGAGCCACCTGCACTGGCACACTGTGGCCAAAGAGGTGAGAAAAGCGGCGTCTTCGTCCCTCACTGTCGGATGTCCACAGAGTTCTCTGTGAATGACTCAGCATTTATCCTATCAGCACTTTAATGCTTTTCTCTGAAACATGTTCCTTTTTATCGAGTCCCTCTGGAAATGTAAATTTATAATCAGAAAACCATTGAATTTCAAAATAAAAGCAGTCATGGCTGTATCTTTGATGTTCTTTAATCTTAAATGATTCACTGTTTATGATGTTGTTGTTAAGGTTATTAAAGGCTTTTTGTAAGCGATATTTAATAAAGTTTTGTTTTATTTTGTCCACTTTAGTCCTGTGGAGACCGTTCTATGAATCTCCATGACTACGGGATGTTGTTGCCGTGCAATATCGATCGTTTCCGAGGGGTGGAGTTTGTGTGCTGCCCAGTGGAGGCGGAGCGTGAGATGGACAGCGCAGAGAGAGAAGGGGTGGAGTCTGATGTGTGGTGGGGCGGAGCTGAGACCGAATACTCCGACGACAGGTAACCGGGGTGTTCGTGGACGGGGTGCAGGCGCCCGTGTGGAGAGACAGCGACTCAGCCCCTCTGTCCCCCTAGCATGACGCGTCCAGCCGCCACGGAAGCCGCCACCGCAGAGGATGACGAGGAGGACGCCTTCGACGAGGAGGAGGAAAACCGCGAGGACGAAGACTTGATAGACGATCGCTACAGCGAGGAGCGCAGTGCCATCATTGCCATGACAACCACCACCACCACCACCACTGAGTCTGTCGAAGAAGTGGTGCGAGGTAACCAGACAGCAGGAATGCGTGTCGCCTCCTTTGTCTGTTTTCCAGCAAAGTCCGATTCCTTTTCAAGTTTAGATTTTTGGCGTTGCCCTCTGTTTGTGATGTTGGGTTTCCGTTTGCACCCCAGCCGTTTGCTGGGCCCGTGCCGAGTCGGGCCCCTGCCACGGCATGCTGGAGCGCTGGTACTTCGAGCCCGAGAGCGGCCGCTGCGCTCCCTTCTTGTTCGGGGGCTGCGGCGGCAACAGGAATAACTTTGAGACAGAGGAGTACTGCCTCGCTGTCTGCAGCAGCTCGTGTAAGTCCCGGCGAGCGGAGCCGAGCCCCGAAGCGCCCGCCGTCTCCGGCCTGAGTCCTGTCCTCAGGCCCACGAAGACCCCGTCTCTGTCCCATAACTCCTCCTTCTCGGGTCCGGTGGGCTTCTAACCTCTTGGATCTCTGATGCCTGGATTGACTTGCATGTTTTTTCCTTTTTTATTCATATCACCTTAGGTGACACAAGAAGGAATGCATTTTAATCCACGTTTGAAGGTTTTCTGATAACAATTACAGTAACTTGTTTTATAATTCTGTCTCAGCCAATCAAAGGCCATGTTATTATTATTATTATTATTATTTTATTTTTCTAGTTTTTGAATGCATTCATCTTAAATGAACACACTCACCCCAATGTAAGCTCCTAATAAATTCAACACATTACTTTTTTAGCATCTAGGCTAGAAATGGTCCATTAAAAGTGTGTTAGTATCTCAGAAGAGCATTGGAAGAAGCATTGGGAATAAAATCCTTTTTTCCCCCTGAAGAAATCCACTGACAGTTTCCTGAATCAATAGTCTTACTTCCATCACTGATGGAGCAACATCTAGGTCATGTGTCAACAGCAGCATCCCTGCTACTGTTAATAAAGTTATGTTGAATATTTGAGCTTTAAGGGAACGCTGTAGAGTTGATCCTTTGCGGTTAACTCCACTTCTGTTTAGTCTTTACTAACCGCCTCTTCTTCCAGCATGAAGATGAATCAACACCTCGTCATACACAGATTGTTATGTGTGTCTCTGCATGTTGTGTTTTGTCGTGTTCTGCTGAGAGGTTTTGTGTGTCTTTGCCAAAAAAATTCCAAAGCAGCTGAATGAGTTCACCGAAACCCGGAGCTTTTAAAATCTCGATTTGCTGCTTCGTTTTTGTCTCAGTGTTACCAAGTCTGAGTGCGGCAGAAAAATAACCACTTTTAAAAAAACAACCTTCAACTTTAATGTGTCTGACCTCCTATGTGTGATTAACCATGTTTTCTTAAATAATGTGTGTAGATGTGGCCTCTGTGCTCCTTACATTACCATTCTATTTATTAAAAAGAAAAAAAGCTTTTTCAATTTTGGTTTTGTTTCCTCGCAGTGCCCACGGTGGCGCCCAGTCCTCCCGACGCCGTGGATCGATACCTGGAAGCGCCCGGGGACGACAACGAACACGCCAACTTCCAGAGGGCAAAGGAACAGCTGGAGGCCAAACACAGAGAGAAGATGTCTGTGGTGGGTTTGGATGGATGGATTGATTGATTGATTGATTGATTTCCTGCACCGTTGTCAAAATTCACACAGATTACTCAAACTCATTACAGAAATGATGAAATACATAGATAGAACAAAAGCAAAGACACGTTTAAGTCACATTTGCTTCATTAAATATAGTGATCATTAACTAAAGTCGCGCTCTGTGTCCAAATTCCTTCCCTACTCGCTATATCGTGCGTTTCCCATTTTCTAGTGCTGTTCGAATCTACAATTCCCAAATCCAGTGCCCTAGAAATTTCCCAGAAGTCTCTGCAAAAAAGCACCGTCCATCGATGCTCACTAGATTGGCGAATATGGACCACAATGCATTGCGTCGGAACAATTTTTGCCAAAAATCATTAACGCTTTGATCTTCATTCATTAATGACGGTCGCAAAACACTCATATTAATTTATAAATCCAGGGCACTACGTAGTCCCACACTGTATAGTTTTTTAGTTGTTGGGGGTTGGGGAGGGAATTCGGACACAGAGAAGTAGAGCTTGATTTATTGCTTGAAAAGGCGTATGAAGAAGCGCTTTTATATAATCTCAATTTTAGGATTCATTTGAGTGTTTCTTCCACTATGGTGTCTCCTGAGAAAGTTACATTTTGTGTGACTCATCCGTGTAAAGCTTCCGTTTCTTCTTCAGGTGATGCGGGAGTGGGAGGAGGCTGAGAGGCGGGCTAAGAGCCTCCCTCGTGCAGACAAGAAAGCCCTCATCCAGGTAGAAAAGAGCCGGAACGGGCCTCCAAAACCTTACTGGATGTGTTCAGAGTCGTTTTGAAAGCAGACGTGTGTTTCTGGTTTCTCTCTAATCATCTGCAGCACTTCCAGGAGAAGGTGGAGGCTTTGGAGCAAGAGGCTGCCGGCGAGAGACAGCAGCTGGTGGAGACCCACATCGCACGCGTGGAGGCGCTGATCAACAGCCGCCGCCGCCTGGCTCTGGAAAACTACCTCAATGCTCTGCAGGCCAACCCCCCGCGGGTACGTACGCCCACAAACGCACCGGCGCGCGACGCCTTTGTGGTCCCGTGTTGATTCCGGCGCTGTCTCCCGCAGCCCAACCAGGTGCTGAACCTCCTGAAGAAGTACGTCCGCGCCGAGCAGAAGGACCGGCAGCACACGCTCAAACACTACGAGCACATACACAGCGTCGACCCCAAGAAGGCGGCGCAGATCCGACCTCAGGTGGGGGAGGAGCCTCAAACTCATCGTGATGCTCCTTACATGAAGCATTGGAGATCTTTTGTGAATGGAGACTCTTTGACCTCCAGGTGTTGACCCACCTTCGCGTGATCGAGGAGAGGATGAACCAGTCTCTGAGTCTGCTCTTCAAAGTTCCCCGAGTGGCGAATGAGATCCAGAACCAAGTCGGTGAGTCTCACGGCTCTTCTGACAGGACTGCGTCTGCGCAGACGGCTCATCCTGTCTCTGCCAAGGACGTCTTTAGACAAATCTGTGAAGATCCCGCTCTTAATTTAAAAAAAAAAACAATGATTACAAGGGGGGGTCCCTCAGTCCAGCTCTCATCTACAGTCAATGATAATCCCACATAACATCATCTGGAAATGTTTAAATAAAGGTTTAAATAAAACAGCATCAGCTTGTGGTGTTTAATACGGTAGATTTTATGACAGTTGGTGGCGCTGTTGGACATCAGAACCACACCCCCCCTAACTTTCTGTGTGTGTGTGTTTGTTTTTTTTAGCAATCATTGTGCAGAGAGTCCAGGCAGAGCAGTCCCAGCAGGCGTCTTCCCTGCAGACTGACAAGCGGGTGAGTCCAGCTCATCCATGCAACACATGAATACACCCAATGCTGGACGTGTGCACAGACAAGCCCGTCCGTCCGTCCGTCCGTCCGTGAATAATCCCTTCCTCCAAGGGTTGATACCATGATTATGCTTGTTTTTCACTTAATTTCCTATTTTTGTATAGAAAATGTAAATCATGCAGCTTGGAAAATCATCCAGCAACCTCCAGGGTTGCTGGAGCCTATCCCAGCAACTTTTGGACAAAGGCAGGGCAAACCGCAACAGGTCCCCAAGCCTTTAGCAGGGAGACAGAATCACACACGCACGTACGCACACACACACACACACACCTCGGGATCATTTTCACCAGTTAACCCATGAAGTCCGTCTTTGGACTGTGGGAGGACGCTGGAGAAAACCCACACATACTAACAAGTGAAAAGGAAAATACTTCACTTTATTGTGAACGTTCTCCTCTTGGTTTGTGCGAATGAACTTTTAAATAAAGAGTTGGTTCCGATTCCGTCTGTTTATGCTTGTCAAATGACTCGATGAAGAGAGAAGCGCCCCCCCTCCCTGATAGCTGCTGCTCTCTGCAGGTGGACGGCAGGATCAGCTACGGTAACGACGCCCTGATGCCCGATCAGGCCTTCAGCTCTGCTCCCATGGATCCAGGTCTGGACCGGCGGGGTTTCATTCACCCGGAGAGCTTCAACCAGCCCAACACAGAGAACCACGGTGACGACTTCAGAAACGCGTTCACTTACGGTCCTGCTGACGCCAGCTTTCATGGGAAGTCATGAACCCGCCTGTTTTTATTTTCTAGTGGAGCCGGTGGATGCTCGACCCAACCCAGACAGAGGGCTCCCAACACGACCCGGTGGGTTTCCCCGCCTTTTTCTAAACTGTCACTCAAAACCCCTACCACACATGCTCAGCAACCATTTCTTTATATCTCTGCAGTCTTTGCTCAAACACATAAAGTTAAAAGTTCCCCCCACTGATATCCAACCATGTTCACACGCTGTCCCGCTGTCTCACAACCCCAACCTAACATTCCTGTTGCAACAGAAACACAAACAGTATTGGAGCCGTCCTTCAGAGCCAGATGCTATGGAGTGATATCTATGCCACCACGTTTCACACCAAACTCTCTAAGCTGCAAATGAAAATATCACATTTTCACTTTCACATTTTTTATTTCTTTTGCTGCCAAAGCTTTTTTTTTGCGTTTGCTAAACAAATGATGGCAGACGCGTCGCACTAAACTGAAACCTATGTGAGCAAAATCAATGATAGGAAAAGTTGCTGCATCACAAATACTGAACGTTTTAATCTGCTCCTCATCTTATCCCTATTTGAATAAGGAAGTTTTAACCGTAAATACCTTTATAGAGGGGGGGGAACAAGCAGTGCTGTAGAATAGATGGATAAACCTTTATTCATCCCACGATGGGAATGAAACCAAAGCTCTGATTGGGATCAAAGATTTATGTAAGTTTGGCAAACTGAACCCGAAACAGAGATTGACTGACAACAGCCAACGGCCAATCAGGACACAGGTTTGAGGTGAACCCCGACATGGCGATGGAGCTCTGCACCACGTCAACATAAAGAGGAACTTTGTCTGTTTTCTGATAATATTTGTGGTCAAATCCACTTTGATAGAAATAAAAAAAACGTCCGGTTCTTTGCTCTCAGTTTCAGCCCTGAAGCCAGAGGAGATGGCAAACGTCCGAATGGAGACGGGAGACAGGCAGAGCGCCAGCTTTGAGGTTTACCACGAGAAACGGGTTGGTTTTTCATTGAGTTTCCTTACTTGACTTGTCCAACAACTGAGCAAACAGATGAGAGCCGAAGGACAGATTTTACTATTACAGTAGGAGGTTATGCACCTTCTGACATTTGTATAAACACCTTTTGGTTTTATTATTATTTAAAAAATAGATTTTCTTTTTCTATTGAGGGAAGAGAGCCACTTCTTGACTGGAACTTCTGTTTCCTCTTAGGTTCTGCTCTCTGAGGACGTCGGCTCCAATAAGGGAGCTATAATCGGGCTCATGGTTGGAGGTGTTGTCATAGCGACCATCATCGTCATCACTTTGGTTATGCTCAGGAAGAAGCAGTACACGTCCATCCACCACGGGGTGATTGAGGTACGACAGGAAACTTCCTTTTCTTTATGTGCACCGGCGGGTGCTGATCATGTGACCCGCTGTGCGTTTGAAGGTGGATGCCGCCGTGACCCCCGAGGAGCGCCATCTGGCCCGAATGCAGCAGAACGGCTACGAGAACCCCACCTACAAGTTCTTCGAGCAGATGCAGAACTAAAGAACGCCTCGCCGCCACTTCTCTGTGGCCAACACCCCCGCTGATACCCCTGTTACACCCCCTTCCATTCCACTCTCGCCCCCACCCCCGCTGCCCCGCACGGCTCCTGGTACCGAGCGGGGAGCAGGAGGGCGGGGCGAGGACGTCTGAAACCGCCGATCGGTGTCTTTCCCCATCAAAGGTAAACCTAGTGCCGCTTTCAGTGCAGGAAGCCAGCGTGGAACGGTGCCGTCGATGGTAAAGAGGATGAACCGCCTGGACCGAACTGTTCTGTTCGGTCAGCGCCGGACATTTTATTTATGACCCCCCCCCTCATCGGCCACACGTCACCTGCGCTTAAACGACAAATCAGATCTCTCCAAGCTGCATGATTTACATTTTCTATACAAAAATAGGAAATTAAGTGAAAAACAAGCATAATCATGGTATCTAAAGCAGAAAGTATTTATGATTTGTTGTGAATGTGTAATATATTAGCTGTAAGTATGTGCAGTGCATGGCAACATTGGTGGTGGGGGGGTCGTCAGACGCTCCTCTGATCATTCTAGCAGGATTTGTGTATATATCTTTTTGTGTGTCTTCTTTGTGATGTTGTGATCTGGAGAAGTGGCGCTCCGCTTTGTCGTCACACGGACTCGCTTTAACCCCGGTCGATGCTCGCCGCGCCTCGCCGTCGTGTCGGCTGCATGGACGACGCTCTGTAACACACCAGGCCCGCGCCGCCGGATCCCAAAAGAATCGTTCAGCTTTTCTATGCACCAGGTTTGTGACGGTTGCCGCCAAATATTAATTTTATGCCCGTTCTGCACTTTCCTTTTGTTTGTTTTTTAAACAAGCATTTGTGTGATAATTCTGCAGGTTTGTGGGAAAAGCATTCCAGAGCCTACGCTTGATTGTACATTTTTTAACACTTTGTTCCTCACTTATTCTGGAAAAAAAACAAAAAAAAACAAACTTGCGATGGTTTCAAACAAACATTCCTCTCCATATTCTATTTTTCTACATGCGTGTACATGTGCCGCGCTTCCGTCTGGTGTTTTCTTTGCCTGCGAGTGTGTAGTACCGCTCACCGCCACCAGGACACCTGCAAATCTGAATGTGACGCGTCTGTCAGAGTCCCCAAAAATACAACACATATCACCTCACCGTGTGTGGACCCCCACTAAAGCTCCCGATCAGGTGAATGTTGGACCGTTTGTATCGACGATCACTCGCTCTGTGGAGCCCCAGATTAAAGATGTTTTTCTTCTCCATTCTGTGTGCAGTTTATGAACAAAGCTTCCTACACGCATGAATACTAGTTTTGAATGTAAAGCATGAATCTCATATAAACAAAAAGCGGTTTAGAAAAACAAAGTAAATCGATTTATTTCCCCCTCCTGGGGCGGGCAGAAAAAGGGGAGATTTTGGGGGAATAAAATACAAAAAGGAATTCTCTAGAAATGGGAAAATATGAAAATACACGAGCCGCTGTGGCTATGAAAAACACGGATTATCAGTATGTACAGTGAAAAGTCTTCTTTCTGCTCTACAAAAGACACGGTTTCAGTCGCGCGCGTCCCCAAAGAAACCCCCAAAGATGGTTCTAAAAAAAAAAAAAAAAACCTGTCCCCCTGTCCCCCCCCCCTGGCGATTTGAGAGTCAGCCGTGCAGTTTTTTTGGGGGGGGAGCTGTGGGGCAGCGTCTGGAACCTCTTCTCAGCTCTCCTTGTCCAGCGTCGCTGTGGCCAGGGTCACCGTGGTGATGGGCTGCCCGATGCCGTGCATCTGCAGGCGCCCCATTTTCTTCTGCTCGCACTCCGTCACCAGGTTGTTGAGCTCGGCCGCGCTGTAGCCGATCAGAGTCCGTAAGTCGCACACAAACTTGTAGACGAAGCGCTTGCCCTGGACCTTGCAGATCATGTCTCCGTCGTAGTAATACCTAAAAACAAAAACCAAAAAGCTGGATGACGGTCAAAATGTTGACCTGCTTTGACATTGAAATAAGGTTGGTTTACTTCAGAAGTGGGAAACTCCTGAAGGACCACCTTTCCAAACCCTCCCCACTACCTGGGTCAGGTGTGTCCAGCCAATCACAGCTTCTACAGCAGTTGCCCCCCTCCTGGTCTAACACCATGATTATGTCCCTATTCCCTTACCGGTTACCGCACCATCTGGGTTATTTTTTCAACAACAGTTCCAAAATTAGGTGGAAATTTCCTGGAAAAGCTAGTGTGCTTCAAGGCGTCCTAGATTGGCCGATATAGCCCACAATGCATTGCACTTTAGCAGTTTTTCAGGTGAAAAAAAATGTTGTTTTTAAATAAAATTAAGTGGATTCATAAAATGTTGACATTTTTTATGTTTTACATCGGCATATGTGCAGTTTAGACTAAATAAGTAGTGATCATTCAAATCCAGGACACTGTAGTCTTTTAGGGTAGGGACGTGTGCAAACACTTTCACGAGCGGCTTATGGAGAGGATTTTTTATTTTTGACCTCATTTCAGACACAAAAAAAAACAAAACAAACATCTTTGTTGGTACACTTTAAGAAGGTCTGACGCTGACGTCTTAGGTTCTTCTGTTATCAGACACGGTTGTGTTTGTTGACATAGCTGCCATGTTTGGACGGACGTTTTTCTGTGAGATGTGCGCACATGGAGTCACCGATTAACAGATTGACCGTCTGGTCTCTTTACGTAAACCTCACTCAGCCACACTTCCCTCCCCCGTTCTCACGCCGTCGTTTTCTACGTCCCACAACAACACATTAGGCGCACTGCCTCACAGGGCGCCCCCTACATTTTGGAGAAAACGTAAGACTTAAGTGCGCCTTATGGTGGTGAAAATCTGGTATTTGAACTGAGGAAACGTCGAGGTGCGACATCTAATAAGACCGCCATGCCGCAGGACCTCCGATTGCGTTTGGTCGTTGACTTGACATTGAAACTGGACGTGAGCGCCACTCAGGAGAACGGAAACCAACCTGAGGGCCCGGCTGAGCTTCTCGTAGTTCATGGTGGGCTTGTTCTTGCGCTGCCCCCATTTCTGAGCTACGAGCTCAGGCTGGTTGAGCTTGAACTCGCCCTCCTCCCCGACCCAGGAGATGCAGTCTCTGGCGTCTTTGTCCGTCAGCAGCTCCAGGAGGAACTGCCACAGCTGGATCTGCCCGTTGTTGCCTGGCTCAGGACGAGCAGAGGAGTTAGCATTCAAAGCAAATGGAGAATAAAAAAGTGCACTTACAAGTCAATCCGAGCGGGACATTTTATAAAAAGCTAGGAGAGGATTCTATGTTATAGTGCTGATTTATTTTAAAGCAAAATCCCATTTAATGACAAAAACGCTGCAAAGAGTCTTTACGTGACAGAAAGGTATGTATACAATCTTAATCCTAATGTCTGGATCCTCCCTGCACAAAAGCATCCTGAGTGTGTGTAAACTGTCTTACCTGTGCGGTTGCCAGGGGAACTGCGTTCTTCTCCTGAAATGCGTGGCGCTCGGGGGCCGCGGTTCTGCTTCAGGACCTTTATAGCGGTGGGTGTGCTCACTTGAGCGGGGATTATCTGTACAGCTAAAGACAGGATTTTTCCGGTCAGGGCAACTCCAGCTTTCTGGTGCCACTTTTTTTTACGTCTCTGGTGGTTTCAAAAGGGATCTTTATCATGGTTTCCTTCCTAAGCCTTTGAATAATTCGGACTCCTAATAATACTTACGTTGATCAATGGTCACAGTGGCATCAGCTCCGGACTGGTCCTGACTGGCCAACACGTCTAAATAAATAAAAAAAAAAAGAATCATAAACACACGAAAGCAGATATTTGATTCATGCAAACTTCTAGACGAAACATGTTTCATTTCTATCGTATGACAGACGCTGAAGGCCTGATGTGAAAAGCTTATTTGACACTTTTAAATTGATCAAAAGAATGAAAGCAGTTTAGATTAGAACCTGCTTGTAATCTGCCCAAAATGACCAATGTCATCATTTAAAACACTAAAACATGCTTTGCATCTTGTTCTGCACTTCTCTTTGTGTCTCATTTTTGTTTGAAGGAAGTCTTCTGCCCTTCAGAATAAAAGTTTTCTCAGAAAAACCCTTCAAGAATATTTCCATTTCCAAAGATTTCCGGTTCACTGCCAAAAGTTTTTTTTGTCCCAACAAACACAAGTTAGCTTCTGAGTTTTAAGGTAACCACAAAGAAATGTAATACTTTATTATTCCTCAAAGAAATGTTAGATTATTCATATTTAATGATTTCTTGTTTATTGTGGCTCTTGGATCAGAACCCCAGAGCTCCAGTAATATCAGACGCTAATAAATGTTTGAGATTAATAATCTCAGTGGGATTTCTCGGTGCAAATTCTATGTGCGTAGAAGATTTATTTATCAGCGACTTACATTTGCGCAGGAGCTCCAGGTGGCTCCAGAGAATCTCTCCATTTGGTACTTTCTGAAGGAACTCTTCTTGGCTGAAACTGCAGAGATCTTGTCCCGGAATGTGAATGCTGCCGATTTCCATCTCATCGATGTTAAACTCCTTCATTACCCACACAGCCCAGTGGATCACCTGATCTGCTGTCCACAGCACGGGGTCTGAGGGAAGACGCCACAGAGTCGGTGAGCGTGGAAAAGCAAAGGCGGGGCTCTGTAAAATGAAAGTCTCACCGTATGGTATGCCGAGGCGGACCTGCTCCTTGCGGTAGCCCTCGAGTGCTGCAGCCCAGCGTGTGACCTGCTCGGAGGTCTCGTCCGACAGGGAGGACCTGTCGACGGCGATGAGCTGACCCTCCTCCACCATCGCCCCTTCCTCTCCTGCTGCATCTGGGTCGATCACCACCTCCACCGTTTCCACAGGCTTCACAATTTCCAAGATGTTCAGCTTCTCCTCTCCTAGGTGAAGGGTTTTTGGCATCGGCGTTAAAACTTGTCGGTTGAGGTGCTCGCAGATTTTCAGTATCATTTCAAATGTAATCTGTACCTGGTTTTGTAATAACCTGCAAACTGAGCTGCACTGTGCCGTCGGTCTTCACGCCCTGATCAAAGAGACTGTGGTCTGGATGGAGCTAAAAAAAAAACAAACAATCATATCAGTAGATCAACAACATGATTTAAAAAAAAAAAAAAAAAAAGTCATTTGAGGTTATGGCTGAACGTTACCTGAATGTCCTGCAGGCAGATGTCAAAAGCATCCAGTGAGATTTGGATGCGAGGCTCCAGAAGCTTCTTTAAATTTCCAACTGGCTCATTGATGTCAATATCTTGTTGAATCAGATCAGATGCAGTGATGGTTTGCTCCTCCACGCTATAGAAACACAAACTGTGTCATAACAGACAATGGCAGCACAACACATTCACCAGGGTGGGATTCATGTTAGGATTGCACCCCCCCCCCCCCCCTTACCTTTCCTCCAAACAGGCTTGTTTCTCCCGTTCGTCTATTTCGATCTCTATTAGCTCCTCTGCCTCACTTTTAGCCATTTTGCTAAAAAAAACAACAACTTCAACAGAAAATGACATTTTTGTGTCAATATGGAAAACACTAAGGAAAAAAGAAAATACACAGTTATTCAGTTGGAAATAAAGTCGAGCTGCTAAGGTATTTCTTTTCACTTGGATAAGATTAAACGTGACACATTTTCTTATACATCATATAATTAGAATAACCCAAAATGTGCTAACAGCTGGATAGCATCCATAAAAAGTTATCATCCTCTCGGCTTTTAAATAATAATATATTTTATTTGTAAGGCGCCTTTCTAAGAGCCTTCCATGGTTTTTGTGCCCCAATCCCACTGCAGGATGCCCCTTCACATTGAAGACCCGCTCGAAACATCTTTGAGGCCATTTGAAAAGCATTTCCAGTGGTTTAAAAAAATAAATAAATAAAAAGATTACGGTATATCAAAATCAAGAAACCAGAGTTGTTTTCTAGTCTCTCCAGAGGGGCGGTAGTTCATTGGAAATTTGCCTCTGGCTTGTAGGCGAGACCATAGGCGCAGAGCAACCCCACTCCCTCTTCCTGTTACCCATAACTGGGAGCTCTCTGTTTACAGCCCCTCACACCCCCAACCTAACTTTACCGAGCGATATCGGAGCCATCCAGCTGTACAGTTTGGAGCCAGACGTCAACTCAGACGAGGAAAACAAAGCCATGAATCTATTTGTGCAGAGTAGGGAGGACCAGGGAGCTGGTGGCCCGCCCAGCGTCCTTTCCACATCACAAAGAAGCTCTTTCTCCAACAGTATTTTATTTTTTTCTGCACTTGATCGACAATGATTTGAATAAAGAAATTTAATTTTGAGCCCAATTGTCCTTATAAATGTCCTCAAACAGAAAAATGCCACAAGAACATCTTTTTTATCAGAGTGGGTGCACAAACACACATATTGATTTCTAAACAAATTGAAACAAACACGTGTTTTTCCTACATTTAGAAAAAGAAAAACTACAATTTTAATTGGTTTATAGGTTTTAATATTTAATTTTTTGCACAACAAAACAACATTTCCCTATTAGTGTCAATTGTCGCCACATCCTCACTGAAAATAATAAAAATGTCATGGTTTCATTGTGTTTTTTATAATGTAGAGAAGCTAAATCGTGCATCACATGTTCTAAGGAGATGTGGATTGGTATGGAAATCGGGGATTTTTAAAGTAACTACAATATCTCGGGATGTTTACATCTCTGCTGGTGGAGCCCGTGAGGCATCGACAGGCCTCTGAGCCTCCATTTCTCATTGGCCGTTCGGGACACTTCAATGTCTGCTAACGTTAGCCAACTCGAGGGCGAGGCTCGCGCGTTTAAAAAGCCAGGCCAGGCTTGACGAAATACTGTCCATAACTCCCCACGACTTCCATTAAGTCGTGGCGAAAACGCGCATAAATTCTTAATTACGCACCAGCATGCAGGTTTTACTGTCGTACAGGACGCACGCGCTTGGACACATTAGCTACAGATTTGCTTTTTGCTGGGCGAAGGGAGCGCATTACACAACCGCCAGAGCCCGCGTGCCGAACAACGATGAAAATATGCCGCCCCCAAAAGCGCGGTGCCTTTTAACTAAAAAAACAACAGTTTTTGTGCCCAGTTAAACTCTACGCGTAGAAAACTTTTGAAACGGAAATAGAATAAACGGAAACAAAACAGCATAGGGCAAATGGAAAGGAGCCGGAAATCCTGGCTAAGCTCCACAGCGATGCAAGACTTCCGAGGGCACCGCGACAGCACAACAACAATCCGAATGTTGGCAAGAACGAGCCCCGGAGATGGGTTACGATGTCACCGATGATGATCGGTTCATGCTCGACCGATAACACATTTGAAAAGTCGACGCAGGAGCGTTTGATCACTCGAGGACGGGGCACCTACTGCGTGTGTGTGGGGGTCGATGGTTGTCGGAAGCAGCCTTTTCCCTAGTTAGCTTTATCCTAGCAGCGTTTACTCCTGAAAACAGCGCCTCTCTTGTTTTCCAATTAATGTACAACCGTTCCCCGAGACGACGGAGTCCGCTTAGCGTGTGTGTAAAGGACCATGCCACGGGGGGTTCTGGCTGGAAAGTGGGCGGCCTCTTCCCAGCAAACGGACTAGTAATTATCAGCAGCTAGCCGAGCAGTTAGCATTGCTAGCTAGGCTACAAAATAGCGGGAAGAGTGAGCCCACGATTAATGGAGTCCCAACGTGATCGTGTTCATACAAAATCCCCAGAGTTCCTCCGAAATATCCATACCTGCTGTCGGTCAGACTTTAAACGACGTTTAAGTTTCACTTTTGCGTATCAGCTAAACGTTGAACCTGACGACTCGTATCTTCCAAGTTTTGTTCCAGCTAGTAGTGTTCACGAAGAAGAGGGGCGGAGACTAACTGCTAATGTTGGACTTGCCTCGAAATATGAAAGTATCTGGGCTAAATGTTCTGTTTGTGGCCGAATGATTTGTTTATTTAACATCTGCTTGGCTGTAAAAATGCTGTCAGTAGTAAAGTTTTGGCTTCTCAAACATGCATGCAAATTGTTTTTTGTTGTAAACGTACTGGGTAGTTTTGTGCTAACCACATTATGTTTGTGCTATTTGGTCGTTTCTGTGTTCCTTTGAAAAGAAAATAGAATTTTTTTTAAATAAACAGTAATATTAACAATTTGCTTTGAATTTAACGTCAGTTCTCTGCAGGTGTGAGAGTACAATCATATGTTTTTTATTCATTTAAGCAAAAATATATCAAGCGAAACGTGTAAATATGTTTCTACTGTCTATTTTGAAAATATTAAAATATGTTATTTATTAAACAGCACTTTATGTTGACTTTATGGATTGAAATAATTCTTATACACCATTATTTTGTAGGAATTCAACACGCTCTTGTTTGTTATAAAATCAAACAATTAACAAATTTGTTTATATATTTATTTGAGCAAATATTGCCTTTTTTATTTGTCTAAATGGCAAAGTCCACCTAGGACTTTGGGCAAAAAAAAAAAAACAGTTTGCTTTCAGCATCATATCAGAAAAGCTTGTGCAGACTATAATAAAGACGCTTTTTATTTTCTATCGGGTTGTGTATCCATTTTCAATAACTGGACTGTAAATAAAACAAAACAAAAAACAGAGAATGTACGCTAAAGAACTACACGTTCTCTTCCACATGTATAGTTAAAAACACCTTCAAGCAGCTGCATTTATGTCTGTGAACAAAACCATAAAATAATGTTTGGTAGCATCAATAACCCAGTCATGTTTTTTTTTTTTTATTCTTTAAGGATTTTCTGTTTTTGTAAATAATGCTAAAGTGAATTGGGGAAAAGGGAAACTACTAAAAAATCCGCTTGAAACCTGTGATTCAAATGTTTGTTTCTTCCTTTACTCGTTTAATATACTCAACAAGCAGCTGCCAAACTAAAGTGCGTGTTTGCAGAATGTTATCAACGCACATGGACATACTTTTATTTTGAAAGTTAACAGTCCTTTTTTTAACCATTTCCGGTTGGGCTTTCTTGCCTTCAAAGTAAAACGACAAAAACCAATGAACTAATAGCACGCTCCATAATTAGAAACAAAATATATATATTTTCTTTAATTAACACATAACTTTCTCGTAAAACACAACACAACGTCTGAACTCTTTGCAACATTTGTATGTGTGCTTGTTTTCGTGCGTACCTAAATATTTTAATGTAGGTTTAGAGGCGCGTGTTTTTATTATGAAGGAGATGGAACGGCTAGGTGCTTCATGATGCGGGCTACAGCGTAAGCTAACAAGATGGCAGAGTACTTAGCATCCATTTTTGGCACAGAGAAAGACAAGTAAGTAACGAAACAACTCCGTTAATCGGTGAATGATGGTCGTATGTTCTGTCTAAGCTAACTTTCACCTGCCGCTCGGAACGTCACGACGGTCGCCTCTGCTAGCTTAGCTTAGCTTAGCTAGCCTCCACACTAATTACTACTGCGAGTAAGAATGAAATGAGTGGGTTATGAAATTTTGTTAAAATAAACACGGATTAGCGGACACACACCTTAAATTACGTTTTCTAATTTAACTTGCTTGCAATTTTTACGAGCGTGTGCATTAAAACTTGCACTGGCGGTCAACAGCAAAATAAATCCTTCTTGTGTTCTTTTTTATTTTCTTATGTGCCACATAATCATGGGGCTATTGCAATATAGCTTTATCTCTTTTTTTAGGGATATTAATCCTTATCAATGCACCATACATGTCCTAAATAGGATTTGTTTTAAAGTTCAATGGCAGTACCACGTGACTTTAGTCTATACTGAAGGACAGGATCAAAACTGAAGGCTTGGAGGTTAAATTATTGCGTGTAAATATTCTCGTGCAAAAGCCGGACAGGGTAAAAAACATAGAGATAAATCCGGAGCTCAGATTTCTGTTGATATAGTTAATCTACACCCTCTCCCGTCTGCTGGTTCTGGTGGGAAATATAGTTTCTGGATGTAATAGTCTGCAGGTTTTGTCTGCACAGGGATGACAGACACAAAATCCCTAAAAACATTGCAGCAGAGCCATAATTGTATGTTTCGGAGTGTTTTAGAAAATTATGTGCATTAAATATGATTTTTTTTTCTTTTTATAACTGCCTTTTGCCTAATTGTGATCGTTTCTTTTTGCAGGGTGAACTGCTCTTTTTATTTTAAGATTGGTGCCTGCCGACATGGTGACCGCTGCTCCAGATTACACAACAAGCCAACGTTTAGCCAAGTAAGATCACCGCCATGATCTCTTTTTTTTATTTCTAATTTGATTTTGATTTGATTTGAAATGGTTTATTTCAAGCAATCAAGTAGGAACAATACACAAAAGCAATACAATCTGCAGTTTTACATTCATACAATAACTAATCAAACTTAGGATAATTAGGCATATTAATAATTATTGCTTGAAAGGGAGTGGAAGGAAGCGAACTTATATAATTCCACCCCGTTATACTATAACCATTTTATTACATGATTTATCAATATCCGGTTCCCAGTTTTTATCAGACAGAATTAAAAATCATAAGGTATCGATAAGGCACATGACAAAGATGAATTACTTAATTATTATGTTAAAAATAACTATTTTAGAAATCAACATGGCAAATGCAGATCAGTTATCTAAAATATATGTTACTCATAAAAGTCATTCATATGATTAGAACATAATACTATATCAGTAAAATAGACAACACTGTTTCAGAGATTTTCATAGTAAACTTTCATCAAGTATCAAAAGTTAAAAACATGTGCAAAATTATGTTACATTAGGAAAGATTTTTGAATCAATTTATCAATTTTTGGAGCAAGTGAAGTAATATCATTAACTTATTATTATTATTATTAATCATCATTTTTTTTATTTTATTTTTTATTTTTTATATTTAATAAGGTAATGCTGTAAGGGAGAGAAAAAAACAAACAAAAAAAACAAAAACAAAAATAAAAGGGTCCATATTCTGTCAATTATCCAAGGTTGGCATATCTTCTGCTGAAAAAACAGCTGATCTTCTGGGTTCAAAACAGTTTATAGTCCTCTTCCATGTTATGTCTGCAGACATAGATTCAGGTCCATATACTTCTTCAGCTGATATCAGCTCGGTGAAAGTTGAGGTCAAGTTGTCTGCAGGTCAGAACTCTCTGCTGTTGATTCAGGTGACGTCAGACGTAATTTGCCTAAAGCTGCCTCAGATCTTTGTAATATAGTAGAATGATGGATGTCTGTAACTTCAGAGGACATTGGTTTCATGATTTTCTGCTTCTGAGATGTCTTTTGTTCAACAGAAAGACAGAAAAAAAAAAGTTTGCTCCACCATCTTTAAACAAAAGTCGTCGTTATTCCAGTTACCTGCTGGGAGGTTTCAGGTTGATATATTTTTAAATCTGACTTCTGTGGAGATTTTTAAGTCGTGTGACAGCAGGATTCTGTTCTTTTGCGCCTTTGGAAGTTTTATCTAGTGTGCCGCGGCACACTAGTGTGCGAGATGGTCAAGTGTGCCGTGGGAAATTGCCCTCATTCGCTGATCTAAAAACATTTCTCATCTCCAGGATTTCAGCTCTTTGTTCATCCAAACAGGCCCTGATAAAACACTGAGGAGTTAGGAATAGAAAAGATTGTTAAATACTTTTTTCTTTGTGTTTATTTTATTTTATTAAAGACATTTTGATCCGAATGATTGTACCGCGATTTAGCTGCAACTTCGGCTGTACTTAGGAAAAGTCCCGCCCCTTAACTGTCTCCACCAATCATTCTTGGTGGGCTTAATCACCTGTCGTCAGTCTGACCAATCAGAAGTGGTTAAAGTCTTAACTTCCTTGTCCCGGTTTAGCTCGTAAAGTCGCTCAGTTCCAACAAAAATACCAGCTAAAGCTCGTCTTTAGCGGTGTAGCTTTCCACATAATCCGGTGTCAGACCGTGGAACAAGAGAACAAAACAATGAAGCTCTGAAAAGCGATCTCCGGCCGTTTTATGCACTACATCTCCCATGATGCATTGGGGTAAAGCGACAGCGCACAAGGAGATCTGTCGTGAAACGTCTTATAACCAACAAACACACATCAAACTGTTTTTAAATCTTCTAACTTAACTTTTAATACATCTTTTAGAAAAAAACAGCTGCAGTTTCCAGCTTTTTCTGCCACAATTATCTCAAAAATGCATGTGAGATTGTGGAGGGGCTGTAGATCAATACAGATTATGAGTTTCTCCCTTTTTTTTTTTTTTTTTTTTTTGGGATGCTGGTGTGCCGCAGGATTTTTTTTAAGGTTAAAGTGTGCAGTGGCTCAAAAAAGGTTGAAAAACACTGATCTAGAACAGTGTTTTTCAACCAGTGTGCCGTCGCGGCACACTAGTGTGCCGTGGGAGATGGTCAAGTGTGCCGTGGGAAATTGCCCTCATTAACTGATCTAAAACCATTTCCCATCTCCAGGAAATCAGCTCTGTGTTCATCCAAACAGGACTTGATAAAACACTGAGGAGCTAGGGATATAAAAGATTGTAAAATACTTTTTTCTTTGCTTTTATTTTATTTTATTAAAGACATTTTGATAAGAATGACGCTACCGCGACTTAGCTGCAGCTTCGACTGTATTTTGGGAAAGTCCCGCCCCTTTAACTGTCTCCACCAATCATTCTCGGGGGGCTTAATCACATGTCATCAGTCTGACCAATCAGAAGTGGTTAAAGTCTTCACTTCCTTGTCCCGGTTTAGCTCGTGAAGTCGCTCAGTTCTAACAAAAATACCAGCTAAAGCTCGTCTTTAGCGGTGTAGCTTTCCACATAATCCAGTGTCAGACCGTGGAACAAGAGAACAAAACAATGAAGCTCCGAAAAGCGATCTCCGGCCATTTTATGCACTACATCTCCCATGATGCATTGGGTTGTGAGCGTGACAGCGCACAAGGAGATCTGTTGTTAAACGTCTTGAAACCAACGAACACACTTCAAACTGTTTTTAAATCTTATAATTTAAATTTTATTGCATCTTTTAGAAAAAAAACAGCTGCAGTTTCCATCAATTATCTCAAAAATGCATGTGAGATTGTGGAGGGGCTGTAGATCAATACAGACTATGAGTTTCTCCTTTTTTTGTTTAGTTTTTGGATGCTGGTGTGCCGCGGGATTTTTTTTAAGGTTAAAGTGTGCCGTGGCTCAGAAAAGGTTGAAAAACACTGGTCTAGAAGATATTGAGCTGCTTATCCGAGCAACTTCTTCAAATATAACTGCAATCTGTATTCATCCACTCCATTAGGCCCGTGCAAAACACCGCAAATTTATCGTTATCGCAATGTGCAGCTCTGCAATATGCAATATCGAAAAAAATGGCAAAAATCTCAAGCCTTAAATGTGTTGAAACAATCTTATGGCAGCTTGAATTATTTAACGAATCAAATAAATCCCTTTCTGCTTTTGACCAATCAGATGGAGGCCTCCTCGTTGTTGACCAATCAGATTGAGGCCTATTGTGTTAGATGTTTGTCACCTATGTCGACGAGGGTCATTTGGAGTATAATTTTCAAACTGTTGCTATGAAATGGGAATGATGTTTATATACCACAAATTATATCGTGATCGCAATATTGATCTCTAATATCGCATATCGCGAGTTTTCCTCATATCGTGCAGCCTCCATTGTCACCAAAATGACACAAAAACACGTTCAAAAGCACGATTTTCATGGAAGCGGGTCTGTAAAGTCCACATTTACACGCCTTGAAGAACAAAATCCTGCAAATTAAGCAGCAGCTTTAGTACCAGAGAGCAGATGTTCCATCGATTCTTGATTGTTCCATAAATCTGAGGTGTTTGCATAAAAACAATTGTATCAATGAGCTTTTTAATTCCTCTGTTTTAGAAAACACACTAAAATAAATCCTCTGTCTTCTGCTCTCCTTTCAGACCGTTGCGATGCTCAACATTTACAGGAACCCTCAGAACACCGCCCAGTCCATGGAAGGTGTGACCTGTAAGTGGGCGATTCCAGAGGACTGACTGCGTCTTTGGGTGTTTCCTCAGTCTGACACCAAACGGAGCTTTTAACATCCTAAAATGTTCTTGAAATATTTTTGTTAAAGATCTTTATTTTTAATCATCTGTCTGTGATGAACTCGTCCCCTCTACAACTATTTACTTCACACCTTAAAAAAGAAAAAAAAAAATCCCAAATGTAATCTGATCAGTGGATAAAGTACAGATGACAAAACTAAAACAATGATAATAATAGTGAAAATAGAGGGACCAATTGAATCCACTAATTAATCCAGTCCTGTCAAAAAGCACTTTTAATTGATTGCTTTTGTCGCTGTTTTCCGGGTGATCCAGGTCAAAGGAATGAATGAGCCTCTGTGGGAAACAAAACCGGGACGATTTTCACGGGTCGTTGCACACGCAGGACGCTAACCTGCTGCGGCATAAATGATGGCACGGATCATATACGACAGAGGCTGAATGAGGGAGCGTCTGAATCTGGGTTTCCCCACCATCCAGCATGCTTCCTGTTTTCCTCCCGAACCCAGCGTGAACCCTCATTATCGGGACTCCTAAAGGCTGCACGATGAGCTGGATTTCTGGGAGGTTTTAGAGGGGCTGGAGTTGGGAAACTCTGGCCTAAAGGATGTTTAAATATGACGGGGACGCTAAGGTTTGACTGTACACGCTGGGGTCTGGGTCTCCAGTAGGCTTCTCTGCGGTCTTGTGGGGTCCAGGTGACCCCACTCCCAACGTTAACGTGCCTCGGAGGCACGTTAACGTTGGGAGTGGGGTCACCTGGACCCCACAGGATAGCACAAGGGTTACGCAGCTCAGCAGTCCTGCCACCCTCAATAAAATTTAGCTTTGTTTTTTTTTTTTTTGCCTTTGCCATCCAGAGACCTTGATAGAACAACTACTTAATACAAAATAACACGACTTGCACATTTTTGCACTAATTCTGGCATTTAAAAGCTGTGGTCACCTAGTTTGATCAGCTGATGAAAATTACTTTTTAATACAATGGCAGCTGAAAGCATTTGTTCATTTTTCTGCTTTTTGCAGGTCCAGCTGTGCCAAATGCTTATTCTTGCATTTTTTTTTTTAAGCTGGTGACCTTAAGATTTCGGTCAGGACTGCGTCGTCCGCCATAAGTCAAGCGTGCACACGGGCGATCTGAACGCTCTGCTCTCAAACCTCGAGAGTTACTGATTTTCACTGGCGAAAGTGGTTATGAAGTTGTTGTTTTGTTTTTTTTTTTCTTTTTGAGGGTAAAATACAGACACAAGGACATCGATTTTTAACTTGCATTTCAAGGTGTAGCAAAGACTTCTATCTGATGGAAACATCCAACCATGAAGGCAGATTTCAGCGATGGACGCACAGAGAACTTAATCAAGTAAGTGATTTTATACTTCTTTCATATCTTTAAGTCGATTTAATGATTTAGTAGAATTGTACATCCTGTGTAAATTCCTCTTTATTTGTGGTTTACACAAAGGGCAAAAACAACACGCTAGCTGAATATTATTGTCCAAAATGAGGCTGTTTTTCTACGACAGAGTTTTAGGGCCACGGTGAGGAAAATTCTGGCCAAGTTTTTTCTCGTCATGACGACTTTAATCTCGTCATGACGAGAAAAAACTCGTCGTGACGCGATAAGTCGAAATAAAGTTTCGAGATTAAAGTCACAATGTTGCGCGAGAGAAGTGAAGCTGAGTCTTCCAGGAGGATTCAGTGTTATGGCTAATGTTAGTGAGTTTTATGGCCACCAAAAAATAAGAACATTTAGGAGATCAAAACTCGTAAATTTACGGGAAAACTTTCATAGATTAACAAGGAGAAAACACAGAAGTTTTCCGTTTATCGGAGCCTAACTTGAAGATGAAAGATGTGGAGCCTTTTGTAAAGCTTTATTTCCGGATTATTATAGGTTTAAAACAAAGAGATTCTGAACCTTTTGGCGACTCAAAATCAGATTATTGTCAGTGGAGCCGTCTTTTCGGGGTTCAGTGTCAGTAAAGCGGAGTTTCATATGTAAAATAAGGAACTCAGAGACACGTTTGGGTGTAGAGGACCGCTGCAGCCTTTATTCTCCGTTTCATTCACATAACCTGAAGTTCATCTGTCTCCTTACGTCATGAACCTGTCATCAGAACACCAATACGGAAGTAAACAGTGTTACATACGCCCCCTCCTGCAGGTGAAGCGTCCCGTTTCATCATTAACAAACAAAGATGAATGAAAATAGTCTGTTATATCAGCATTACAACGTTGAAAAAGGCAAAAAGTGCTTCTCCTCCTCAGACGGAAGCGTCACAAACGTAGAGATCTGGTCTCTGGTGGAGGAAGAAAGGATTCAAGCGAACAGCTGCAGGGACACCGACGGCTTCATCGGGCTGCAGAGATCTTGCAAACCACCCATCAACGAATAAAACTTTAATAAATTGTAAATCAAACAAATGAGCTTCCAGACATTTGGAACGTTATCAATAAACTTTCAGCTCAGCTGTTCAGCTACGTTTAGTGGGTCTGCTCTGCTGCTGCACGGCGTTCACCTGCTGCTCTGCATGCTCACGTCCACAATAATCTCGTAAATTTACAAGTTGTTTCTCATAAATTTATGAAATGAAATTTATTGCGACTTTAATCTTGAAACTTTATTTCGCCTTTTATCTCGACACGACGAGTTTTTTCTCGACACGTTGGCCAGAATTTTTTTTCCTCACAGTGGCCCTAAAACTCCGTCGTAGTTTTTCTGTTTGTGGCAACATAAGAGATCAAAACCGCTTCAGTTCTCCAGTGAAGTCAGATTTCTTTCTTCATTAGTCTAATCCGATCAAAAACGCACAGATGAATAAGTCCATCATTTTACTTCATGCTGTTTTAGAGGTTTAAGACATCCCAGAATGTTACACGAAATGCATGAGATTTCAATAAGACGGAATCAATTCTGTTTTTGATCAAACCGATTTAAAATGTTCCACCCACAGGTCAATTTTATTCTCGTCTTTAACTCCTAAAGAACAGCTTCACTTTACCCATATTCAACTATTTCTTTAGTCAGATCCTGAGAAACACAAATGACCAACAAAGCTATGTGATTAAGAAGCATTTAATAATCTGCAATCTAAAGGATTCGTGAAGCTTTTTACCTCCTGCAGGTTTGCTTTGCTTCTGATTATTTCTTTATTTTATTTTATTTTACACCACATAAAAGGCTTTGATTTCATGTCTTCAGATCAAAATGTTGGAAAGGTGGAGATGATAGCGGGATTCTGAAGAATGAAACCTGCAGTGAAGCACACCTGGTGTGTCAGTCTTTGAGCTCTTCACATCAACCCTCTTAAAGCTCAATACCTGCTTTTTTCCTTTTATTTTATTTTATTGTGTTTGAATAGCTCTTCACAGGAAGTAGAAGCATGTAGAGTTTAGATCTCTGTTGTGCTGTTGTAATGGAGATCCTTAAGGCCACTGAAGGACTTTAACCCTTGATGTGCTGTCATGCTTTGTCTTCATGCCTGCCTGCAGCAAACCGATGCTTGTCTGATGCCCTGTAAGCAACAATGAATGTAAATAAAATGTAAATAAACAACACTTCTGCCGTAACACGCATGTTGGATGGTGATGTGTAAGAAAAGTTTTGTGATTTGAGGAAGTGGCTTCATAATTCGATCCTGGCTATTTATTTATTTTTGTTATTTTTTATCTATTTTTGACCAAAAGAACAGGTCTTAAAGTTGCTTCGTTTTTGTGATCAGGGGACAAATAGACAATGAAAAGTTAAAAGAAAAAAAGCAGCTGAATGAAGTCTTTCGAAAAAGTCAAAGGATCCTTTTTACTGACAGTAAAACTGCACCTGTCGACAGGTGAAAGGGGTCACGTGTAACATTGAAACAGATGCATTTAAAGAAGTGAAACCATAAATTTGGGCTTTTTATCCGTCTCATGTATTGCCTTTCACGAGGCAAACAAAAGATGTGTCGGTTTGTTTTTTTCTCATCCCCTTTTCCTTCTTTTCTCCTTAGCTAACGTCAGTGACGTGGAGATGCAGGAACATTATGACGAATTCTTTGAGGTAAATAAACGTCGGCTGTGTCTGTGGACTCGAGTCTGTTATGAGGTGGAAGGAGAACGGGGGGGGGGGGGGCTCAACGATGTTTGGAGGAGACTCTGCAGACGCTGAGTCAGCTTTAACTCCAGGAAGCTGCTGCTCTTGTGTCACTCAGACTTCCTGCAGTGGTGAAAACGCCAAACCTCACGTCTGAGTCGTTTTCAGGCAAAAAGCAGCTGTTGTCAATGAAAGATGGTTTCTTGGGAGTTTAGTTCAATTAAAAAAAGAAACATTGGTTTTGGAGCAAACTAGAGTTCTGCAGCAGACCAGAGTTTGATGGGATAGAATTGGACTCTATAGAACAGTGTTTTTCAACCAGTGTGCCGCGGCACACTAGTGTGCCGTGGGAGATGGTCAAGTGTGCCGTGGCAAATTGCCCTCATTAACTGATCTAAAACCATTTCCCATCTCCAGGATATCAGCTCTGTGTTCATCCAAACATGCCCTGATAAAACACTGAGTAGTTAAGAATATGAAAGATCAGAAAATTACTTTTTCTTTGTGTTATTTTGATTCTATTAAAGACATTTTGATAAGAATGACCGTACCGCGATTTAGCTGCAGCTATACCTGTTTCCTGAAGTCCCGCCCCTTTAAGTGTCTCCACCAATCATTCTTGAAGGTTTAATCACATGTCATCAGTCTGACCAATCAGAAGTGCTTAAAGTCTTAACTTCCTTGTAGCTCAAAAAGTCGCTCAGTTCTAACAGAAATACCATCTAAAGCTCGTCTTTAGCGGTGTAGCTTTCCACAGAATCCGGGATCAGACCGTGGAACAAGAGAACAAAACCATGAAGCTCAGAGACGCTAGTCTTTCTGCCCTTTTGCAGCAGTTTCACACTTCATCTCCCATGATGCATTAGGTCACGTGACAGCGCCTCGGCGTACAATGAGTCGTCCTTGTTAAACGTCTTAAACCACAACGAACATACAGTTTGTAAATTTCCTAACGTAACCTTTATTACATCTTTTAGAAAAAAAACAGCTGCAACTTCCAGCTTTTTCTGGCACAATTATCACAAAAATGCGCGTCAGATTGCGGCGGCAGCCGCAGGGGGGGGGGGGGGGGGCTGTACATCAAAACAGACTATGAGTTTCTGCTTTTTTTATTTTTTTTATGCTGGTGTGCCGCGGGATTTTTGGCAAGGGTAAAGTGTGCCGTGGCTCAAAAAAGGTTGAAAAACACTGCTATAGAAATTTCCTTGTTTTTTTTTTTTAATTGAATTCAATTTAAATTTTTTTTTATGTAGCCCAAAATGACAACAACAGTCGTCTCCATGGGCTTCGTACCGGTAATTGTAAACATGAAATCAAAAGGATCATAGAATTAAATTGGAAAACACTAAACTGAACTACCGTATTTTCCGGACTATAAGTCGCACCAGCCCAAAAATGCATTATAAAGTAGAAAAAAACACAGATAAGTCGCACTGGACTATAAGTCGCATTTTGACGGGAAATTTATTTGATTTATTTATCTGAGACCAAGAACTAATAACTTGCACAACCTCATATGACACAATCATAGCAGACTGTTTATCTCATAATTTCACAGTAATTCTTTCTCATACTTATTTATTTATTCCTTTCATGAAGCATCATTGGCCAACTAATACTCTGTTTTCATCCTGTATTTGTAGAAACAGTTGTCATTTTTATTGCATTTCTGAATCTATGAAATCATTGGAAAATAGAATATTATGTTGTTAGCCTTCAAGATCTTACTGTAAAAAAAAGTTTGCTGATTCTCTGAGTCACTTAACAAACTCTTAACACTTAACATGCCTCATACATCAAATTGACTCAGGAACATCATCTCTGTTCCTCACAAATGAACAGAACAGGAGGGTTAACAATGGATTTATTTCAATTTATTTCTAATATAAGTCGCTGTGGAGTATAAGTCGCACCCCTTGCCAAACTTTGAAACTTATAGTCCGGAAAATACGGTAACTAAACAGACTAAATTCAAAAAGGAAGTAAATACGGTACAAAACCCAATTTCACCAAATCAAATTCAAATATGTCAGGGGAGCAAACCGTACATATAACACGCATTTTACACGAAAACATTCAAGGCTCTACGACTTTCATATAAACATACAACTTTCAGATGAAGGCTTTTCATTCATATGCAGAAAAGAATAGAAGATGATGAGAATTTGCATTCATGGAAATAAAATTTGCCACATATAATAAGATTAATTAATTAAAAGGTTTTTTTTACTATGAAAGCCAAAAACTTTATGTTCAACTTTCAGTGAAGTTGGGGAGAATATGTTCTTTGATAAACACTTTTTTCCAAACAAGTCTACTTCTCAGTACCATTCCTGAAAAGATGGTTAAGTGTTTCTGGGTGTTTATTTTGTTTTAGTTTTTGTCAGGGTCAGTTGTTTTAATGCATCTTAGCATGAATTGATTGGTGGGGTCAATTTTGTGCATTATTCTTCTTTCATCTTATTATTTAGCATACAGTTGTGGGTGTCTTTTCTCCAAATTATGAACCAGCAGGTTTTGGTGCATAAAGGACAGAAATGACACAATGACAGGTACTTTGTTGTTGTTGTTGTCGTTGTGGGTAAAGCAGATTTTTCCTGTTGTCAGTCGCATCCATAGAGGCCATGTCTTCATTCCTAACAGTTGGTTTAAACCAGGGGTCGGCAACCTTTACCACTCAAAGAGCCATTTGGATCAGTTTCCCACAGAAATGAAAACACAGGAAGCCACACCATCCTTTGGATAACCCAGTGGTTCCAGTGAATGGCAGAATTTCCCTTCTTTTTAGAGTTTCTAAAGAGATGTTCTTTTTTCAATCTTCTGTCATTTAATGGGTTCAAATAGAACTATTTCCCAAGAGTCCGCAAAACTAGCACATATGTCGTAATTATCTAGCAGCTAATCCGCTTCTCCAATAGATTTTTGTCAACAAAAAACTTTTTTTCTCATCTGGACCAGGATGTTTTTGGGCAAATGCTGCGTATTTACTGTGGGATGTCTCGCCACATTTTAGACTTTGTGGTTTTCTAATTCCTCTTTACATATTACTCACACTGGTAAAGTCGTTCAAACCGAACAAATCTGCCCAGGGGCCATTAAACTGACTGTTTTCTTCAGGAACTTCAATTTCCTCAAAGTTCTCCATCGTTGTCCTTCCTGGGTCTGGACATTGTTGCGATTACACGCCAGCGGGAGTTGTGGTGGTGACGCAGGTCATTAGTCACATAGAAATGTACTTAGAAAATGTCTATATTTTTAAAAAAAATTTGAAAACCTAATACTCAGCCCGTTAGTACGACGGAGTATTAGGGCCACCAAAAAAAAAAAAAAAAGTTAAATTATTATCTCGTAAATTTAGGAGATAAAAACTCGTAAATTTATGAGAAAAAAAACTCGTAAATTTACAAGATTTTAAGTGGTAAATTATGATTATTGTGGAAGTGAGCATGCAGAGCAGCAGGTGAACGCCGCGCAGCAGCAGAGCCGACCGACTAAACTTAGTTAAGCAGGTGAGATGAATGTTCATTGATAACGTTCCAAATGTCTGGAAGCTATTGATGGGTGGTGCGGGATCTCTGCAGCCCGATGAAGCCATCGTCGGTATTCCTGCAGCTGTCCACGTCAATCCTTACTTCCTCCACCAAAGACAAATCTCTACATTTGTGTGACGCTTCCGTCCGAGGAGGAGCACTTATTGTCATTTTCAACGTTCTAATGATAATATAAAAGACTATTTTCATTCCTCTTTATTGTTTTATGCTGAAACGGGACGTTTCATCTGCAGGAGGGGGCGTATGTAACACTGTTTACTTCCGCATTGGTGTTCTGATGACAGGTTCATGACGTCAGGTGACAGAAGAACTTCAGGGTGTGAATGAAAAGGAGAATAAAGGCTGCAGCGGTCCTCTACACCCAAACGTGTCTCTGAGCTCCTTATTTTACGCATTAAACTCCGCTTTACTGACACTGAACCCCGGAAAGACGGTTCCACTGACAATAATCTGATTTTAAGTCATCTAAAGGTCCAGAATCTGTTTTTTAAACCTTTAATCCGGAAATAAAGCTTCACAAAAGGCTCCACGTATTTCATCTTCAAGCTAGGCTCCGATAAACAGACAACTTTGGTGTTTCATCCTTAATCTACGACTTTTTTCTGGTAAATCTATGAGATTTTAAGTCGTAAATTTACGAGATAAAATCTCGTAATTTAACTTTTTTTGGTGGCCCTAAAATTCCGTCGTACGTTAGTCCTTTGTTCTGTTTTTATTTTTATGAATCTTCCTGTTTACTGCTCACAAACATACAACAGCTGGTCGACGGATGACCTGGAGAGGTTGTGCTTGATGAGGTTTTTATTCACTTGTCATTCAACATGCGCTGTCTTCTTAGAAGAACACTCCATCCCATAACAGTCTCTGGTCTGCATTCACAGCCGTAGACACGCCCCCTATGCTGCTTTCTTCCTCCTGCCCGCTCGCACGTCCCGGTGGTGTTGAAGGCACTAAGACAATCTTAGAACATTATAGTTGTTTTAAGAAACCACAGAGAGCCGGGATGAAAGAGCCGCATGTGGCTCCGGAGCCGCAGGTTGCAGACCCCTGGTTTAAACAGAAAGTAGACAGTCGTAGGAGATCATAATTGGCCTCTCATCGACTTTGTGGGACGTCCGATAAAGCGCCTTCTTGTCAGGTAAAGTTTTCTTCTTACACCTCCGTAGGAGGTCTTCACAGAAATGGAGGAAAAGTATGGCGAAGTGGAAGAAATGAACGTGTGCGACAACCTGGGGGACCATCTGGTTGGAAACGTTTACGTGAAGGTGAGGGGAGAGTCCTGGACTCTGATGGGTTGACGTTGCCGCCGACCTCTTTGACCTTCCGTTTGGCGATGGTTCCTCCTAGTTCCGCAATGAGGAGGATGCAGAGAAGGCGATGCTGGATCTGAACAACCGCTGGTTCAACGGGCAGCCCATCCACGCCGAGCTCTCCCCCGTCACAGACTTCAGAGAAGCCTGCTGTCATCAGTATGAGACGGGGTGAGTCATGGGGGGGGAGACAGAAACGTCATTTAAGATGGTTATGGTCACATAAAACAAGGATGGAAACAAAGAAAAAAGCTTCTCAAATTTCAACAAATTCAGTTTTTTTTTGGTTTTTGTATTATTTTTCACATTTCTATTTTTCTGCTTATATTTTACTGATTGAAGAAATTTTTGGCTCTTTGTGATTTTTTGTATTTAAGTTAATTTATTTACACAATGCAAAAAAGTTATTTTTTATTTAACTTTTGTTTTTTTTTAATCCATTTTATTCTTTTTATTTACTGATTTTAATATTTGTTTTTATCTTTTTTTTTTACACTATCCAAAAAAGTTAGTTATTTATTTATTAAACCTTTGTTATTTTTTTTATCTATTTCGTTCTTTTTATTTAGTGTTTTACACAATGTAAAAAAGTTTTTATCTATTTATTTAATTGTCGTTATTTTTTATCTTTTATTCTTTTTATTTATTGATTTTATTTATTTGTTTTTATTTTATTTATTTTTTTAAACTCTCCCAAAAGTTTTTTTATTTTTATTTAACTTTTGTTATTTTTTAATCTATTTTATTCTTTTTATTTACTGATTTTAATATTAGTTTTTTTATTTTATCTAATGTTTTACACGATGTAAAAAAGTTATTTTTGTTTATTTAATTTTGGTTATTTTTTATTTATTTTATTCTTTTTATTTATTGATTTTAATATTAGGTTTATTTTATTCGATTATTTACACGATGGAAAAAAGTTATTTTTTTATTTCTTTGATTTTTGTAAATTTTTTATCCATTTAATTTTTCTTATTTTTATGCATTTATTTACTTATTTCTTAAATTTAATTCTTAGTTTTTGTTTTTGGTTTAGAGGTTTAGACATATTTCATAGATGAAGTTTAAAGAGGAGTTTTAAGGAGGACATGAGGGGCCGACGATGCAAAGATGGAGGCCAAGACAAAGAATAATCATTGTTTTTTTTTGTTTTTTTTTTTTGCTCTCTGCAGGGGTTGCACCCGCGGGGGTTTCTGCAACTTCATGCATCTGAAGCCCATCTCACGTGACCTGAGGAGACAGCTGTACGGCCACCGCAGGAAGAGGTACGAACATCGCTGGGACTTTCAGAAGCTTAACCTTAAATGCTGCCGCCGCAGGAAAAAAAAAACGTCGTCTCTTCTGTCTCTGCAGCCGTCAAAGACCCCGCTCAAGAGACGGGCAGTCCGGCTCCCGGGACAGAGGCCGAAAGGCAGAACACGATCACAAGAGGCGGCGCTCCAGAGACCGGGAACGCTCCGGGCGCTTCTGAGCCACAACCCGGACCCCCCCCCCTACTGAATACACACTTGTCTTTTTTTAAAGTTGCCCTACAAGATCTGTTGTAGGAATGACTGAGATGTTTTAAAGCTGTAGCTTTGTTATTTGGAAAATGACCATTAAATTTTAAATCCTTGCTTAACAAAACAGATTCGGTGTATCTTAAACAAACTGCTATATTTTATAGAGATTTTGTCAAAGGACGCTTTTATTTTTTTAAATAAACATTTCACATTCTCTGTTGGTATCCAAAGGTAATCTATGTGAAATCCTCCTGCAGGGACTTCAGATGCGGAATTTCCAGCACCATCGCTAATCCTGTTTGTATTCTTAACATTTTATGTTAATCTCCAAGATACAAGTCATGGTGTAGATTAGGGGTGTAACCGTTCAGTTTTACTTCAATTCTATTTTATTTATAGCCCAAAATCAGAACAGCAGTCGTCTCCATGGGCTTCGTGTGGATGAATGTAGGGTAAAACAACAAATAAAAAGGATCATGAATACAAACAATTCAATAGAAAAATTCTAAACTGAACTAACTAAACTTAACTGGCATCCCTGCCCTTTACCCCCCCCCCCCCCCCCCCCCCCCCCCCACGCGGTACAGAAAAACTCAATAAAAAAAGATTAGATTCCGGAAAAAACGGAGAAACCTCAGGGGTGCCCACATGCAGGCGGGATCCTCCCCCAGGACGGACAGGCGATGTACCAGAACTCTTAGAGAAGAATTAGTTTATCTAACTCTACAACTACGATGTTTAAAGTCCAGCAGACGAGCTTCATCCAGGTGAGTTGGGGGACGGCTGGGGGCGCCAGACGAGCCGGAGACGGGATCCACAGCCAGGTGTAGGAGCAGAAGGTACAGGGTCAGGTACAGGAGCACGGATGAGCCAACTGGAATCTGGAAGTACTCCCACTCCCCAGAGGGGGGGGGGGCGGTACATGGATCGCACTGCACCAAACAGGCATGGAGAATTAAATGAGTAAATGATCAGGAATAGAGGAGAGAAGGAGAGTAGAGGACAGAACCCCAGTTCACCATAGTTTCCCAAACCTCTGGTAAGGGATTACACTTGTGCTATTCAATGGGGTCCAGATGACCCGATCCTTTCATTGACGTGTTCTCCCTACCAAGGATTTCATGTAATCCATGGACACCAGTGAAGATCACAAATCATTGAAGAAAAAAGGTTCAGCGCACTGTCTAGTGGGTCTAGATGACCCCACTCCCAATGTTAAAGTGCCTAGGATAGACCAAGGGTTACATGAAATGTGTCCAAACGAGTTAATGTCTAATCCATTCACATTTTAGTTTCCTCAAGTTCAGCCCACTGTTGTGTTTTTCCAAATCCAAATGATCCAAAGGGAACATTCTTAGAACATTCTAGACACTGGATGGTCACATGACTTTGATAAATTCAAAGTCTTTCCATTCATTGGACTGGAATGATGGTTTGATCCATTTTAATGACATCACATGTGTGTTGTCCGCTGTGATTGGTCGTTTTTATGTTATTGTAAAACAAACCTACCGTGTCTCAATCCAAATGTATTTTCTAAGATCAATAAAAAAGGTTTATTTCATATTGAAAGGATTTTATGAAAGTTTAGGTTGATTCCAGTAAAAACTTGAAGCAGAAGAAATACCACATCAATATGGTAAACTTACATTGGAGTTTCATGGTATGGGCCCCCTTTCCCCCCTCCCATAGGACAGAGGACAGCCTTGACAAGTGGCGGCAGGACGATCCCACATGTCGCTGATAAAAATACTGGGATCTGGAGTCAGTTCAGCTGGTTCCTCCTGTCTTTCTGGGACTGAACCTGTCATCCTCACTGGCTCCTATTCATAGCTGTTCAATACCCCCACAATTCACCTTTGACCCCATGATTCCCCAACTCAAGTAAAAACAATTCAGTCTGAAGCAGAAACGTCATTTCTGGGGTTTTTCCCCTCAAACTTAGTTTGCCAAAATGTCGTTTTTTTAACTTGTATTTTGCTCTTGTGATTTTTTTAAGAATCAGTTTTTAAGAAAATGATGATCAGAAAGTAAAAACTAAAAGAAAACAGATAAAATAGAGTAAATTAAACATCAAGAAAGTGGTGAAAAAGACGACTTTCTTGGTGTTAATGAGGGCCGGATCTCTACAAACACACAGACTGGTTGGCTGAAAGCCATAAGGGCCACATTTCAATCTGTTAGGCTTCCTAGTTCTCTGCCTAAACGTGATTGTTTATAGATTAATCTGGGATTTTACACCCAGTGGAATTCCAGAGGGGGAATAGGGAGTCAGAAGTTCCCAAATTTGCCTCAACACACGGTTGTGGATGGCAGCGAGCTGCTTTTTTTCCAAACAAACACCCACCCGCTCCGAAGAAAAAAATATGACTTGGTGCCAGCAGTAATAAAGACAACAGTAAAAATCCAAGTGTCTTCAAATTCAGAACGGGTCAACCCCCTAATGCGCCTCTCAGTGGTTTGGTCCCCCTGCCTAAAGTCCCCAAACCCCCACACACGTTTGGCCCTGGGAATGAGAGTCTTTGTGTGGAAGTCTTTGGAAGTGCCACAGGAGAGCACCAGCCTGCAGTAAGTTCTGTTTACATTCACTTTACCAATGAAATCCACTCCAAAAGAAAAGAAAAAGGTGGATGAAGATTCATGTGAAGACTTCTGTAAACGCATCATTTTCTTTACTTTGATTAACTATTTTAAACCTATATTCTTAGAAAAGGGCTGCACCCTGTAGGGGTTGTTATGTCTACATACTGGTAATTAAAACTCATTTTTATGCTGCAATCCTTCAATCAGTCTATAGGTCTCCATGGCAACCACTATGTGAAAATAAAAGCACAAACGCTGTTTAAAAAAATTGTTAATATTTATATTTCTGTGTAAATCATGAGCTTCACTGTCAAAAATTTGCATCTTTTTTTTTTAAATGGTTTATTTTCTATTTAATCCAAAGAATGTAAACATTCAGAAAAACAAGAAAAAGTAACTTTACTAAACCCTTAAGCGATTTTGACGATCATCCCAGATCTGTCCGTCCGTCCGTCCATCCATCCATCCATCCATCCATCCATCCATATATATGAGGGTGTACCTTGCCTTCACCCAACAGTAGCTGGTTTGAGTCCAGCAACCCTGTGACCCCAAAGGGGAATCAGCGGGTTCAGAACATGGATATTGCACAAGTTTTTCCTGAGCCGCTGGAGCTGAAGGGAGTAATGAGGTCGAGAAAAGTTGAAGCACAATTTTCTTGTTCTGTAAATTAGAAAAAAAAAAAAAACTTTTCTTAAACAAAAAATCTGTTTTATGCTCTACTAAACACCACGATGCTCCTGCTCTAACTGTCATGTTTCTATTTCTGCCAATTGGACTTTGAGTTTAGATGTTCAAACAACAACACTTTAAAATAATCAATTAATTCTATATATATATGTATTTTTTTTAAATCTAAAACATAGTAGGAACCTGCAGGAAGGTTATAAGTGTTAATAGATGTCCTGCTTTTTTATGGCTGAAATGTGGACGTTTATTGTGAAAATCCAAAGTCTTGGTCTGGTCTTTCTGCAGGTTAGTCATGCCTTCTGTGTCTGCGACCTCCTGCTTGGAAGATGGTCCGTCCGCCTGCCCACCTGCTGCTGGCATGACCCACGCAGACGCCTGTTCTGGCAGAGTCAGCGCTGCTGGAACGCTCCACGGCGGTCGTGACGGTGAAAGCCTCAAACCGCACGGGGATGCTGGAGAGAACGGCACCGGCGAGCAGAGGAATGCAGGCTTGAAATGGATCCGTCCGGATTTGCCCAGCAGGTGCACCTGGAGACCAGGCGCTCCCGTTTCCGAGTCACCTCACGGCCACCCAGAGCGGTAAGAAGCAGTGAGACGCACACAGCGACCAGCTCAGCATCTGGAGGACTTCCAAAGGGTTTTCACCTCTCATGGATGTTCTCTCCTCCATCCACGGCAGCCCCAAACCAGCCAGCATCCTCCCCAGCGTCTTGGACCACATCGGACACACGCCTCTGATCCGCCTGAACAAAATTCCAAAGGAATTTGGGCTCAAGTGTGAAGTTTGTGAGTACAGGGAGTCAAACCATTCAGATCCTATAAAAATATGTTCACAAAGCAAACATGGATTCAGAAAGTTTAAAAGAAGAACAGAATCCTCTGATAACGTCTGCGTTTTCTGTGACAGATGCGGAATGAATTTAAAAATATAGGAATTAGCTTTTATTCTGGATCAGAGAAGCAACTTAAAAGCAACTACATTTAGAAGTTTAAAAGCTTTTGCAAAGTGTTTGTTTAATGAAGAAAGCTCATTGCAACGATGAGAATATGCAAAAGAGAAGTAAATAGCTACTGATTTGGAACTTTTGACCAAAAATTAATTTCATTTTTTAATTAAAAAAAAGGAAATTTTAACAGCATCTGAGACTTTTTATTGAGAGAATGTACTTTTTATTTTAGTATTCATAATTATTGTCAATTTTTCATTGACATAATGAAAAAGTATAACTTAAAAGAATTGCCAAATATACTGTTCCTGAGAGTTATTGATCTAATTGTGTCAATCACTTAGAAAAGCTCATATCTTCATAAAGATGATGTTTGATTGGGTCTTAAAGTGAAGTTGGGTTGAACTCCATGTACCTGCAGCTTGCTGCTCCTCACCTATCAAAACAGGTGTATCATGTAACTCCCCTGAATGTTGGGGTTTTGTCTGACCAGCCTCTTGGAAAGGGCAGCCATGTGAAAGCTGCTTTGTTCTTCAGACCAAAAAAGGAAAAGTAAACCATCAGTGAGAAGCTTCAGGCTATTTGAGACCAGATTTACTTTTTTTTTCTTTTCTTATTTTGAAGCTGTGTGCCCTACAAAATGTCCTCTAGCCCTGAAGTCCTTCTTTCATTTGTTTTTCAAATCAACGCTCTGGCTTTAATCAAAGGCGCTCTTTCAACAAAAATCAAAATAAAGTTTAGAATAATTAAAATACATTTTTGTTTCAGTTCTCCAAGTGACCACCAGGGGGCCTGTTACAGAATAAATGCAGTTCATTAATTGATAAATCTGCTGTTGTAGCGATTTGGATGAGATTTTTTTTTTAGAATCTCATCACTTTATTTTGCATTTAACCTTAAAATTTAGCTAAATTGAAGCTCGATTGACCCCCCCCCCCCACCCGCAAAATCAAGAATTCTGTGATGTCATATCCTGTGTGAATACTGATCAGTGTGGAGCAGAAAAACTAGCTTTACAGAGCAGAGACTGACATTAAACATACACTTTTCTATGTTTTTCATGGGGTTAATGACTTGAATGAAATATTTCCTGTGTTGATTTGTTTTTTAAGGAAGTTGAATTAAAGCTCTATGAGCATCAGCATTTGTAAACTCCAACAGGACACCTTTCCATGTGCCGCCCCAACACAAATAATGGTGATGTCTTCTTGACCTGGACCCTTTTGTCACACCTGGTGATGCTGCGTTTTTCCTCTGCGTGACTGCGTCTAGTGGTCAAGTGTGAGTTCTTCAGTGCAGGAGGCAGCGTCAAGGACAGGATCGCTCTGCGGATGGTGGAGGACGCCGAGAGAGCCGGGATCCTCCAACCGGGAGACACAATCATCGAGCCCACCTCTGGAAACACAGGTGATGGCGTCAACATGTCCTCCTGTCGGGACTCTTCATGCTAACCCCACTTTGTGGTTGCTCGCAGGCATCGGCCTTGCTCTCATCGCAGCTGTCAAAGGCTACAAATGCATTATAGTTATGCCCGAGAAGATGAGCATGGAGAAGGCAAGTGCTTCTGCGGATGAACTTTGACCAAACGCTCTGTGGGTCATTTTCCTGCTCACCTGTGCGTTCCAGGAGGCTGTTCTGAAGAGTCTCGGGGCAGATATTGTGCGCACGCCCACGTCTGCAGCGTTTGACTCTCCCCAGTCTCATATCTGCACCGCCTGGCGCCTGAAGAATGAAATCCCTAATTCCCACATTCTGGACCAGTACCGCAACGCCAGCAACCCCCTGGCTCACTACGACACCACAGCGGAGGAGATACTGGAGCAGTGTGATGGTTTGTGCTTCAGTTTTAAAGATAACGTGTGGGGTTGCACATTTGTTCAGAGTCCAGTGCTTCTGCATGAGCTAGAGCTGGTAAAATTCAATTCAGTTCATTTAGTTCAACTTGATTCAATTCAGCATAATTGGTTGATTATAAAACATTCAACCTTTGTTTTCCTGTTTCTCTTTCTTTATTCTAGTATCCTTCACCATATTTTGCCGCTTAACTCCTACAGTTTTTCAGCTATTTTAAACATTCGACTACTAAAATGTTCAGCTCTTTCAGCTTTTTCCAGCTGTGACTTTTGGTCCTTCAAATCCTTGAACTTTTCCAGATATTCCAGGATTTTTGCCTCCATTGAAATACATGGGGAATCCTTGGTGCAGAAGCTCGCCGGTTCGATACCCGACTCTGGCATTTGAACAAACATAAACCTTTTTGTTATTGTGCTGTTTTCACTTTATTTATGGTCAACTTTGATCATTTCTTATTTAATTTTTTTTGGTGCCAATTAATACCCTTGAAGTTTCATTTTCAACCCGCAATAAAAAATTCAACCCTTCATTTTCTTCTGGAAATGCAGCTCATTCCAGTTCAGTTTGGAGTAGTTCTATTCATTATAACTTAATTTGATTACGTTAGGTTCAATTCAATTCAGTAGAATTCACTTTAATCATGCTCAGTTCAGTTTAAGTCAATTCAGTCCAATTCAATTCTTCCTATTTCAATACCTTGAATTAAATGCTCTTTGTTTCATTCTTTTTATTCGATCTCATCTGGTTTCAATTTAATTCAGCTCTAGGTGAACTCCATACACTTCAGTTTAATTCAGTTCCACTGAGTACAATTCCGTTTTATTCGTTAATTTTAATGGGATCGAGTGGAATTGTAATTAATTCATAATTATTCTCTGATTTTTGTAAAGCTGAGATGTTGCACGCTTCAGTTAAGTTCTTTTTTAGTTGACTTATCTACTGAAATGCAAATTCAAAGGACTAAAGCTTGTTACTAAAGACTTCTAGGTAGAGAAGGTAACGTTCTTTTCCTCCCAGGTGAGCTGGACATGCTGGTGGCTGGAGCGGGAACAGGTGGGACGCTCACCGGAGTTTCCCGAAAGCTGAAGGAGAAATGCCCCGACGTCAAGGCAAGAACCACTTCCTGTTGGTTCCTCTTCTGTTTTAGATCAATGGGCCATCGAGCTGCCGATTTAAAAATGTTCTTCGACAATAATAATGAGCGCAAACCAATGATTGCACACACCAGACCCATGCTGCCGCTTGGCTGTCTCTAGATAGTGGGTGTGGACCCTGAGGGTTCGGTTCTTATTCACTCAGAGGGGACGGACGACCACACGACCTTTGAGGTGGAGGGCATTGGGTACGACTTTGTCCCCACCGTGTTGGACAGATCTGTGAGTGTTTCCCTGCTTCTGCTGATTCTCGAAGCGTCACATTTGGCGCTGAACCGCCGTCCTCTGCCGTCCTCTTCACCGCAGCTCGTGGACATGTGGTACAAATCCAACGACGCCGAGACGTTCACCATGTCACGCAAACTGATCAGGGAGGAAGGCCTTCTGTGTGGTAAACTCACCGAGGATTTTCCGACACTTTCTCATCCGTTTGTTGGATTTATCCAGGGAATCTGCTTTGTCTGCAGGCGGTAGTTCTGGCTCAGCGATGGCGGCAGCGGTGAAGATGGCCGGCGATCTTAAAGAGGGACAGCGCTGTGTGGTCATCTTGGCAGATTCTGTCCGCAACTACATGTAGGAGAGAGCTTTACTGAATGTTTCAGTCGTGACCTTTGACCCTTTATGAGAACTTCCGGCTCCAACGAAATGAAGTCAATTCAGTCGCCATTTTAGTCGCCATGTTGGAGCCGGAAACCGTCAGACAAACACTTATACGACACACCAGGGGGTCGTGAACACCGTCTGACAGCATCACCTGTACGTCATAAGTGTGTGAAACTAACATCAGCCTTACGAATGCCTCACAATACACGTAGAACACGTGCAACAATGGTACGCTCCGTTTTCATGATGTTTCTTGAGGGACTGCAACACACACCTGCATTGGAAGTGAATAGTTTGGTGTTTGCAAAGTCAATTCTTTACTTTTAGCAAGAAAACTTACTTACTTATAGCATTAAAGCCATTAAAACTAAAGGTTACTGTATGAGTTTCAATTGTTATGTATGGGTTAATGGCCTTCAGGGTGTGCATTATCAGCGTGCGTTAATGCTGATAATGCACACTTTGAAGGCCATTAACCCGCTTATACCATGGTCACTTTAAAAAAAAAAAGTTATTAATCAGTTTTTAGTCTTTTGTTCTTGTTATTTTTCCGGTTTGTTACCGTGACAACGTGCCGCACCACGACCGCAGTCAAGGTCCGGCAACATAAAGCGATGAATATTTACTGATTGCCATGACGGGTAAATAAAGCATCAGTTTAGACAGAAAGTTCACCTCACCGCTCCAGATGATGAAGCTAAAGTTTGTTTTAAAGAAGCTGGCACAGTGATACAGAACATTTAATTAATTTGACCGGAACTTCTTTTTTAGGCCTGTGGTTTATCACTTTTTAATGCACACCCCAGCAGCCAATCAGAATCGAGTATTTGCCCAGATCATGATAACTGCATCTTTGCTCCAAATCAATTCCTGGGTTTGACTTTCAGATCAAAGTTCCTGAGTGATCAGTGGATGGTGGAGAGGGGCTTCCTCAGCCTGGAGGGGCAGATGAACAAGAAAGTGTGGTAAATAAAGAGACAAAAAAAAAAAAAAGAGTCAGATGAGTCGCGGTGCAGGGAGGATGCTCATGTTGGTTTGTTGAAGGTGGTGGAGCCACGCCGTCCAGAGTCTGCAGGTGCCCGCCCCCCTCACCGTCGCACCGTCCCTGTCCTGCCAGAAAACTGTCCAGATCCTGAGAGCAAAGTCGTTCGACCAGGCTCCCGTGGTCGATGAGACTGGGTACCCGCGCCATGACTTTTGCTTTATTGTTTGACCGTAAGCAGTTTTTGAGGCTGAGGCTCCACGTTTCCTTTTCTGTGTCGTGTGATCGCAGAGCCATTTTGGGCATGGTGACCCTGGGAACCATCCTGTCCTCTGTGCACGATGGAAAGGTGGAACTCTCGGATGCGGTCGGCGCCGTGCTCTGCAGGGACTTTCAACAGGTCAACCTAACCCTAATGCTGCGTTCACGCAACCTTTGCCCCGGGGTGTTCCCGCCGGACTGCTGCTACCTGATGCCAGCGCATGCCCGCCATGCAGTCTTAGCGTGAAATGCTGCAGCGGTGCAAATCTCGTCAATTCTTGCTCCTGGGTTTTACTTTGACAGCTCTACTCCGATATATGGTTCCAGCCGAACACAAACTGCAATTATCGGTTTCCCCTCAATGTTTAAATTTAAACAGTTGGCCCTTCTGTAAATTTAAGGCATCAATACGTCACTACCTAATCTGAGTTCCTGATTGGTCAAAGTTCGTTCTGGTTTAACTTGTGTTCAACGGATGTGCGTTTTGCACGTAAAGCCCCAAAGCGGTCTTAGAAACGTGCATGAACGCGTGTTTACGCAGACTTTATTGAAAGAGGGCGATGTGAACGTAGCTTAAGCCTAACCCAAACCCAGAGAAGCTGCGTCTGACTTCCCTCTGCTTCCACATCCTCTTCCAGGTTCACCTGACAGACACTTTGGGGAAGCTCTCCTTTTTCCTGAAAGCGCACAACTTCGTCCTGGTGGTGCGTGATCACATCCAGTGTAAGAGACGGATTTGGACTTTCTTTTTTCACAGTTCCTTAAATGAACCTTAAAAAGAAACGCCACCAAAGAAATGCAACACAAACCATTTAGAAAGAAGAAACTTTACCTGTTCAGGTGATCCCTTCAGGTTTTTGTGGTTAATTCTCCTCTGAACACCTTGTCACCCACACCCTGGTAATGGCATTTAAGAGTTTGGGATGAATCTTTTAGGGGTGAAATGAAAGACAGACAGCTCTATGGATAGAATGCCGTTGAAAGAAACCCTTTGGAGAACTTCAAAGTACTGTTCTTTAAAGAATTCCTCATTTTACTTGAATTTGTTTCATTTTTTTGGGCATTTTTGTGCTTCTTAAGACAGAGTTTTAGGGCCGGTTTACAAAGAATAATTTTTTTTTCTTTTTTTAAATTACAACTTTAAAGTCTTAAGTTACGAGAAAGAAGTCATAACTGTTAAAATACGACAATAAAGTCGCAAATTTACGACTTTGAATCCTGTAAATCTATGGAAAAAAAAGTCATAAATTGACTAATTTAAATCTCGTAAATTTAGGAGAAAGAAGTCATAGATTAATGAGAAAAAAACACCAAAGTTGTCCTTTTATCGGAGCCTAGCTTGAAGATGAAACATGTGGAGCCTTTTGTGAAGCTTATTTCCAGATAGGTTTGAAAAACAAAGAAATTCTGAATCTTTTGGTGACTCAAAACCAAATTATTGTTATAGTAGCTGTCTTTCCGGGGTTCGGTGTCAGTAAAACAGAGTTTTATCTATAAAATAAGGAGCTCAGAGACACGTTTGGGTGCAGAGGACCGCTGCTTTATTCTGCCCAGAAGTCCATTTGTCTCATACGTCATGAACCTGTCACGCGCAGAACAACAAAGCCGAAGGAAAACAGTGTTCCATAAGTCCCCTCCTCCAGATGAAATGTCTAGTTTCAACAAAAAACAACAAAAAGGAATGAAAATAGTCTGTTAAATTAGCATTAAAAGGATGAAGAAGTCCAAAAAAGTGCTCCTCCTCAGATGTAGAGATCCTGTCTTTGGTGGAGGAAGAAGGGATGGAAGTGGACATCTGCAGGGACACCGATGTCTTCATCAACGGCTGCAGAGATCCTGCAGACCACCCATCAATAAATAAAACATTAATAAGTCGTAAATCAAACAAATGAGCTTCCAAACATTTGGAACGTTATCACCATTCAGCTCAGCTGTTGAATTAAGTTCGGTTTGCTCTGCGGCTGCACGGCGTTCACCTGCTGCTCTGTAAGCTCACTTCCTCTTTAATCTGTACATTTACGCTTTTAAATCTCGTAAATTTGTTTTAAAAAAATTAGTTTTTGTGGCCCTAAAACTCTGTCATGCATACAAAACACACAAAAAAAACAGTCCGCCACAAAACAAGACGTCCTCAAACCAAAATGTGGAATTGTGTGTTTGTGTCTCCTGTTGTTTGTCACCTGAAGCATCAGTTTTGCTTTTCCACATTTGATCTGAATTCACGCTGGCTTTTGTTTTCTGTGGGGGTCCAGATGATTCGGACGGCTCGGCTCACCTCAGGCACTCCGTGTTTGGAGTTGTGACCCCGATCGACCTCCTCGACTACATCACCTCACACACCGGTCAGGAGCGCGCCAAGCCCGAGTGTTCCTTATGAAACAGATGATCATCATCGAGTGGAGATTTTCAGGATCTACTTCTGCTTATTTTAGGACAAAATCCGAAGCCGCTTTTAACAAACTATAAATATCTTTTCAGAAAATCTGCTTTAAAGTGTAAAATCCTTCAGACAGATAAGAAAACCTGATGGTGTTTTGAGTTTTAGGTTGATTTTTTTTTTTTTTTATAAAAAAAAAGTGGTGTTTTAACATTGCATTTATCCCAAACAGTCTAATTCTGTCTTTTGTTCATGTTTTTCTTAAATAATTAGTTGGTTATTCTAACGACTTAATGAAAGATGTAGGTTATGTGGATGAAAATAGACACTTTTCTGGCCCAGATTTCAGTCTCCCTTGAGGATTTGTGTCTTAGTTTGAGTGGGTTTTAGTTTGCAGAGGTTGTTGTTTGCAAAAATTTGAATAAATGGTTTTTACTGTCAATCTTTCGTCTTTTTTTATGAATTCCTGGAAAGCTTATTGAGTCAAAAGCTTAAAGTTGTGTTTTATCTGTAAATGTCTTTCAACTGCTCCACTTTTCCTGTAGTTCCAGAGAAATTACAGACAAAACTATCCAAAAAAGTTCATTTGTATCGCTTAAAAACATTTAAATATTACACTAAAACCAAACTTGAGCAGCAAAAATGTCCTAAAAGGTGATTAAAGTACATTTCATTGATGCGTATCTTCTAGTTCTCCTTTTTGGACGTTTTACAAACTGGAAAAGTTAATAAATCAAGTGACAGGAAGAAGCATGATTACAACTCTGGATAATCTATTTAGTCACTAATTTGATTTATTTGCAAAGGACCTTTTGGAAAAAGGACTTGAAAGGAAGAAAAGTTCACTAACTAAATGCAAATAAATAAATGATTAGTGCTGATAAGTTTGTACCACAAACTGTTCCACAAAGGCAAACAGAAGAACTTATTTAATGTGTTCAATTATGCTGGAAACAATATAAACACAAATGTATGGATGAAATTGTGATAAAAAATACAAATACTTAATTCATCTGTTGTTTAATCCCTTTAAATCACAGTAACATGGAGAGAAATATGATTCTGAATTGAATGGTCACATTTCTAATTTCTAATAGTTTTTCCCCTAATGTGAATTCTGGAGTGGTGGTCTGGCTTGGCTTGGGGGGTGGTCTCTTTGCCCGTGCTGGGGGGGTTGGCGGGGGGTCCTGCTCGGCGGGGGGGGGGGGGGGGGGGGGGGGGGGGGGGGCCTGGGATCAACCCTTCCCTGGCTCTGGGATGACTAAACCCTCTTGGGACCTGAGCCTTGCCAGAAAGCTCAGGGATCACATCACACCTGAGCCGGGGGTGTCCGTGTCCCTGTGGGGTGGGTTCGGGTTTTTGCCCCTGAGCGCTGGGCCCCGCCCAATTTCCAACTGTGACCGAGCCTGGTCGGGCCATGTTTACAACACCCCTCGTGGGCCCCCCTTTTCCCCGGGGTGCCCCCCTCCTGGGCGGGGGCGGCTGGCCCCTGCCTTGCTCCTTCCTGGACCAACCATGGGCCGGATGGGTGGCTGTCTGGAGCGAGGACCTGGCCTTCCTTGGGGGGTCCTGGCTCGTACCGAGGGTTGGGGGGGGGGGATGCCCAGAACTCCTGGGTGGTGGTGATGGGGTGCTCGTCTGGGGCTGTGGGCACTCTTCTGGGGTGGGGCCCCGCGTTGGGCTCTCCCTGTGTGGCGGGGGGGCTGCTCTCCTGGTTGGGCTGGAGCAGCACTCTCTGTCCCCCCATGCCTCCCTGCTCTCTGGTTCTGGGGGCCTCGTGGTGGTCCTGCTGGCCCAGGTCTGGGTGGTGGATGTGATCGCCCGGGGGGCGGTTGTTCTCTGCCTGCTGCCGTGTGGCGTTGGGGGGTTCTGGCTGCTGCTGCGGTGGGGGTCTTGGTGTGGGGATGGCTGGTCCCTCCCCCTCCTTCTTTTCACATTCCATCATCCATTTAGAAGAACTTAAACACTCACCTGAGCACAGGTGTTAGCTCACCTTTACACTAATAGTTTGCATGATTGAATGAATGAAATATTTCACACTAGTTGGTTTGAAGGCATAATTATGCGTGTGTGAACATTATCTGTATTGTGTTCATGTTGACATGTGAACATTTCTGCAGCTAGCATGTGTGTTGATAACATCTTAGTGTGTTTGTGGACAGGCTCCGCCCCTTTGAGATTTGTACTACATCTGAACCTTATCGTAATGATAATCATCCAGTAAAGTTGTTGCTTTAGGCTGCTTCATGGTTTTATCCCCCCCTCCTATTATCACTGTCCTATCCCCCCCCCCCCTCTCTAACATCCCTCTCTCTTCTTCCCTCCTTTCCTTTTCCGTCTGGTCCAACCCCAAAGATTTTCAAATACGATTGAAATGAATAAAGTTTGGCCTCAACTACAAAAGGGGTTTAGTCAGACATTCCTCTGGTTTGTCTGAAGATTAATAACCCCTGTTGTTAAAGTAAAATCTGTCCAACACAAGAGGCCCTCAGGTATCATCTGTCTGCCCAGCTGTTGGACAGGACAAGTAAAAATAAATAAATAAATAAATAAATAAATAAATAAATAAATAAATAAATAAATAAATAAAGTGTTTGATTATCCTACTGAGGAAGAGGAGGACGAACAGACTCCAGACTTCATCAATAAGCTCATTAATTAGCAAAAGCTTATTGGCCACGTTTTCTTGTCGACCAATCAAAACCGTACTTTTCTTTTTAAACGCATGGATTGCATGTTCTCTCTGGATTTTAGATGGTTCTCTAGTCCTCCTCAGCTTTGTTCTCCACCTAGAGCGATGTTCTGGACTGGTTGAGATTCTAACCTCCATCAGCATCAAGGTTTAGTCATCTGTGGTCTGACCTCCGTTGAGCCGAACCGCCAGAGACTATTGGATCGACTCGTGCACATCTTTCTGCATCACAGACAAATCTCCATCTGCTCTTATTGGAACACTGTAAACCTTCAGAGCGGACAAAATGCAAGAAACATCCACTTAAACTAATTATGACATTCATCTTTTGCAATGCACCAATCTTTTTAAAGGCAAGCGTGAATAGTGCTCAGGTTTATGCATATTGGAAAGATACAAAAAGCTTTATTTTTTCTTCTTGCAGCAGAAAGCCCTCCTTTGCAGGAGGTTTTTGTAGGCAGCACTAAATTTAGTAGGTTTAGTAGGTCAGTAGGTTCTGCCTCTCTGTAGAAAATCTCTGTTTCTCTTCTTCTGAATCCTAAAAATCTCACTCTTTTCTGCTGTCACAGCTAACAGCAGAAGCTTACACATGTCTTCAGTTAATTGACAATAACAATGCTGAACATTTTGATTAACAGAGGAACAGCAATGCAGAGAATCACGAGTTGTCTGTCACCTGTTCTTGCTTGCAGTTCCAGTTTGAGCCACAAGGGGGCAGAAAGTGACCACACTGCAGCGGCACAAACTCTCTCCTAACCTCTGGAGACCTGCCATGGTAGTTAATCAGGATTAACTACCATGTGGCCCTGGAACTATGAAATTATTTTTAAAAATAAATAAAAATAAAGGCATATTAAATAAGAGCTCGGGTCTCAAAAATTTTACTCTCACTTTCCTACCAGTTCACTGTTGCTTTACTGTTTTAACACATCTTTTTAAAGCATTTTAAGCAATGTATCCTAAATAGAAATGTGACGAGAAGAAAATAGCTGACTTGAAACTTCTGTCAAGATGAAAAAAGGATGAAATTAAAACCAGATTTAAACTAAATAGAGGCTTAAAGTAACTGAGGCACAAACCACGCCATTTAAAGGTACAATGAGGCGCGCATTAGTACACAAAAGATGAAAAAGAGTAAAAAAAGAAATACTTGATATGTACGTAGATATCCAAATTCATTAAAATCATCTTACAGCAATAACATTAGCATTAAATCTGTGTCAGGATTCATTTTTCAATTGCATGTCTTTCATAGTTCATGTTTACATTAACCCTTAGGAGTCTCTACATTTAAAAAAAGGTTATTAGCCTTGAAATTTTGGGTTTATAATGAACACAAGAGTTGTGTCACAGATTTGTGATACGCTTTGGAAGTTGTCGGCCTGTGAGGCGGCAATGTGTGTTGCTGTAGATAGAAACTGCTTTACAGAGGCACAAATAAATCCATGGAACTTTGGGAATAGTTTAGGAGAAGCTTGTAGGTTTAGAAAAAAAAAATCTTTACTTTTGCTTTGACCTTTGCATTTGGGCTGTAGACAAAAAAAACTGTTTATTTTCTGTTTTTGCTGTGAAAAATGACAAAATGTACAACTTGGACGTGTGATTTTTGTTAATTGTCAGGTTTATTAGTTTATTTATTTATTATTTTTGTGTCATACAATGCAGATATATCTGCAAAAAAACACACTAAGAAAGAAATAAACATCAATAACTGCAACAACAAAACAATTTTAGACTTACTAGAGCAAATTGTAAAAAAAAAGAAATAAAACACTAGACTACTATAAAACTAACTATAAATTCTTCAAGTTTTTAAAAAAAAAACGTAATGTTAGGAAACCAGTTCCAAACTCTTACATCATATGATCCATTTCTAATGAGGGTTCCTTTGACACTGAAACCAGAACCGCTAAATAGATTATTTATCTGGGATCATCTGACATCTCTGTAACCCAAACAAATGCAGACGTCACAGAACTGCCCAGCGCCGTCCACCATACGCCACGCTCTTTCCGTCTGCCGTCATCAGCAGGCCGTCCTTCCAGGAGGACGTTGGCGTCACCCCCAGCCGGGATCCATGCTGTCTTCCCTGGTTTTGTCCTTCACCTCCCCGCTGACTCTGCATGTTTTCAGCTTATGCTCAGAGAAAACTCACAGTCTGCTCCTGATCACAACCAGTAGTGCTGTGGTGCAGCGGCCCACCGGGATGCTGCTGTGGATGGATGGATGGATGGATGGATGGATGGATGGATAGATGGATAGATGAATGGATGAATGGGTGGATGGATGGATGGATGGATGAATGGAAGAATGGATGGATGGATGGATGGATGGATGAATGGGTGGATGGATGGATGGATGGATGGAAGAATGGGTGGATGGATGGATGGATGGATGGATGGAAGAATGGGTGGATGGATGGATGGATGGATGGATGGATGGAAGAATGGGTGGATGGATGGATGGAAGAATGGGTGGATGGATGGATGAATGGAAGAATGGGTGGATGGATGGATGGATGGATGGATGGATGGATGGAAGAATGGGTGGATGGATGGAAGGATGAATGGAAGAATGGGTGGATGGATGGATGAATGGAAGAATGGGTGGATGGATGGATGGATGGAAGAATGGGTGGATGGATGGATGAATGGAAGAATGGGTGGATGGATGGAAGGATGAATGGAAGAATGGGTGGATGGATGGAAGGATGAATGGAAGAATGGGTGGATGGATGGATGAATGGAAGAATGGGTGGATGGATGGATGGATGGATGAATGGATGAATGGGTGGATGGATGGATGGATGGATGAATGGATGAATGGGTGGATGGATGGATGGAAGAATGGGTGGATGGATGGATGAATGGAAGAATGGGTGGATGGATGGATGGATGGATGGATGGATGAATGGATGAATGGGTGGATGGATGGATGGAAGAATGGGTGGATGGATGGATGGATGAATGGAAGAATGGGTGGATGGATGGAAGGATGAATGGAAGAATGGGTGGATGGATGGATGGATGGATGAATGGATGAATGGATGAATGGGTGGATGGAAGAATGGATGGATGGATGGATGGATTCATAAATAAAACTGTCAGTAAAAAATGAATTTAAATAATCCTGTGGGAACAATAAGTCCATATTTGGAGTGAAGACTCCTTGTTTCTGTCTTTTGTTTTTGGGTCTTTTCTGCTAACAGAAACGTTGTAAATGTAAAAGACCCATTTTAATTGTTTTCTTATAATTGTTTAACATTTCCTTTGATTGAAGATGCCTTTAAATTGAAATGGAAGTATGTTGGAGATGTAAAAGAAAATGATAAATAGTGTTAATGTTTGTAAAGTGTATTTTGTTTTTGAAGACTTTTATTGTGAAGGTTCCACCTACTTCCACCTTTTCTGTGAAGTGTGTCAGTTCAACAGAAACAAAAAAAAAACTGTTAACAGCTGACGCTATGGCAACAAAGGAAACAGACAAAAAAAACGGACGGATAACTGTGTAAAGCTGTAATTTGTTTTTGGCATCTAGCTGGAAGGCGAACAGCTCTTACGGTGAGACTATGACTCTGGAGTAAATAAATGGGTTGGAATACCCCATCATAGTCCATCAGTTATAATAATTGAGTCCATCGTCTGAATCAAGTCCGGCTGGAATGCTACAGTAAGAGCTGACACCTCCATCATCCTACGGTCACGCTGCACCACGGAGTCATGAGGACAAGCAAGGGGCTGTGCTGCTAATCGTTTGGCGTTGAAGATCATACACTTCATCAGGCAACTCAGCACCATTCTACGGGTCCACAAGACGATCATTTCGCAGCTGACTTAACAGTTTGATGTGACGGTCAGACAAGGTATGGAACATTTTATTCAACTTGAGAAAGAAAAGGTCAAGCTTCAGCAAGAAAATTGACTGCTCCAATCAGAACTGGTTAAAGAAGGAAACATCAACTTTAAAGAACATTTGTCGGACTAAAAGAACAACAAAGGTTACATTTGAGCAAAGGACTGTTATCATTTTGTTTATACCTTGATTTAATTTATTTAAAAAAAATGTGTTCAGTTTGATGTGTGAACAGTTTACATTGTATATTGATTTTGTTTAAAAAAAAAAAAGGAAAAAGGCTTGACTTACATACAAAGTCTGTGATTTAAAAAGGCAGTTCATATTGATTGAATTATATGTTTTACTGTGAGCTACATTCAAGTTATCTGCTTATATTCTAAACAACAAGTTATTTCCATTTGTGTAGTCTAAGAGTAATACTGAAACAACTTTTCATTGTGTATAGTTTAATATGGAGGACACAGAAAATCACAATTTACAAATAGAGTTACAGAAACAAATAGATAACCTGCACTGCAAAATTGAAAGGCTCAAATTTGCTCTCGAAGACACCTCAGAGACTACTGAGAGAGAACATTTAGAAAAGGAAATTCAAAGCAAGGAAGAAATACTAAATTCCTTACAAAGTGAACTTAAAGAAGGTGTCCGACGCTCAACCCGACAAAAGACCCTAACTCCAAAAATGCTTGAACTGCAAAAGGAGGAGGCAAGAAAAAGGGAAAGAAAACTTATTTCATCATATGAAAAATGGAAGGCTCAAGCCCGCAGGTCAAGAGAGCAGCTGAAGCTGGACATCAGTGAAAGTGAGCTGGCGGAGCTGATGGATTCTTTGGAAAGGGATAAAGAGGACGTATTAAACACTTACCTCGAACTACGGAAATCCATCACACCAGCACCAGAACTAAGACGCCATGTTGATAGTTGTGAAGCAGTGACAGCAGATATTATGAAAGTCAGCTACGAGAGAATGACAGGCATCTATGGAGATTATGATGCACAGCAAGTGCAACAACGTCTTAAGGAACTACTGAAAAGCAGATATGCACGCTCCATATATGGATCCACTGTCTCCCGAGTGACAAGGTCAGTTCACAGTCAAGAAGGGACCACCTTAATGGTTAAACAGGTGGATGCTGCTGCAGAGCTCGCAGCAAGGGAAGCTGAGTTCGAAGTGCTAATGGAGGAAGAGAAACAAAGAGAAAAAATAGAAGAGCAACAAAGAAAAATAGAAGTAGAAAAGCGCAGGCTAGAACGTATCCAAGCAGAAAAGGACCTGAAGGCTGCTCGAGCTAGGCTGCAGGTCTACAACCAAGGTGTTTCGCAGGAAGGTAGTGTACATTCATTTAACAATTCTGAACTAAATCAACACAGCCTCCCTGTCACTGGCAATCAGAACTCTGCTATGGCTGTACCATCACCTGATATGAATGTATTGTCTCTCGCACAAGCCTTACAGGACAGCATGGCTCTAAATAGACTTCCAGTCCCAGAGCCATCTGTTTTTAATGGCGATCCTATCAGGTTCATTGAGTGGAAAACTTCATTTATGTCCCTCATTGATTCAAAGCCCATCTCTTCAGCAGACAAGCTGTTTTATCTAAGAAAGTATGTTGGTGGCCCGGCCCGTAAAACACTAGAAGGAACTTTCTTTAGAAATGACAATGAGGCTTACAGGGATGCATGGAACAAGCTGAATGACAGATATGGACAACCCTTCACCACACAGAGAGCCTTCAGAGACAAGCTAGCAGGCTGGCCAAAAATCCTACCACGAGATGCATTAGCCCTAAGAGAATTTTCAGATTTCTTAAACGCCTGTCAAGATGCAATGTCGCATGTAAAGAGCCTTGAGATATTAAATGACTGTGAAGAGAATAGAAGGCTACTTCAGAAACTACCAGAATGGACAGCATCTCAGTGGAACAGGAAGGCCACCGAACACTTGAAAAGGACCAAAGAGTTTCCCAGCTTCAAAGATTTTGCTGCATTTGTTGCAATGGAGGCAGAAATTGCTTGCAATCCGATCACCTCAACATTTGCCCTCCACAGCACAGAATCTAATGCTGCAAAACAAAACAATAGAGAAACTAAAAGAAACAAGGCAAATGTTATGAGTACTCAATCTGAGGCTGACATTGAAAGGCAGATGAGAGCTAAAGGAAAGGAAAAGGTTCCTTGTAGTTTCTGTCAAGACCCACAGCACAGACTACATGGATGTCCCAAGTTCATTGAAAAAACCCTGGATGAGAGAAGAGGATTCATTAAAGAACATAAACTCTGCTATGGCTGTACTAAACCTGGACATAATGCAAAGGACTGTCGTCACAGACATTCATGTGACACTTGTAAAGGTAAACACCCTACGTGTTTGCATGATGAAAACTATGTCAGGAAGGAGAGGGCAGCAACTCGAGAAGATGCCACCCCAAGAACTACTGTTCAAACAGAAACTGCTGCAACTTCAACTGCAACTGTCAGTAGCAACTGGACAGTCCACCAATACATCAATGATTGTGCCTGTATGGGTTTCAAGGATCGATGGAGAAACTGAGAAACTGGTTTATGCTCTATTGGACACACAAAGCGACACAACATTTGTCGACCAGGATGTGAGCAGCGCTTTAAAGGCAGAGTCCTGTCCAGTAAAGCTGAGATTAACAACTATGGTTGGACGCGACATGATGGTGAAAAGTCAAAGGGTCTCAGGACTTCGTGTGCGAGGCTACTTCTCCTCTTCATATATCAACCTCCCTAATGTGTATACCAAAGATTGTATACCAGTTAATCGTGCTCATATTCCGACAAATGAAACAGCCAGCAAATGGAATCATCTTTCTGAAATTGTGGATGAAATTCCACCACTGCAGGATTGTGAAGTTGGTCTTCTAATAGGATACAACTGCGCAAGAGCAATGGCTCCAAGAGATGTGATACCAGGAGGAAATGAAGAGCCATATGCAGTTCGAACTGACCTGGGATGGAGCATAGTGGGATGCTCTTCACCCTGCCTCGACACTCCAAATACAGGAAGACATTGTTTCAAAATTATTGTCAAGGAGCTCCCACCAGTCACTCCTGCAGATGCTATTCGAATTCTGGAATCTGACTTCAGAGATGGCAAGGAAGATGAAAAAACAGTGTCCCAGGAAGACATCCTGTTTCTGGATAAACTCAAGAACTCCATTCATAAAAACAACCAAGGTCATTACGAGATGCCGCTTCCCTTTAAGGAGAGACCAATCTTACCAGATAATAAACAGCTTGCTGTCATACGTCTCAGCCATCTCAAGAGGAAGCTGTCAAGAGACGAAAGGTACAAAGAAAAGTACGTCAATTTTATGGAAGATGTCATCAGAAGGGGTGATGCAGTGGAAGTCCCAGATGAAGGAGAGAAAGGAGAAAAATGGTACATCCCTCATCATGGAGTGTATCATGCCAAGAAACCGGACAAACTGCGTGTAGTGTTCGACTGCTCAGCCAAGTACGAGGGAACCAGTTTAAATGATCATCTGCTCACTGGACCTGACTTAATGAACAATCTAAATGGCATCCTTCTTCGTTTCAGGCTGCACTCTACCGCACTGATGTGCGACGTAGAAAAGATGTTTCACCAATTTCATGTGACAGAGTCAGACCAAGACTACCTGCGCTTTCTTTGGTGGAGAAAAGGAGATCTTAGCACTGAGCCCCAAGAGTATCGTATGAGGGTGCACATATTTGGTGCAAGCTCATCCCCTGGTTGCGCAAACTACGGCTTGAAACATCTGGCCATGCAGAACAGAAATTTATACCCTTTAGGTTCACAATTTGTAATGACAGACTTTTATGTTGATGATGGAGTTGCAAGTGTAGAAACTACAGAAAAAGCCATTCAGCTCGCTCGAGAAGCCAGAGAACTTTGTGCCCTAGGTGGTCTCAGGCTTCATAAATTTATGTCTAACAATAGAGCTGTTTTAGAAAGCATACCACCTCTCGAACGTGCGTCGGACACTGAAAATATCAACCTAGCATCTGATGACTTACCATCAGGAAGAGCACTGGGTATCCAATGGCATGTCAACACAGACTGCCTGAAGTTCAGTGTCAATCTCCAAGACCAACCAGCAACACGCCGAGGTGTACTTTCTGTGGTCGCCTCCTTGTATGACCCCTTAGGTTTTGTTGCCCCATTCTTGCTTATGGGAAAGAGGGTGTTACAGGAGATGTGCCGACATGGAACAGGTTGGGACGATCCCTTGACTGATGAACTTCGTCCACGGTGGGAGAGATGGAAAAGGGATCTCATCAATATGGAGAAGCTAAGCATACCCCGGAGTTATGCCACTGCAGACTTTGGTAAGGTCGCAAAACAAGAGTTGCACCACTTCTCTGATGCAAGCACAACGGGCTATGGACAGTGTTCTTATTTGAGGATGATAAATGAAGAACAAAAAATCCACTGTGCCCTAGTCATGGCCAAATCACGTGTTGCTCCAACAAAAGTCACTACAATTCCAAGGTTGGAGTTAACGGCTGCCGTAATCTCAGTCAAGACCAGCAATGTGCTGAGGGAAGAGCTTGGATATACTGACATTGAGGAGTATTTCTGGACAGACTCCAAGGTTGTTTTAGGATACCTTAACAACGAGGCAAGGCGTTTCCACACATTTGTGGCTAATCGTATTCAGAAGATTCATCTTCATACAACCAAGGAACAATGGAGATATGTTCCCACTGACCAAAATCCGGCAGATTATGCCTCTAGAGGCTTGTCCATCAATGAGCTGATGTCCTCAGACTGGTTTACCGGCCCCAGCTTTTTATGGAGGAAGAAAATCAGCATCTTTGAAGAGGTGATCTCTGATTTACCACTTGGAGACCCAGAAGTGAAAGTAGCTCAGGCTTTAAGCACAGAAACCACAGAGCCTGATTGTCTCATAGATCGGCTTTCAAGGATCTCAGGTTGGTCTCGCGCTGTGTGCGCAGTGGCACGTATCCTTCGACGGATAAATAAAGACAAGTCCATCGGTCTCTCAACTGTGAAAGAAAGAGAAGATGCAGAGCGTCTCATAATCAAAGACCTACAGAGACAAACATATTCTGAGGAACTAAAGCTACTAAAGAAAGGCTCTCAGCTACCACTTCATAACAAGCTACACCATCTCAATGCCTTCTTGGACAGTGATGGTGTAATTAAGGTGGGAGGACGACTCAGAGAAGCTAATCTCCCTCATGAGGTCAAACACCCTGCAATCATTCCTAAAGGACATCATATCACCAGGATGATTATCTCACAAGCACATGAAAGGGTCAAACATCAAGGTAAAGGCATGACCATTAATGCAATTAGGACGAAGGGTTACTGGATATCAGGAATTGGTCGGGTTGTAGCTTCATATGTTCATCAATGTGTGACATGTCGCAAACTCAGTGGAAGCACAGAAGAACAAAGGATGGCTGATCTTCCTTTGGAGCGGGTTTCTGTATCTCCACCCTTTACGTACTGTGGAATGGACTGCTTCGGACCCTTCTACACCAAACAAGGACGGAACACAAGGAAAAGATATGGCCTTCTCTTCACTTGTTTCTCCTCAAGAGCCATTCACATTGAAATGCTGGAGGATCTGTCAACAGATTGCTTCATAAACGGACTGCGTTGCTTTATTGCCATACGTGGGATGGTGCGTCAAATCACATCTGATCAGGGCAGTAACTTCTTGGGAGCCAGAAATGAGTTGAAGGAAGCTCTCAAAGAAGTTGATGGAGACAAACTAACAACATTTCTAGCTGAAAATCAGTGTGACTTTCTCATGAATGCTCCAGGTTCAAGCCATGCCGGAGGAGTATGGGAACGTCAGATTAGAACGGTCAGGAGTATCCTCTACTCGACTCTCTCTCTCTCTCCTGGAAATCTTGATGACGCTTCACTTCGAACATTCCTTTATGAGGCAATGTCGATAGTTAACAGTCGCCCTCTCACTGTTGAGAACCTCAACGATCCTAACAGTCTGGAGCCACTCACCCCTAACCACCTACTTACCTTGAAGTCTACTCCAGCTCTTCCTCCCCCTGGCAAGTTTGTCAAAGAAGATATTTACGCTAGAAAGAGATGGCGTCATGTACAATACCTAGCAGAACAGTTCTGGAGTCGTTGGCGCAAGGAATATTTGTCCAGTATCGCCATCAGACAATGCTGGCACACTCCAAAAAGAAATCTGCAGGTTGGAGATGTAGTGATGATAAAAGATGATGACTTGCCTAGAACTGAATGGAGGTTGGGTAGAGTTTCAGAGACCACAACAGATAAAGATGGATGTGTTAGAAGAGTGAAGATATGTTTGGGTGACAGAAAACTTAATAAGAAGGGTGAACGTATTAACAAGCAGTTAGTGCTTGAACGTCCTGTTCAGAAACTGGTTTTATTGCTAGAAGGTGACTAGATTGCTACAAGGCACACCTTCTTTACTGTTCTTAAACGTACTTTTAGTAAGATGTTTCTGGTCATTGGTCATTTGTTTGGAAATCATTTGTGTTTGTTCCCTCAATGGTTATCAACCAGTTATTTAAAAAAAAACAACACCAAATGATTTGGTGGGAGTGTAAAAGACCCATTTTAATTGTTTTCTTATAATTGTTTAACATTTCCTTTGATTGAAGATGCCTTTAAATTGAAATGGAAGTATGTTGGAGATGTAAAAGAAAATGATAAACAGTGTTAATGTTTGTAAAGTGTATTTTGTTTTTGAAGACTTTTATTGTGAAGGTTCCACCTACTTCCACCTTTTCTGTGAAGTGTGTCAGTTCAACAGAAACAAAAAAAAAACTGTTAACAGCTGACGCTATGGCAACAAAGGAAACAGACAAAAAAAACGGACGGATAACTGTGTAAAGCTGTAATTTGTTTTTGGCATCTAGCTGGAAGGCGAACAGCTCTTACGGTGAGACTATGACTCTGGAGTAAATAAATGGGTTGGAATACCCCATCATAGTCCATCAGTTATAATAATTGAGTCCATCGTCTGAATCAAGTCCGGCTGGAATGCTACAGTAAATACGTTGGTTTTTGTAAACTTTGCTGGCTGGTGTTTCAGTTTAGCGCTCGGTGATGCTGCTTTCAGAAAGTAGCAAAAACATCACCAAGCGACTTGACGTGCGTCCAGAAGATCCAGCAGCTTTCCAAAATAAAACTTCAGGATCAGATTAGAAATAGAACTTCAGAAAATAAAAATAAAAAACTGTCCCACAATCATCTGTAGCACTCAAGTAAACTGAACTAAGTGTTGGTGTGAATCTATTTTGCTGTTTGTTTATAGAAACACAGCATATATTTTGTGGGACTGTTTATCTGGATTATCCATTTAAACTGGTTTGACACCTTTGTGAGTTGCGGCTGATAAACTGAAATGGAACTGTGGATGCTGGACCTTTAATCCTTAGTTTTCATCCTTTCAGCTTCTCAGAATGGACAACGGCAGAGAAATCCTCTATGTAAATGTAGAAAACAAGGGATGGGTTCACATCTGCCAGCTGAAGTGATCTGGTTTTAATATTTGCATAGCTACAAAAAGCAGATTAGCGAGTGAACTTCTCTGCAAGGGTGTGTCCTCTACATATTCATATTTTACTACACAGTCAGGAGTCCACAATGTGTCCAAACCTACTTTTATTTCTTAAGAGGTCTTATCTTGAAGTTTAGAAAATCACTTTTGAATTTTTTTTTTTTGTCTTTTTGATTTGACGAGTCATGATTTAGTCATGAATAATACAATAATAATCACTTTCACACCTTCCTCTGGTTTGGTTTGGCTTTCACACCTGCAGCTCTAAACCGAAGTCCAAGAAATGGCTCCATTCTGACGTCTGCACACTTCAATGAACTCCAGCCGGGCAATTAAAAGAGGCACAAGGAAGAAAGCTGGCCTCTGATCCTCTGACTATCAGGGTTTTAGGAAGTCAGTACGTAAATCTTTTTTTCTAAAGGCGCTTTTCTCAGAGAAAGACTCAGAAAATGCTTCACAATGTTAAAACAATATAAATTCAGAGAATGATCACAGAATGGGACCGGGAGTCTTAAGCCGGTAAAACCCAGTAAAACACGGTCAGGCATAGAAGTAAACAATTGGAGACGTTTAAGAGACTTTTTGTTAAAAAAGGCAAAATAGAAGTGCAGTAGTCTAAAAGAGAAGAGAAAAGCAGCTCAAGATCAGACCGTCTTCATTTTAGCCACGCTCCTCAGGTGATAAAAACAGTTTCTAACACCTGAGCTATATAGCTGAATGAAAATGAAACTTAAGGGTAATAACTGGCAATACATAAATACATAATAAATGATCAAAGTTGACCATAAATAAAGTGAAAACAGGAAAAATAACAAAAAGACAAAATGCCGGGTATCAAACCAGCGAGCTTCTGCACCAAGGATTCCCCATGTATTGGAGGCAAAAATCCTGGAAATCCTGGAATATCCTGAAAAGGTCAAGGATTTGAAGGACCAAAAGTCATAGCTGGAAAAAACTGAAAGAGCTGAACATTTAAATAGTTGAATGGTTAAAATAGCTGAAAAACTGTAAGAGTTAAGTGGCAGAAAATGGCGGAGGATACTAGAATAAAGAAAGAGAAATCAGGAAAACAAAGGTTGAAGGATTTATAACAACTAGGAGCTTTGAATGAGAGTCTAGAGACCACACAGTAAAGTCAATCACTCTGTAACCCTTGTGCTATCCTAGGCACTTTACCGTTGGGAGTTGGGTCATCTAGATTCACTAGACAGAGCTCTGAACCTTTTTTTTTTTCAATTTCTTGTGATCTTCACTGGTGTCCATGGATTACATGAAATTTTTCCACCTTTATCCACCTTTGTCATGGTAGGGAGAACATGTCAAAGTAAGGGTGGGGTCATCCAAGATAGCACAAGGTTAACATGGAAGCTTTAGCTCCAGAGTTAATATTCTTTCGACTACCCCTAACTCTTCAACCAATAAGACAATTATCGTAACTCCAGTAGATTCCGAAGCGGATAAAAAAGCAGCTTTGCGCTGACATGCAGTGCTGTGCAGTACTGAAATGTTTACACAATCAACGTCAATCATCTGATTCTGTCAGCATCTGTTCCCATATGAAACACTTTAGTTCCAAATGGGTCCAATTCATGTTGATGACATATACAGTGGAGTAGCTGCGGCGTGTCAAAGAGAGCGTGTTATTTAGGCCAGTGGTCCCCAACCCCCGGGCCGCGGACCGGTACCGGTCCGTGGGTCATTTGGTACCGGACCGCACAGTAATAATAAATAACTTACATGACTTCCGTTTTATTTATTTGGAAATCTTAAAAGATGTTTTATTTTGAAAACTTGCCCGAATCTCTGTTACATCCGTTAATATCACTCCTGACACAGGCCAGGGTGATCTTCTGGGTCACTTGATGGGTTACCGCTAAAATAAAACCCTAGTCCAAGGGTCGGGAACCTATGGCTCGCGAGCCATATATGGCTCTTTTGATGGTCACATGTGGCTCGCAGACAAATCTTTAATTATACTATTTTTTTTTCATTAGACCAGTCCTTCTCGGGTGCGATGCGATGCCAGGGGGGCGCGCAGTAGTAGCGGTGCTTGGAGAAAAAAAAATCTGCACCACTATCAATTTACTATCATCTATTATTTTACACAGTTTGTAACAGCCTGAAATCTGTGAACTGAGAAAGAGCTGCAGTTGCAGGGACGGGATGTGTGAGGAAGAAAGGGGGTGGGTTGTGGGCACAGGCAGCAAGGTGAATCGCGCAGGGATTGTAATAACGTAAAACCCGTCACTCACTGCAGTGTGAGTGTGTGTCTGGCTCCACGTCTGCATGTGAGCAGTCTTTGTCCAGAACATTCAGATCTACGATCACGTTTAAAGTCTCAACACCTGCATGAAGCTGAAACTCACCACGGATCAACCAGACTAGACCATCAGCAAAACCAACATGCAGCACCAGAAGTTGTAATAATGGTAAGAAATACTCATCATTTATAATAACAGCATAACAATGTTATTAAAAAGAATCCACAGATTTATTGTACTTTAAAAATGTTGAAATGACATCAAATGCTCACATTCACTAGTATTTTTAGTTTTAAACATATTGTTGTAGTGGACTGAGTTGGACTGGGTGGCTGTTGGGTCGCGTTCTAAATTCTGAAGTTCACTGAATGCATCAAGCAGAGATCTGATTGGCTCTCAGTTCTGTCGCTCAGCCTGTTGTTAGGTAGTTTAGACCAATGGGGTTCAGCTATGGGCCGAATGAGGGAAATAGGAGGGCTGGAGCGGCAGTGAGTGAATATAAAGTGGGAGAAGCGTTCTCATCTCAGCGGGAGAGATTCAGGAGTTTCTGAATTAGTTGTACTGCGTTTGTTGCGGTCTGCAGTAACCAGAATAAAGAACCTTAAAAGAGGTTAAGTCTCCCTCCCTCAGTGTGGGACAGGGACACTACATTATTGTATGGCTCTTTAGAAATGACATTTATAAATATGTGGCGTTTATGGCTCTCTCGGCCAAAAAGGTTCCCGACCCCTGCCCTGTAGCTAACAAAATGAGTGAAAAAAAAACGTCTTTTGGAAAGTTTCTTCGCCGAGGGGAAAATGCCCAGCCAGGAGACAGAAGAGGAGCCTTCGATTCAAAAAAGGAAAATACATTTAATAAACAGTACTTCTTTTTTTGCCCCATTAATGTGGGAAGGGGAGAGGATGATGACACCTGTGCCATGTACTAATTCATACGTGTCAAAACAAAAGCTCAGGAGTCGTCTGGTTACGTATCTGTTCCTCCTTCAGCGTAGCGACGGTACAATAATTCTCCGACCGGTCCGTGAAAACTGTGTGTGACGTCATACCGGGCCGTGGCGCTAAAAAGGTTGGGGACCGCTGATTTAGACGTCACCGGTGACATCTCCGGTGGTAAAGGTTCAACTTTTCTTCAGCTGACTTTCACTCTTTGGTCGGCGTTAAAGCTTGTTTGGCTTCACACTGAAGTGAAACGCCAACCTGAGTCCGTTTACAGGCAAACAGACCCATCATGGTTCACTTGCTGCAGGATTCAGGTGGGCGAAGCGATTCAGCACAGGACCTCTGCCACTGTCTTAATAATAAGACTTTCATGTTCTTGCCTCAAACAATTCAAGCAGTTCTTTTATTTTGACTGTTTTTAAAGGTGTTTGATGGCAGATTTGTCACGCTAAATTGAAAGTTATGAGAGCAAAATCAAAGATAGGAAAAGAGGGAGTTGAGGCACAACGCTTGTGAAAACATGTGTGTTGCAAATGCAAAAAATGTTTTCTGAAAGTGAAAAGCAATTAAAAGCAATAAAAATAAATAAATAAATACATAAAGAAATTTGGAAAGCAAAAAAAAAAAAAAAAAAATTAAAGGAAATGACAATTTTAATGGCAAAAATAAAAAATTTGAAAGTAATAAAAAAATTGAAAGCAAAAGAAAAAAGAAAGCAAAAATTATGAATTTGAAAGAACTTTTTTCAAGCAAAAAATATTTGAGAGCAAAAAAAAAAATTTTAAAGCAAAGAAAATTGCGAGCAAAAAAATAAATTTGAAAAAAAGGTTTGGAAAGCAGAAAAAAAACATTTATGAAAGCAAAAAAAAAAATCGATAGCAAATAAAAAAATTGAAAGCAAAAATAATACACTTGAGAATAAAGTTTTGGAAAGCAAAAATAAAAATTTTGAGAGCAAAAATATATAATTTCAAAGCAAAGAAAAAGTATTTGAAAGCAAATATTTTTTCTATTTTCATTTACAACTTAAAAAAGGGCCCCACTACTCTGGATGCTCCATTTGTCCCAAATCAGCTGCTTCCTTATGACTCGCTGACCTTTAGGAGGGAACCAACCATCAGCGGAGATGAGAACACAGTAATACATCAGAGGTCAGCACAGCCTCACTGCCAGACAGAATCCTGAGTGTGCGTGGACAGCCGCGTCTGAATATAGACATTGGATCTCTTCTGATAGGCTGGGGCTCTGTTATCGGGCCTGATGCCACAGTGGAGCTCCAGGCCAAAGGTTAAAAGGGTCAAAGGTGTCCATAGTCTAAAAATACAATCCCTCCATCAACACTGAGCATGTGGACAGGCACCAAAAGCCTGATTGCCCACAACAGCAGAGACACTGAAGTGAAAGGTCGGATTTGAAGCCGACAGCCCCTCGCTCACCTCATCACAAGATCCCAGTCCCTCAGGGAAAGTGCAGATAAAGTCAGGAGTTCCTGTCGGAGACTGAATTCCCACAAAACGTTGGACTAAAAGAATGTTTCCTGCAATGCTTTGCACCCCTAATGTGTCACTTTCTCAAGAGAAACTCAAACTTTCTCAGATCTTCTCTTATTTTCCACCATCCGGGACCTCCAGAGTCCAGACCTGATTCATCAAAAGAGCCAATCTGATAAAAAGAGTGGTTTTGGTGTTTTTAACCTGTTCTTGTGACATTTTTCTGACAATGGAGGACACATATAAAGAACTTGAAGCTTAAAATCGCATCTATGATTATTTCTTTATTCAAATAGTTAGATGTCAGGAGAAGGCAATGAAATGCTGCTTGAAAGAGATTTGATTTGGTGCAGAAAGTACGCTTGGCAGTTTCCTGCTCCGTTCCATTCTGGTGCATCCACGTGTGGACGACTAGATCCGTGTACGTCTGTCCGTTCAGTTTGTTCACCTCAAAGGAGAGTGTAAACAGAGTGCTGTCAGCAGGATGGGAAGGAGGGTTGCTCCATTCCAACAGTCCCGTCCACATATCTTTTATGAACTAGTGCTTCTCTGCAGAAGGAAACCCCTTCCAAATGGAGCCAAACATGCCGGTTGAACATCACAGACTTGTGTTGCTGACAGCAGGCGCTCACTTGCTCCATAGTTCTTCCTGGATTTCATTTCACAGCAAACAGAACAGCTGCAGTCACTCAGCACGAGTCTGACATGTTGAAACAGGATCCTGGACCTCTGGACCAACAGGAAACAAGCTCTGATCCATTGCATCAAGTCCTGTTTCATTACTTTTCAAAGTTATTGTTGACTAAGGCAACTTCAAACTAGCGTCCCAATGATGTATTTCATGACATACTCATATTTCACTGGTAAATATCTGCAACAATGGCTTTGGTTATGTCGAAGATCGAAAAAACAAAAAATTCGACTCTGTTTCTGGATTCAGTCGTATGCTCATCGGTGTTTGTTCCACATTCACAATCAGATGCAGGGATTCACAGAAAAAAAAGAGGTTATCAGTGTTTCTGTTAACAGACGTTCGACGCTGACGCGCTCGCAAAACACGCCCACCGCACTGTGGAGACATGTTTCTGTCAAATGGGTGAGAGCCGAACCAGGTCAGCTCCCGGAGCAGATCGCAGTGGCTGGCGGCGGCGGCGGACTCTCATCACTGGGCTGCCGCTTCGGTTATGTCACCCAGGCCTCTCACTCCTCTGTGCCTCAGCCAATGTCAGTTGCAGCTCTGCTGCTCCATCCCATCGCACCGTTATCTAACCCGGCGGAGGGAAGTCACTGGGTCAAAGCAGCTGCAGTCACGACCCTTTTCCCAGAAAGCTGCACTGACTGACAGTGGCCAATGGGATCTTGTCTTAATCCTTTTTTTGAAAATCTATACATTAGTGAAAGCGTAACATGCACAAACGAGAGTTGCTCTGCCAACTGCTTGGATACTGTTCTTCCGACAGTTTTAGACCAAACAAGCAGCTTGGATGATTTCAAAGATGCTTTTGTACCCAAAGGATTTGTCACTTTGAAGGTTTTACCTTTTTAGAGCCGTCTTAAAGACTCACTCTGGTTTAAATCGTGTTTTTGACGTGTTCTCGTGTCATGTTACTGAGGACATAAATTAAGAAAATCAAGCTCCAAACTGCATTTCTGTGTATTTTTGTATCCAAATCATTGTGAATCAGGAGCAGATGAAAAATTGGGGAAGAGGGAGCGGGGTTGCTCGGCATGTGATTTAAACCCTTTAAAATAGATCAAAAGGTGATTGAAGTGAGACTTTAGAAGAGTTTAAACTGAGACATTTAGCAGGTGAAACAGGAAAAGCAAAAGCTGCCACATTGTGGCTTTGTTTACACTACAAAGGGACAAATAGACTGAGGTGCATTTTTGTGTTCCGTCCAAAAGAAAAGGCTTTTGTGTGTGCGCAGAAGTCCTCTCGTGGTGCAGGAGTTCAGCTTTTATGTTGTTAGTAGGAGACCAGATCCACTGGTCTATCTTTCTGCTCTTTTCATGGTACAAAAAAAACCTCACAAATCAGCTCTAGAGATGAAATCTTGGAGCCAAAATGCTTTGGATTTCAGCTTCCAGGTTTTCTTCCAACTCTCAACCCCGGCACTGAGCAGTGGGGCTCAGCGTGTCCTCATGGTATCTGTTGCTCTCGCGTCATGCAAACAATTTAAAGAGGCTGTATCATGTTATTCTGCCTAATCTTAACCACATTGACCTTTACATCAGCATCTGCCTCCAGACACTCCGGCCACATGGGTGGGCAGAGCAGGAACTGAACCTGCGCTCTCGTGATCAAAGGTCAACAGCTCCACATGTCGCTCATATTCCAAACCAGTTCTTCTCCTTTTTAAAAGGCTTTTTTTTGGTGTGTATCTTTGGGCAGAAGTGAATGTAGAGCAGTATGAAAGCTCTCACTAATGCAAACACATGCATAGCATATGCTGACTCACCGTTTGTGTCTGCTGACTGCTGTGGAGGCTGAACCCTTCCTGACTTTTGTTTACAAAGCCGGCCTCTGTGTAGTGGCACCAGCGAGACACATCTCCTTAGCAACATTTTTGTTGGGGGGGTAAACTGCATCCACTGCTATTGGGATTTAGGTAGAATCAAAAGAAAAGAGCCTGTCTTAATGTGACATTTTGTTTCTAGGCCTTGAGGCGTGTGCAGAGCCTCACTGCCCGGCTGTACCACCACCCAGGCTGAATGTTTGATAGATAGTGATGGTCAGAGAGAGTTAGAGACTTAGGAGAAACTGTTTGAAGTAAAAACCAATAATGTCTCCACTAAACTACAATTATTAACTATATCTCAATTGTATATTGCAATCATGGTCCATACCTCATACCTCATATATATATATCTGGAGTGAACCAATCAATGCTTCATGAAGCTTTATGTGCCCATCACTAGTCTTGATAAAACCCACACACTTTGCAAACTGTTTTCAGACAGAGATTAACATTTTCAAACTTTTCTCTTGTTTAAACTCTCAAAGTTCAAACCTTCATAGAAAAATAAGTCCAGGATTTTAGAACGAAAACAAAGATGTGCTCGCAATCAAAGATTTATGCCGATTTCTCTCAAGCTGAACGCATCCTGTGCAGGAGACACGACATGGAGGAGGTTAATTGACGAGGTCAACACAGAGGACCACAGTGTGTTGTGAAATAAAGGAAAGCAAGCAAAATTGCACATAAATAATTGGTGAGACCTCGAAGCTTGAACTGGAAACCCCCGAAACAAGTTCATATTCTGCAAGTAAACATCAGTTTTAATTCTTAGTAAATACATTTATGACTGATTTGTCCTTTTTTTTACATTTGGGACTCCCATAGTTAGTGCTATGAACCAGTAGTGAAACAGGTTTAAGATCAGCTGCACCTGTTTCACCTGCAGTTTCGTCCTTCAAAGCAAACATCATCAGCATCTGTTTAAGCAGAGCTGGCGCCTGGCAAACAACATTTGTAAATATGGGCCTGTGACACATACACTGTACATCAGGTGGCCTACATTACTGAAGCTGTCACTGACATGCGAACCCAGCACTGATGCAAACATTTGGATCTTTCTGCTCATTTAGATCACACATTTAGTGCGTCATGTAGGGATTTCTTATTCTGCTTGAGTTTAACCTGACTACACCAGGTGAGAGTTTTCCATGGATTTTGACGTTCATCCTAAAAATTAGGAATCCAAGAGAAAAAGAAAAAAAAAACAACAACTTTGAGTCAATTCTTTATCTAATACCCTTCTTGTGCTCACAGGGAACGCAGTACAATTGAAAACATTGTGAGTAATCAGGGTTTTTATCTAAGCTGACGAGGTGGGAGAAGCTCACAGTGCAGATAAAGAGAAACGCACCAGTTTCCACTCTCTCGGTTTGCGTCATTCCTTCGTCAAGACGCATAAATCACAAAAGTATCATATGATGAACAAAGACCCCTGCCCCATAGCTGTCTGTGGCTCATCTCCTCTGTTTTCATGCTTCTTTATCTCTTTGTACTTCTAGCAAATAACATGTGGCGCTCATTAAAGAAAACTCAATTTCACAGGCGCAGACACGACGTCACGTGACGTTCAAATGTACAGTCTAGACAGTCACACAAGAAAGAAGACGCTGGAAAAGAGGTTAAAAAACCCCATGGAAATCAAGAGCAGAACGCAGTATGTTAGTCTGACATTATTTATGAGACAGACACTCACCAAACCGGAGGACAGTGGGAAAAACTGAATCAAGCAATTAGTGGTCCCAAACATTAGAACTTAAAGGGTCCTCTGTTTGTTTCAGGCAGCCGTGCACTGAAGGGTTCCTGCTCCTCTGCAGATAGGCTTGTCTGGATGGGATCCGTCTAACTCTATTAACCAGAGCTCTGGGGTCACGTTGGGTCAACATCCGAGGACTCCTCTATCCCTCGAGGATCCTCCACATCGGTGACTGACCCTTCTGCAGTGGGATCTCCCGGGTCTGACTCTTTTGATCAGATCTGGGGGGATCCTGTGGTAGTGTACTCTGTGAACTTGGGTGGGGGGGTCACTGATGTGGACATGTCCCCAAAATATTGTTTCCCCACTTCAGGACAGGACAAGTGCTAAATGTATAAAGGTTGATTTGATTTTATTTGACTCTGATAACTAATTTACAAGAAGCTATCAAGTGACAGGACAAGTAACACAAAAGACATTCAGAACCCTACACCGATGCACATTGTGTTTTTTTTTTTAACATCTTCTTGTGGCATTTTTCTGATGATGGAGGACACAAATGACGACAGTAATTTAAAAATTATAGATGGATGGCTCTGATATTGCTCGCAATTTTTGTTGCAAAGGCAATGTTAGGTTGGGGTTATGAGGGGTTGTAAGCTAGCTGCAGAGTAAAACAGAGAGCTCTCAGCAACGGGGAGGCGGCCTGTAGCCCCGCCCATAACTCAAAGGCAATATTTCCAATGAAACTCCTGTCGCTCTGCAGAAACTATGTCCTAGAAAACAACACTAAAAATTGGCTAAAAATGGCAAAATTCTAATCAAAAGACCTCTGGAAACACTTTGAAAATAGATTAAAAGTTTAGAGGGACTTTAATAAGCCGCAAAAATTTTTGTATTTAAAAAAAAAAAAAAAGCTAAACATTTCCTAACTTTTGCTTCCACTGCAGCTTTTCCTCTTGCTTGGATTTTAACACAGATCTAATCACATGAATAGAGAGATGGATTTTAAGTCCATCGAAACGCTTGTTGCTCCACCTGATGGATGCTGGGAAATAACTTGTAATTACAAGAGAGTCTATTGTCTGATTCACATGAGTGCAGCTGGAATGACAGGAGAAGAGAGAAGCAGAGTCAAAGGAATGGAGGGCAGAGCAGCTGTTTGCTCTGATTTTCTTGTGCGTCACTCTCAGGAGCCTCAGGGAGAGAGCAGCAGCTTGAAACCAACCTTTTCATCCTTTTAGGAGGGAAACAGTTTACATTTATATTGACTTACAAAATGTCATTTTTTCTGGTGCACCACATATTCATGAGAGAAGCTAGATTTCAGTTTTAGTGTTAATCCATACAATTTGGAATTATACCAGTAAAGTCATTTTGATTGTTTAAGCGCATGTTAAGCCTGAAGTAATGCCTTTTTGTGTTAAAAGAAAGAGGACATTAGGACATTGGAATCATTTTTTTCTCCTGACTACCAGAAAAAAAAGGCCAAATCCACAAAAAACTACAACTCCCAGCACATTTAAAAAGCCTCAGATGTCCTCTGTAGACGCCAAAAGGAGGTTGTTCAGTTGTACGCAGTGGTCGAGGGATATTTAGATGTAGACATGCCCTTTGCAAAGAACAAATGATCATTTCTGGAGGATATGATTTATACAAAATTCAACTTTAGTTCCAGCACATTTGGGGGAAATCTTTCAGAAACCTCTTTTTGTTTTTGTAATTAAAAACAAAACAAAACAATAAAAAGGATCAATTTTTCTTTGATTGGGCAAAAGATGTAGACTTTTTAAGTACAGTTGAAATAATAATTTTTGGTACCTTTGAAATGTTTCATTTTTTTCTAATATAATCTAGTCAATATTTGGTAAATGATATACACTGACCAAAAATATAAACACAGCACTTTTGTTATTGCTCCCATTTTCCACATACACAAAATAACCAATTCTCTGAAATATTGTTCACAAATCTGTCTAAATCTGTGATACACAGAAAATCTTTGCCAAGACAATCCATCCCACCTCACAGGTGTGCCATATCAAGATGCTGATTAGACAGCATGATTATTGCACAGGTGTGCCTTAGACTGGCCACAAGAAAAGGCCACTCTGAAATCTTCAGTTTTGTTTTATTGAGGGGGTCAGGGGACTCAGACAACCAGTCAGTATCTGGTGTGACCACCATTTGCCTCATGAAGTGCGACACATCTCCTTGGCATAGAGTTGATCAGGTTGTCTATTGTGGCCTGTGGAATGTTGGTCCACTCTTCTTCAATGGCTGTGCGAAGTTGCTGGATATTGGCAGGAACTGGAACACGCTGTCGTATACGCTGATCCAGAGCATCCCAAACATGCTCAATGGGTGACATGTCCGGTGAGTATGCTGGCCATGCAAGAACTGGTATGTTTTCAGCTTCCAAGAATTGTGCACAGATCCTTGCAACATGGGGCCGTGCATTATCATGCTGCAACATGAGGTGATGTTGTTGGATGTACGGCACAACAGTGGGCCCCAGGATCTCGTCACGGTATCTCTGTGCATTCAAAATGCCATCAATGAAATGCACCTGTGTTCTTAGCCCATAACGTATGCCTGCCCATACCATAACCCCACCACCACCATGGGCTACTCGATCCACAACATTGACATCAGAAAACCGCTCGCCCACACGACGCCACACACGCTGTCTGCCTATCTGCCCTGAACAGTGCAAACCGGGATTCATCCGTGAAGAGAACACCTCTCCAACGTGCCAGACGCCATCGCATGAGAGCATTTGCCCACTCAAGTCTGTTACGACGACGAACTGGATTGAGGTAGAGACCTCGATGAGGACGATGAGCATGCTGAGACGGTTTCTGACAGTTTGTGCAGAAATTCTGTGGTTATGCAAACAGATTATTTCAGCAGCTGTCCGAGTGGCTGGTCTCAGACGATCTTGGAGGTGGACATGCTGGATGTGGAGGTCTTGGGCTGGTGTGGTTACACGTGGTCTGCGGTTGTGAGGCCGGTTGGATGTGCTGCCAAATTCTCGGAGACGCCTTTGGAGACGGCTTATGGTGGAGACATGGACATTCAATTCCCTAGCAACAGCTCTGGTGGACATTCCTGCTATCAGCATGCCAATTGCACGCTCCCTCAAAACTTGCGACATCTGTGGCATTGTGCTGTGTGATACAACTGAAGATTCTAGAGTAGCCTTTTCTTGTGGCCAGTCTAAGGCACACCTGTGCAATAATCATGCTGTCTAATCAGCATCTTGACATGGCACAGCTGTAAGGTGGGATGGATTTTCTTGGCAAAGGAGAAGTGCTCACTATCACAGATTTAGACAGATTTGTGAACAATATTTCAGAGAACTGCTTATTTTGTGTATGTGGAAAATGTTTCACATCTTTGAGTTCATACCATAAAACATGGGAGCAATAACAAAAGTGTTGCTTTAATTTTTTTGGTCAGTGTTGTTAGGAAAAGAGGCAGACGTGTGCTTAAAAAAGATGATGACAAAATAATTTAAAACAGAATAAAAACGAATCCTGTTTGGATAAAGAACATAAAAACAAAGATATCTTGTGTCAGGCATCAATGTTTTTGGAAATGTAAATATATTTCTCTATTTTCTGTAAACCTGTATTCTTCGATGACTCTTAACATCGTTTGCGACATTTCTGGGCTTTTAATGTTTTTGACAAACAAAATTTGAAAAAATGTAGCACAAAAAAACCCCTTTAGTGTTGTTTAGTCTGTTTAAATAACACGAAAAAAAGAAAAATGTTTGCTTCATTAAGAATTCATTCATTGCATATTATTTTTTACAAAAAAATATCTTCAAACATGTAATTATAGCCTTACTTTAAGGTCTAGAAATAAGATTTACTTAAGGAAAAAGTGTTTATTATTTTTTTTTGCGAAACATGCTTATTTTTGTGACCAATTAGCAGAATAATAATCCTAAGTGTAAGTGTTTATAGTTCATTTCATGATTTCATTTTTTATTAAAAAGGCCCAAATATCACAACTTATGTTAGGAAATCTTGGCAGGACAAATACCACTGCGTTTAATAGCAGAGTTTTTCATTTCTATCAAAAACATAATTCACTTTTTTTGTTTGTTTTCTGGTGTTGTCTATAAAGGTTTGCCTTCAAAATGTATAAAACAGGACTCCTCCTTTATCCTGCATCACACGACAGATCTAAAGACAAAAAGCACCCTACCTACGGGTCATCAACGTTTGCTACATTTTCACAGGAGATACGGGACTGCAGCTCAATGCCCTCTGCAGTGGATTCTCAGTGAAAGCTCAGGGATGTGGGCCAAACATGCAGATGGTGAATGTGACAGCTGGGCTGCAGCACGTGCTCAGTGTGACATCACCTGTTTACTTTCGCCTCTGTGATGCGGCCCACTTTTTCTGCACAAACTCACTCAAGCTGATAAGAGTTTCACAGAAGCAAACTCATTTAGCAAACAGTTAACATAAATATATAATTTTCTGCCTTCGTTTATCAAATAAAACAATCTTTGGGGTTAATTAGATCTGAATGTCCCTTGAGCACAGTGCAAAAGACACAGAGGCCCAGGCGGCGGCATCCCTTAGGACTGAGCAGTGGTCGTCACCACACAGTTCATGGAGTTTCAGTGCAAAAACTGCAGAATGCACGCATTGGTAGAACGTGTGGCTGGTCTGAAATGGTTTTGGGGAAACCCCCCCTAACTCTCATCCTGCTTTGACCTTAAAGAGGAGCAACTTCAGCGAGGGAGGTTTGCACAGGACGCCACGCTGTCACAGCCCTTTAGCGTCCAGTCATCTGTTTCCTGAAAGGTTCACAAGCTGGTTGCATTTGCTTTTCACATACCTTCAGTGGTGTACAGCCCAACAGGCATCGAAGATCCGCCGTGCACGAGCACTTCAAACCCGGTCATGCCTCCGAGTTTGATGCTAATGTGCGGCGATGGGCAGAGGTGGTGCATTGAAAGAGAGAGTGGAGCTGCAGTGAGTCAGACAGACGCTGCTCTCGGGGCTGTGTGTAGGTGTCTCTCCGGGGAATGGACCAACTTTCCTATTATGAAACCTGGAGTTCAGACCTCAAGTCGCTGCTGCTTTTTGACACATAACTTACGGGCAACGGCACTAGCATCTTCGTCAGCGACGCCTTTAGCTCCAAGAAAAAATCAAACCTTCATGAAAGGATTATCACTGTGATCTATGGGGTGCACAGAATTACTGATTAAGGCGCATCGTCAACGAGTGAGCTAGTTTAGAAATAATGTCATAAATAAGGCACAATGAACTCCAAAGCTACATACACACCAGACAAGCGCACAGTGTTCACGCCACTTGTTTTTCATACTGTTTACTGTTGTTCACCCCCACCTACAGCTGGAAGTGGCTTGAAGCGAAATACATACCTCAATTATAATTTTTTTCCCTCCTTGATCACTTTTCAAGCGGTTGGGCCTTCATTGCATCAAAAAGGATGCCATCGATTTTTACTACCAAGTCCGAGTCCCTGATTGGTGAAAGTTTGACCTGGCTTAACTTGCAACGCGTGTTCAGTGGCTGCACGTTTGTACCTAGAGCTGAAAAAAGGTCTTAAAAATGTGCGAAGCTACACAAAAGTGAGAGAATATTGAATGCAGAAGCCCAAAACATGGTTTATAAGGTGCACTTTTATTTTATATTTTAAAAAGTGCAGAAATATTGCATAAAATACAGTAAACCCTTTAATATATCACTCATAATACATAGAATATTATACAAGAATAATGATATCTTCACTAAAGTGATGCTTTTTTTTTAAATCCATGGCAACAACAAAGCTAATGGGTTTTAGTTGGAGAGTTTTTAGTTTCAGAAATGGCATTTTAGCACAAAAGCGCTCACTAACCTCCACTTTGTGTCATGCAAATGGGTCTGGTGGCTTTGACACTTTGTCCTCATTGTATGAACCCCCGTGCATGTCGATGACTTATGTAACTGTTTTAACCCAGGACTCTGGTCGCTGCTGCTGCTGCTGCTGCTGCTGCTGCTGCTGCTGCTGCTGCTGCTGCTGCTGCATGGGTCATACAGGAACAGGTATGTGGCTGCGTGTGTTTAAAACAAATTCAACTTTTTCTTTTTCTTGTGCACACATGATGTTCCTTGGTATGCCCCGTCCAGTTTTTTTTTTTTTTTTCCATCTCTTACGTCAGAGCCTTCAGACTCTGTAAAAGGGTTTTCCCACTCCATGACCCCAGAGAGCTGCCCTGCTTATTCACAGGCAGACGTGTTTCCCACTCGCTGGCCCGGGAGACGGATTTCTGCGGAAACTGTGAATCCGCTTCCTGATGAACTTGGCAGTCCGCCCTCGTTGGCCTTTGTCAGGCCCCGCTTTAGTCTCCTAACAGGTGCTTTTCTTGTAAATTAGTGAGCTGGCTCCCTTCTCCTTCCACTCTGCGAAATGTCAAGGTAAAGTGAACCCACTGCATCAACAGGATGTGCGCTCAGTTCCTCCGGACAAAGCTGACGTTGAGTCGCAACTCGGTGAAAGACAGATGGGGGAATCACTGGGCAGTTTGTATCCCTGATAAGCCGGTGACGCGAAAGAAAATAAGTCTCAATGAAGAAAGACAGCATGGATGCAAAACTGTCGTCATGGACGACGGCGTTCCAAACCAAACAAGTCGAAAGTGGAGCCACAGCAAAATGTGATTTCCTGTCTCGAGCAATCAACTCATAGAATGCCAGCCCTCACCCCCATCATCAACCCACTTCACTGTTTCCTGTTGGGCTGTATGAACGTACCCGCCACTCTGTATGTCTCACACACACCCACACGCACACACACGCACACGCTGCAGGCTTGTATAACCAACAGCGCAGAGCAATGAAAAGCAGACTTGTAAACTGTTGTCTTTATTGTAGAGGCAAAGCGGCTGACGTCAGTGCAGGCCAATGACTTCATGGGTCCACTGGCGCCTCAGGAGGTGACAGACGGACGGACGGACGGACGGACAGAGAGAGAAAAAAACCCCAACAACCACCCAAAGCAGAGATGAAGAGGTGGTGGTCCGGATAAAAAAACGATGCCACATCCTTCAGATGACGTTTCAAAATGGTGTCGTTGCTGCAGGAAAAACGTTAATCATTGTGTTGCCATCAATGTTACAAAATACTGAGATTGTGTGAGATACAAGCTCACCCATACAAGCTCCACTGACCTATTAATCAGCCAAAAATACCTTTGTTTTGACAAATATAGACTCAAAAAAATAAACTAAATCCATTTGAATCATATGAATTCATTTGAATTATTACTTTTGACAGCAATTCTGATAACAGATAAAGATTATTTGATAAATGGATCTAGTAAAAGTTTTGTTTACGTAAAAGAGATAAAAGTTTCTACTGAAGTTCACAGCTTCCCACTGTCTGGCAGGAAATGACATCACCGAATCCCCAGTCTTCCTGGAAATAGGGATATAGGTGGGACAAACAAGCCTGTTGGAATTGCACCAGACTTTTAAGACCATGGAGTAGCAGACCGGGCCAAACGAAGCAGCAAAACTTTGACTTCCAGATTGAAGCTTGTTTAAAAGCCAGAATAACTAGAACCGTGCACAGACATCCAAATAAACTCCACAGGAGGTCATTACACAAGCGATTTTTAAAATATAATCTTTGAATAAGCCTGTTATATACAACTTCTGGCCAGTTGTTCATTTACAGATTGAGGCGAAATTGAAATCAGTCAGTCAAGTAGCTAAAAATCAGCACATATGTATGCCACCATGGTAAATGTTAGTAACTCAACATTCTTCCCTGTGTATGTGTGGTGTTGAACAAACAGCAGAACTCATGGCTTTCTTAAATTTCCAGTTCTGCTTAAACATTGATTGAACTCTGGGAAACATTACAACATTGATACTGACATAAACAGGAAAAGTGTGGAAAGATCACAACTCAGACGAGTTATCCTGGACTCATTCACGTTTTATAAAGCTGGCAAAGAAAAGAACTTGGAAATATCAGATCATCGCAGTCCAGACAATATGTTTCCCGTGATAGTATAATGGAGTAAAGTCCGGCTCTGGAGACAAAAACAAACTAGAAAAATCAAAGGAAACACCTGTTTGAAAAATTTGCTTCAATCAGGCTAACACTTTGTAATCTGATTGGAGACTGAGACGCGGCAAACTGAATGAGTGCTGACAGAGAAATGTTGCTGATTGGTTGAGACGGACAATCATGTTAAAGGTCAGAAGTTTCTGCCTTAAAATGTCTTGAAGGACTTGTGGAAAGCTCACTCGTGTTTATGGGCTGTTTTGAAGAGCTGAAAAACTTCTGAAAACATTTCTGCAAATGTAAAAAAAAAAAGGTTTCATCTGTTAAACTTTAAACCATAAATGTTATCTTTTACTTTCCACTCGGTCATATTGATATGAGCACAAAGCTTAGATTGCGGATGCAAAACTTGATTAGACGTGTGGTGTTTTCAGCAAAATGAAAGGATTGCATTCACTACTTACTAAACAGAACCTCCTAGATGTAAACACTGTTGCTTTAGGCCAGAACTTGTCACTTTACATGAAATTAGAAGAGAGTTGAGGACAATCTGTTTGGCTTTAATGTCAGTATAATGCAAGCAAAACCTTTAACCCCTTAAGATCTGAGCTAATATTTGAGTTAACGCTCCCATTTAAGCAAACTGTGGTAATATAACCCAAAATGTGAGGTCCACACGTGTGTGTGTGTGTGTGTGTGAGCAAGTGCAGTGTGTTTTGTGTAGCAAAGATGTGAAATTCAACAGGGTCATGGTTAAAAAGGTTGACTACATGTGTGTACTTATACATATACATATATGTGTGTGTGTGTGTGTGTGTGTGCAGACGTGTTTCCAAGGACTGTGTTTGCAGCCTTCCATTCCAAACACTGGGTGCATTCACACTGGGCCGGTAATTTCCCTTGATAGTCTACCTTGTTTGTAAAGTGTGAAAAGCAATTTCAAAGCTGGTGTGAAGAAAACAAGCGAACTCAGGTATGTCCCCAAAAAGAGGTTCTCAGTTCGCTTGCAAGGGAGAGAAGTCTGGTGTGTTTCAGGAACAGCGTGAACGCAGATAAAGTATGCAGAAGACCAAAGTACTAAGGAAAATGTAAAAGCATTAAAGGTCTGAAGATGTCTTATTGGTAAAGTAGTTAGACAAAAAAAATCAAAGTAGGCCTTCCGTATTTCATTGTATAAGGTGCTCATAACCCTTGTGCTATCTTGTGGGGTCCAGATGACCCCACCCTCACATTGACGTGGTCTTCCTACCATGACAAACGTGGATAAAGAGAGGATTTCATGTAATCCATGGACACCAGTGAAGATCACAAATCATTGACGAAAAAAGGTTCAGCGCACCGTATTGTGGGTCTAGATGACCCAACCCCCAATGTCAACGCTGGGAGTGGGGTCATCTGGACAGCACAAGGGTTAAAAGCAGCGCACTGTATTGTGGGTCTAGATGACCCAACCCCCAATGTCAACGCTGGGAGTGGGGTCATCTAGACAGCACAAGGGTTAAAAGCTGTAATTATTTCAAATTGTGATCTAATTGGATCACCTTATAGATGGATAAGTTCTGTTGCAAACACATTTGGGCGTTATTGTGAACACAGTAACGGTGTAGGACTGTGCGGGCGGCCGTGGTGCAGCGGTAGGGCGGTCGACCCATGATCGTAAGATTGCAGGTTCGATTCCCGCCTTGCACTTCCATGTGTCGAAGTGTCCTTGGGCAAGACACTGAACCCCACCTTGCCTCTGGTGGGAGGTTGGCGCCAGTGTTCGGCAGCGGAGCCGCCATCAGTGTGTGAATGTGTGTGTGCATGGGTGAATGGGACTGTGACTGTAAAGCGCTTTGGGCCTTCGTAAGAGGGTAGAAAGCGCTATATAAGTATACGCCATTTACCATTTTGGTTTTTTGAATACAAACAAGGTTGGGAGATGGTCACACCCGGGCACAGAGCAGCAGTGTAAAACTCTTCTCTGAGCTCCTCTACCGCCGGTGCTTTTCCCATACAGGGAAAATCGAGCAGTTCCTAGCTTTAGCTTATGTGCTGAAAGCCAAGTGAAGGAAGTGAGACACAGAAACCTTACAGTAACAGATACTAGTACTCTCAATAACAACAAGCAGAACTATGATGTCAACAAATGTGGTTTAATAAACATTTGATCCATTTCCTCTGAGTCCCTCTTAGTCATTAATTAATGACAACAAACCTAGTCTACTAGCTTTAAAAGAAACTTGGCTCCAACAGGATGACTATGTTAGACTGAATGAAGCAACCCCCCCCCCCCCCCCACACACACTTATGCCGACTATCAGAAATCCAGGATTTTCAGGGAAAGAAGGTGGTTTGGCAGTAATATCACAGTCTAGCTTACTTCTCAGCCCTAAAGTCAAACATGTTTATAACTTAACCCGTGTGCTATGCCATGGGGTCAAGATGACCCGATCCTTACATTGACGTGTTCTTCCTACCATGATAAAGGTGGAGAGGATTTCATGTAATCCATGGACACCAGTGAAGATCACAAATCATTGAAGAAAAAAGGTTCAGAGCTTTGTCTAGTGGGGTCTAAATTACCCAACTCCCCATGATAACGTGCCTAGGATAGCATAAGGGTTAAAAGCATCATATTGTCTATAAATCACCCAAACAGGAAGACTCAAAAGGCAGTTTTATTCACAATTATTTATCGCTCCGCATGCAAGTATTCAGAATTTCTAACTGAGTTTTCCGACTTCCTATCGACCACTATTTTAGATTCTGATCAAATTATAATATTAGGGGATTTTAATATTCATGTTGATGATCCCAGTGACAGTCTGGAGAATGCTTTTGTAGCTTTATTAGTTCATGTTGGTTTCAGACAAAATGTATATGAACCCACTCACTGTCACAAGCACACCCTGGACCTTGTTTTAACTCATGGTATAGAGATCAGCCAGCTGAGTGTTCTTCCTCTTAACCCCATCATTTTTGATCACTTTCTGATTACCTTCCAGTTTACATTTCATCCCTCCTTCATGTGGAAATCCCTGAGGTTTTGTTCTTTGTTTTTTTTCTCCCAGAATCCGTTTTTTTAGGAGTTTTTCCTCACCGAGAAGGGGGGTCTAAGGACAGGGATGCCCAATTTAGCTCAGTCTGTTTAGTTTAGTTTAGCCATTACCTGTTTTCATTTTATGACTTCATGATCATTATGATTTCATGTTCTGATGCAATTACCAGTATGACTACTGTTGTTGTAATAATGACCTACATAAATAGAATTAAACAGAAACTGAATTGAATTAACGTGACTAACAGGTGGCAGTGTCGGACTGCAGGTCTTTTTGAAAGTAGAGAGCCTTCGTTCACGGTGCATTTTCTAATCTGGTGCAGCATATAGTGCAGAAAATATGGTGAATGTGGTTTTATTTGAGCTTTACTTTCACACTGGTTCAGGCAACGCTTCACCCAAAACAGTAGCGCTTGCAAATGCAGGATATTTCGGGGTGTTTTGTTTTGGAACACTCAAAAGCAAACCAAACCCAATGAGGGTCTCCAGAGTTTTGGAGTTTCACACCCATTTAAACCAATCCTGAAAGACTAAGTTAAGGAACCCATACTGAGTTTGGTTCCAAAACCAAGACGATGAGAACCAAATCACAAACTTGAAGCCTAATTTGTTTAGTGGGCCAACAAAGGCCCTGCACTGGACTAGCGATCTGTTCCAGGTGCCCCCAACAGTAGCTAGGATAGGCTCCAGCAACCAAAGGGGGTGAGGCAGGTTTGGAAAATGGATGGATGGCCAAGGAAGTGACAAGACCCGACCAGCCTATCCCCACCTTCGTAGCGGGGATAGGCTCGAGCACGCCAACTATCCCAATGGGGATTCATTCTGAAGATGGATGGATACATCTAAGGTATAAAAATAAAAGCTAAAAAACCTTTTTGCATCACTTGTTAGCAAAACCAACCCTAGAGGGTGAACTTCACAGCATGTCAGTATGACAACATGGCTGCAGGGGCTTTTGGATGCTAACAAAAGGTGATAAGTGGGTCAACTGCGTGGGACTGTGAGGCAACACATGCATGTACAAAAACCCAGCAGAGACTTCAGAGGCAGGGAAATAATTGCTGAGTAACAGAGATAGTGAGCCGACGGGTGTGTTTCTGTCAGGCAAACCGACCAGTTCTGCACGCAGCTGCTGGTTGGACTCAGCAAGAGAAGACCGATGGAATGCAGCCCTTGTAATGGAATGCTCATGCAGACGCCAAAGCCGGCTGCGCAGTATTAACACAGCCCTATGTGCGTCATCGCTCTCACAGTTGACAGGGTTGCTGTGTGCCTTTGTTTTGTGGGCTTCCTTTTAATCTCCCTGTTGCCAAACCGGTCTATCTGATGGATAAGGCTCAAACAATTTTTTTTTTTAAACTGTGAGAACAATGGTACGTCAGCATGCAATGTCTATCAAACAAAAGTGAAATTTTTGTAGATGAAACTTAACTAGATAAACCAGGGAGGTGACGATGATGACAATGACACTGTGCTGTTCGTCTACAAAGGTTTGGCTTCACTCCTGAAGACAAGACTGGAATGCTCAGATTACCGGACAAATCCCGCAACACTCAGCTGGCGCTCAAATGGATGAAGAGGGTCCCAAAAGGGGACAAGGCTGGTGCGGTTCACCTCTGTGTTTGTGTAGATAGAATATCCAGTGGATCAAAAGATGGAAGTGAACCAATGAGAGTAACTACTGTTAGCTTTTTGCATTTTGAAAGGAAAAAAAAAGCTCCCAGAAAAAAGTTTCAAAATGCCAGATTATAGAAAGCAGCTGGTTGACTTCCTCTTTTTCAGACTTTTGCGTGTGCTTTGAATACTACTGATAGTTTATTTTAGGTACATACGCTGACTGTAAGAGCTGAAAATAGGACATTTTTACCTTTACTGGCCCAATCACATAGAATCTGCTGGAAAGCACCGTCAAGTTTGCACCCATGAGTTAGACGGAAATAAAAGGAAATCCTCAAAACTTTTGCCAATTTGGAACTTTTCTAGGGCTGCACAGTGGACAGTGATGTAGTGGTTCGCAGTCTTGCTTCACAGTGAGAAGGCCCCGGTTCGAATCCCAGCTTTCTGTGTGAAGTTGCATGTTCTCTTTGTTCATGCGTGGGTTTTCTCTAGTTTCCTTCCAAAGTCTAAAAACACGTTCCATCGGTTAATTGATGACACTAAATTGTGTGAATGTGTGGCCCTGTGACAGATTGGCGACCTGCTCAGGGTGAACCCCGCCTTCGCCCAACAGTAGCTGGTAAGGACTCCACCAACCCGCTGACCTCTGAAAGGTAGTCCGCAGATTTGGAAAATGTTTGGAGGGATTGAACTTTGCTCTGCCAGGCCCCTTGTATCAATGCCAGCTTGCAAACATGAAACCTCTAGGAATGTTGTGTGTTTGTTGAGTACAAATAACCAACAGAAAATTGACAGATTGTGGCAATATTTACAGGGTTATGAAATTCTGCACAAAGTTCTCTGTGTTATTTAAGATTTCATGAAGCAATGCCTTAGTCCCAAATACCCTTACAGGGTGGAAACGGGTTGTCAGCTGGCAAGCAATGTGAAAATCTGTATAGGAGGACCCAGGTGGCCCTCACGAAGTTTGAAGACCTTGAACAACCCGGTGAGCCTGTAGCAAAGAGAAAATATTAATGTACATTTTTTCTGTGGACTTACTTTGGGCGACACTTAACACGTAAAGGTTACGTCATAACTAACGTCATCCTCACAAAGGCTTCACGATAAACTTCCCACGCGCACGACAATGGTACGTTCCGTAGTGGCTACAAGAGCCTCAAGAGAACAAGACACCCCAGAACCCCGCTGAAGATGTGGCCGAGCCTCTCTACAACCCTGCATGGGGCGGGACGAGCCCAACACCCTCAGCACCCGGTGCATGTGTCTAATTAGCCTGAACCTTTTGAGCTGTGACAGCAGAGCTACGCTGACCGCAACTGGGATGAAACTTTGTGTCAAACAGCTGGTAAAGCAGCAGAACACCAGCTGTGTGTGGACTGAAAGGTCGGGTCAAACATTTATCCCAACCAAGAACATTACACAAGCTACACAGAAACCAAAGCTGCTTTCGCACGATCTATATTAATCATTAATTCCCATTTACTTGACTCTTCTGTAAACTTTTAACTTGAAACACATAAACATGTAAATAATGGTTTTAGTCAAGTTTTCCATTCCCCTTTTCTAAGCTGGGTTGAGTATTGTTGTGTTGTCACAGAAAACAAAGGAGAAGGGTTCTTTCCTGGCCTTTGTTATCATCTTCCCACTGAGGTACCGTTAGCTTTCGTCACAGAGATTTATTTATTTATACTGGCTGCAGTCACTGCTGTGCCTGTCAAGTTGCCATTGAAAGGAAAAAATAAATAAAAAAGAGAGAGAGAACAATCATTCAGGAGAGATGCTATAAGGACGCCTGGTTCGAAACAGAAATCAGCTCGATTTGCAGATCAGAAAATGTTCCCCCCTCTGAGTTTTTGCAGACAGATGTTGAGGCGGCTGAACCGAGAGGCGGACTCTGTTGTGCTAAGTCCTGACGTGCACACCCTAACGCTGTGTATTTGCTTAACTCTCAGCCTCCACAACTTCCAAAGAGGCTTTGGTACTCATACGCCCCCCCCCCAGCACCACCAGGGAGCTCGATATTGGCAGTGACGCATGTGTACAGTTTCTCACTCACGTACGCACAATTAGGAGGGTGCTAATCTCACAAGGAAGAGGGGGAGGAAGGGGGCTGCTGCCTGAAAGCCTCTACAGAGGCTTAAAAAGCGTCTTTTTTCCCCCTTCTGAGTCTTATCAGCCTCACATCACAGCAGAGCTTCTTCTGTTTTTGCAGAAAGCGTGGCTTAAATGCAATGCTCTAAAGCAACTCGTTCCCCTCAGAAGTTCCTCTTTTTGTCATCTGACATTTGTGTCCTACCTCATCCTGACCTAACGGTTTGGACGTTATTTGGTCACTGGAGCACATTAGCTTCCTTACTTCTCCAGTTTCTCTTTGCCTCTGTAGACACAAACACACACAGAATTGAGCCTTTTTTATTTATTTATTTTTTTTTTGATGGGTGCTCTCTGACCTTTCGGAGCTCTGTTACTCATTCTGAGCTGTTTTGCGGTGTGCGTTTGTGTGTGCACACGTGGAGGTTTTAAGTTCTCTCGCGTGGGTGTGTGAGCTGGACTAACAGTTCGGGTTAACCTCAGTTCTTCACCAAAAGTGCTTTGCAAGCTTTTAGCTCGACGGGCAGACTGGATTCACAGCATAAAATACACCATACTGGATGTTTTTTGTTCCAAAAAAAAACAAAGTACAAAATGCAATGAAGACCCTGCTGTCAATTTGTCTTTAATAGACGCCATGTCAGGACAGAACTCAGGGCTGGACTCAGAAGCAGCGTTTAAAAGCTTTAATCTGATTGCTAAGGCTTCATGGCATAGGATACAACCAAACAAACAGGACAAAGGGAGACTCAGACTATTTAAGACAGGAGAAACACAGGTGGAAAACAATCAGGGAAAATTACACAGTCACACCTGTAGGGAACAGACAAGGGCAGGAAGAAACCAGGCCTGAAACAAGAGGAGAGTAAGTATTTCAAAATAAAACAGGAAGTGCAACACGAGACAGCACAGGTGACAGACATTGATCAAAAGTGCACAACTCAGGACATAAGACTGACGAGACATGAAAACATCTCAAATCCACCCAACCATCTTCAGAACCTACTGGATCCCTTTCACGGTCATGGGGCTGCTGCAGTCTTTCTGTTGCAGGGCCACACACTCACATTTGCACCTAGGGGGCAATTTAGAGACATCAGTTAACCTATAAATTATGTTTTTGAACAGTGGGAGGAAGCCGGAGATCCCAGAGAAAACCCACACATGCGTGAGGAAGACGTTCAAGAAAGGGCACAGCTGGGATCTGAACCAGGACCTTCTTGCAAGGGTGCTGATCACTACACCACATCTAAAATCCTTTAAAAAAACAAATCAAAAGAGTCCAGACATGCCTGACTGAGGCTCAATCATCTTTGATAACCTGTTCTGTATTCATAATCTGAATCATAGTTGCTTTTGGAGTGGCACTCTCGAAATGCTCACACTTCCTGTTTTTGAGTCATGGGCCATTTCAGTTTGTGCATTTTTTAAAGCCAACCTTGTTTAAGGGGAAACACAAAGAAGCACAGAAAAACAAACGGACATGTTGCTGGTTGTAGTCTGGGTTTGCTGAGAACAGGCTGTAACTACTTGAAAGTTTGTGAAATCATCACCAAATGATGCTTTTGATTGGCGCTTCTGAATTCAAGTGGTACTGTGATAACATTTCTCATTTAGACGTTTGGCAAACTCAAGAGAGAAATACTTCAGCCACGTCAAAGACTTCCATTTAAACGTTTATGTGCACCTAATTGTCTCTGGTCTTAGTGATGCAGCATGACTCATTTTCGCATCCTCCTTTGTGGCGTTATCGTCTTTAGCACACGTGCGGTTTTGCTCACAATACTAAAGTTACAGAAACATTTTGTTTTCTTTCATGACCTTAAAGTCCCACTCCGATCATCTCTTGCCCCATTGTCAAAGTGTTCCTGGTGGTCTTTAAATTATGATTATTTTTAGCCGAAATCCAAAAGCCTGTGTCGTTTTCTATCTAGAACTTAATTTCTGCAGAGTGCCAGGAGTTTATTAAAAATTCTCCTCTGTTGTGGGCAGGAGCTTTGGCTTAGAGTAAGCTCGCCCCCACTTCCCGTCACCATCACAACCATAACCTAACATACCCGGTGCAACAAAAACGCTGAGCAATATTGGAGCTATCCAGCCGTGCCGCTTGGAGCCAGACGTCAGCTCAGATGAGGAAAGCGAAGACGTTCATAGATCTATCTGTCTGCTTGTGGATGCATTGGAATGATGCTAGATCATTGCACCTTAGTGCAAAAAGCATTAAAAATAACAATTTGAACTTTTGATTTCTGAGCTGTCATACTAGCAGAAGTTTGCAAATACAAATGCAAATGCAATGATGCAGAACTTTGGAGCTCAGGACAGTCCCATGAGTGCACTGGGTGACCCACATTCAATTAACATCTCAGGTCAGACAATATGCATTAGAATAGCAAAGGTTCACTGTGTGACTTTTTTGCATAATTTGGAGCTGAAATACAGAATATGTACTAATCTGTATATCAGAATATGGCATGTTTTACTGGGTGGCCTGGCAAACTTTGCCACGGTGGGAATGAACACCTGTCTGATAGTCGCAGTGTAGAAACCTAACCTGTTAGGTCATTTTAAAGGAAACCTTTCTTGTTTGCTCACACCTAAACTGCAGTTTTACAGCTTTGGTTCATTATTTTGGATGTTAGATCAAAAAATTAAAGAACGAACAAAAAGTGTGGTTCAGAAAAGGGACTAAAGAGCAGCCTCAACTCTGCAAATCAATGTAAAATAAGCTTTTTATCAGGTCTGAAGTAAGATTATTTGAGCAAAACCAAACCAACAGTTTTATCTGGATTATGCAAACAGCAAAAACTGGACCAGGTCTACAGAAATGTAAAGTTAGAAATCATCCATAAACTGTGAAAGCTTAACTGCACTTTTACTCATCCTTAACATAAAAAGTCTGCTCATAAATCATATTAACTGATAGTGTTGAAACATTTGAGTTAACATGGAGCCAGAACCTGCCCCAACCCCCTAAAAAAACAAGCTGTTTTATTAGAAACAGCAGGAAGGCAGCATGAAGACCATTAAAAGTGTCACATCACTTATTTTTCTCAAGTCTGTGAGCAACCAAGTGTTTGAAAAAATCTGTTTAAAAACATGTTTTTCTAGGTTACATACCTCAAATAGTTTTAAAAACTGCGTAAACCTTTTAAAAACGGTTAAGCTAATTGGATAATTGCCGTGTCATTTGTTGTAAATGTTGGCTGTGAATGAATGTGACTCTGTGCTCACATACCTCCGGTTTGTGACCAAAGAATGGTGAAACCTGTTCTGCAGCTGCAATCCAGGAGCTAAGTGGGGCGGTGAGGCTGAACAATGCAGCCGTCTTCATTTCAGAACCACCGTTCCTCAACTTCTCTCTGACATCTTTAGTCTTTGACAGACTCACTCTGTCACTTTATGTGTTCACTGAAACGAGAAGAGTTTTATTTTGAAAAGGCTGTCTTTGTGGGTCATGTGTTTTGGGACAACCCCCCCCCCTTAAACAAACCAGCTTCTGCCTCTGTGTCACGTAAAGGAAAATCTCCCTCCTTTCAGCTGAAAAATGCTCAGATTTCAGCAGAGTCGCTGCCAAATGATGGACAGTGTCTGGTCAGGCCACGGGAGCTGACCAATCACAGCAGAGAGGAGCTCCTGCGAAAGGATCAGCCTCTCATCTGTTGTCACAGGAAACATGTAAATAAGACCAAGCAAACGGCCTCTCCCAAGAAACCAACAGGAGCAAGGGCTTAGAAGACTTACATTCCAGCCACAGCTGCAGCTCAGATAATCAGTGCTTGTGTCAAGATCAATGATACTTAGGAACATTTGTGTGTGTGTGTGTGTGTGTGTTTTATTGGTTTAAGCACAGGTCACATATTTTAGCTTGAAGGTTATTCACAGAAAACAAAGACAAACAGCTCAAATCATTCAAGATGACGATGATTATTTTAGATACTGGCAGCAGCAGTGTTCACCACGCCAAAAACACAAGAAGTGTATAATAGGCTGTGAAGGATTTTGAAGCTTCTGCTGTGATTATCTTACACTTTTTTGTATTTTCTCCTCCTTACCACCTTGAGTCACCTTTATCCAGATCCTGTGAGGGTAACTAGTTTTTAGATTTCCTTTAAAGAAAACACAACCAAACAAAATAATGGCAGCATTCAAATTTCCAAACTTCTTCCCAGTTAGTGCAATAAATAAGGTGTTCACCATTTTTTCCCGCCCAAATTCCAATTTCAATTTTCACCAATTCCAAAATCCAATGCCCTATAAACTTTCCAGAAAAACTAGTGTGCATTGAGGCTCACTCGATTGGCAAATATACACTCACTGACCACTCTGTTAGACACAATTTGCAATCAGCCAATCACAGTTAGGTATGGAGACATGGTTCAAGCCGAGCACCAGAATAGGAAAGAAATATGATTGAAGTGGTTGTTTTTTTCCCCACGACCATCTCTAGGGTTTACACAGAAGGGTCCAAAAAACAGAGGCTGGTTCCAGCTGATAGAAAGACAACAGGAACTCAGAGAACCACTGGTTCCAGCCGAGGTCTGCAGAAGAACATCTCTGAACGCACAACCTGGAGGCAGATGGGCTATAGCAGCAGCGGGAGCCTTTCCTGTCAGCTAAGAACAGGAAACTGAGGCTACAATTCACACAGGCTCACCAAAACATTGCCTGGCCTGATGAGTCTCCCCTTCTGCTGCAACATTTGGACGGTCCAACCAATGAGTTATATCGCTAGAGGAGACATCACGTGGTTCCTCATGGGAGGAGAGCACCGCCATCTTGGTGAGGTCAAGTTACTGTAGTGCATGCATGTGAACACATTTTCTGCAAAATGCCGGTTCGTTGTTTGGGTTTCAACTGCCAAAATCTGAGAAATGAGTCCATGAAGGAGGAAAGGGATAACATTTCACAGGTAAGTACTATCATTTGTTTCTTTTAATGCTGCAGGGGCTTCATTAATCGTACACATGTTGACATGCATGATGCTGCAGGGCTATTATCAACATTTAGGCATGATGTACGTATAATTTGCTGTTGACATAAATGTAAACTTTATTGTGTTAAACCTATATACAGTATACTAGGACTAGGCTATTATAGTAATATAGATTTATACATTTCTGACTCAGTGACTGAACTTTTCTTGCAGGTTTCCAATGGATTCAGACTAAAGGAAAAAGTGGGCCTTAGCTATCAAAAGAGCTAACCCAGATGGATCACTGTGGTACCAACTAGCAATACAGTCTGACTATGTTCAAAACATTTTGTGGAAACAGATTTTGAAGAGAGGACAGACTGTTCAAAACCATCTGTGTTACACAAATTGATAACACACATGAATCAGTAGAGTAAACCTATTGTTTTTCTTAGTTTTTGGATTTTTTCAAGGGGAAAATCTGTTGTTGACTTTTGGACTTTTTGTTGTCATATTATTGATTCATTATTATCATTTATTATTACTGACTTATTGATTTATTGTTATCTTGTATTATCATTATTGACCTATTATTGATTTATTTTTATCATTTAATATTATTATTGAATTACTATTGATTTATTATTATTATTTATTATTGATTCATAATTATTATTATTATTGACTTATTTATATATTGTTATTATTTATTATTATTGTTGACTTATTGTCGGGCTTTTCTAAATAACTTAAATTACATGTCAAAGAGGTCAAAAAATTCGAAATGTTTGAATGTTATTTTTAAAAATTCTTTGTAATATTTTATTTATCTATGAGAAGTCCTGCAACAATGCATTTTTCATTAAAGTTTGAGCTGATAAGGCTGACTGTTTCTCTTATTTAACAGCAACAAATGATATATATATATATATATGAGAGGGCAAAGATCCTGTGGGACTTCCAGATCCAGACTGATAGGATGGTAATGGCGAACCAACCAGACATCGTAGTGGTGGATAAAGAACAGAGGAAAGCCGTTGTGGTGGATGTGGCAGTGCCAAGCGATGGGAACATCAGGAAGAAGGAACATGAGAAACTGGAGAAATACCAGGGACTCAGAGAAGAACTGGAGAAAGCCTGGAAAGTGAAGGTGACGGTGGTGCCTGTGGTAATTGGAGCACTCGGGGCAGTAACCCCCAAGCTGGAGGAGTGGCTACAACAGATACCTGGAAAGATCTCAGACCTCTCAGTCCAGAAAAGCGCAGTGCTAGGAACAGCTAAGATACTGCGCAGGACCCTCAAGCTCCCAGGCCTCTGGTAGAGGACCCGAGCTTGGAGGAGAAACCACCAGCGGAGGGTGAGAGGGGCATTTTTTTTAAAAATATATATTTATATATAATATAGAAATATATACATATATTATATATGTATTAATATGTATAAATATGAATATATAGAAATTATATAAAAGCTTCTTAGATGCCACTATAGGCTACAGAAAGCATTGGCATGTGGGCGTCGTCGACCTCACCAAGATGGCGTCGCGCTCCGCCACCGTCGGTCAGGCTTCCCAAGCGGGCGTGTCTCCTCTAGCGATATAACTCATTGGGTAGAAGACCACACTGGGTGTCACTCCTGTCAGCAAAGAAATTGAAAAGAATCAAGAAACTGATGCTACAATTCACACAGAATCACTAAAACTGGACCATAGAAGATCAGAAACACATCGTCTTCTCTGATGAGTCTCCATTTCTGCTGCCACATTCAGATGGTAGGGTCAGAATTTGGCGTCAACAACATAAAGCATGGATCCATTCTGCCATGTATCAACAGTTCAGGCTGGTGGTGGTAGTGTAATGGTTTGGGGAATATTTTCTTGGCGCACTTTGGGCCCGTTAATACCCTTTGAGCATGGTTCCATTGCCACAGCCCAGCTCAGTATTGTTGTTGACCACGTCCATCCCTTTTTTGACCACAGTGCTCCATCTTCTGATGCTACTTCCAGCAGGATAAGGCGCCATGTCATCAAGCTGGAATCATCTCAGACTGGTTTCTTGAACATGACAATGAGTTCTCTGGACTCAGATTGTCTCCACAGTCACCAGATCTCAACCCAACAGAAAACCTTTGGGATGTGGTGGAACGGGAGATCAGCAGTCGACAAACCTGCAGCAGCTGTGTGATGCTGTCATGTCAATATGGACCAGACTCTCTGAGAAATGTTTCCAGAACCTTGTTGAATCCATGCCACCAAGAACTGAGGCAGTTCTGAAGGCAAAAGGGGTTCCAACATATTTTTGAATTGCACTAAAATCCAGGTCACTGTGTAGTCTTTCAGGGGTTCTGCAGTAGTAAGGGAAGTCTGACATAGCTTTTGTTTCGGAGCTAGTTTATCATTTTGTCAAACATTTAGCGTGTTTAACATCATTTCAATACATTTTGGCTTTGCTACCTTTTGTTTGGCTAATTTAGCTCAGCTGTAGTTCCCCATCTTTTGCGCTGTTTAAGCAAATCTTTACTTTTTTTGGCAATATGTTTTTAAAAACGCTGATTGTGCATTATTTCTCAAGGGCACAAAGTAACAAACCATGACTATAATTTTAATTTTAATTTTTGGGTGTAACTGTAACAGAATTAGGATAGGTGCACAGGCAATGAGTTATGTGGGTCAATTATAATAAACAACAAAAATCTGAATTGTACATGTTTACAGAACAAAGCATTAATAAAAGTGTCATCTGTTCATTATATAGTTAAAATGATATTAAAATACTCATCAAAATACCTTTAGATGTAAACCTGAAGGCGGTTGAAACTTTGTAACCTCGCATGACGGCATCCTCTGCTGGTTTGACCTTTGGTCTTGCTGATATTAATTACATTACATGATGTGTGGAAGTGCATGCCAACACTGAAATGGATGTCGTACATGAGGCCGGCAGCGTGCCGCCTTATGTTGTTCCTCTGGGAGCCTGCTGCCAGTTGAAATAAGATCCAGATCCCACAGCATGCCGATACGTTCGTGGCAGCTGGGAATGTGAGTTCCGCGAAAACCAGCTCTGTCTGCACAAAAACCTCTGCTGCGTCTGAGAGCGCAAGGAGCGTCTGGTGGGACTGAGAAGCCGAGCCGTTTCTGCAGACGTTCTCACAATCTTATCAAGCTGGTGATAATCAGCGAGCAGAAAGGGTGGAACGGGTGCAGCGGAGTACACTTGGCCCGCGGACAGCCTGGCTTCTGCTGCAGTGGCGTCATTTGAGTCACACGTTGCTCTGTGCCAAACGTCAGAAACCAGTCCGCTGAAGGAAGGGTCATCGGGCCCGGTGCGTCATCATCTTCCTTGTTAGCTTTACTACAGGTGGCTTTTGCGTCAACATCGTGCCTTGATGTAGAAGAGGACAAAGTTGGCTTGAAACTAACTCCTCTTACTGTCATTTTAAATTTGGTAATTTTAATCAGTTCCTAAAAACAGATCAACGTACTACCCAGTAAAGTGTAGAGAACCTTTTCTTTTTGGTTCTGAATAGCATAGCAGTCCCGGACAGAAAGGGCCATTTTATTTGTTTTTACAATTCTTTCTTACTGCCAAACTCACCAGGCTAAGTATACAACCACAACCAAAGTATCGATGACCTTTGACCACGTGAGAAACTGCAACTTGACCCCCCCCCCAATCAATTGCTTCCTAACTGTATGAGCATCATTGGAAAGCTACTTGGGAAAAAATCTTGGATTTAGTTGGATTGTAAAGTTTGAAAGGGGTTATTTTTGTGGTGAGCTCGCAAAAGTGACGTTCAACCTTAAATGTTGCATAAAATGTTTAACATGAGATGTTGGGTCAAGCTGAATGAAACAATATGGCATACAATATTAGCATATAAGGAATATGGGCGTGGTTAACAATAGACCCCCGTTGCCAAGGAAATCCAAAAATTTACTTTTTCCGATTCTTCTAAAAATTTCATAGACATGTTCGTTAACCCCAGGCGCCCAAAAAAGGAAATGGTTGCCATGGAGATAAAACAAACAGTGAAGCTGCCATTCAGAAAAAAAAAAGTGTTGTTTTTTTCCGTGAATTTGTTACATGCAGCTCTGACCGAGGTGGAAGGGGCAAAGGGGAGATGAGTTCAAAAGGGGGTGGCAAGTAGGGAGAGAGGGGGGGGGGAGTGGCGCCATACAACGCCGTTTGCGACTTTAATCTTAGGTTACTTTCTTCCAAGTTTTAGCAAAAAACAAATCGACCTACTTAGGCAAAAATGTAGGCATCGCCAATTTTGCCTTTTTTTTTTTCATGATTTTAGAATTTACTTATTTGACTTTCTGAGTGGGAATTTTGAGCAAAAAAAAGGCGATGTTTTAAGTGTGTCTGCCACTTTTTTAAAGGATAAACTTGAGTAAAATGCAAACTAAAATCAACAGAAGAAAGTTTAGGAAGTGAACTTTATTCAAATAAATAGCCACATAAATAAACAATCTTTCTTAAACAAACAGCTTTTCTCCGCCTCCTTTTCTGCTCCATACTCACACACACCCGCGCACACACACACACACACACACAAACACACACAGACAAAGACGTGCCTATGATCACACGGTCAAGTAACAAATAAGAAAAAACAAAAGTTTATCAAAAAGGTCACCGTACAGATTTGCATCAAGAGTCTTAGTGTTCCAACAGTGACGTGATTCGGAAACACAAACCAACGATTCTCATCAGAAACATGAATAAAGTGCAGACTTTGCTTCTGTTTACACAGAAAGCTCCAAGGTAAAAAAAAAAAAAAAAAAAGGATTGGGAATTAGACCGAGCCCGTGGCGCTGTCCATCCTTCTTTCATTATTTTTTTCTTCTTTCTTCCTCACTTTTTGCAATCAGTTGCGGAGAAATCCGACCACGCGTTTGTTCGGATAAAGGCACGGTTGTCGGAGGTGGCTGCACTAAAACGCCAGACGCTCGGGGGACAGGAAAAAAATGCAACACTGCATATTTGGAAAAACAAAAACAAAAAAATACTGCGCTCCTATAACATGCCAAAGATGAGCACGCGGACTGCAACGCATCGCTGTATGCATGCTGACACCCGAACTGCTGCCCGGACACGCGCTTTAGCTTCTACCAGCAAGTGGTATTGCTTTGTTGTGACTTTTTTTGTTTCCTCTCGACCTCATTTGTAGTAAAATAATAATAATGATAAATACCGCCATGGTTATCAGTAACAGCTAGATAAACCACCTTTTCTTAAAGCGGAGGAGCTCACAAGCTAAACTGCGCTACATCCTGAGACGGCATTCGAAGTGAAAAGTCAGTAGTGTCTTTGACGGTTTACCCTTCTCTTTGGTAAAAAACAAAAAAACAAAATTCTTCTGCTTAGTTATTGAGCAACGATCACGTAAAGGAAGGAAAGCATTTGTCAGATGCTTTCTCTCTGAGTCTACAGTGTTTTTTTCCTCGGTTAGGTCGAAAAGTACCTTTGTTTTTTTTTTGTTTTTTTGGATCAGAAAACACTACGAAACCAGAAGAAACAAACATCCCTCAGGCAAATCCTCGTCTAGTCAAAGCCCAATCTCTCTAATGTCAAATATTGCACAGTTCCCAACAGTTTTTGTTCTGCCTGCGTGAAACGCAGCTTTCATCTCAGTCCCGAACTGATGTGGTGACACCGTCAACATGTTGACCCTGTTGCCCGAGGAGGTAGTAAAAGCATCTACAAAGAAGAGGAGAGGAAAAGATCCAACAAGGGTTCGACCGGGTACCTATTGTGCTTCTAGTAACCGGTGGACCCTGCCTTCATTCAGTTTGGCCAGAAGGAGGCTGTCTGTCTGCAGCCTGAGGTAAAAGCAGCTTTTTTGTGTGTGTGTGTAGCTACAAATAAAGCAAAAAAAAAAAAAAAAAAAAGAAAATGACAAAATCTAAGTGTCACAGTTTGAATCCAAACTCCTTCACTAAGCTCAGACTGCGTGTTCCGCTGCTACGCTGAAATGTCTGTGAAAAGGCCAACGAAGCAGGAAATAAAAGATTGTTTTTGGTCTTCTGTACAGAGAAACTGTGAGCACTTGGGAGCTACTTCAAAATGAAAAGGGGGGGGGGGCTTAACGCTTTTAAAAACACAGACAAAATATGAACATAGACAGCAATAGAACCTGTGAGAGACAGCCACCAGCAACAGCTCTCGTTTCATTCAAGTGAGTCCGTCAGAGTTTTCTAGTCCGTTATTGCTCCTCCAGATGGTCGACGTTCATCATCCGGAGTTTGGTTATTGCTTCTTCATTAGCTTATACGATCTCAAACAGATACCTATGTGTGCACACACTGCTGTGTTTCACTTGCATCAGTTCTTTTTTGGCCCCGGTTCCTTGTTGTCTTCCGGGGCGCGAGTCTTTTTTGTTTTTTTCCTATGAGCGTCGCCGGATGGCTTACTTCACCATCACACAGCTGCTGAGCTGCTGCTGCTGCTGCTGCTGCTGCTGCGGTCCAGTCAGGCCCGCCAGCTCCTGCATGATCGGATCTGTGCCGGAGCCCGTCGGCCACAGGACCGTCTTGGTCGGGAAGAGGGGCGGGGCAGATTGCGGCTGCTGGAAGCTGCTGAACGGGTAAGGGCGGGGCTGCTGGCTGATGTGCAAACGGGCCTCTAGGAGGTAAGCGGCCGACGCCACGGGGGACAGGGACGAGCCAGAGAAGGACGTCTCCAGGGTTTGGAGCCAGGGGCTGTGCTGGAGGCCCCCCGACGCCGGCTGGGGGGGCTGGCTGGGTTGGGCGGGAGCATCGAACAAGGATGAGGACGCAAACATGGCGGTGGATGGAAGAGAGGGGGACTTCTGCTGCGTCAGGAAAAGCAGGGGATTGGGGGCTGGTCCCGTCGGGGCGGCTTGGACTTGGGGCTGCGGTTGGTGCTGAATTTGCAGCATCCTGGAAACACAAGAATCCCACATTTCATGTCATCTGGATGAAGTCCCTCTTGTAAAATAAGGAAATCTTGATCCAAGCCTCACCTTTGCTGGTGCAGCACCTCCTCCAGCATGCTGCGATGCTCCGAGAAGGCGGGGCCAATTGAACCCCGGCTGCCACGGTTACAGGAAGGAGGGGAAACCACCTGTCTCGTCAAACCCTTGATCTTGTTCAATCCCAGAAGCCCTTTGGTGCGCGTGTTCTTCCTCAGCTGCTGGCGGAACGCTTTGAGTCCTGACGGCGCAGAAAACAAACGTTACGCAACAGAGCGACCAGACGAGGCGGCCGGTGAGGCGCTTCTTCTCCCGTGGCCATTACCTTGTGTCAGGGAGGTGTCCGAAGCTCGTCGGCCCTCCTGGAAGCTAGCAGATGGGAGGCTGCTCTGCCCCTGCGGCTGCAGGTGGGAGGACAGAGTCAGAGGAGCTCCGGTGGGTGCCGTGGCCTCCTTCCGGGTATCGGGGGCCTGAAGCGTCGACACCTCCCGGATGGCAGCTTGTAAGGAGGGAGGGGGGCTGGAGGAGGACTTCAGACAGCTGTCGGACGAGGCGCCGTCAGAGGGACTCACCACGATGCCTGCAGGAGGAGGAGGAGAAAAGGGAAAACGTCTCCTTTTAGTCCCGAGTCCCAGCTGTTCTCCCAAAGGTGCGTCTGTGGCAAACGGACATGGAGGGTTGCACTGGTGGAAGCGGGCGGAGACCTCGGCCAGAGTGTGCCTGCGGGACGTGGTGGTGGGCGGGAGGAGGGGCCCGAACACTTGCGTCGCCTCCTCCTCCTCCAGGTCTCGGGGCCGCACCTCCTCGCTGATGCTGGTCTCCAGCAGGCTGTTGGGGGAAATGGAGCGGTTCCAGAGCAGTCTGTTCAAACTGGCCTCCACCGGGAACACCACCCGCTGAGAAAGGCAAAAAAAAGTTTAGATTGCAAAGAAAACACGTTTTCCTGTCCGTAGACAGAAATTGTGAGCTGTGGGATTAGCTTAATACCTGGAATAAACCTCCTTGGTCACACTCCACCTCCGAGTACGCAGCAGGAGGAGCGCTCTTGGCGTGGAACGGCGTGCTCCTGAAGCTGTCTGAGATCTCCATGATCCCCTAAAAAGGAAAACAGTCCGGGCTTCAAACAGGGCACTCCATGAAGACAGAGTGCAGGTCTGAGGGCACCGACGGAGGTCTGACCTCTGTCCCAGAGGAGTCGGAGGTGCTCCGCGGCCTCTGGCTCCAGCTCCCGCAATGACGGCTCAGCTGCTGCGCCCGATGCTCCCTGACTCTCTCCAGCAGCAGATAGTAGATCGCAGAGAAGTGGTTGTAGCTGCTGCTCTGCAGGGACTGACAACAAGGACAAGAGATCCATACGGTCAGAGGGAATCTCCAGGACTTCATAGAGTTAATATTGCAGAATACATCCACACAAGCCCCGCCTACCTCGATGGTCCTCTGGCGGTCGATGCCCAGCGTGTTCATGATGCCCAGCACAGGCTCGCTGTAGTCCCCCAGGTTGGAGTTATAATCCGTCAGGGAGTGGCAGAGGGTCTGGTGGGCGGCGGCGGGGTCCGCCAGCATCCAGCGATGCTGCTTGATCTGCGCCACGGAGATTCGGCGGGCGGGGTCCACCACCAGCATTTTCCGGATCAGGTTTTCACAGTCTGAGAGTCGGAAGCCGCTAATGAGTGTCAGGTTCAAACCCAGCCTTGGGTGCGGGTTAATCTCTGCGAGAACAGTAGTTACCTCGAGACATGAAGAAGGGAATCCTGAAACGCCCCTCTGTGACTCTCTGTCTGAGAGCGGGAAGGCTCGGGCCGTCAAACGGAAGAGAGCCGCAGACCAGAACGTAAAGCACCACACCAAGGCTCTGAAAGGACCACAGCAGGACGGTTAGCCGCGAACACAGGAGCTCGTCCGTCTGTGTCTCCTCTGGATCTGATCTGCTCTTACCCAGATGTCCAGCTGAGGTCCCTCGTACTCTTTCCCCTCGAAGACTTCCGGCGCGGCGTAAGGCGGGCTGCCGCACCACGTGGACAGAGGCTCCCCCGCGTTGTAGAAGTTTCCGAATCCAAAGTCTGCCACACAGAGACACACTCGATTTAATTTCATGCCAATGACCGGGACGGGTTTTCTGCACCAAAAAAGCCCTAGATTTACTGTGAACTCAGTTAATAACGTCTGATCTCTGACTCTTTCGTCTCGCTTAAGGCGCCTTTTCTGTTGCTCCCTGTCCCTCATTCGGCCGAAAGAGCAGTAACGTAAAAGAGCGCTTGTTGTTTCCTGCTCTGATGACTGGGAGGCTTCCAGTTTGGAGCCGTTTGAGATTGCCCGCCGCAGCAATTTGGGAAATTCTCACAATTCATTAGCCAGCAGAGGAACACTACTGACTTAATTAGAGCCTGCTCTCCGGCGCCGCTGGAGAACAACTTACCAGCCAGCTTGATGTTCATGTTGGCGTCCAGCAGCAGGTTCTCCGTCTTCAGGTCGCGGTGGACGATGTGGTGCCGATGGCAGTAGTCCACCGCTGTCAGGATCTGCCAGAACTTCTTCCGAGCTTCATCTTCGCTCATGCGGCCGTTTGAGGTCAGGTAGTCTGAGGTGGGGAGGGCGCGGGTTAGCTTAGGGGGGCGCGGGGGGGGGGGGGGGCTTCCCATCCGGACAAACACTCCACGGTCACTCACCAAACATCTCTCCGTTCTTTGCGTATTCCGTCACAATGTACAGCATGTCTTTGGTCTCCATGACCTAAAACAACAAGAAGAGCAAAAAAGGGGGAAGTTTAGAACGGCTGACTCAGCTGGGGGGGGGTGGAGAGCACACACGCTGAAGACACGGGACAGCAGCTTCTCCGTCGTGTTTTTATAAATATCCTTGTTCCATCCAGACTTTCCGCTAACCGTTGCATAAGTGTGCTGCTGTTTCATGATTTTCCTAAACCTTTTAATGGACGTCACAATTTAAATTCCCACACAGACTGGAGTGGAGAGATCCTCCAGGTGCTACACAGATGTCAAAACCAAAAACTCTGTTCAGGCCTTCTGGTCTGTGTGTAAAGTGCTACCAGTGCTCTTTTAATTAGGATTGTCGTTTTTAGCCCAAATCAAAAGAACAGTTTGAATTTCAGGGACATAGTTTCTGCAGAGCAGCAGGAGTTTTATTAGAAAAGTTGTAGGCGGGACCGTTTGCCCCGCCCAGCGTATTTTCTATGTCACAAACACAAAACTGCATTTTTCCCTCTGCTCCTGATTTACAGTAATCCGAGTAAAGAAATCCTCAGAAATGCAATTTAAAGATCCATTTCTGATAAATGTTTGTCCTCCAATGTTGGGAAAAACGTCACAAGAACATGTTCAAAACAAAGTGTTTGGTTGGAGTCTTAAGGCTTCAGAAGGCCTGAGATTCCCTTGAGATGTGTCAGGAACATTGCAACAGTTTTCATTTCCTGACAAAGATCTTTGAAGATAAAACTTCAGGCCAGAGCTGAACTGAATGAGAAGCTGTTTGAGTTTTTTTTTTGTGCCTGTAGGCCTCTTATATATAAAAAAAAAGAACAGAGAACATTCTAAAGAGTCTTTCTCACAGTCTGTGGGGGAGAGCGACTCTCCGCTAACGTCACGGCTTGCAGCCGTCGGGCCTCCTGAAGCTGGAGTTCAGCTTTCAGCGGCTGCTCCGTTCGGCCCGTCAGCACAAGACCTTCACAAGAGGACGATGGATCTGGGGGTCAAAGCGAGGACAAGACGTCCAGTGACCCCCCCATCACGAGATCTTCTCAATCAATTTGAACCACAATTCAGTTCTGGAGTAAAGGAGGATCAAACGCTCCTCAGCTGACTGGCATGACCCCAGGCGACCTCAGGGTGGAAAGAGGTCCTACAACCGGGCTGATGCCGCCCGTTGGCAGCTCTGGGGGCAGGTAGAGCTGAAATTCGGAGAAAAATGTTTATCCAAAATAAAAGTTCATTGTTTTACTTTTTATTTATTTTACTAGAAATTTGTTAAAACTACACTTTTGCACATTCATCACCGCAATTACATCTGACTGCCTTCGGTTTAAGTATTACAGAGTCAATATAGTGAGCACGGAGTTACGGTATGCACCGCTCGGTGGAGCAGAACAGGAAGGAACGCCACGAACAAAGGGGCGGGAAAGCCCAGACAATAAGCGAAAAGGGGCCAATAGGAAGGGCGCTGTGTTTGTCTGTTTGTTTGTTTGTTTGTTTGTGTGGGCGTCAGCTTGTTGCCAGACGCGTGCCAGAGTGTCCGCAAGGTCAGCCGAGTGGGGAAAAAGCGGATTCTTCCCACTAAGTCTTCAATTTGATTAGGAGCAAAGCGGCGCTTTGTGAGGGGCGGCTTCACGTGACGCACAGACACATTGCACTCGGCTTTGCCAGGTGCTAATTGGGATTAACATTTTAACAATCCGTCTTCCATCAGCTCTGGCTGGACTGTTCTTTCCCCCCCATCTTTTTTGTTTTTTTTGTGAATAATCTTGACAATCTCACACTTAACAGAAAAGCACAGTTTGCACCAGCGAACGGCGTCCAGAACAGCTCTCATTTAGCAACAAACACGCGTGCAGAGGTCAGAAGGGATTGCACTAATGCTGTACTTATGATTCACAATACCCCGGGAACCAGCGGCTCCTCACATTGACCCCTCACTTCTGTCCCCTCCTGTTGTTCCAGCTGCAGCCCTGCATCTGCATCTGCATCTGCGTAATGCTCTTGCAATGCACCAAATGTGCACAGCGTTGCACCCACCGGCGCACAGTCTGCACAGACGCGTCTGCGCGCTGACGGGGAAGCAGTGCAAACAAAAAGAAAAAGTACACACCTGGTAGAGTTTGATGATGTGTGGGTGGTTCAGCAGCTTCATGATCTGCACTTCTCTGTAAATCTTTTCCAGGTTGGAAGGACTCAGGCGGGTCTTGTCAATAATTTTTATTGCCACCTGAAAAAAAATGAAAATCCAAATGAAAGTTAGCATCTAAGCAAAGATCAAGTAAAATGCATCCTCCAGCTGCTGCAGGGACGACTGCGGACCTGGGTTTTGGTGACTTTGTGTTTGGCCAGCTTCACCACCGCAAAGTTTCCTTTTCCCAGGGTACGAATGATCTCATAGAAGCCGACCTGCAGGGGCCTGCGCTGGGCTGGGCTGGGCTGCGAACCCCCGCTGGTTTCTGTCATGATCACCATGGTGCAGCCTCCGAGCTGCAGTGTGATTACAAATACAAGCTTCTTCCTGCACACAGAAACACAGGCGCCTTTTTAACATTACATTAAGGCAAGGCAAGTTTATTTGTATAGCACAATTCGTACATAAAGTAATTCAAGGTGCTTCACAAAACAGAAAAATGCATTAAAATCACAATACATCATAGAAATAATCACCGTAAAATTTACTTGAAAAGAAAAGATAAAATTAGAAATTAAAAAAAAATGTAAAGTTGTTAAGCAATTCAAAAAATATATATTCTAAACCAGCTTTATATATTTTATACAGGCAAAAGGGCTAGTAAAAATGGACATTTCAAAATAAAAGTATTTGTTTAAAAAACTATTTTATGTTAATAAAAGTATCTATAAAGACAATATAAACCTATAAAGTATAAAGAAATGAAGGTCTGGAGTGAAATAAAGAGATAAAAGCTTTGATAAAGACGGAATAGTTCGATTTTGCAGTTAAAAAAATAACTAATAATATGCGATTTCCTATAATGAAATCGGTCTTACCTTTAAAAAGACATAAACCGCCTTCAGCTGCGGGACACAAAGTAAAGCATTCCACACCAAAGCGGGAAAACGGCCACTTTTCCCTCGACCTGAACGCGGACTTTCGTCCCGGAACCGAGCTGCGGCCGGTGCGCCTGTGAGCTCTGGCGGAATGCAGAGCGGAGGGCTTCGGCACTCGCAGGGGGAACTCCTCCCTCACCCTTCCTCCCTCCCTCCCTCCCTCCCTCCGCCACCATAACAAATTGATACCCACCTTATTAACGTCACACCCGCGTCAGAGCTCCGAGCTGGGTGCAAGGCAAGGCCGGACCCGAGCGCGAGGCACGGGTTGCCGGGCAACAGCGCGGCTCGAGCGCACGGTGACGCGAGTGCTGATGGAGGGGTTGCTTGGAGATGGGGACGGTGACGTCAGTCGTAGAGATGTGTCACCACGTGATGTTTCCCTCTACCGGGCTGGTGCTCGCGGGGCTGCCTGTCTCGCGCTCACTGCTGCGCGCGCGCCACTTCTGCAGGCAGGAAGAGAAACAGAAAGCACCCAGTGGCCCTCAGTCTGCAGAGATACTTTTGAACATTTTCCTGAAAACTTAATGTTAAAACAAACTTAAAAAACAAACAAACAAGTTTTTTGAAACTTTGCCTGAAAACTAAACTTACAAAAAAGTTTTTGGAGGTATTTTTGAAATCTTGCCTGAAAACCGAATATTTAAACATGAAGAGATGCAGCTATTTTCAAATGACCAGCATATTATCACACGTATTTGCATGTACATAATAATTTTGATTTATATATAATAGATTGGGCATTTATTTACATATTTTAATGACTATTTATTATCAGACCCATGTGGTCCTACCAATTAATATATATGTTTTAGCTAAGTATCAATAACTTTTACTTGACCTGTGACATTTTCTTTTCTTCATCATATTAATGAAGTCCATTTAAAAGTGTTTTTTTTTTTTATCATAGGTACTATTTGTTTAGCACATTTTCTATGCAAAGAAACCTATTTTTTTTTAATATAAAACCGGTAAGTTTCAACAACTTTAATAAACAGTAATATATTTATGTCAATATATAAAAAATAAAACTATAAGTTTTGTTTAGAAAAATATCTAAGTTCTTAATTTTTTTTACCAGTGCAAAAAAGTTTTGTAGTCTATTATAATGCACAATTCCCTTTATTAACTTATTTGTAAGGTAGTAGTTAGGCACGTATTTTTACTTCCATGCTTTGCAGCACATGTTGCATTCTGGTAGACTATAGAGGATTATACTGACGGTAGTTTTAATGCTTACAGCTGATAACTAAAATGTTTGGTAAAAACATTTAGGGGATGTGGAGTAATAAATGTGAAGGGTAATAATATTATGATAAAAAAAGCACATGTGATATGGATCTGGAGTTGTACTCTAAAGCATACAGCGCCATGTGACAAAAGTCTAAAGTAATTCTTAGAATTTTAAGGATTTTGGAGAATTTTCTCTAAAAGTTTCTAACAAGTCTCAATTTGTTTTATTAAATGGTTTGTGAAACAAATCTATGGAAAATGGTTCCTAACGTATACGCAAAATTTTCAACGTCAAAATTGAGGGCAAAGTCATTTTCTAATGTTCCAAAATTCACATATTAGGTTTAAAAAAGGGTATAAATGATTAAATGACTGAGGAAAAAAATCTTCGTGTTTTCAACCTACTTAAAATGTTCAGCCCCCTAAAAAGTCAAAAGTGAACCAGTGAGTCTCGGTATGAGGAACTGTCACTGAGGCTTACGTTTGGACAGCAGCTGCTTAGTTTCCTCATTTTTAAAACATCCCAGCAATAGGAATTCAGGGTATTTTGGGGACTTTTACCTTCAAGGTGCACATCTTTCTCTAAAAAATCTGTTGTGCACGACATAAATATAGTTGTTTTATTGAAAACAACAAAGCATTAAGTTAAAATTCTACACGAACTACTTTTTGTGCAATCTTCTGCACTTCTGAAAGCAAGAAGACCGTACTTTAGTGGTGGTTTACCAGTTTCGCTTTACTTTGTTCACTTCACTTCCCCTTTTTTTTTCCTTTTTGCTACACCATGGACATATCAAACAAAGTTGATCTTGTGAGTCGTGCCAATTGATGCTCTTGCTAATGTGCTCTTTGCATATTCCTGATATATATGAAAATACAGGTGTTTGAAACATGTACAGCTCTAAAACTGTTGGTGGATTCAATTAAAAAGTAAGAGTGAAAACCACGTTCCGCATGGGTTTTTATTTGTGGTTCTTGAAAGACGAGCATAAGACTCATTTCTCATTGTGTTATGGTCCCCAGGCCTCAACGTTTAACCTCTGTAGCAAACTGTAACTTGTAACTTATTTTGAAAAGTCCTCTAAAGGGGTGATATTTTTCCCTTGCAAACACCGTATGTAACCCTTGTGCTATCCTAGGCACTTTAACATTGGGAGTGGGGTCATCTAGACCCACTAGACAGAGCTCTGAACCTTTTTTCTTCAATGATTTGGGATCTTCACTGGTGTCCATGGATTACATGAAATCCTCTCCACCTTTATCCACCTTTGTCATGGTAGGGAGATCGGGTCATCTGGACCCCATAGGATAGCATAAGGGTTAATGCGTTTATTTGTTTCCAATGTAGCTGTGCAAACTGGAAATAAAAAAGTCACACCTCACCTTGTGGAATTCCTTGAAAGAATCCTGACCCGCACTTTGGTGGAAACCTACAAAATAAAAGTCCCTTCAGGTTGCAGTGGTTGAATTCAGAAGAGGTGGTGTGTGACAGAAAACACCCACTCCACCCCCAACGACCACTCTACCATGCAAAAGAGATTCACAAATTATGCAAAGTGTCCCAGCTAAAAGGTCACCCCATGTTTTTTGATGCACGCTTTCAAGAAAAAAACTGCACAGCCCACTCAGCTCGCCTTCCACTCACTTCATATTTGACTTTGTCTGTTTGACTTTTCAGTATGGGGCTCACTTGTGTTTTGCTCGTGTTGCATTTCCTGTGTGTAGGCAATCATGACACACGCAGAATTTACCTGAGAAGCATCACTGCAGGAGGAGAGGTGACTCAGTTTGCATAGAAATGAGTGGTTTGAAGAGACGTGACTTCAGTTTTCTTTTACATACTGTCACTTTATCCCATTTCCACGTGTTTTATTTAGGAATTTAATGTAGCTACAAATGGTAATTTGCTTTGATGGTGCAATAAATTAAAGATCCATTGATTCTTGTTGGATCTAAAGAAGCTTTTACTTAATTTCCAAATGAATTTAGGTATTTTAGACTAAGCGCAGTTTTTACCCTTTTCTTGTGAGTGAGTAACCTGCACCAGAATGCACCAGCCCATTGAACACATGAATGGTAATGTGATTTTAGACGTGTTTGCGGATAATCTCATAAAAGCAGCAGCTGCTCACACGAATGAACAACATGAAGAACTAAACTAAGGCAGCAGGTCATAAAGGGGAGGAAAGATGTACCTGCTTTAATGCATTTACTGCCAATCAGATCAGTGTGTGCATTGTTGTAAGTGCTGCCCTTTTTTGGGAAAAAGGACCCCTCAGCAGAATTCCTAAACGGTCAGCTCAAACTAAAAAGTGAAACTAAATGTCCCTCTATAGATAACTACACTTCTTTACAGTTAGTTAATTGGTAGGACTGAGAATTTAGTTAGAAACTATTTTAGGAACTAACCAATTCTCCCAGTGCTATTAAGTATCAACAGACTCTTTTAATTGATTTAAATTTTCAAATTTCTTTGCATCACAGATTGGTTTAACCTTTATTCTGTGTTCGGGTCAATATTCACCCATTTTATTGTGTGTTGGGTCAAAATTGGTTCATAAAGTTTTGACCCAACACACAATATAAAGGTTAAAGTCAGCTAGTATTTACCAACATCAGTTTGCAGGCTGTGGGCTCGTGAATCCCTGACCTGAAGGAATCACAAAGTCAGTATCAGTTGGCGACTAAAGGCACCATGCTTGATTAAGGTGATGTTCACCCGCAGCCAGCCACAAAAGGTTTTTAGTATTGTAGTATGCTTGAGTTTCGTCAAAACTGTGTTCCCTAATGTATTGTGTTCTCATATCCAGTCAATGGTAACATTGTTTGTTTCTTTGTAAGACATAAACCTGTAAAAAGTAGATGTAGAAAAATGAAAACAAAGTTTCTGAGATGGCACGTCATGTAATCTTGTTAAAGTGTTTCCCATAATCAGTATTGAAAAAGGTATCAGATTTGAGGTGTTGGGATTGGAATTGGTATTAAAACATCTATACTGATACCCTGTCCCATAAAAGAGTGATTTGGTACAAGACACTATCTGCTGACAGAAGTCAACTTGATGAAACGTCTGAGTAACTCATTGACTGTACATGAAAGCTGGACTGAGCGGCCCCTCCGCCCTCATATTTGAAGCAGGAAGTACCTGCTGGCTCCATGAAGTCAAAATCCCTTCGACTTCTCTAGAGAAATAAACAGCCGCTACTCAGTCACTCTATTTGTCAGAATAAACATTCTTGCTCTGATACCTTTTTTTTTTTAAACAGGTTTTTGTTGATCATACTTTTTTCTTCATGATAGTACGGTGACTGTAAAGCGCTTTGGGCCTTTGAGGAAGGTAAAAAAAAAGCGATACAAGCATAGGCCATTTACCATTTTCTGTAGTGCAAACTATTCAAGTTTGGAACTGGCTAATGAGTTGCCTCAATCAAAGTATTTGGTCTTACACTGAACATTTAAAGCGACCGACAGATTCTCCCTAGCCTGGGTTCAAGTGGTAGTAGACTTCCAACAAGCTCACTCCTGATTGGTGAGACTGGTTGCCTTAGAAACATTGACTCACACCGACTTGGACCAATTTGTTCACTAACAATTTTTGGTTCCAACACGGCGACATCCGTATCGCGTAAAAATGGAGACTTCATTCGGTTGGAACTGGAAGTAAGACATTTTCCATAGGTGACGTTATTCTCATTCGGTCCAGTTCTGTTATACGGTCAATTGAGTAACCATGTCCCCTGGAAGCCCATCTAACTCCAGTCACTTGTACTGGTCTGTTCTACAGTTCCAACAGATTTTTTTATCCTCTGCCCCCCTAAACATCCCCAAAGGAGGCAACAAAGTCCCTACTTCCCACCTCAACCAAGAACACATTTTATCTTACCACACCTGCCAGTTGCTTGAGATCTTTCCTCCTTTTATGAACATCATACACTGAAGTCTTTTCCAAAATGGGACCCTGTCTGCAAAGAATTGGCCCAGAGGAGAGTATTTGGTTACACGGTGCTAACCGGGATCCCAACAGAAAGATGAACCTCTGTTTCAAGATTGTTTACATGTGTCTATCCCTGCAGTGAACAGGCCCATGCAGAGATCAAACAAATGACTTTTGGTTTATTGCTGTCCCAAATAAAAGAAGGTTTTGGACCGCTGCCTGGTTGCAAGGAGCTTGCACGCTTACTTATAGCCTCTTGAGTTCAAGTGCATCTGATAAGCACTTGAACTCAAGAAGCTGGGCATAGAGGGAAGGATTTTTCAGGGCTGCGCCAAGGAAGTCGGACACATCCTGTAAGAACCAGACATTAACTTGTGGGAGAAAACAAGACATGGTGACTGATGAAACTTGGTTCAGCAGTTCTAAATTTTGCCACTAGTTTCCTCTTTTCGGACTACCACATATGGGGGTTCTGGTTTGATTGTGCAAAAAGTTTGAGACATTGGGTTGATACTTCTTGTTGCCACACCTCTTCTAACCACCATGGTTTGGCAGTTTGCAGCCTTGTCATTTCAGAGGTTAGGGATTCTTTTTTTTTAACTGAAACCTCCTCTGCATTGCTAGATTTGTGATGTCCCGGTATACAGTATACATGTGTACAGGCTGAGCTTCTCACACAACAGACGTTTCTGATTCCTTTTGCAAGGGGTGGGGATGGAACTTCTCACCACTAGATTCTGGATCAGCCGGGGACTTAAAACTAACAAACAAGCCAAGAATGACAGAGAAAGAGTTACGGAGGTTTTTCTTTGTCCATACAACACGAACTCCAAAAACGCAGCAGATAATAGCTGGATGAATGAACGCCTTTAACCCTTTATTTCTTTCGACTATCGTAACTCTTTAACCTTTTTACGGAATCAAAGTAATTCCTGTAGATTCTGAAGCGGAGAAAAAGCAGCTTTATCATTACATTATAAACATAAACCAGCTGATTCTTTTGCAGAGAAAAAGCAACTTTGAACCACTGTCCAACAGGTTTCGTCTGTAGTTTAATAAAGAGTTGCATATAGGAGCAAAGCTGATTTGAAAAGCCATTTTTCTCTGTGTCAGAACCAGCTGACTGACGTTGACGTCGAAGAGTCAGTCAAAGATTGTTTACGTGTGTAAATTCTGCGTCATCTTTTCAGAGCATTACCTTATTATGATTAAAAGAATGCTTAATCAATTATATTGAAAATGGTTAAAATAATTGATTTCTAATATTACTTCACTTGCTCCAAAAATTGATTTATGATTTTTTCTAATGAAACATAATTTGTTTAACTTTTGATACTTGATCAGTTTATGCTTTGAAGATTTTTGAAACAGTGTTATATCTATTTTCTGATATAGTATTATCTTTTTTTAATCATATACTTGATTTTTCTAATGAACATAATCTGCATGTATTTTAGATAACTGACCTGCATTTGCCATGTTGATTTCTAGAATATTTATGTCTATTTTTTACATAATAATAATGATGAAGTAATTCATCTTTGTCATGTGCTTTATCGATACCTAAGGATTCTTAATTATGTCTGATAAAAGGTAGGAACCGGATATTGATAAATCATGTTTGGTTACGGTAGAACAGGGGTGGGATTATATACGTTTACTTCCTTCCATTCCCTTTCAATCAATCTTAATCATTAATAATCAATTTTATGTCTAATTATCCAAAGTTTGACACGTCATTGTATGAATGTATAACTGATGATTGTGTTGTTTTGTGTGTATTATTCTTATTTGATTGCTTGAAATAAACCATTTCAAATCAAATCAAATCTTCAGTGTTAAAAAATGCTAAACCTAAATGTTTTAAGCCATGTTTATCTGATTTCTTTGTAATTGTTTGCAATAATCCATAAAACTTAAAATTCCCAAAGATTCTGCTGTAACCATTCTTTAAAAGTTCTTTTAAAGAATAACCCTACATCTGTTGCTTGTCCCCCGATATTTATGAACTCTAAGAGTCTGTGAAAAGTTCCTTTGTGCGGTCATTTGTGTTTGTGTGTTTTGGAGCACAGTGGTTTCATTCTTCATTAGCAATTAACGCTGATCTGTCTAAGTCTGCTGTCTTTGGCAGGCAGAGGCTGTCCTCGTGAGCTTGTGCGTCAAGCTATCATCCAGGAGGTCCAGTTCTCCTCAAACAAATAGTTTCAGAGATGAGGGCCTCATGGATCTCTCACTCACACATCAGCAAATCATTCTGGGAGATGCTAGGACGCTCGTATATGGACGTCATCCTCAAATGGTGCTCACCCGTGCTAATAATGTTTTATATGTGTTCATTCTTTTAATAAATGCATTCACAGGGTTTTAATTATACCTGTGTAACAGTAATAGAAATAATGGTAGTAAGCTGTTGCTTTTGTAGCTATATTGTAACAGACACTAAAGGAAATCAGTATTTTGTTATGAGTTAGTGAAAATAGTGTTTTTAACAGGTTCTTGTGGCATTTTTCTGATGATGGAGGACAAACTACATTTCAGAGTTTTTCTTTATTTAAATTTGATGAGAGTCGGAAGAAGATTGTAGTTGGGATGTAGAAAACACACTGGGCGGGCCACAAGCTCCCTGCTCTGCTCCATTCTGATGCGTCCATGTAAACAAACAGATCCATGTACGTCTTCCTTTTCCTTGTCCGAGCTGGTGCCTGCCTCTCTGGGCTCTCTCTTCTTTAGCTTTTTATAATCATTTCTCTTTCAGTTGTGTTTGTTTTTGTGTATTTTATTATGAGGGGCTTATTCTAGTATTTTATTGCATGTGTGGGAATTGGAAAACCTGATTTTATGTACAGCACCATGAGCTGCTCTTCTTATCACAAAAGGCGCTATAGAAATAAAATTAATTTGAATTTGGCTCATATATATATACATATATACAGTTTATATTGTTTTAGAGGATTAAAATAAAAACAGCTGCTTTGGGAGTCAGGTGTAGCGATGAAAGGTGTCAGGGAAATTGGAAACGCTGAGTGACTCTTAGAAAAGTGTCAGCAAAAAGCTAGAGGCATTAAGGGGCAATTACATAGGGCACTTTTTTTTAACAGAGGGCTGCAGCAGAAGTGCAGACATGAAGGTTTGGATACAGATGCAAAAAGGGTGTCACTTAAATTTTGTAACAATGAGCAAAAGCCATTTTGCAGCAATAACTGCAAATTAATTTTCTAGAATGCAAGAAAGCTTTAATACAGGTAAAATATTTTAGGATAATCTATTCATAACGACAACAAAGGAGGTTTCTGCACAAGAATGCACAGTCTCCACTGCAAACGGCAGAGCAGCTGATGGAGTAATCCTGCGGTGTCAGTTATCTCGCGATGTAAATACCTGCCCAGCGCTTGTGTCTGCACACCAGGCCACTCACAGAGGCTTTTTAAATGCTTGTGTGCGCAAAAGCCCCTCAGGAGACAGCGCCATGTGCGTCATACCACAGATCAGCCTATCATTTAGAGCGGAGGGTGGCAGGGAAGGAGAGTGTGAGGCACCCAGAAAGGTGATGAGTTTGACAAGCAGAGTAAATACAGCAGAACGACAAAAGGAGTCAATAATTTCATGAAAGTGAGAGGACAAAAAAGACAAAAGAAAATGCAAATGTGTAGTTATGCAGAGATAAGGTACTACCCCAACCCCCTAAAAACCATAAACAGAAGTAATACCATTAGATGACATGTACAAATAAAGGATGTTTGACTTTAATTTGCTTTTCTCCACCCTCCTTTCAGACAAAGAAGCCGCATTTATGTTTAGCACAACCACAATGACACAGATCCGCAATGTGACCCCAACGAGCGATTTACTGAAATGTGATGCTTCTGATGAAATGGATTATGGGAAATTAGCAGGAAGGGACGCTTAAATCCGGCCATCCACTGATTTTCATCACTGATAAGAACACTTGTGGATGCCCGTTAGCGAATTCTCCTCTGGAAAATAAAAACAATAAAGTCAGCCCTTAATGCATAATAACAGGAAAAGCTGAACCATGTGCTGTTTATTTACTCAACAGGTGAAGTGGATCTGCAACAGTCCAGATGGAAAGAAAGTTACAACTCTTTTTTTTATCCTTCCAGGTGGTGCTCCTGATCTTTTCTTTACATGTCCATATGGCCTCTCAGCTGGCCCCCTAAGCTGGATCACACTTCTTATCTCCTCGTAAGAAGCGAAGGAAAAAGAGAATTAAGCACATAAATGCCCAGAGCACAACGTGAGTACGTGGTAGTTGATTTTTCAAGACACCGATTCGAGATTTTCAATAAAAAGCCAGCCGTGCGAGAAACTTTTGAGGTTTCATGCAAAGTTTTTCAATTTCACTTCATGCAGTGACCTCCCCTGCACATTTTGGTGTCTATCTCCTTAAGGCGAGGGGTAAATAGGTTCAGAAAAGCCGCACAGACGTGAACATTTCATGTTTTCTGTAATTGGTGCTGAAGAGTTTGAGTGTAGTCCGGGAAAAGAACAGCTAAATGAGGATTAAGGCATCTAAGCTGCAGTGAAGCAGGGAGTCTGAGAAGCAGCGGTGACGCCGGGGACATCCGTGCCCAACATAGCCATGTGAGCCCAGGAGATCCCAGGCTAAAGCGGAGACAGGAGGCTTGTTGATGGATTTTTCCCTTTTTTTTTTTTTTTTTTACACCCAAGTCAAACACAAAACAAAACAAGACATTCAAGCTAGAACAAGAGGTCAGTGTTGCTCCTTAACGGTTTGCAGAAACAAGACTAATATGAACTTCCTGTGACAAGTTCCTCTGCATTCATGAAATAAAAGCAACAGACAAAAACAAAAACTCCTGCTGCCTATTTGACCTTCGCAATATTTCAGTCCCTGCTCTGTTGGTACTTTCCTCTTAACATTTTAAAGAAAGAGCACAAAGGTTAACATTTAGGCTGACCTCCAGTGAAAACATGCAAACACAGTTTTTATTGAGCCAGAAAAAAATTTGCGATCCATGTGGCTCCATCACACCCCTGCTGTTCTTTACTGTGGCCACTGAAGAGTTAATTAGAACAAAAAAACAGCACTGGAAAACTTTACCTACATTTTCAGATTAGTAGCAGTAAAGATTAGAAGGAAAGTTTGTCTCTGAAGAATCTAAATCAAGCGTCTCCGGAGCCACATTTGGCTCTTTCATCACTCCATTGAGGCTCTCTGGCTTTGAAGAAAGATGCTTATACTTTGAATTAATCGCAGGTTTGTCCCACTTTAATAAGTTAATTGTTGTTGTTCACACTTCTGGGGTCACCACTGCAAATATCAGCTATTACTGATTAGCATATGGGATTTTTATGCTGGATGCCGCTAATTAAGTTTTGTCATTTATATTTACAAGTCAAACAACTAAGCATAACAATGGCAAAAGACACAATTTACTGCAAAATTAGTTTATTATATTCAATTTATATATCTTATGAATTGGATTTCGCACCTCTGTTGTAATGTCAATAATTTATAGTAAAAGGAGAAAAAAGATGGTGCTGCACGATATGTCATTCACACAAATATGTTGGACTTTCTTGTATTTTGAATTCAAGTAAACCTGCTGCAGCAGGAGGATCTTAATGAACACAAAGTGTGCTTTATTTTGAAAGAAACTTGCATGTTCTGCTGTCAAAAGAGGAGAAATTCCAATAGTTAAACATAGTAATATATTAATCTATTACATAGCTCAATTATTCTAAATATTTTAAAGCTGCATTTTAGGAATGATTTGCTTACAAAAACATAAATAAACAATCCTATTTTTTTTAAATGGTGGGGTGGAACTTGGCAGCTCCCTCTGGGGTTTGGTCAATCAGAAAGTGGCCCCATTGGCTCTTTTAGTGTTAAAGGTTGCGGCCCCCTGATTTAAATATTATATATTTTTTAAACTCAAATGAAAATTAAAGCTTAAATTTACTAAAAATAAAAAAAATAACATGCATTTTTTTTTACTCCTGTGGGAAAAAAAAGTGGCTCCACACGGATTCATCTGCGCTGAGCGTTTGTATGGTATGCCAGTGATTGTTACGTGCCAGAACACTAAATCCTGAAACTTCCTGAACAGCCGCAGGAATGTGGTGTCCCGGAGTCTCACTCGTGTTTCTTTCAGAACTTCATATTGCAAAGCTGTGCCCAGCAAGATTTACTCGACTTACAGGATCAGAGTGCACCTTTTGACGGCAAATGAGGAAGAACACGATGTACTGAACACATCTGCACGGGTCTGAGCCTGCTTTTGAATGCAGCTGAGATCATAACTCCTTTATGATGGAGATGAATCACTTCTCAGAAGCATTAAGTGGGACATTCCTGACAAAACAAGTCATCGTATTCTGGACTTGCAGGTGATGTGGGGTAAAATCCTTGGTCTTTGCTGCCGTAAAGAAGTTTCACAAGTAAACATCTACACAAAAGGAGTGGGGACACACGGCTGCCAGGAACAAACGGTGTCATCAACTGAGACATGGGCTGAGCATTCCACTCAGTTCTGTGCTTTCAGCTGTTTTTACCTTCAGGCTTTTGTCCTTTAGGAGCTGCTGCAGGTGAGTTCAACGAGAAGAAAAGGTTTTGTGGACAAAAGCACCATTTGTATTGTGGTCAACGGTTGTGGTAGAGCGGACAACCTCTGATGGGGACATCACAGGTTTGGTTCGTGCTTTGCCTGCCTATGTGATGCAGACACTGAACCCCGCATTGTAACAGGCTACTCTTTAACTGGGAGACACCTAAAAAGACAGACCGCTAAAGCAAACGTTACCGGGACTACGCTAACTCCCATATTTTTTGTACCATGTAAGAAACCTGTGTATAGACATGGAAACAGGCAGGTGTGACATCACCCAAAGAAAAGGCTTTTTCTCCGCCTCCAGCAAAATAAAACTAACTCAGTCGCCATTTTTCCACAATACAAGCGCCACCATTTGGAGCCAGTTCACTGTGATTGGTCTGAGTCTGTCTGAGATAGCGTTTCTAGGGCAACTACTATCCAATCACAAGCTAATTTAAAAGTCCACACCCCTTTCACCTGTCAATCAATGTGCGCACCACATGCTTTTACTGAGGCGTCTGATTGGTCAGTTTATAGCTTAAATAACTTGCGATAAAAACAATATATCATGAAAAAAAAATGAATTAGCAAGAAGGTATTAAGTAAAAGGCATCAGAGCAAGAACGGTTATTCTGACAAACAAAGTGACTGGTAATAGATGTTTATTTTCTCTGGAGAAGTCTATGGGATTTTGGCTTTTTGGAGCCAGCGCGTATTTCCTGTTTGAAACCCGAGGGAAAAAGGTCAGTCTGTCCAATTCCTATTTAACGGCTATTAAAAAAAAATCCCAAACTGTTACCGCTTAAAAAAAAAACCCAACCCATCCCGACAGCACTACTACATGTTAGCCATGTTGGCGTATTCATAAAAACACTCAACCTCATTTCCAGTTTGGGGAAAGACAGTGACGTTTTTACGGAGTACTGTGCACCTTTCGTAATCGCTTCGACATCAGGAAACACAACCCGTCACACTACCTACACAAAAAGATGTGATTTCTACCAGCAATCCATACAGTGTTCCTTAGATTTGACTGAAACAGGCGACTTTGCAGCTCGCAGTGAACATGATGCCTCTCCACATGCTCACATTGTGGAGTGTGGTGCAGTGAAAAGTGCAAACGAGCCTGACAGCGAAGGGTGGTCATGCCTGGCCTCTTAGCAGTTCAACAAGGCCAGAAATTGGTTGCAATCTTTAAAGATTGTCTGGGCAGGGCGCCATGCTGTCCCGCAAACCTCGACTGCAAATCTGCAGAAGATTGCCAAAACAAAGATAAAAGCTGTTGAGCTCCAGCAGAGATGATTTTGGCCCACGTTTCATGGGTTTGAGCCACATCGCTCTGCTCCACTCGTCATCCAGCAAGTGTGTGTTTCTTACAAATGTGGAACCACTGACACAAAATACGATTAATGACCAACAAACACTAAATTAACCAAGAGGTAGTCCACCAAATTCATTATTCATTATTCACCTAAGCTATGACTCAGATGAGTCTGACTTGTTTTTAACATGTTCTTGTGACATTTTTCTGATGGTGGAGGACATATAAAATGAAAATGAAGCTCAAAGCTGCATTCCTGAGTATTTCTTTATTCAAATCATTTCGAATCAGAAGCAGATGAAAAATTTCTGTTTGACAAAAATCATATCTGTGAAATATAAAATATGCTCGGCCAGCCGGGGGTTGGGGGCGTTGCTCAGCGCTAATGTTCCCGCCCACAACTCAGAGGCAAATTTCTGATAAACTACTGCCCCTCTGCAGAAAATATGTCCTTTTTTGTGACAAAAATGGCATAATAACATACCGTAATAAATAAAAAAAACCAGAATTGTAAATGCGGTTAGAATAGATCAAAAGACGATCAAAGTGGGACTTTAAACTTGTTTAGTCAAGTCACAACGGTCATTATATCAAGTTAAACTATGGCAGTTTTGATGCAAAGTCTTCTTTTAAGATAGAAACATCCAAACGAGCAGTTTCCTTCCTGTTTTCCTACTGGCTTTTACCTGATCCTTTCATCTAACCTCAGCTCAAGCGCACCAACGTCTCCTGGAGTGGGTCTGTTTTTTTTATTCCAACTCACCCAACCGACAGTTTCTTATCTCCTGAGTTCATTTTCTTCGTCTGCTGTCCTTTCAGTCAGTAAATGTCAGTAAATGCTACTGCGGCGAGATTCATGACCAAAAGGAGTCGCCTGCCACGCTGCGGCAGCATCTGCTCATCCAGCTGAAAACCCGCCGGCAAACACCCAGGCATATTTCCCTGCTGCCATCTCAACTTAAAAACATTTCATTAAAAAGGAATAAGTCCACCTTTCCGCCCTCTATGAGATTAAACCTCATTATATGAGAAGCACATGCATCGTTCTAGGACAGCTGCTTTCTGCTTTACCAATGTTCATACCTCCCACATTGTTAGCCATCTAATATTATCTCAGTTTGAAACGCTGTGCTCATTATTAATTCCATGCACATTGAGGTTCAGTAATTATCAACCTGCTTCCTGCTCTGCAGGTACTAAAAGGCAGGTGGTGGAATGATTTTCTTGCATGATTGACATAAATATTAGTGTTGGATTGCAAACTAATGCACTAAAAGTTGCAATATTATTTAATAATCACTGCAAGCTTCTTTCAATAACTTTTACTCTGATTTGTCTGACCACACCTGTGCCTTAATATTCTTATAGAATGTCATTTTTCCTGCGTCTATTAAAAACTGGACTCCCTGTCACTTCCTTCCTCACCTCCCCGTCTCCCTCCTCTCCTCCTCCTCATTGGAAGCAGATTGTTTGGTCAAGAGGAGGTAAAGGCGGTGATGTCAGCAGACGACGTCAGAGTCTCAGGGGCACGTTTGCAATCCCCTTAACTGAGCTGAGTCTTTCATCACCACCATTGCACATGAGTGAAATCCAAACGCAGATGTGGCCGTCTTTATCTATGCACATCAGTGTTCTGCAGCGGTTTGGCACATGTCTGCTGTGCACATAAGCATAACCTTAAAGTAAGTCTGCTTCCTATAACATTCACATACTTCCCCATCCATCTGCTCAAATCATTTACTTTTTCTAGGGTCATGACTTATTTGTAGGAGAAAAAAAAATCATTCTTCTGCAGCACATTGCACGTTTCCCTGTTAAACATTTATTGTGTGAGCAGACACAACTAATGCTTGGGTGTTTGGCTCTGAGTGAGATGACTCATGTGTGGTTTGCGTTTATATTTCACCGCATCAGACGGTTCCGTGAATATTGACCTCATGGCTGCTGCATGCACTGTTTTAAACTTACGAGCTGGCGGGAGGACGTCAGTGCAGCAAGAGCTGCCATTATAGTAACATCAAGTCGGGATAATTTAGTAGATTTTTCCATGTGGAACTGTGACAGACTCACAGATCCTTCATGTTCCACACTCTTTCCTTCCCTGGTGTCTGTTCATCACGCCGGTAATTTGCTCAGACTTGTCAGCAAATTCTTGCAAAGCAGATTCTGCTTAAACAGATTTAAAAGATACGGAGCCCTGGCAATGACATGAATTTAGATAGATAGATAGATAGATAGATAGATAGATAGATAGATAGATAGATAGATAGATAGATAGATAGATAGATAGATAGATAGATAGATAGATAGATAGATAGATAGATAGATAGATAGATAGATAGATAGATAGATAGATAGATAGATAGATAGATAGATAGATAGATAGATTTGTGGGCACAACTTAGTATTTTGTGTACACAAATTAGCCTTTTCTGGGTACAAACAATCAGTTTATGTGCACTTATTGGTGTTTTGGTGCACACACAAATAACCTAATAAACCTGTTGTAGAGGCAAATGAGCCATTTGTGGGCGAAATTAGCATTACTTGTGCATAACTTGGCATGTTGTCCGCACAAATTAGCGTATTGTGCACACAAATGAGCATTCTTTGCGCATAACTTAGTTATTGGTGCACACAAACAAGCATCTTGTGCACAACAATTTGTATTTTGTTGGAACACATAAGCATATTGTGTGCACAATTTTGTGTTTTGCGTGTGCAAAAATTAGCATTTTAATATCAAAATTAGCAATTAGCATGTTTTGTGGTTATAAAATTCTAATTTGCACACAAATGTATGTGCACAAAATGCTAGTTTGTGCGTCCAAAATACAAATTTGTGTGCACAATTTAGCATGTTGTGCAAACAAATTTGCATTTGTTGCACAGACATTTGCATTTTGTGTGCACAAAATAGTATTTTGTCATCACAAATAAGTAGAACTTGATGCTAAAATGCCTGCATGCGTGCACACAAAATGCACATTTGAGCACAAACTATTGAAAATGGCCACAAACTATCAGTTTGAGAGAACAATATCTTTTTAAATTTTTGAATGTCATGTCCAGGTTTGTGAAAAAATATGTTTTTCAAAACTAACACAACTTTATCTGCAAACCCAGCCCTTTTTTCTGTGCATGTGGTGTCAAGCGCAGTTGAACCCTGTTACCCCGCATGGCAGCTGTGCAGACAGATGACAGTTGCTGCTTTCCTGATCGTCATCAGGCTCTCAGTATCTGCTGAGGCTTTGCTGTAAAGCCTGCTGAAACAGCCCAGCAGGAAAGAGTGTGTGTGTGTTTGTGTGTGTGTGTGTGAGTGTGTGTGGTGGGGGGATTGGAAAAGAGCGTGAGGTAACCCATTAGCTAGTTGAAGCTGTCAGAGGGGCTGTGACCACACACACTGAGCGTTTGTGCTTCATTTACGTCAGACAGCAGCTGTGGCTCATCCCTCCTCCCGTCAGCTCAATGAGAGTCAGCCAGACGTGCCGTACATCTAGGAAAGGAGGAAAAAAAAAAAAACAACGTTAGCTTCTGCAGATGAGGTGATGTGCTCCACGATGCGTGGCCTTTACTCGTGGCACTTTTCTGGAAGGGCACGAGAAGATCCACTCCATGCGTAAAGGCTTCCGTAATCCGTGGCATCTGCTATAATCTTCCTTGGCATTTAGTGCACACGACAGAGTGATTATAACAGGTGTCATGTCATGTTTAAAACTGGATTATGTTGCGTTAAGCTTGCATGCATCCAGCAAGGTAACTAATGGAGGCGGAAAAAGCAAGTTTAAATTAAAAAAAAGTGATGTCTTCCAGACTTGTACTTCCTTTTTCTCTCATTAAATCTGCAGAAGAAACCAAATTACAAAAATAATAAAGTCCTGCTGTAGGTCAAAGGTCTCCTGAGGACAGAATTTCAGCATAATTCTTCTCTCTCTCTGTTTTTTCCCCCCACTGATCATGTGAGAAGATAGCTTGTTGTGTTTGTTGGCTCTGATGTGCACTGGCATCTGTGTGTGTGCCTCCGTACAACAGGCAAAGCAGACAGTGTTTACTAACTAGGTCAAAGTCTTTTGAATGCAGGGTGTGTAGTCCTCCATGGTTACCAGCCAGGACATATCTATGGTCATGCAAATAAACTCCAATTATCTTTTTCTGAAGATCCTCTTTATCTTGGGGCGGCCGTGGTGCAGCGGTAGGGCGGTCGACCCATAATCGTAAGCGTTGCAGGTTCGATTCCTGCCTTGCACGCCCATGAGTCGAAGTGTCCTTGGGCAAGACACTAAAACCCAACTTGCCTCTTGCAGCGGAGCCGCCGCCAGTGTGTGAATGTGTGTATGTCTCAAAACCTATGGATTTCCAGAAGCTTCATTTTTATTTCGTATGGCAGCACTTTAAATGTGTGTGTCCCTGCACTTTTAGGAAACCCTGCTTGTGTTTTTGTTCACGATTGGACTTCTCTTTGAGTTGCGAATCCAACTTTCCAAATCTGGGTGCGGCAGCGAGGGTTTGATCTCTGCAGACACGAGTCGTCAAAGTGCTGGAAGCTGCAGAGGTATTTAGGTCGAGGCTTATCTGATGAAATTGTGTGCGCAGCAAAGGTGCCTGCTGTGGTGTAACATTTACTCAGAGTGTGACTCTTACTTTATTTTTTTTCTTGTGTCTTGCACTAACAATGGGTGACATTTCTGAATGTCAGTTCTTTCAATTCCTTTTTTTTTGGTTTAATTTTCCATTATTGTATCAGCTGAATTTGTTAAAGCACAGGGAATTCTAGGGAAAGAAGTGCATAAATGAATGCAAATATACCAGGTTAAAAAAGTGTGTTAGTTGTTCTCCACATTCAACCCATCCCCTGGGGTTTTACCCCCCAATCCAACCCCTTAATGCTGAGTGTCAAGCAGGGAGCCATTTTTAGAGTCTTTGGTATGACTCGGCCTGGATTTCAACTCATGACCTTCCAGTCCCAGGGTGGACACTCTACCACAAGGCCACTGAGCTGGTTAACCAACTCTGATCAGACAAATTGTGTTTTTAATATGTTCTTGTGGCATTTCTCTGACGGTGGAAGACATGCGTCAAGAAAATGAAGCTTATAATTGCATTTGTGAGTATTTATTCAAATTGTTGTGAATCAGGAGCAGAAAAAAATCTTAGTCGTTACATAGGAAATACTTTGGGCGGGCCACAAGTTCCCTGTGCTCTAGACCAGCGGTCCCCAACTACGGTACAGGTCCGTGGGTCATTTGGTACCGAGCCGTACAGAAAGAATAAATAACTCACATTACTTACATTTCATTTATTTCGGAATCTTAAAGATGTTTCATTTAGAAAAATTGCCTGATTCTCTGTTACATCCGTTAATGTCTCTCTTGACACAGGCCAAGGCGCGCTTCTTGGTCATGTGATAGGTCACCGCTAAAATAAAACCCAGGAGCTAGCAAAATGAGAGGATGGTGGGAGAGGATGATGACACGTGTGTGATGTACATCTTGTCACGTCACTGATCCTAATTTATCGTGGCACAGTTACAATAATCATTCACCCTACAGCTGTAACCCTTGTGCTATCCTAGGCACTTTACCGTTGGGAGTGGGGTCATCTAGACCCACTAGACAGAGCACTGAACCTTTTTTTTCAATGATTTTCGATCTTCACTGGTTCAATGGATTACATGAAATTTTCCACCTTTGTCATGGTAGGGAGAACACGTCAATGGAAGGGTGGGGTCATCTAGACCAGTGTTTTTCAACCAGTGTGCCGCGGCACACTAGTGTGCCGTGGGAGATGGTCAAGTGTGCCGTGGGGAATTGCCCTCATTAACTGATCTAAAAACATTTTCCATCTCCAGGATTTCAGCTCTCTGTTCATCCAAACAGGACTTGATAAAACACTGAAGAGTTAGGAATATAAAAGATCGTAAAATACTTTTTCTTTGCGTTTATTTTATTTTATTAAAGACATTTTGATAAGAATGACGTACCGCGATTCAGCTGCAGCTCCGGCTGTATTTTGTAAAAGTCCCGCCCCTTTAATTGTCTCCACCAGTCATTCTTGAAGGCTTAATCACATGTCATCAGTCTGACCAATCAGAAGTGGTTAAAGTCTTCACTTCCTTGTCCCGATTTAGCTCGTAAAATCGCTCAGTTCTAACAAAAATACCAGCTAAAGCTCGTCTTTAGCGGTGTAGCTTTCCACAGAATCCGGTGTCAGACCGTGGAACAAGAGAACAAAACAATGAAGCTCAGAGACGCGATCTCCACCGGCCGTTTAATGCACTACATCTCCCATGATGCATTGGGTTGTGAGACTGACCGCGCACAAGATCTGTTGTTAAACGTCTTGAAACCAACGAACACACATCAAACTGTTTTCAAATCTTCTAACTTAACTTTTATTGCATCTTTTAGAAAAAAACAGCTGCAGCTTCCAGCTTTTTCTGCAACAATTATCTCAAAAATGCATGTGAGATTGTGGAGGGACTGTAGATCAATACAGACTATGAGTTTCTCCGTTTTATTTGTGTGTGTTTTTTTTTTATTTTTGGATCCTGGTGTGCCGCGGGATTTTTTTTAAGGTTAAAGTGTGCCGTGGCTCAGAAAAGGTTGAAAAACACTGATCTAAGACAGCACAGGGGTTAAGACTGGTCTGTGGTGTTAAAAAGGTTGAGGACCGCCGCGCTAGACGACTAGATCCATCCACGTCTACGTTAATTTAGTTACATCGGTAATGTTAGGTTGCAGGCTAATGGGAGACCGTGTAAAACAACACTCTCAGCAACGGGGAGGGGAAGGGGGGGCGGGGTCGCTACTCATCAACGGCCCCGCCCACAATTCAGAAGGGAATTTCTAATGAACTACCACAGAAACTGTCCTAGGAAACGACAAATGTTTTTAGATTTTTGCTCAGAGGGACTGCCAACGCTTTTACAACAGATCAAAAGATGAAGGGAGGAAAAGCAACCATCCAAGGATAGTTTTGCAGACTCGGTTATTTCGGCAAAGGACGCCAAAAAAGTCTTGAGCACATTAGTTTAACCTTTTCCTCCATTTATCATGTATTTATGATCAACTTCATCTACTCTACTTTACACCATGTTTACCAGCAAGACCTTCCTGTGTTTTATGTGTAAGCTTTTATTTTTTAAAGCACTATTTCTCTTGTTGATCTACTGATCAACTGCACAGTGCTTGCAGTTACATTGTTGAAGACCTGCCTTGCGATTAGTTTACATTGCATTTAGAGACATCTTTCTCCAGAGGAGCGTAAGAATTGTGGCAACATATAGTAGGTTAGGTGTCTTGCTTAAGGACACAATGACTGTCTAGCAAAGCTTTTAAAGCTCAGATCAAGCAAATAAGTTGCTCAACCCGTTGTGCTGCAGTCAGCCCACAAACAAGTGAATCGAAACCTTTGCGTCGTTGGAAATGAACCATAGTTGGGTTTTTAAAATGTCAGCAAATGTCTTTGAAAAAAAACTCTGGGCAGTGTAAAAGCCCCCAGGAATAAGACTATTTAAATCAGAATCTAATAACTAATCTTACATTATGTAATTTATTCTTTTTCGCTTTTAATCTGCTCCTTTTAGGTTTTGCCACAGCATGGGATAAATACATTTGAATAGGATTTATCTACATATTGGATGGTCTTCTTAACACGAAACCTGATTTTTTATGGAAATATTTGTGTAGCATAATTAAAAATAAAAGTCAAAACCAGAAATGCTTTTTCATTTTCAAAATGAAGCTGCATTTTTTTTACTCAAAATTAAAATGAAAAAGCAATCCGCCAAAATGAAAATGAAATGTCAAATACCATGTTCATTATCATTAGTGACAGAAAAAGCAGTGTTGAAGAAGAAAATGAAAAAGCATTTCTGTGAATCCTTTTTAATTGTCAAATTAGACATTTCTAAATGAATTCTCTACACATTTATCAGAGAACTTTTTGAAAATAAAATGTCAAATACCATTTTCATTATCATTTTAATTAAGTGACAGAATAAGCAATGTTAAAGACTAAAATGAAAAAGCAATTCAAAGGATTGCTTTTCTTTTTCAAAAAAATGCAGCTTCATCTTGAAAATGAAAAAGCATTTCTAGTTGTGACTTTTATTTTTAACGATGCTACACAAATGCTTCCATAGACTTTACTCAGACTTGAGACTAGCACAAAAAAAAAAGCGCTGGATTGTGCCCCTAGTGGTTGCATTGAAACTGTCATGTCCTAAAACTGTTGTCAGAACTGTCCGTTTAAATGATCGTCGTCACATACATTTAGCCATCTGTGCACTTCTGGCAGAAGAAATCCCAGTTTGTGTTTACAGTGAGAAAATAGTGGCGTCTTTGTCAAAGGTCGTTTCAAAACCACGATAGAGGGGGAGAGTCTGTGTCTTTAGGAGACCTGCAGCTTTTATTGAATGAGAGCGGCGAGTGTAACCACAGATTGTCATTGATTGCTTCGACTGACTGTCTCCATGACATTGGACCGACGTACAGAAGCCACACGTGTACCGCACAATCAATCAACAATAGGCTCCACGGCTCGCTCAGGCAACAGACACCTCAGGCGGGGTCATTTCTAAATATATGATCCACATATGGATAGACAGGTTTAGATTTTCTGCTGTGATCTTTACACCAGTTTCCCAGCATCTTCTACAGATGAAATAGTTCAAAACAATTTGAACATGCTTTAGACTTTACATTTAAAAGATTTGTACTAAAGCTGTATACTTCTGTGATGACATCATGCTGATGATTACTAATTAGCATGGGCTGGAAACGACCACAACAAGATCAGCATAACAGATTATAAAAATTAAAAGCATGAAAGATATTGATTAGTGAAACAGAGAATAATTAGCATTCCCTTTCACACCTAATCTTTTATTAGGCTACTTCCCAATTTGGCAGTAAGCCTGACATTCCCAAAGAAGATGTGTGTGCCGTTCATGCATGCTAAGATGCAAGGAAAAAGAACAGAAACGGGTCTTTTTAAGCACCCAAACATGACCAGCTGGGCTTTTGTAATGGTTCCAGTTATTAGTGAGTGATGAAAGTCATGTCAGCAGACGTGTGGCACCAAACTCTCACAGACGAAGATGCTGGACTTCCTAACATCTGTTTATTGTGACAGCAAGCTGACATTCACTAAACAATGACTCACAGGCTGACAGCGCCACCGTTTCCGATTACGTCACAAGTTCCAGCAAAGCAATTTATTCAGCTAACGGATCAATAACTTTGGAAAGTTCAGAACAGTTTGAGAAGCTTGGAGTTGCAGAACGCTGCCTGTAAACTGGTAGAAATACTAAGCCTTTTTAAATTACATGAGTGCTAATCAAACGTAACACTTAGTTCTTTTCGAATATCTCCCAAAATGTAGGGTGAAGGGTTTTTGTTTCCTGTGGGTTTGCATTAAGTGTTTGCAAATATGAAAGCGTGAGCATTTCTTCTTTAGGGCTTGTTTAAATATAAAAGAAAAAAAAAACTTTTAGGGAAAAGGAAAAAAACAACAGACTTTTATTCTTCTGTATACACTAGTAGCATTTGCTTTATATAAAGACCCACTCCAAAAAAAGTTGTGTTTTGGGTGTTTATAACATGTTCTTGTGGCATTTTTCCTACAAATGAGGACATGAATAAAGAAAATAAAGCTTAAAATCGCACGGCTCAGGAACAGATGACCAAATGCTGTTTGAAAAGGCTTGTTGATGTGATGTAAAAGTCACCAATCATCCTGCTCCACTCCACTTGTAGTTGAATAGATCTATATATGTCCTACATTTTCTCGTCTGAGCTGTCATCTGGCTCAGGACTGTACGCCTGGATAGCTCCAGCATGGCTCGCCATGTTTGTTGCACCTGTAATGTTAGGTTAGGGTTGCTGGGGGCTGTAAGGTAGCAGGAGAGCGTGTAAACGGATGGATGATGGGAAGGCGACAGGCTTACTCCTCAGCAGCGGTCCCGCTCACTATTCAGAGGCGAATTGATATTGAACTCTTGCTGCTTTGCAGAAATTACATCCTAGAAATTGACAGTTTTAAAAAAATATTTTGCCTAAAAAAGGGCACAGTCACAGGCTTTTTTTCACAGCATGATATATAGATAAATAAAAACATATTAGAAAAAAAAACGCTTAATCAATTATTAAAGATGGTTATAATGATTGATTTCTAATTATATTAATTCACTTGATCTAAAATAGTCACAATTTGTTATGCTTGTTTTCTGATTCAGTGTTATTTTTTCTTAATCATAAACGTGATTTTTCTAATGAAATCAATCTGAATATATTTTAGATAACTGATCTGTATTGTGGTATATTAGTATACAAAGTAGTTATAACTACTTTACATAAGTATGAAGTAATTCATCAATGTCATGTGATTTGTTGATACGTAATGACCTGAAACTGTGCCGGTAAGGCATTGATAACAGATGAAAAGTTAGGAACCGCATAATGATTAATCATGTACGGTAATAAAATGGTTACGGTAGAACAGGAGTGGGATTATATAAATTCACTTCCTTCCACTCCTTTTCAAACAATCTTTAATTTAATGTCTAATTATCCTAAGTTTGAAGATTTTTTTCTGTAGATTTTCATATTTTGTTAGAAAAGAACGAGCAATCAGAAATTGTAACTTTGAATGAATGTGTCTTTGAATGAATATGGATGCTTGTTGTATTGTTTTGTGCATTATTCCATGATTGCTTGACATAAATCCTTTCAAATCAAATCAAATCAAATAATTAAAAGAGCACTGGGAACGCTTTTACAACAGATTACTGTAAAAGATGATGGAATGGGACTTAAAGAAGGCCAGTGTCCATTCACTGCCCATTCTGCGATTGGAAGTAATGCTGTTTTGCAGCAGCAAAGCAACCAGATTAGAATAGAAACCAAAGAGAAAATATCTTCCTAATGAACTTTTGATATGCAGAGAGGTGATGCTGGTCTGACGTCACAACCGACTAACGTCACATCCAAAGCTGAGTCCTCCCCCCTCTCTCCTCCCTCCTCTCCCTTCCTCCAGAAATACTGGATGACTACCTTCCCTCCTCCTGGGGGGCACCTACAGCGACTGCATTGATGACTAATGACCCCCCCTCCTGCAGGTGCATCTTTCTGATCCTGCTTTTTTTTTTTTTTTAAATCCCAGATTTAGGCTCTGACGTGTTGTAATGGATCAACACAGGCTGTTTACCGGCTGAATCTGCATTGTACTTGGTGTCACTGGGAAAAATCACACTGTGACCATAAAGCAGAGGACAATTCATCAGGAGGCTCCAAACAGCAGATGGTTTAGGCATGCGTTCAGAAATACAACATCCTTCCGCGCTGCAGTCGCCAAATGAATCACACAACAGCAAACATGGCAACACGGCTGACAAGGACAATGCTTCCAAACATGCACAAGCTAGCTTGCAGCGTTCATGACACGTTGACAGTTTCCCCCCTAACCAGAACGGCGGAGCCCTGCAGTCAAAGTGCTTGCAGCCGGCTCAGAGAACTGAAAGGTGTGGATCCAGCCTCCAACCCCCCCAGATCCCAATCATGCATTGCCTGAAGCTCCATGTCACAGTATGCTGCAGAACAGTAAGCTTGAGTGCACAGCGTGAACTACTCCCCTGCAAAATCACTTCTGGAAAAGTTACTGTGTAATCAGTGGATGACTGACAGCCAAACTGGGTTTCATTGCTACAGTAATTATTATGAGCTTCATGTCACAGAGGCTCAGACTGATGCTTATATTGGCTTTCATTACAGGGATAAGCCGCTTTTTGCTGGACCAGCTGAGCCCATGCAGCTTGATGTAAAGCACCTGTTTCTCTTTTCTTTAGGAAACCCATTTACATAGTTACATTCATTTCCTTTGTAACTAACATTTCCACAAGTTTGACAATCCCCCCCCCCCCCCCCCCCCCCACCACATTTGGATGAGTTTTGTTGACCTGCAGTGAATATTTAAATAATGCTTGAATAAATAAACCTTCGTACAGACTGGTAAATATTCTGAACTATAGTATTTGCTTTATTTTCTAATCATAACAACTTCTAAAGTTTTTTTTTTCTTCTTGTTTTTTGTGATTTTATTAGAGATCAGAATTGTGCTCTGTTTCTTTAAGGATGTAGGCTCAATCAGACTTCCACTCTTTAGCTCTGTTTGTATGGTTATAAAGAAAACTATTTAACAATAAAAATTACGATTGAATGAAATGCAGGACACATGAGATCAAGCATATTCTGGCGGATTTAGTTGGATAGGACAGGACATGGCGAATCGTTTTTCACTGGTATTTAGTTTTATTTGGTCAAACAGGATGCCAAAAAAAAAAAAAAAATCAAACTTCTTTAAAAACGTCCTGCCACTAAAACACATGATTTTCTGGAAAGGCGACTGCATACCAAAAGAGGTCTGGGCCTCCTCCTTCCTCCAAACCAAATAATACAATTTGTTGCCCTGCATTTTGTTTTTTTTTTCCTTTTATTTAAATCAGAATGCCTGCATTTACAAATGTATAGCAGCATCTGGCATATTCTCTATTAAAAAAACTATAACTCATTTTAAAAGAGGATCACATTTGGAAATGTAATATATAAAGTTTGACATTTCTGTAAAAAAAACTTGTTTTGGAAATAACCGTAGTAAGTTCTGAAAATGTAAACATGGAGAGAATATTACATTTCCGTCTGTACTCACTCTAACTGCTAGTTTTATCCACATAATAATTTGTATAAACTCACTTTAGCCGTTTCTGCCATAAGTCGTCAGATGTGGGAGGGGCAGAGTCACTGTCTGCAACACCCACAGCTTGTTGAGAAGAGTAAAAACAAAATGTGCTTCACATGAAAAGCTTCATAAGAGAGCGGAAAGGCCGAACAATGTTTTCATTTACAAAACTGATGAACTTCCGTGGGTCACATGCTGCAGGTGTGTGCAACCCTTACCGCTCTCTGTTTCTCTGGTTTATCTGCTGTCACACGGTAGGGACATTCATCAGACTCAATAGAAGATGAAGAGAGGATTGGTTAGGCCACCAAAGTTAAAGTTGAGCACTCAAAACTTTTCACACAGATCAAACTTTTCCAGGGAACCAACCAACTTGGAGGGAAAGTCTTTATGTTGAAATACTAACCTGAGCACATTTACGAGCGGTTTCTGTTGAGACACGTTGTTATGCCATAAAAGACATAAAGCACCCACTATCTAAAAACCTTAAATTATCACACTGACCTCACAGATCATCTCTACAAAGAAATCTGATTTCTCAAAAACACATATGCTTTTTGATTAAATTAAGTAGCATTTTATGAGCATCTTTAAGTTTCATCTGTCAGGATGAAGGTACACCACTGGTTTGAGTTTGAACAAAAACAATCCGTTTTTTCTTTTCTACCTTTCTCTTCTTTCTCTGTTGTGTCAGTCTCCCACCTGACGCAAAGGACTGTAAAATGTGAGCTCGTTCATAGAGGAGTGGACTCTAGTGACGCTAGCAGTCTGAACACAATGCAGTTTCAACAGGAAATGGATTTAAAAGACAATGTGGGAGTCCCTGGGAAGGATTTTACCTTTGACACAAATAAAAGAAAGGCAGGAAAACAGAAAAGGATGAAGGGCTTGTTAAAGAACAAGTCCTGCTCCATACCATGCATTGATATTTGAAATGGAAAAGGACACTGCGCTGTATAAACACTTAAGACGCTTCATTATATTTGTTTTAAAAAGTTATTTTGACATTTTTTTCTAACACACACAAAGAAAGTCAGGATTGGTTTGTTGTTTTTATTATTTTTGCAAAAAGTGTTTTAAATCAAACATATTTTGCCTAAAGTGAAATGATTTTTTAAAAGTAATACTAAACAGAGAATTTTTAAGCATGTTTAGTGTCATTACAAACACATTTGCTTCAGGATTCGAAGCCAACTCAGAAATTCCGAAAGATAGCAATTCCTAAACATACCACTAGAGGCTGGTTTTGGGGAGAGATGTTTCTTCTCATCTTAGAAAGTCCAACTTTACAACAAATAAACGCGTAAAGCTACGTTCACACTGCCTCCGGCCACTTCCGATGAAAACTCCACGTAATCACACATGTGTGCATTTTGGGCCTCCATGTCCAAAACTACCCATGACTAACAGCTACGCATGTTTTTACGGCCGTTTTTGGGCTCTACCTACAGAACGCGTGGCCATTGAATGTGCGTTGGAAGTTATACTTTGACCAATAAGGGGCTCTGAACAACAACAACAATTTAAACATTGATCATGGATCATTTTATTGTTTATTGTATATTGTTCTTTAGAAGATTATCTATTTTTATTGTTTAAGCAGCTGGAGAGCACCGGAAATCTCGTCACAAGTTTCTTGTGTAACAATGACAATAAAGGCTTTCTGATTCTGATGGAGGAGAAAATAGAATTTATGACTTTAAGGCTATATTGGAATAGAGCTGTGAAAGAAAAAGCCTGGAGCAAGATTTGCACCGGATCAATATTTCACACCAAATTTCTTCCAACTGTAGGTGGCGGATATGTGCTAGTAGCAGTAGAAAAAGAGGTGGAAGAAGAAGCCCCTGCCTGCTGGTCCAGCGCAGAACACCACTAAAGTGAACGAGCGTCCAAGAATGCATATTTAGCACATTCAAGAACACACATCACATGCTCAGCGTGAATGGAGCTTCAGGGTTTAAATACCTTATTCAATGCATCCCACATCAGTTTTCCATTGTGAAAACTTTAATGAAGGATGGAGACACTGCATTGGTTTTAACTTCTGCTGGTTTTATTCCACAGAGCATTTTTAAAAAGCAGACAGGGATCCTGTAGATTTCATCGGTTGCTCTTGTGGCCATGACATTAACTATAGGCATGCACCCTTCTGGTCTCTTGGAGGTTAGCGCTCAAACCCTGTATTGTCCTTTAAAATAACAGACTCGTATAAAAGTTCCACCTCAAACTAACTCTCATTTGCTGTTTTGTACAACAGAAGTTTCTTCCTGTTTTCCCTCGCTGTAAAATTGAAACGTTTCTAAGAATACAATGATCCCTCGCTATAACACGGTTTACTTTTCACGGTTTCGCTACTTCACGGATTTGCATCGTGCATTGTGTTCTGCATTCTGATTGGCTAAAAAGTCGCTCCGCTTCTTCTCTACCTGTGCGTCAATAACGTCGCAGTTCAATATGTGCACGTACGTAAAACAGCTCGCCAAATTTACATTAAGTTCGTGCAAATTCTCTTGATGGTGGCATGTCAGTGTATATGGATCATTTTGCAAAGCAGAGAAAAGAGCGACAACAACTGCCCATCACTGTGTTCTTCTCCCGAACAAACACAGCTGCACCGCGGGCTTCAAAAGAAGAAAACACTGCAGAGCGGAGTCAGGATGCAGCGGCTCAGTCTGAAGAGCAGTGAAATACACCTCAGTCAATATTTGTCCCACTCTACTTTGTATTTTTTTCATAATCATTTTAAATTTTCTCCCGTTTAATCCAATTACTCGTGTCGCGGTGGGCGGGGCTAATCTCCGCGATTTGAAGCCTTGTGTTCACATTGATGATTAAAATTATTATTTGACAATACAGTACAGACGTTATTTGTTGAAAAAACGTTTCTAAAGTACTTTTATTTGTGAAACAAATGCTTGAGCCTGTAAATGGTTTGTTCTTTCTTTTCAATTTATAATAGAGTATTTCAGTCAGACAACTCTTGCAGAAGAATATTTATTTCACAACATCTTTAGGTTTTCACAACATCTTTAGGTTGGCAATCACAATTTGATTCACAACTTCGTTTTGGCATAAGGCTCCGTTCAATTCCTTGAGACAATTATTTTTTTTCCATACACTTTTGGGTAACGAAACCCCCCGTAACGGAGCCCACAGGTGGAAGCCGGGGAGGAGGGAGGGGCAAAGAATTAGCGCTGAAGGTAAGAGAGAATGAACAATTGTACACCTGACTTAAATAGGACGCTAAGCAGGTGAGTTAATTGACTGACCCGCCCTAGGGGAGTAACCTGTACTTCTGCAGAGTGTCGCCCGAAATGCGACGAGTCGCTATTTAATTGTATAATAATAGTTAAAAAAAAAATAAAGGTTTCTACTTCACGGATTTTGCCTATCACGGGTTCTTTTTGGAACGTATCCCCCGCGAAAAACAAGGGCTTACTGTATTGAACTTGTGATACTTTTTAATTCAATAGGGTTGTTCTCCAGAGAATCGTCATCAACCCAATGACAGGTGAGACTTGAAAGCTTGGTTGTCTGGTAAACCCGTGGCCCGTTGTGGTGGTGACAAAGGTCAAGAAGTTCACCTCTCAAGTTCTTCATGGTCATTGCGGCTTCCTGTATCTTCATCACAATGTTTTTCAACAACAGTACCCAAAAGTTGTAAGATAGTTTTGAAAGATGGTGTGTCAACAAGAGAAATGGGTTGATTGGCCTCACGTTCAAAGGGTCAACTTAAATTGTGTCCCTCACCAACAGAGACTTTTGACTTTCTGTTTTCACCTTGTGTTTTTGTCTATCTTTATAGATGGTAATTGTGTTGGAGCCTCCCCTCTCTGCTGATAGTATAATGGAAGGCACAGGACCTTAGTTGACTGAGATACTCTCAGTGAGACTTAGCTGCCATGTGTGCCCCTAACCCTTCAAGCACCTGAGATGTCGCCAGTGGTCTAAGAATATGTCCTACCTCATGAGAGTTTCTTACCCATAGCACAAAATGATACATAAAGCTATCAAAATCTCCTATCTTATCAGATGATTCTACCTACTGTATATGAACGAACAAAGAGTTTTGATCGTAATCACAGTAGGGTAGGACAGATTGACGAGAGGCAGGGTAGACTCACGGGTGGAGTAGCAGTCTCAGTAGTATGCCGTCGTGTGCAGGTGGAGAGTGGAAGAAACATGTGCAGCTCTCATTGATGAGCTGTATGGAGATGATCCGGAAGATCTGCGGCAGATGCATGTCTACAGTGCCTCTCTGTCTGCGAGGTCTTTCAAACTGAACGCCGTGAAGGCGGCGCAGGATACAAATTTACACTGGAACTGAACCGCTCAGGCATATAGTTTATAGTCCACGATTTTGAAGCGTTAACCACACGGACAGAGAAGCCCTGTTTGGGCACAGGTCTGGGCATTTGTTTTTGGAAACATGGTAAACGCCGCCATATGTAGCTGTTCTTATGTTCTCCTTAAGTGTAACAAGCTTTGAACATGAGGCCACTAAAGTTCCTTCTCCTTTCCCATCTGTTGTGTTGGACACAGATTTTAATTTTGCTTTTCAACATGTCTTCGTGCTATAGAATGAAGAATTAATTCCAATAATTGAATGCATGACGTCTGGTGACTGTATTACAGAACAAGCAATGTAGAATCAAGTCATGTAAAACCAAGCAGTGTTTCTGTGTAGCTCGAGTCGGTTGTGGCGGCTGCAAAGAGGAGAATCCCGGGAAATCTTTTATCTTCTCTGATGATGTCAGTCCTTCTGATGATGTCAGTCCTCCTCTGCACCAGCGGAGCACAGAGGAGCTCCCTCAGGAGCAGGTTGCTGTCTATGAGCTTCTCCATAGACATCAACATAGATGATCCTACAATGTGTGATGATTTCAAACTGGATAGATGTATGTGTGTACATTAATCATTCCCATTAATCAATGTACTTTACCCCTGCCTGTATACAGTCTATTCTATGTAGACATAAGATATTTTTGCATCTCACGTTACACTTTGCTTTTCATTATAATACTTTTTACTTCATTTTAATAAAGTTTCCATCTTTTAAATTGAACCACCTCAGCTGGGTAAATGCGAAGAAGTAGCAGCGTCACTCTGAGCTTCTGCTGACCAACTAAACCTTTTTCTCTAGAGATGACTCCAGCAGAGCAGGAAGCTCATCTGCAGTACTGCAGGTCCGTCAGTCATGACCAGGTTTAGGCATCTGAGGGTTCTGTTTGTTCCGAACACCCAGATACTTGAACTCCTCCAACCAGGGAAGTGACTCATTCTCAACTTCCATCATTTTCTGTCGGAGAACTACAACCTATGACCTTGGTAGTGCAGATTTGTACTGATTATTTATTTACTTGCTCTGTAGTGATAAACACTATGTAAACAAATATAAACTAAACTGGAGTTACTTACGTGTTCAGATAATGTAAACATGTGTCAAAGCTGTGAAAGTGGAACTGAAAGAACTGTCTATTACGTAAAGTTTTAGATCAAAGTTCTAACTTTTTGTTGAGTTTACCAAATTTGACAGAACTGGACTTCCTTCCTTGAACTCACACTTAAAGTTTTTATTCTGAAAGTCCAGCTAAAGCATCAGTCTGTGCTACAAATTAGCTCTCTTCAGAGAGATTAGTGGTTGGGCCTTTTATTTATTGTCTAGCTAAAATTTTTTTACTGAAAAGTAAAACTTTAGTCACTAGCCGCGGTTACATGGGCAGAATATCTTGATGGGATCAATGGTCGGGTTAAAATTCAACCGTGCACATGGGCCCAGAAAACCTTTTTCTGATTAGAACAAACGTTCCCATGGGTCACACTTTCGGTCAGAATAAATCCTTTGGGCATGCTGCAGTAGGGCTGAAAATACCGGAAAAAGGAAGAGTCCCACAGTAAACAAACCTTTGCTGTCATATACATTTATGCAGCGGCTCGGTAATATACGAGGCAATCTTCCAAACTGCGTTTTATCACTGTTATGAATACTATGAAGCGCCTGTTCGCTCATCATTTTATATTTAATCCGTGTGGTTGGAGCTTTTTTGTGGAAGAACGGAGCTCCCAGGAGAAGCTAACACGCGCTAACAACATTAGCCTTGTTTGATAAACTCATGCGGGAAACGCAGCAATCTGCATCTTGGCTGCACGTAAATATGTGGGAAAAACATCAGTCTTTATTTTGTCGGGACACGACTGGAAACACAAATCTACGTGATTGTTTGAATGGTTTCTAAGGACTGAGCGACTTCTGCCTCGAAAAGTTCGCACACCGCCCCAAAGCCGCTGTGTGAGCTGGAAGTCCGAGCTCTGCTCAGAGACACACGGTTCTCCTGACAGCAGCTAACCGAGAGCGGCGGGACGGATCGCAGCCACACAAACAACAAAACGCACACGTAACAAAGCACCCTCCCCTCACAAAGTTATTAATCCAGCTGCTTTGCTCAGAGACACAGTTGGTTCGGTCCACCGGCACACGAACCAGGACCGTGCAGGGTCCCGCTCCTCCCCGGCACCCACCTCGTGAGGGGTTTAAGAGAGGCGGAGAGCCAGAGGGGCGAAGCGGAGCGGTGCTTTTCACCGGGCGCCCGCAGAGCAGCCGGTCAGTCCTGTTTGAGCTCTAAAGCTTTCTCTGGAGCTAAACACCGTCTATGCGTGACGTAAAACCAGAGCAGAAGTGACACATGATCGGAAGGAACCGTTTATATGAATAACGATCAGATAAACGATCGATATAACCCACCTATCTCGATCAGGAAGAAGTTTTGATCCGAACGAGTCTGACCGGGGCAGAGTATTCAGAACGGTGTGTTTACATGACGCATTTTCCTTCCGATCAGGCGTTCTTTCTGATTACTCTTGCCCAAGTAAACGCAACTAGTGTCTGCCATGTCACGCCTTCATACAAAAACAGAAAAATTTAACTCTGATTTGATTAAATACTGTCTGCATTATCAAAAATGTTCACAGATTTCAGAGTAAAAGTCCTTAAAAGGGAATCCCACAAGGAGAACTCTGCATGTCTGTGAGGATTCACAGACATCAGGACAAAGTGGTTTTGCTTTAAAGCTATTTGATTCTTTTTTTGTCCTTTTTCCCCATAATAAATGTGATCAGATTATTTGTCCACAATAAATAAATAAAAATAATAATTTGAAAATACATTTTCAAGAAAAGTAAGCAAGTGAGCAAAGAGGACTGAAGCGACCTGGAAAAGAAATCCTCCAACGGATGACAACCTGTGAAAGCGTTTTTAGCTCCAGACAAGTCCATAAAACACACAAAAAGCTCCTACACCAACATTTAACGCCAATTCCTCTATGACTAAACAAACAAAATAATGTCCATCATCAAAAACTTGGCATCTCCACAGTCTTCTTCCTTCGGAGCCCGTGATCTGACATGAGCAAAAAATATATATATATTCATGTTGACAAATGTATTTATTTTTTTACCCCTGTCAGCTCACAGGCTCCATTTCTTCAAGTCATCTGAAGGGAAAACCCAAGTCAAAACAAAGGAAAGAAACTCCTTTTTACCATAAATAAATCCTAACACCTAATTGGGGGTGAGTGGTTCATCCACCACAGTCATTTTGTAAAAAGATTCAAGCTTTAGAAAAAAAAAAATTAAAGAAAAATCCACCAATTTCCAGTGTGCCTGACATTCCATGGTGATGATTGCCTGACAGCTCTGTGGAATTTCTCTTTCATCTGTGGTAGTTGAGTCAGAAGTGCGCTATTAAGTATTTCAGCAAACGCCCCTTTGTTCTTTTCAGAATGAATGTGACCCGTGTCAATCGAAAAGCATGAAGACCATGGCCCAGAGCGGCTCTGAGTTTGGGTTGGAGGATCATCATTCCTAATTTCAGAGCACAATGAACTGAAAGGAGCTTTAAGACGGAGAGGCCGTCTGCATGAAGCCAGCCGGTTAAACTGTCAGACTGTTTACTCAGGTGGGACGTTGGCTGAGGCTGATAAGTTATCAGCAGACATTCCTGTGTAGTCAAGGTCAGCACAGATTAAGAGGCCAGAACAGGCAGCAGGTCCATAAATTCATCCCGGATTGACGCATGAGATGACAGAATTAGTCATCGGAATGACTTTACACTCGGCAGAACTCTGTGTGATAAACCCAGAAACACCGAAAGCAATCAAATGATTCAGCTCCGCTGTCGTGTGGAAACGTTTGTCACCGTGTTGAACTTGTTCACAGAACGCACAGCGTCTTCAGCAAGTCTATGGGATGTTTCCAGATTTAAAAAAAAGTTTGTTTCCCTATTCGTACACAGCGGGAAGGCTGGATTTGATCAAGCATTACAGCAGCCGGAAGCACACGGCAAACCAAAATCTGGGGCAAACAGACGTCAGAAACTGGAAGAAACAAAACTAAGTATTAAACATTGGACAGATATACAGATCTTACAATAAAATTAAAAGTGCCTCCTGGTCAGCGCAACAAATTGTTTTAAAAAAATTAAAACAACTTAATACTAAACATAATAAATAATACATAAAAAGTGCTTCAATATGTGTTAAAATAGTTAAAAAACTGAGAAATAATAATAAAAATAACAAAAATAGAGAAAACCTCTACAGTATCATATAAGAGGTCTAGGTTTAATGTTTCCTAACAGCGCTTAACATGTTTATGGCAGTTGGATAAAAACTTTTCTGGAGTTTTTTTGTCCTTACTCTGCTTGACCTGCAGCGTTTGCCTGCAGGAAACGGGAGTGTCCGGGCTGTGAAGCGTCTCAGATGATGTTCTTTGATCTGTTGAGGCAGCGGGAGCAATAGAGATAAACAAAAAAATACATATTTGACTGTTAATTGTTCTTTCTACGTTGTCCACCAGACCTAGTTTAACAAAAATCAGCTGCACAGGTTTTAATCAAAATGAATAATATAAACTGAGGGAGACACTCACTTTTAATCAAATTAGGTGCACTTTAAAAAAAAACAAAACAAAAAAACAACACAAACTAAACTTTGTATACACTGCTCCATCACCCCAGAACCTACAAAGATACCATCCAGAACCTTCAGTGGTTTATCAGTTTTGTGGAGTCAGATTCATTTACTGGTATTTACCCATTTGAAATACTTTTACTTGAAAAAGTTGACTAATTGGGTATGGACAGAAACGAGAAAGGTTCAATCAAAGTTAAAATTAGGGAGAGTCTTTAGGAGACGTTATCAGATGGGGGCATCAGTCACATGATTTTTTTTATTTTTTTCATTTTGTAAAATAAAAAGCTGCCTGCTCTGCTCTATTCTTATGGATTTCCTTTTGTCCTCGTCTGAAGTGAATCTGGCTCAAAACTCAACGGCTGGATAGCTTCGACATTGCTCGCCATTTTTGTTGCACTGCTAATAGTAGGTTAGGGATGCAAGAGGCTGTAAGCCAGCGGAAGATTGGGTAAACAGATGGATGATAGGAAGTGGGGGCGGAGTTTCTCGCAACGGTACAGCCCCCATTTCAGATGGAAATTTCTAATAAACTCCTGCTGCTCTGCAAAAAAATATGTCCTCGAAAACAACCCAATGTTTTCTGATTTTGGATTAAAAGACCACTGAGAACGGTTTGAAAGGAGGACAAAACAAGTCTGCACAAAAATGCATCCACAAAAAAACAAAAAAAGAAAAGAAAAAAAAAGAGAAATCTGAAAATCTCCAGTTGATGAAGGTGCTGACATCCAGTCTTATATCTCCCATCTATCATCTGGTTCAGAGAATAAACAACCGTAGATCTCAGCAAATGTTCCCACAGTCAAATAATGAGGAATAAAGCAATATTTTACATGAAATGACATGTTTTTCTCTGTATAATCATGAAAAATATGCTGTTATAAGAGAATCAGTTTATTCTGTTGAAATTGACATGACAAATAAAGCTGAGTATCGTCAACACTTTTAATAAAAAATATGGAGAAACCCATTCTTTGCTGCCCGGCTTTGGACTGGTGAACCATCGAGGGCGTACCACCTCTCTGTATTGGCCCCCGTCAAGCTAAATGGGATAAGGCATTCTGAAAAATGGACAGATAGCCGCTGTTTGTTTTTACAACCTGCATAAAAAGCCATTGTTGCAGCTGCAGCGAGCCGTCAGCGGAGCGTGACTTCATCCCAGTGGCTTGGCAATGACGCACCTCATCAAGCTTCATTAACATTCTCGGCATTCGCTGCTCCTCTCATGACAGAAAACTGCAGCTGCTGAGGACGAGCCGTGCAGCTGTTTCTTCAGGGAGCATGATCCGGAGATCCGGAGATCCGGAGATCCGATACCGACATGTATGACAGAACTAGCACTCTAAAATCCTGTTATTAAAAAATAAACCCAATCATACCTCACTACTTGGAGATAATTGTATGCCAATAACAAAGTCCCCTTCATTCCCCAATTATTTGAAATGATTTACTTTGTTACTGTCTTTTTCTCTTTTTTGTGTGAAATGATTTACAATCTGAAAATGATCCCATGTGATGGATGTAAATCAAACCATAACTGATATCACCCACTAGTTCAGTCAGATTATAAAGAAGCCTTATGCTGGTTCCGTGTGATAATTAGGAGTTGAATGGCACTAATGAAGGGTGTTTTACTAACTAATTAGCATTCTTTGGTAGACATCAATAAAGGCGCATGGCTTTGACATCACTATTTCTCAACAGGATTTCAAATTCTGTCAACTTTCTTGGCTCCATCCTCACCAGGACTCTACCAGCTGCTGTGGTCTGCATCTCCCTCTAGTGTACCAAACACAACCCACTGTCCTTAGCGAGCTCTCAAATGAACCCTGGATGTCCATTTTCTTTTTTGATTTTATTTATTTATGCATTTCTGCAAGAGGCCAAAGCCCATCATTAGGCGAATTCACACACTAAAGTCACAAATTCTTCATATAAATGAATATTATTAAACAGAGAGATGCAATATTTATGGCAAAATAGTCAACCAGAGGAACACTGACATATGTTCATTATTATTTCCAGGTATTGGAAACTGTTTTTATACATTCTTATTACTGTTCATTTGTTGATCTGGGATGATTTTGAGCTTACAATCATTTTTTTTGTTGCTTTGAGACAGATCATCAGAGAGTAAAAAATGTGTCATGCATCAAAAACTGCCGTCTAGTTAATTTAGTTTTATGGGTGTTTCATTTTTTATTCAAGCTAAACTTTCAAAACAGCAGAGAAACAGAGGTTAACACACACAGACCTTAAAGCATAAAAGTAAAAATGAAACACAGACAGCCCCCCCCGCCTACACACACACACACATATTTCCCACTGGTACAAACTGTATACATGAAATGCTTACCTCGAAGTTACTACTCTTTATATATTTTTTTAAGCTTAAGAGAAAAAAATTATAGAAAATTTACATTTATCTTAAAAAAATCAATTTAGAAGATATGTCCTTTGTTATTTTTTTTGTTTCTGCACATATCAAGGGGCATCTTTTCTTTATAAAAAATATTTTAAAATGTAAGAACATTTTTTCTAATTCTTCTAAAAAAATGATAGATAACAGAAATATTTTAATGGGACTCTTTATTCATTATACATGGAACAGTCCAAAACAGTGGCAGTAATTAAAAAAAATAGGATGGCATGTAAGTAATTAGGTTATCAAATTGCGACCTCTAGTGGACACTTCACTTCCAGATGAATAAATATTGTTAAAAATCTCACCTAACTTTTTTAGGCTGCTTTTATAAAGAGACCAAGCTTTTATTCTGAAAATGCCAGAATTCATGTTCATTCCTTTTTTTAGAACACGCTGAGCTAAATAATTCTGTTTTCTGTTTCTAAAACAGAATGGTTTTTTTTATTATTTATTTTGCTTTTGAAACCGTTGTTGTTATTTTTTTTATATGTTTTTGCATTGAGTGATGTACTGATGAGATTTGTACTTCAGGGCCACCGTAGTTAACTGATTGTTTTAACCCCCGCACTCAACTGTGCGTGGGCTCCGACTCAAACTCAGCGGCTCAGATGTACATTTCCATGAACAAAAACTATCTTTTTTTTTTTTGCGAGTGTTAAACCTGCAAACATTACAGAAATGTCTGGACCAGGGCCAATCAGACCTGGAGGCCAGGCCCATCACTACCTCTGATTGGCTGAAATCGCGACAATGGGTTTCGATTGAACCACAGGGAGACTTTCAGAGTCATGGAGACGTTTTTGTAAGTCCCATTTCAGGTGTAGTCCTGTTTTGTGGTTGTCTCTCAACCCGGGAGTAACGACCAGAGGATCACTTCACGGCCTGGATGGAATGGTGGGGTTGTCAGTCAATCCGTGTGTGAAACGGCAATGATGACCGACAGAGGCAGAGGCAGCGTTTGAAACCAGCTGTAATCCAAACATCGGCTTCTCAATAAACTTGGAGTCAATCTGAATACATCTATTTGTTTGGGGTACATGGATGTGTGGTTTCTGGCAAAATATAAACACAAATACAACTTAGATCACATACATATGTGCAGGAATAAAGACCAGACTTGCATGCCAGTTACTATTGGGTGAAGGTGGGGTAGTCCCTAAACAAGTAGCTAGTGTGTTGAGGGGCCACACACACATGTTTAGGGACAATTTAGAATCAACAATTAACCTATGAAGGATGCTTTTTTTGAGTGTGGAAGGAAGCTGGAGTGCCCAGAGAAGGTCCATGCATGAATGAAGAGAACATGCCAACGTAACCGGACCACTTCTGCATTGTGTTTAAGGAATCAAAAGATGTAGGGACACAGCAACACCCTCCATTTACTGCACATCTGACAATTTTCCGAAAAGAAAATAGAAACCACAGCGTTAGCGTCCCGTATTAGCTCCTATGTGAGGGTGACAAGTAGAGGGAGGTCTGTTAATTCTTACACTGAAATAAACCGCCAACATCTACACACTTTTTGTACTTTTCATAACAGATTTCAAATTATAAGAGCACATTGGACATAACTGACATACAATGAGGATTCATATTGCTAACGGTACAGGACACCCACCTCTCCCGCTGGTCAATAAAACAGAAAGGCCAGAGGGAAAGCAAGCGCCAAACATGTAAAAGGGAAAACCAGCGAAGAAGAACACAAGATTTTGTGCAATTAAAACAAAAAGAGAGATCTCGTCCAGTAACACTACCTCCACACAAAAAGGACCCAGCTGGGATTCAAACCACAGACTTCTTACTATGAGGCAAGATCGCTAATCCACAAAACCACACTAATAGCAGAAAAGAGCTATCATATATCTTCTGTTGGACGTGTTTTAATCAACTGGGATTGAAAATGTCCAAGAAAAAAATGTCTGAATTCCCCTCCTAACCTCTATACAGTGCATTATATAGTGCGTTCACCATTTTGTAGGGCTGTCCGAATCTACAATTCCAAAACTGAGTGCCCCAGAAATTTCCCAACTAAACCAGTGTGCATCGATGCTCACTAGACCAGTGAATATAGACCACAATGCATTGCGTCGGAACAATTTTTGCTAAAAAAAAAAAATGTATTTAAATGTATTTGTTTAATAAATCATCAACGTCTTTATCTTCAGAGGACAGTGGACTCGTAAATAATCGTTGCGAGAGGCTTATATTAATTCAATTTTAACTTTGTGAAATCAATGACGTCATATGACGTTAAAAAAAAAAAGTAGTGAGCATGGTGTCCGAATTGCTTTTAAGGGCACTGCATAGTGCCGCACTATTTACTTTTGTAGTAGTTGGGGTGGGATTTTGGACACAACCAACTGTTTAAAAGGGCAGAGGCCCCCCACCCCACCCTAGGAAAAGAAAATCGTGGACACGCCTCTGTCTCACAGCACCTTCTTATGGAAAGTTCCGTCAATACAGAAAGTGAAAGCAAATTTTCGTGGAGGGCGTGTATTATTTTATTATTCTGACAAACCTGTGTGCTTCTGACCCCGCTGGCCGTTCAGGCGGACTTTGTGTCTTTGTGCGGGGATCTGAGGGCCCCTGCTGCGGCGCCGGGACCCAGCGACAGTCCGTCACTTCCCGGGAAACAAAAGTGAAAGCGTTCCCGGCCGGCTCACCGCTGGTTTCAGTCTGCTGGGGGCCGCCGCCATGGCCGGAGGATACCCCCACCGGGTGCTGGTGGAACTGGAGAGCGGCGACGTCCCCAAAGTGAGGAACAAGCTGGTGAAGTACTTCCAGAGCCGGAGGTCCGGCGGGGGGGACTGCCAGGTGGACTACGAGGAGGGCAGCCGCTCCGCGGTGCTGCGCTTCAGCAGAGAGGAGGGTGAGTGACACTCAGTCCGGTCTGTCACGCGCGCCCGTGGCGTGGGTGGGTGGGTGCTGCTCCCAGACCTGACGGCTCGGTGTCCACAGATAAGAAGAAAGTTCTGGAGAAAGAAACCCACCAGGTCCAACTGGAGAAAGGGGGTCTGAAGATGACGGCTCGTCTGCCTCCAGAGGAGCAAACAGCGCAGGTCAGCTGACTGGAATCAAATACACAACTAACACAAATCCACGGACACACAACTTTTTAAAATCAAAGTTATTTTTGAAGAGTATTTTTAGCTCAGGAATCTTTTTTCTTAGTGAAAATATGTGAAGGTTTCGTTTATTTCTCAGGCCTTGTTGTTTCAGGAAGTGCTCTGGACACTCCTTTTGTTTTGTAGTATAAAAACATTATTTCCTTATGAGTACAATAAATAACACAAAGGAGGAAACCATGTTTTCCGAGCACAAATGTCCTCATTTGTGTAAATTCATTGATTTTTCTGCCACCTATTATAGAAATACTTTCATCCAAGGAAGTAAAATACGCTTAAAAAGAAAAAAACCTCAAAGATGTTTCTAGCTTTAAGCATATCGATAACATTTAGAAGACAATTCTTAATTGTTTATTTTAAGATATAAAATCATAGTTTCGTTTTTACCATCCCATATGTCAAATACTGCCACCTTGTGGATTTATGATTAAAGTAATAACTATCAGTGGGGTGTCCATATCAATAAGGTTAATATACATTTAATAATTATGATGAAGTATTAGGGCCACCATAAAAGTGAAAAATAAAATAAATACATTTAGGAGAATAAAGTTGTTTTGAGCCAGATGCCAGCTCAGATGAGGAAAACGAAGATGAACCTGAGCTTTTTTTAAATGATATATTGTTTATCTGCTCCTGATCCATCAAGATTTGAAGACAAAAAATACTCAGAAATGCAGTTTTCATTTGACTTTTTTTATACGTCCTCCATCATGAGTAAAGCTACAACAACATGTTAAAAAACACACCTAAATGTGTGGGTCTTTAACCTCTTCATAAAAATATGTATCAAACCACTTCTGCTTCAAAATTAGCTTAATCTTGCATCTACTTGATATGGACGTGTGTTGCATTAAAAAATAAAAAAGTAAATAAATAATGAATTTTTTAGTGTTTAAAAAAAAGCCACAATGGGACCGGGCCTTAGACATGATCCATCTCTGTTTAGTTTATGAGCTATGAGCCGTTTGTTTTACTTTGTGGTGATACAGAAAATTACGGAGCCCGTGAACTAACATAGGAAAAAAATAATGAATTCATTCCTACGAAATAATAATTCACATGATAAGTCATTCATATACACGGATGTGAGCAACACTTAGATTTAATATATTTTGCCATTGGATCATTGATGTTTCCATTGACTATAGCCAGGTGATGGCTACTCCGGGCAGCGTGCCGAAGGACAGACGGAGAGCCGCTGTCTGCCGCCAGAGCGGCCTACGGCAGCGGGTCTCCCTCTGCCGGTGTAGGTACCATAACCGTTCGGCCTGGAACTACCGTTCGGGGTCCTGGGAGAAATGCTGACGTCACATTATTTGATTGGCTGTACGTTGGTCCGATGACGTGTCAGATAGGGATTGGTCTGGACAAATTACGGTACTACCATAGAAGAAGATATTGTGAAGTCTGTTGTGAACAAACAAAGTTCCGACACAGAGCGAGGTTGTCTTCTAAACGTGCCTTTATTATTGTTATGATTATTATTGAATGCATGTTCGCTTATAGTTTTTTTTATCCGTGCACCCAGTGCTTTATTATTGGCAGAATGGACCCGGAAGGACAACATTTAGCCGTGCTGACAACATTTTCAGCCACGGCTGAACTTAAACTGGAATAACAAGCGGATTGTGGCAAAATCTCTATAAAAATTACAAAGAATATTGTCAGACACAATTTATGAAGGAAAATAACTTGAGGTCACAAAAGGGAACATGAATTGAAAATTTGTAGAGCCCGAGCAGATCTCGACGCTACGTAGTTTGTCCTAGTGGGGTTACCGTAGTGTGACGTTAACTTCAGTCAAAAGGACCACGAACGGTAGTTCCAGCCCGAACAGTTATGGTACCTACACCGGCGCAGAGCGAGATCCCCTAGTTTGATTCTTGTTTTTATTTTTACCCTCTTGAATTAATGTGGGACACCGAGACACGGATGTAGCGGCGGAAAGCGGCAGGACGGAGTGCGTGGAGACGTGATTACCGATGCTTTTGTAGAGCTTTTTAAAATAAATAAATCAGATCTCTAAACATCTTCTGTGTCTTCCATGCACTGCAATGAGACACACACAGACAGAGATGTGAAGGCATCTGCTAAAAATCCAACTAATGCTCACATCCGTGTTTATGAATGACTTATTATTATTTCGCAATAATGAAATATTATTTAGCGTGAACAAGTTAATTATTTTTTTACACATGTCAGGTCACGGGCTCCATAGAGAACTAGTCACCACTGGACTCTTCGAGACGTAGGATCGGCTTGTTCTGAGCCTTGCCGTTTGCCTTGACGTTGATGCTTGGGAAGCTGCAGAGGCAGGCAGGGACCGTCAATAAAGACAATTTCTCAGTAACACGCCATAAGTAATCTTGAAAACATCACAAATACTCATTATTGTTTAAACAAACAGAAGTTCCTGATGAGTAATGCAAATTATATCTCCTCGCTTTTCAACTACATCTCTTGTAGTCCCAAAAAAAAAAGAGCAAAAAAATAGAAAAAGGATTGTAATAAAAAGCAAAAAAAAAAACCAAAAAGCTCAATAATATTTTATAAAGTTAGAAAAAAAAACTTGAAAAACAAAAAATTACATCAAATATCTTGAAAAACAGACTACATGCTACAAAGTTGGGTACACCCACAAAGTGAGCGTCCAGCAGGTCTTTGCTGCTTTGTTTCCAATATTGTCATTAATGTTGACTCACAAAATGAGTGAACAGTTCATCAATCCATCTACTTCCAACATTTTGCTCTGTAATGTTTGTGGATAAAGTACGTAGGAAAAACAAAACCGACTGGCGATATTGTGACAAACACATCAACAGAACGTTACATGGCATCTTCTGGTTTTCAATAGCAGATGAGGTTAGAGCCCAGCCTGTTTGGAGTTCTGTCATACAGAAAAATGGAACAAAAAAAAATTTTTTTTTTTTAGTAATTGCAAAGACACTGCTATAATGTCACAAGAACAGGCAGACATGTTTATTAGCTCAGCTAAAAGCCCACAAAGCTGATCAGGGTCAGGCAGGGGTCAATGAAAAGCATGAGATCAAGGAGAAGTAACAGAGGAAGTCAGGATCCAGGCGAGATTCAGGGCAGGCAGCAGGCGAACAGTCAGAGCCAAAACAGGGTCAGGAGACGGAAGATCAGATCCAGGGAAAACGCTGGATAAGGCAGGTATAGTAGCACCAACAGTACTTCCCACTGAGTGAGGCTCAGAGCAGTGCTTTAGTGTACCATAAGTGGTTGCAAGTGAGAGTCAGGTGTGTGGCAGAAACTCTTCACTGGGGATGCAGTTAGAACTCTGGAGAGGGTCCCCGCTGATGACCAGAGGGGGAGACAGAGCTCTGACTTCTGACACAACTTGAAAGCAAAAGCACAAGTGATTTTTTAATTTTTATTATCATAGCTATCATAGCGCGTATCAGGGTGGTAAAACTTTTTTCTTTCCATGCTTTTATTTTGGTACTTTCATTTTTGGATTTAGCATTATTGCCATAAACACTTGTTACCAATTTAACTTGTGTTTATTGTTTTTTTATTTTCAGTGTAAACTGTGCAGAGTTATATCTTTGTTTGACCACACAAATATATGTTTAGCTTCATTGACTGATAAAAAAAATCATTTAAGATACTCCACTGAAATAAGATTGAGAATGTTGATTTTTATAGATTACAAAATGGCTAAACTTTTTTTTTTATGTCACGCAGAAAAGCCCAGCTTCCAAACAGAAGAAGAAATGTAAGTATGAAATGAAGAAACCAACTAATTTACTTTTGAAAGCTTCTGTTAAATTGCTCATACCACCTTAATATTTAAACTTCTTTGTAGTTCACCTGGAGGCTTTACAACATAAAACAAAAAGAGCAGCAGTACAGAGGTTATGTTTCCTGCAAGACAAGAGAATAGAATAAAAAAAGAAGATTTTTACAAAAGATCTATTGTGTTAAAACATTTCTATTTTTTAATAAGAAAATAAGATTGTAAAAGCAAATCCCCGGCTTTTGGGTGAAATATTTAAGGAAAAACTACCAGTCAGAAGTTTGACTGTTTTGAGTGAGAGTTTTCATGCAAATGCTGAATGACTGAAGATTTATTTTTGCTTTTTGAGAGAACTTAGTCATGGTTAGATTTTAGTCATGGTTAGATTTTATTATGAAACAAAAAAGGATGTTGTATATGGAATGTTTTATATGTTTTATAATTAATAAATACAATAAATAAACAATAATATAAATAAATACAACTATATTTGTTCAACTATAAATGTTGAATATAGAAGAAGGTATACACTCCCAAAGTGTTCTGTATTTAACTTTGATTCATAATTTGATTTTTGATAAATAGCTATTTGATTGTTGCATTTGTCAAGTTTATATTCCAAAGTTAATTTTACTGGACTATAAAGACCTTCTTTGATGTAGCTATTGATATGAAATGAACAAAAAAAAGGAAACTTTCATAAATAAAATTACAATTTCAAAATGAAAAACAAAAATGTTCAATATTAAGTGAAAAATAATTTGATTATTGGATTTTTTTATATAATGTTGTATTGGCCTTCTGACTGTAGGTACAGATAGATGAACACAATGTCCTAAAATTACGGTAAAAGATTGTGTTAGTGTTCAGAAATAAGAAACAGAAAAACCCCAACACAGTATGTACTGCATCAGTTTATGGACTACAATTGCAAATCAATTCATATGTGGGTGTGTTTTAATAATTGCCTTTTGACAATCAAGAATTTAACTGCATGCTTCCTGTTTTGGGTTGTCATTGAAATGAGGTTTGGTTTTCTTCTAAACAGCCAATGATGCAGAAATTCCTAAACAGGAACTTACCGATGAGGCCGACCGTTCCTCTGACACAGAAGAAGAAGAGCTGTGTTCAACCTCAGCGGTTTTGGAGAACATTTCCGCAGAGACCAGCCAGGAATTCTTGGAAATGTTGGTGGAAAATGTTTTGAAGGGTCTCCGCTTATCATCCCAGAAATTTAGTTTGGAGATGCTTCCAGAAATTTCCTCAGCTGTTGTGACTTTCCAGACAGGAGCAGGTACTTTATTTTGGCCTAAACTTTTAAACGTAGGTCCAAAAAACCCACACCAAGGTCTTACTTATTGATTAAGTGCTGATTCTTTTTTTTAAAATTATTTTTGCAGACAACTCTACTTTTATCAAAGCCTGCCCTCAAAACCGGATGTTTAACAGGAAGGAATTAATGGTCCGGTCTCTGGAACTGACAAAGCAAGTTGTCATCAACAATGAACACAAGTTCAATGCAGACGTACTCCAACTATACTTTGATGGTAAAGGTGGAGGTGTAGAAGATGTTTTGCTTAATGAAGAGGAACAGTCCGCTGTCATTACGTTTACAGAGCCTAAAGGTATTTCTGTTGATCTATACTTGTTTGTGAACCTTAAATTGTTTTTACATACATTGGGGCAAAAAGTATAAAGTCAGCCACTAATCGTTCATTGATTCACTGCAAAATCCCAATGTTAGATTTTTGAAGAATTTATTTCGGAATTGAGGTGGAAAAAAACAGTATTTGGTCAATAACAGTTCTTGTCAATACGTTGTTGTATACCCTTATGTTGGCAATGTTAGAGGTAAAACGGTTCCTGTTCCAGGCCTGTCTCACCTTTTTAAGTGGGACAAGGTACACAGCTTGTTGCTGACTACATACTTTTTGCCTCACTGTTGCTGTAATCACAATTACACACAATTGTTACTAATATAGCTTCAATGGTTAAAACATTTTTTTTCTTCAAAGGTGTTAGGGATGTCCTCAAGGAGAAGCACAACTTCAAAAATAAAGAAATCAAAGTCTATCCATTTTACGAGTCCTTGGGAGTGGCTCTCTACGGAAAAGATAAGAAAATCCTCAAACTTCCTGCTGCCATCTCTGAGCCCTTAGAGAGCGCGGTCTTTACATACCTGAAACAGAATCCAGCTGCTCTGGAATCCATTCGCAGTGACTTGGAGAAGCATTTCTGCAATGTGGCCCTTGACCAGTCTGCGGTCTGCTTAGGACCCAAGCCTCTGTTACTGAAGCAAAAGGATTCCAAAACATTGATCAGAGAGTGGAGCAACACAGTGAAAGCTGCCTTTACACAAACTATGTCTAAATTCAAATCTACAACGTTCCAGCTAAAGCCAGAGGCTGTAGAAGAGTCTGAGAGGGCAATTCGACAGACTCTGTTGAAGGTGCCTGATGAGGTTGTTTTGGTGCCTGATAAGGCTCAGGGTGTTTTATCTGTGGCTGGTCTTGTGGATAATGTAAACGCACTAGAGAAACCAATTCAGGAAGTCATTAACAAAACTGCACAAAGGGTGGAGAGGCAGAAATTAAGCAAAACCCAGGAGGTGAAAGTATCCCCTACAGTCTTTCATATCCTGTGTCAGGATGGTTTTGAAGACAAGCTTTTGTCATTGTTCCCCGAGCTCCAGATGTCCTTCAACAAAGAGGAATCCGCTCTGAAAGTTACTGGTCTTGTCGACGAGATTTTTGCTGCCACCAAAACCATAAACGATTCAAGTTTTTCCTTAAAGCGACAGAGTTTAGATATGGAGGAAACTTTGCTGGATTTTTTGAAAAGTGGAGAAGAAGTTGAACTGACAAATTCTCTCCTTACCGCCTACGACATAAATGCTGCTTTGGAAATCAGTGCAAATAGGGTGCAGCTCATCGCTGCTTCGGAAACAGATCTAATGGATGCTCAAGAGCATCTGAGGCAGTTGTTGACAAGTGAAGATGTTGTTGTTGAAGACGCGGACGTACTAAAAATGGCAAAGTGGAAAGAGTTGGTCAGGCAGATGGAGGATGAAAACAACAGCTCGGGTAGCAGGATTCAAATCCAAACTACTGATCAGCAAGTAGTGGTGTGCGGTCATAAAGACCTGGTGGAAAAAGTCAGTTTCACATTAGAAGAGTTCTTAACACAGAACGCTCATGTCGACTGAAACTGTTCATGTGCAAGCAAATATCATTATAAAGTACTTCGGAAGTCCTGAAATGCCGTGGCTAACAGACTTGCAAAAGCAAGTGAACGTGTCTTTCCAAAAAAACACCATCCACCTAAGTGGTTCTAGAGCCGCCGTGGAAGAAGCCAAGATGTCTGTTGAATCAATGTTGTCGTCTTTAGTCTTTGACAGTTTAACGGTCAACAAACCTGGAGGGAAGAAGTTCTTCCAGGAGAAGGAAAACATGTATCTTTCCTCACTCAAGAGTGACACTGGTTGCCTGGTTCAGCTGGTTGATGAGGTTGTTCAGGCTGTGGAAGACGGCGTCAAGCAGGAGTTTGGCAATCATGGAGTCAGTCATTCTCAACAAGCTGTTCCTCCAAAAGATAGCAAAAAGAAGCCTCCTGCTTCTGATCCCTTTCTGTGTCAAGTGAAAACCAAAGAAGGCTTGCGCATCATTCTTAAAAAGGGAAACATAGAAGCTTCAAAGGTAACTCCTCTATTTTTCCTGTTTGTCTGTATTTTTCTGAGATCTCTTGAGTTTATTGTGCCCATTTGTTACCCTTGTTGTAGACGGAGGTAACGGTCAACACGATATTCTCGGATCTTGCACTGAATAGAGGCGCAGTTTCAACTGCCATTCTGAAAGTGGCGGGGCCCAAACTTCAGCAGCTAGTGACGGCTCAGAAAGCAACCGGAACCGAGGGGGAGATCATTATTACTGATGGCTGCAATCTGAAGAGCAAGAAAGTCTTTCACGCTGTTGCCACCAAGTGGGACAATGGTAAAGGCGCTGCTGAACAGGTGACCCACTGTCATACATATATTTAAATAGCAAAATAAAATCATACATTTATTTAAATCTACCTGCAAAGATGCTGGTTTTTATATCACTACTTCTCTCTTAGGTGTTGAGTGGAATATTCAGGGGTTGCTTGGAAAAGGCAGAAAATGGCAATTTGACCTCCATATCGATTCCTGCCATTGGCACGGGAAACCTGGGCTTTCCAAAAACCCTTGTAGCCTCCTTGATGCTGGATAAAATTGTTGAGTTCTGTAGCCAGGCACAACCCAAACATCTGAAGAGGGTTGAAATAGTGATTTTCGCTGGAGATGCACCAACAATCCAGGTGAGGAAAGAGAATCCACCTTAGAACATTTACACACATGTAGGAATCATTGTATACAACAACTGTTTTACCATATACCATACACATCATTTTTAAATTTTCTCCTTTCATTCCGAGTATATTCATTACCATGTCTTTTTACTGTTAGTTTAGTTTCACTTTTGCTCATTAGGCTGTAATGACTAATAAAAGGTCAACAAACTTTAGATATTTAAAGCATTTATTTCTGTTTTTTTTTTGTACATTGATGTTTACTTTAGTTTTAAAGGATTGTTTCAGTCTTTGTGTTTGAAATTGAATCAAGTTAGGGTCTAGATCTTTTAGTACACATTCCATTTTTTATGCTTAAAATGCCACATTATTGTTATTTTTTAAGAGTTAAAGTAACAATAATACAATTACATTAAATGGATAACTCTTTTTGAATACTTGCTAACAGGAATTTACCAAGGAATTTATGCGGAAGTTCCCCAATGCTTCTGTTGGCTCAGATGCTCAAAGTTCCTCACAACCAACAGGTAACAACAACCTTTACTAATCTTCCCTTACAAAGTACTGCGCTAATACTGCTTATTCATTAAGGGTTTAATAAATGGCAACTAAAGTAAAAGCTTATAAGGATTTACATAATATGTTGTATTTATTATCAGTTTTTTATTTTTATTTTTACCAGCAGGGCCCTTCTCAAAGGTTACTACCTCCAGTACTGGGATGCATGAAACTACAATGGGAAATGTGACTGTTCAAGTAGTAACCGGAGATATAACCAAAGAGACCACAGATGTTATTGTTAATTCTTCGGATGAAAAATTTACTCTCAAGTCAGGTAAATATAAACCAAAAAGAGGAGGATTTAGAATATGTTTTTTATATATAAATTGGATTAATTGTTTATTTTCACAAGTTTTCTTAACTCTTGAAATGTTTAAATTCTAAAAAGGTTTTTTTTTTCTCTTCCTTTCCATAGGAGTATCCAAGGCCATTCTGGATGCCGCCGGTCAGGCTGTTGAGCAAGAGTGCCAAACCTGTGGTAAGATTACGATTCGGAAACTTGTAACCTTTGTGATTCTGGGAATTCTGAGCTGATGATTAACTGGGTCTGCAGCCTTTTCACATGATTATCTAGAAAGGAAGGACACGCTCAACACCCACACTTTATAATTTGGTATGGTTCAAGGGTTGTTTAAATCTGCTCTCTTCACCTGTAGGTGCCCAACCAAATTCAGGCATGATACTGACACAGCCTGGGAACCTTAAATGTAAGAAGATTCTCCATCTGACTGGACAGACAGACCCTGTGAAAGTCCAGAAGGTTGTCAAGGATGCTCTGGAAATGTGTGCAAAACAGTCCTTCACCTCTGTCTCATTTCCAGCCATCGGCACAGGTGAGACCAAATCAGAAATTCTTCCCCCCACCTCTCAGTTAATGAAACACACAATGATCGCTGAAGTAAGGATTTAAGGGTGTCTTCTCCAAAATCCACGTTTCAGTTCAAAAGGGTTTAAATCAGGACTCTAAGAATCTCTGACTCTTACCCAGTTTTAGCAGAGACTTTTTTTTTCCTTAACCTGTTGGTCGACACATGACCTGCAACTCGCACCAAACTCCCAGACACCAAGCAGCCTACATGGCTCCAGAATGGTAAATGGTAAATACTTATATAGCACTTTCTACCCTCTTTCAAAGGCCCAAAGCGCTTTACAGTCACACACACATTCACACACTGATGGCCGCTCCACTGCAGAACACTGGCGCCAACCTCCCACCAGAGGCAAGGTGGGGTTCAGTGTCTTGCCCAAGGACACTTCAACATATGGGCGACCGCCCTACCGCTGCACCACGGGCGCCCACCAGAATATCAGAACAAGAATGCTTTCATAGACATTCATTCCATTGTACTGGCAGTTGTACTGGCAGTTGTACTGGTACCTGTGCCAGAGGCATCTCCAGATCATGATCCGCTCCATGTTTTACAGCAAGGACAGTCTCCTGTTGTTGGAATATTTCATTTCTGTGTCCCTGAACACAAAGTCGATCTGCCTTATCAAGAAGCTGCATTTTGTCTGTCCAAACTGTGGTGTCCTCCATGTAGTTAACTTTAAATTGGGGGAAAAGCTCATCGTAACAAGATATTACCACTCAAACCCCATTTATTTTATATTACCAAATTTACAAACGGACGACAGATGAATTTCTTATTGTTGTCAAACCAGGTGCGTCTTTCCCCCTGTGTGCCCTAGGTTGCTGACCCCTACTGTAGACAGTGCTTTGGGGTGGGCGGAGCCTCAAAGCAACATCTGATCCTGTTCCACGAGAACCACAATAGACAATGTTATGAAATTGTCTCCAAACACCAGAAAAGTCTCCAGTGACAACAGGAAAAGTGGCCAGATTTGTTGTTAGTTGGGTTTAGCAAGAAAGTTGCTAAGTTGAAAACATGAACACAGAGACTATTGCCACCCTCAGAAATATCGACTGACTGAATGCATGACTGAAAGGGGAGGAGAGATCCCCCAAGGCCAGGGACCCCCCTAGCACCCGGACCCAGGCAGCCCGGGAGGGGGGGAGGCGGGGACCGCCCACCCGACCAGCTAGGCGCAGGGAAGGCCCCCCTACAGGGGCCTCCACAACGCCCTGAGGCATAAGCGAACCCGGTGTCCGGCCCCCAGGCCACAGGATAGGAGCGCTTAGCCGTACCCAGACAAGGGCCAAGGACGAAGCCAGGGCCCCCAGAACCCAAGAGCCGCCCACCACCCGACCGGTGCCCCGTGTCCGCGAGCCAGCCACGACGACCCGAGTAACCCAGAGATGGCCACGCACCCACAGCCACCCCCCATAACCCTACCCACTACAACCCCCCAGCTCCCCGGCCATATTATATGAGCCCCCCTCCCTAACCCTTTAAGTGCCCTACCCTCTCTGTGATGGGGAGGGAAAGCCCCAGAGGGTCCCAGCGAGCCAGCCCCCAGGTCCGTCCCACCCATGCACTCACGCACACATACTCACAATCATCTGGTTACCCCCCCAACCCCCGCCGCCACGCAGTAAACCCCCCCCCCCCAGCCGACCGACCCCCAGCGCCGTATGCCCGACCATCACCGCAGCCGACATGATACCCATAAGCCTGGCCGCCCTGAGAGGACCAGGCGGGTGAAGACCGGCTGCCCCCCCCGACCCCACCCATGTATGGAGGTGTGGCAGTGCTGTGTGTGTGCAGCAGGTAAAAATAGGAGGTCTCCCGTGTGGGGGCCCCACTGCTGCCAAGCCGCAGCATGCCTTAGTTTTAAAATTTTCTCTCTTTTCTACTGGTACCATCATTTTTGTCTAGTTGTTGTTGTTTTTTTTTAAATATTATTGTTAACAACAATTCAAAATACATTTTCAGTAAATTTTGCTTCTCCTTCCACCCGGTGAGCATGTAGAGAGAAAATATTCATGTACATTTTTTTCTACTGGCAAGCTGCGGGCAGCAGGTCGTGGTGAACACTTATACAACATGTAAGTGAGATGCAGTAGGTGAGATGCAGGCACATCAAATGGACTAGTCTTTTTTTTGTGTTCTTCAATTTTAATGGATTTTTTCTCCCTCTTTTTACCTTCTTTAACAAAAATGACAAATGACTCAATATATTTAACAAAAGCTGTTTTATTTCAGCCTCTCCTTTGGAAATGTTCTCAAACTCAAAGTTCAGCTAAAAACAAGCTGTAAAGTGTTTGTAGATCAACGCAGCAGATGTTTTCTGAGTTAGCGCCAGCTTGAGCATCTCATAAAGAGAAACGCTTCTCGCACTCAGCAGAATCTCTGTTTCAGGTGTTGAAACAAATTTGTTTTACTCCCACTATTGGCAGCTTTAATCTTCATACCGTCTCCGACTTCTACTGTGTGCTCTCTGCTTTTGCCGTTTTCACAAGGTCTTTGAAGTGTTTTACTTTTTTAATCACAAAAAAATAAAGCTGAGCTAAAAGGCCCCCTTGTACCCCCCATGAGGAGAGGGGTTTCAATCAGTCACCTGGAGTCTGAACCAACAGAAAAAGTATTTTCTTAAGAAAATGAAATTGCATTTAAGTATTTAATAAATGGCATTAACACATCTTTAATGTCTTCTAACTGTAAACTCAAATTGAAAGGACAGATTCACTCAAGGGTAGCAGAATAACAGAAAAGGCCCCTTTTTTCCTAATTTTGCCTCCAGTTTATTCCTTTTTACACGACATCATAATAAAAACAGCCTAAAAACATAATGTTTTGGATTCTTGCGCAGCCCTAGCTGCAACCATGAAGTCATTTGCAATCTGCCTTTATTCTGATGCCCGTTTTCTTCTCCCTGTTGAGGATTTCTCATAGCTTAGCTGTTTTTCTTTTGTCTGCTGCATCCTTTCAGGTCAAGGCAATGTGCAGGCCGGTAAGGTGGCAGACGCCATGTTGGACGCAGTGATCGATGTGTTGAGCCAAAACCCTTCAAGTACCCTGAAAACAGTCCGCATAATCATCTTCCAGCCGCAAATGCTGAGAGACTTCTACAACAGTATGCAGCAGAGGGAAGCTGGAGAACAACAGGAGAAAGCCACAGTACCCTCTTTTGGCCAAGGATTCAAAAGTAAATGTGGAGGTTTTTTATTTTATTTCCTAATGCTATATAGTATTGTTTAGGAATGCAAAACCTTTACATGTATTTTTATACATTTTCTTTCAGACCTCTTTTTGAAGCTAAAAGAAGAGAAGCAGAAGAAGGAGGATGATATTTGCATTGTGCCGGTCAAACCGGACCCTGCTTGCTTCCACATCTGCGGCGGCACACAATCTAAAGTAGATAGAGCCAAAAAGTGGATAACTGACCTGATATCCAACGAACAAACCACTATACCCATAACTGACAACGCCATCTTAGACCTGTCGCAGGCAGACTGCCAGCACATCAACGGCATCCAGAAGAAAATGGGGGTGACCATCCAAATGGAGAACAAAAACTCCCAGACCTCGCTCATCGTGGAAGGCCTCAGCAGGGACGTGATCAAAGCCCTTCGTGAGATTGACGATATTCTAAAAAAAGTTAAAAGCAAGCAGGAGTCAGACAAATTGGTGGAGCTGACGGGGGCAGTGGCAGACTGGCAGTACCAGCTGCAAGGGCAGCAATTTCAGAGTTTCGATTTAATGACGAACTACAAGCTTGAGCAAGCAATGCAACAGGAACTGCCATCGGTCGACATCCAAGTCCAGGGACAAGACTACACCGCCACCCTACCTGAAGGACCAGCTACTGACAAGAAGGGAAACACTCTGCAAATTAAACGAATCGATAAACTAAAAGGCAAGATTCAGGTGCTAAACCTTCACATTTGCAATTCTGACGTCAAAGTAACTGAACGTTCTTGTGTGAAATCTAGGTGAAGATATTCCCGAACACTGGCAGCATATGCCTCCCAAGACCACCTGTTTGGTTGCCAACATCCAGGCTGGCACACCAGAGTACAATGAAGTTCTCCAACTGTTTCAGGCCTCCTGCAAGCGAAACGTGATAAAGGTACCCTCTCACTCATCCTGCAGGAGTATGGTTTGGAAAAAGCTTTACAGTTTAGGCAACCTTTGGTAAAAAAAAAAAAAAAAAACATTTTAGGGAAACGCTTTTCTTCTCTGATCTTAGATTGAAAGAATCCAGAATCCTGCACTGTGGAGGAGTTTACAAATCAAGAAGAGTGAGCTGGAGGTGAGAAATGGCAATCAGAACAACGAGAAGCGACTCTTCCATGGCACCTCCCAAGACACGGTGAAAATCATCAACGAACGCGGCTTCAACAGGGTTTATGCTGGAAAGAACGGTACGACATCCAAAGGCTTACTCTCTAACTGAGCTTTAGTTGATGAAGGTTCTTGGTTGAGTTCTGGCATCTGGATTCAAAGTTTTCTTTCTAGAAATCTGTCAGCCTTCATCTCAGTCTCAGATGAAGAAATAAGACTTGAAGTCCAGATGCCATAACTCAACTTACAAACAAGAGTTTTAGATATGGCAGGAAGGGATGGAATGCAGATCAAGAAAACTAAGTACATTTAGAAGACAGTTAAAAATATTTCAAACTTCCTAAATCAGGGTCATGCAGGTAGGGGTCTATAACATGCATAAGATCATCAGAGGAGAGACCAGGTAAATCGGATCCAGACGAGAGTCGGGGCAGGCGGCAGGCAAACAGAGTCAAATACAGGGTCAGAAGGCAGAAGATCAGGTCCAAATACAATGCCTGGTAAGGAAGGCACTGATTGAGGCTCAGTGCAGTGCTTAAGTAGACTGCGGTTGATTGAGTGAATGAGAGTCAGATGTGTGGCATCCAGGAAGTGCTCACAGTAGGGGTGTGTATTGGCAAGAGTCTAGCGATATGTCGCGCATCCTGATATTGTACCGGAACACATTTTCTTTCTTTTTTTTTTTATTTGACTTATGACATATGACAGTTTTTTCTTGTTTTGTCTTTTGTCTACCGAATACCTCCCACCCATTTGATTTATTTTGGATTGCATCCTAGCACCTAATAAAAGAGTTTCCTTCATATTATTTTTTTGCTAATTCTCATTGGAAATTTGAAGTATTACTTTCATACCTCAGAGGTAACAAATGGTTTTGTTTTTCTGTGAGCAATCAATAGAAGAGACAGTCTTCAAATTGTTTATATTTGTGTACTTATGTAAATTCTCAGAATGATCAACTGTATTTGAAATGCTCCAACTTTTTATTTAAAGCATTAAAGCTGGACGATTCTTAGCACACCAACTGAAGTGTCGCTCAGCTGCTCAACTTATCCCCCAAATAACAAAAAAAGATGGCACACTGACTATTGATCCCGCAGAAATCAACGAAGCATTTACGTCATTTTACTCCGACCTGTATACGTCAGAAATGACAGAAGATTACTCTGAAATGGAAATGTTTTTAAATAACTTAGAATCCCCCTCAGTAACAGAAGTACATAGGACCAATGCTGAGCTTCCACTGGACCATAAAGAAATCACTAATGCAATACACTCAATGCAAAATGGTAAGGCTCCGGGCCCAGACGGGTACCCTATAGAGTTTTATAAAAAATTCTCAAACAAACTATCCCCAATACTACTTAATATGTTTAATGACTCTGTATCCCGTGGCTCCCTCCCCCAGACATTAACTGAAGCATCAATTACCCTTCTGCTCAAACCAGGTAAAGATGGTAAAGACTGTAGCTCATACCGACCCATCTCTCTCCTCAACTGCGATGCAAAGATCTTAGCCAAAGCCCTCTCTCTTCGCCTAGAAACCACAATACAGGATGTGATCTCTGATGATCAAACTGGTTTTATGCCAGGGCGCCACTTATTCAAAAATGTACGCCGACTTTTTGACATAATTTACTCTCCTGCCTCCACAGCAGAGGCAGAAGTGGTAATTACACTTGACGCGGAGAAAGCCTTTGATAGGGTGGAGTGGAGATATCTATTTGCATGTTTACAGAAATGTGGTTATGGTCCCAAATTCATCTCCTGGATCGAGCGTTTGTATAAATCACCCAAAGCCTCCGTAATTAGTAATGGTAAGCGGTCACAATATTTTCAGTTGTCACGGGGTACTCGCCAGGGTTGTCCTCTCAGCCCACTACTATTCGCTTTAGCTATAGAGCCCTTATCTATCACACTTAAAACTTTATCATCAATTAGTGGAATCCATAGGGGCGGTAAGGAACATAGAGTATCTTTGTATGCAGATGATTTATTGTTATATTTGTCGGACCCCATTCTAAACGTCCCTCACATAATTAATGCCTTGAGAACATTTGGGGCTTTCTCTGGGTACAAATTAAACTTAAGTAAAAGTGAATTTTACCCTGTTAATGATCTAGCTCTCCAAATACAAAATGGCGCCTTACCATTCCAAATGTCCACAAACGGCTTTAAGTACTTGGGTATCAATATTACAAGAGATATGCAACATCTCCATCAAAAAAACTTCTGTCATTTATTAGAAAAGACCAAACTAGACCTAAAGAAGTGGAGAACTCTCCACCTATCCTTGGCAGGAAAGGTTAATTGTATCAAAATGACTGTACTCCCCAAATTTCTTTACCTTTTTCAATGCATCCCACTCTATATCCCCAAAATATTTTTTAAATCTCTTGATAAGGCTTGTGTTTCCTTTATTTGGGATGGAAGGAAACCTAGGATACGGCTTGAATTGCTACAGAGGTCTAAAAATCAAGGCGGTTTAGCCTTTCCCAACTTTCAGTACTATTACTGGGCTTCAAATGTAAAGAATATCTTACACTGGCTCCACAGTCCTAGTGTGGACTGGTGCCTTCTTGAAGATGCATCATGCTTTCCAACCTCCCTCCGTGCTCTGGTCACCTCTGACTTGTCTATCTCTGACCTTAAATACACAGATAACCCAGTCGTCATAAATACTCTTAAAATATGGTTTCAGTTCAGACGGAACTTTGACTGTGGGGATCTCCTACATTTAAGTCCCATAAACATGACTCCCTTGTTTCCCCATGCTAGACTGGACTCTGGTTTCATTCTCTGGAAAAAGCAAGGAATTCATTTGTTCAAAGACATGTACATAAACTCTGTTTTTGCCAGCTTTGATGATCTTTCACATAAGTTTAATCTCCCCTGGTCCAGCCTATTCTGTTACTTTCAAATTCGGCACTTCCTTCAGCATCATACCCCATATTTGCCGTCATACTCAGGTATAGAAGCACTTTTAGAAACCCCAGTACATCTTAGAAGATCTATCTCAAGAATATATGATCAGATAACTTCCTTAAAAAATACAAATCTTGGCAAAATCCGGACAGACTGGATGAATGAGTTGGGGGAGGAACTGGCTTTGGAGGACGACATATGGAACAACGCTTTACTGAAAGTAAATGGCAGCTCCTCCTGTGCAAAATTGAACTTAATACAATTGAAAGTTGTACATCGCATCCACTATTCCAAAGCTAAACTAGCAAAGATCTTTCCCAATGTAGAAGCCAGCTGTGATAGATGCCACCATACCCCTGCTGACTTAACACATATGTTCTGGCTGTGTCCATCTCTGAGGTCCTACTGGTCTGTCATTTTTAAAACAATGTCACAAGCTCTCAAAATTAATCTTCAACCCAACGCTGCCATGGCTATATTCGGCATCACAGGTAGAAAACAATCCACTCTAAGTAAACAAAATAAACATATCATTGCTTTTACAGCACTACTTGCACGTAGAAGGATTTTACTACACTGGAAGTCAAACAAACCACCCAAAGTGTCTCTATGGTTCAGTGACTTGCTAAAATTTATGGAGCTAGAAAAGATCAAATACTCACTAGGGGGGTCTAGAGACAAATTTCTAGCTGTGTGGGGCCCAATACTATTATACTTTAATGAGCTCAAAACTGTCCCAAAGTAGCAGCTTCCAACAACTCTCCTGTTTTCTTGTATTGTAACACTGAGCCTTAGTGGTGCATGCCTGTTTATAACACTTGACGTAATCTCTTTTTAAATTTATTTTTATTATCATATTTACATATATATATACTATTGTTTTTGTTTTTTCTGACGTCTCATGTTCTGTGGGGTGGGGTGGGAGTGGGGTTCAGCTATGTGTTTGTCTTGTTTACAAAAAAAAAAAGAGCATTGTTTGAATAATGTCTGACAGCTGACCTTGCTTTTGTACATGTCCTGTACTCCTGATGCTCAATAAAAAAAAAAAAAAAAAAAAAAGCATTAAAATCTGTGAAGTTCAGTCAGTTCAGTCAGCTGTCACAGATCGGTTCTTTAAACTTCCTGTTTGTCTCTTTTCCAGCTGCATATTTTGGAAACGGCACTTACTTTGCTGTACACGCCAGTTACTCTGCCCAAGACACCTATTCCAAGCCCAACGCCAACGGGGAGAAGATCATGTACCTCTGCCGAGTGCTGACTGGGGACTACACCCTTGGACAGCAACACATGATTGCGCCACCAGCCAAGAATTCTCTCTCCATTGAGTTGTTCGACAGTGTTGTGGACAATGTCGCCAATCCCAGCATGTTTGTTATCTTCCACGACACCCAGGCCTATCCTGAATATTTGATTACATTCAAGTGATACTGCCATTCACTTAACCGTTAAAGAATAAATAAAAAAATGTCTACACATCAGTTGTTTTGTTAGAAATGTTCAACTCATGGAGGGTGCTCATAATAAGGTAAAGCACTGTGGTTATTTTATACAGAAGTACACTGTTTTTACACACCTCACATGACGAAAACTGTCCACCACCAACGACTCCCATAACTAGAACTGAGCGCATGTCTAACAGAACAAACTTGCATCATATTACAAACCATAAAAAAAAAAATCATCTAGTTAAAGATTCATGTTCTGTAAAAGAAAAATTAGCTGAATGAATCCACATCCATAAATGTGTTTATTTTTGTGTCATTCAGAGCTTAAGTGAATAATTTCCGGGTTCCTCCTATCCTTTACTGTAGTCTCTCATCATTTTTTTTTTCAAAATTGCTAGATTTTTCGGGGCGCAAATTGTGTACTTTGAGGTGCCAACATGTTAACAGTTGAAGTTGTCTTTTTCTTTGCTGTATTTTTGCAACATATGCAAGATTTATGTGCAGGTAAGCAGTACTGAAATAATTGAATTTACTAAACATGTGCAATAAACATGTAAATATCAACCAAACTGTCATCTTTCTTTGTTTTTTTCTCCATCAACCTACAAGTTGAAGAAAACAAATGGCCTAATTAAATGAATGGTCACAAGTGGTGATAAAAAATAACTAAACTAAGAGAAGGCAAACTTTACGAAGGAGTTTTCGGGCTAGTCTACAAGCAAAATGTATTTTGTTTAATTACGACTTTAAAGTTGTAAATTTATGAAGAAAAAGTCGTAAATTTACAGGAAAAATGCCAACGTTGTTCAAACCTTTTGGCGTCTCAAAATCAAATTATTGTCAGTGTAGTTGTCTTTCCAGAGTTCAGTGTCAGTAAAGCAGAGTTTTGTAAAATAAGGAGCTCAGAGACACGTTTGGGTGTAGAGGACTGCATTTTTTTCTGCTGTCATCAATCACATACCCAGAAGTCCATCTGTCACCTTACGTCATGACCTGTCATCCAAACACCAATGGGGAAGTAAACAGCGTTCCATACAGATGAAACGTCCCGTTTCAACATAAAATAACAAAGTGAAAATAGTCTGTTATGTTAGCATTAAAACGTTGAAAATGCCAAAAAAAAAGGTGCTCCTCCTCAGACGGAAGCGTCACACAGACGTCGAGATCTGGTCTTTGGGGGAAGAAAGGATGGAAGTGGACATCTGCAGAGATACCAATGTCTTCATCAACGGCTGCAGAGATCCTGCAAACCACCCATCAATAAATAAAACATTAATAAATCAAACAAATGAGCTTCCAAACATCTGGAATGTTATCAATAGACATTCAATTCAGCTGTTCTACTGAGTTTAGTTGGTCTGCTCTGCTGCTGCGTGGCGTTCACTTGCTGCTTTGTGAGCTCACTTTGACTCGAATCTTGTAAATTTACGAGCTTTTCCTCAAATTTTTTTCTTCAAATCTCATAATTTTACCTGTCTTATTTGTTGGTGGCCCTAAAACTCTGTCATAAAACTGAGTTGTGGCTTGATGCAAAAAGAAAAACAAAAACAAAGTAAAACTATAGGCTCATTTATCTATGAAGACTCTCATTCATCCAGGTTGGTTCCATAGTAGCAGGTTTAAAGGTTGTCATCTCGACTTAGTTTTCAAGTTAGACGTTTCAACTCATATCCAAAAGGCTTTGTCAACTAAGTCCAGATGACAGCCCCTAAACCTACTACTACAGGCTCATGTACACCTGAGCACAAAGCAGTGGACGGAATGTCAAAAGGATCTCAAGTGACCTCAACTACAAAAGCTTTTTTTTTTATCTCCATAGCAAACATTTTATTTTTGGGTCGCCTGGGATTGACAAACATGTTGATGTAATTTTTAGAAGAACCATCAATAATAAACTTTTGGATTTCCTTGGTAACTGAGGTTTTATTGTAGCCACGCCCACATTCCTAACACATTATACCCTGTGTCATATGTATTTTTCGATTTGAGCAAAGGATTCATATTTACCATAGTACAATAAAAAGTGTGGAGCTATATGGGAACGCCACTTTTGCGAGCCCGCCACTCTAACTGGATCAATTATAGGGGCGGCCTGGGCCAAATGCTCATGGCATGATGGCTAAAATGCATTGGGTGATGCACAGAATACCTTAAAATACTCTGATTCACTAAAGGTTTGTTTGTAAAACATGCAAACTTTACAACATTCAGTCTGCTCCACCTCTCATGCTCTCTTCCTCCACTCTGACCCCCAGCTGCCACACTCTGGGGCAGATGGCAATGGTCTTTACCTCTGCTTTTCACAGACGGTTAAGTCGCATAAATGATGCCGGACCATCTTGGAAGCCTGCACGTGGTTACATTTGTTCCTGCTTCATCCCATTCCTTGCATTTATTCTCCACTCTCGATTGCATTGATTTTCCTAGCATTCCACAGTGCACCCTAAATCTTCCTTAGCTCAATATTCTTAAATTTGACTATTTAAGTTATCTGCATCAACTTCTGATTTTACTTTACTAGACTTTTTTCTTGGAGTTTAGTTCACATCTGTAAAAATGTCTTTTACTTTGTCGCTTCAGTTAGTTTCCTGTCCCAAATGGCTTTACTTACTTTTATTTAAACTATTTCAATAAACAAGAATAAAAAGTCAAAGGAGGTTAGAGCCTGAGCTTGAGAGTCTAGAGGCTGCTGGAGGTCTAAATCCTCCTTTTGCAGGATTTTCTTTCTCTAACATACCACAGAACGCCGAGAACATTTGAGTCATCAGTTCTGACAAGAAGATCCGTGTGCAGCTGGAAATATTTCAGGTGTTTAAAGCCGCATATCTGGTTTATCCAGTGCAAACCCACGATTTATGTAACTGTTGTCCCCAAATGGAATTTAGGCTTCATGCTTTTACTGAGAAGTTGAAAGTGTTTCAGTGAAAAAAATGGGTTCAGGTGCAGAGAAACTCTTTTGTTATTTTGTTGAAATAGCTGAACCAAGATGAAATTGTTTACGTTTAAAAAGTTATTTTAGTTTAGGTAGAAAAGGCTCAGATCCGTGCAAAACAACCTAAAAGGAACATAAATCTCATTTCATATCAGTGACCACAGATCATGTATTCGGTGACGGTTAAGAAGGGCGCTGTTCCCATGTCACGCCACTAGAGGGAAGCATTGGCTGCGTTTCTCGTCCGGGTGACACTAATGCATTACAAAGCATCTGCGTTCCTCTGTATCACTTGGTAGTTGGTCTGTGTTTATTTGTTTCTTCCTTTATTGTCTTCTTGCACCCCGGCTCCCCTCACTATGGAAAGATTAATGGTTCAATCTAGTTTAGAGGGCCTGCGGCTGCGCTGTTTCCTGCATCCGCAGTGAATAAGAAGTGTGTGAAAGTTCAGGATAAGTTGACACATTTCCTGCGCCTCTGAGACAAGAACGTGAGCAGCAACTCTGAGGAAAAACTTTTGCAAACAAACTTTAGACTGCGAAGATATGGAGTAGTTCCCGCAGTGCAGTCGAGTAAAAACATTTCTCCTTCATTTATAATTAATGTTTTTGCACATTCTTTCTGTCAATCATTGTGGAAGCTCTGATAGACTTTATTTACCCAATGAAGTCAGCAGTTACAGCTGTTTCCTCCTCGGCACATAGTGATTGCATTTGCTGCTGTGGGCGTCTCTGCACATAGTTCAGATGTGTTTTTATCCTACTCCTCACCCTAGCAGACCCCATCCTTCAATCCAGCATCTCCCTTAAAATACTGTAGTAACAGTTTAAGGGCACCATGGCAACCGCCACCAGAGATACGAGGCAGCACACTATAGCAACGTGCTGAAATACAGCTGCTAGCGCTCTGTGCTGCCAACGCAACCAGATTTAAGACAATAGCAAATTCTTAGCAACACATGAACACTGTCACATCAGCTCTCTGCATCTGCCTGACTCCAGCTCATGCAATTCTGTGAAACAAAGTGCTTCTTAGCTGTCTGCGTCGGGGTTTTCCAGACTAGTTTGCATTTAAAACGTCCTCCCATATCCTCATATTTGGTATTCATTTTAAACATAATTAAAATTTGTGAGTTGTAAACGTGGACAGTGATGCAATTCTGCACTGCTGTGTTAGCACTACGGGATTTTGGGTAAAAACTAAGCCTAAATTCACAGGAAATTGTTTTAAAATGTAGAATTTTATGCTTTTTTTATTTTTGTAATCCCTGACAAACTAAATTTAGTTAAAACACTTCAACATAGACAATGCAGCATTAAAACATTTATTCTCTTCCATGTGTAATGTGGAATTTATGTTTAAATAATGCTAGGTGCTAGTTGACATACACATAAGAATTCATGGAACCCAGGGTGTGTCAATGAAAACAAAAGGCAGCAGTGAAGGTAAAATGCAGTTGATTGTCTTAACCCTTGTGCTATCCTATGGGGTCAAGATGACCATTAACGTGTTCTCCCTTGTGCTATCCTATGACCCCACCCTTCCATTGACGTGTTCTCCCTACAATGACAAAGGTGGATAAAGGTGGAGAGGATTTCATGTAATCCATGGACACCAGTGAAGATCACAAATCATTGAAGAAAAAAGGTTCAGAGCTCTGTCTAGTGGGTCTAGATGACCCCACTCCCAATGTCAAAGTACCTATGACAGCACAAGGGTTAAAGAAAACAAAAAATTTGTACAATACAAAACAGGGGATGGGGGCACATGGTTGAGTCCTGTTGTCTGTTGGGAGGTTTGCTGTGGCTGTTGAGATGTTATTGGAGGTGGTAGTGTCACGGATCTCAGGATCATGCACTTGGGTAGCTCACCATCGAATGGAGGATCAACAATGGAACACAAACGACAAAAACAACCTGACCGATAAGCAGGTCTTTTGGGGTTTGGAATGGCCATAAACCCAGTTCAAATTTGGAGTTTTCCAAATGAGTTTGTGTCAAGTTTTCAGCCGACTTTTGGCTCGTCTGTGCTCCTACACCTGACCGTGTACCTCGTCTCTGCTCCTGCTCCTACACCTGGTTGTGGACCCTACCTTTGGCTAGTCTCGCGCCCCCAGCCGTCTCCCAACTCCATCTATAGATGAAGCCCATCTGCTGGACTATTTAAACATGTAGTTGTAGAGTTAGATAGGTTAATTCTTCTCTAAGAGTTTTGGTACATCGCCTGTCCATCCTGGGGGAGGATCCCTCTACGGGCAGGGATGCCCAGTTTAGTTTAGCCATTTCCTATTAAACTCCATGACTATGTGCTTTATGATTCATGATTATTTAACAATTACCAGTATGAAGCCCATTGAGAGGACTATTGTTGTAAATATTGGGCTGACCCTGAACTTATAGTCGACATTGACCCTTTCACAATAAGAGCGTGAGCAAGGTCTTCACACTTAGGCGGATTGCATGGGGTTACACATGTAAGTAGCTTTATTTCATTAAATTTATGGTTTCTGATAATTTTCTCTTAAACTAATCCCTGGAGTGCAGCAACAGAACTAATATTTGACCTTATGGCTTAACTTTGCATCTGCAAGCGTTAAAAATCTGCAGAATTATCAGATAATTAATCTAAATAAAAAGTGGTGAATAAAAGAAGGCAGATATAGAGAAAACTGCAGGCGTGATGTGATTGAGTTCATCCTTCTGAACTTTTAAGATGGATGCCTCTTCATCCTGCCGTCTGAGTGTGAATGCTGGGGTGTGATCACATGGTTTAAATTCAAACCAACCCAATTAAGCCTTTCAGGGACTCAAAGAGAAAAAAACATAATCCATAGGATTGCTGTTAATCCGCACTTCATAGAAACTCCTTTGTCTTCCTCATCTAGCAACTTGTCTAAAAAGGAAGATCCCAAAATCCAACCTGGAATATAAAACATTTCCAGCCTCAATCACTGCCTGCTTCAGGAAATAATACTTACATGCAGAAATATAAAGTCTTTCCTTCTTTGTTTGTTAAGTCAGAAGAAGTCAGATTTTGCTTTTTATTTTCCTCTGATCGTTTCAGAGAAACCCTCTGATCAATGCTTTAAAATAACAAATTAAGCACCAAGGACAGCTCTCGTGTGGAGAAAACCCCTTACAAATTTGTCATTTTTGAATTTATGAAACTTTTTAAAATGCGTTTCTTTTTCAAAAGTCTGTTTCTTATGATCTCTCTTTGTATTAAAGATGCTACAGTTGAGCTGCGCCTCAGTTAAAACAAGTATTTCACAGGAGACACACTGGAACCAAGGTTCAGAACCAACGCTGTAAAGCTACCTACACACTGGGCATGTGATGCACCACACTTGTTCATACAAACAGGAAGGGGCTTCCTCTTGTTTGTCTACAGTTTACTAGCACATGTCTGCCACCTACATTTAAAAGACACGTGGTGCGAAATGTCAAAGCGCGGTGGAAATCTTGTGAGGTTTTGCTCTGGGTGTTTTTCTTTCACAGCTCTATTCTGATATTTTAAAGACTTCATGTCTGATAATTCCAGCCCGACATAAACTGCGATTATTAATTTATCCTCTACGATCAAATGGTCGGCATCTGTGCGCCACTACCAAATCCGAGTCCCCGATTGGCCAAAGATCAACCCGGTTCAACTTGTAATGCATGTTCAATGGACGCTCGATTTGTAAGAACAGTTGTAGAAAACTTGTGTCGCGACCCGTAAACCAGAGTTTTGAAACGCTGAAGCCCAAAATCCGCTTTTACGCTGGTTATACGCGATCAAACAGGACAACTGATTGTTCTCTCTAAGAAATTCTAGAAAAAGGAGTTTAGAAGATAGTTTCAAGTGTAGGTTCTATTAGGTTAACTTACAAGACAAAATCCTAACATTTAAGGCTTTTCTTTGGATAAATGTCTTTGTTTAGTCACAAATTAATAAATCTTTATTGCAACTGCTGCCGGACTCAATAAATTCTATTCTATTCTTTGATTTCTCAGGTTCTTTTGTATCAGACACGGCTGTGTTTCTCACATACCTGACATATTTCAATGGATGCACTTCAGTCTTCGTCAGAGTCTTCATCAGGTGATGAGGATGTGACGTATTTAAAAACAGATGATTCTCGCTGAGGCGGAGTCACCTGTCAAAGTTTGACAAGGGACTCCGCCCCTTGATGAAAAGAACTTGAGAAATCGATCAGTCAAATACAGACAATATGAACTTTATTGATCTATTCCATTCTATTCTATTCTAAATAAAAAAAATACTTTCACACAGATTAGTTTCATAGTGAAACCTAAAGGGAAAACAATTCTTTTAAATAAAAATTTTCCAAATGTAGACTACATGTAAAAAGTCAAAGATTCTCATTTATAGACTCAACAGGACAGAAAAAAATCAGAAGCAGAAAAAATATTGAATGATGAAAGATCATAAATAATAATAGTAATGAAAAAGTAAGGTAAAAAGGCAATTTAAATAGATTATTGTGTTTTTTCAATTTTGAACAAATTTGAATTTGATCATTTTGTTGCCTTATCAATAAAGCTTGAGCATAAAATTAAATGAAGACACTGTGAAAAGCTTTTTTCATCGCTGGATATTGTTTCCAGAAGCTTGAAGTGATGTATGTCTGCCTGAAATCAAACAATGCTTTAACAGTGTGGGGCCACACAGCTATCGTTACGAGAATGTTTTGAGGAGTAAAAAGTGCTAATGAACAGTTCCAAACATCGTGCTGTTTGAAAACAGTAAGAGAGAGTCATTATCATCATCGTCACGTCGTTCTCTGCGGTGAAATGGGTTTAAAGCTGACATGAGCTGAAAGGTCACAAAGTCAAAAGAGTTGCAGCTCTTCAGCCTGACTGTGGTTTGCAGCACAGCAGTTCATCAAAAGACATCAGGTCATCGATGAGACAAAAATAGGTGCTGAGGATCAGAAATTGGACTATGAACACCATCCTAATGGGAAAATATGGGGGTAGTGCAATCATAATGTGGACGTGCTTCACCAGAGCAGACGGTCACGCAGAAAAGGAGAGATGGTTAACAAAATGCTCCAGAAAACACACCAAACATTCAACATGTGTTTGGCAAAGATGAGGACTGTGAGTTGAGACCTCAACTGGAGCACCACTGAAAATCTTTGTCACATGTGCAGAGGTTGATGTGGGGGGGCAGCATCTTAAGGGGGGTGCAGGTGTGTCTTGCAGTTTTCTTGAGGCTCATACAGCCGCATGAAGGAGCGTCAGGAAAATGGTACGTTCCAGTGTTGTGTGGTAAGTGTATCGTGAAGCCTTTATAGGGATAATGGAAGTTGCATGCACTCTTGACCAATGGGTGGGGCTGTTGTGGTACTGGCCCCTTACGTGTCGCATGTTAATGCTGCACGCACGGGGTGTGCAGGTGACACGCAAGTGGCCGTACGACGCCTGTATAGGATGTCAACACAAGTCACACCCTTATGGTCTGATTTCTTCATTTTTAACTGTCAGCCTGCAAGCAAGGAGTGACCACTTGCTATGGGAACTGCACTAACAGGTCTCTTGTGCAGTGTGCTGGATTTGTTTTGGGGGGGGGCAAAATATGAAAAATCTCCCTGCATCTCACCTACTTCACCCTTACGTGTTGGTAGAGTACTCGCTACAACCGGTTGCACACAGCATGCCTGTAAAAATGACGTGCATGCACATTTTCGCTCCGCGGGCTCATTGAGCGGCCTACGACTTGGATGTTTCCTGCGAGCGACCTGCGTGGCTGTAAGGGCAGTTATGACTAAGGCTCAAATTAGGGTCTGGGACTTGTGAACAATGTTCATGAGAGGTTACTCTTGTTTTTTAACTCCAGGAAGTCACTTTCAAGGGTAAGAGTAAAATCTTCATTTATTCTTTTGCAATAAGACTCCCGAAACATCACCTGTTTGATTTTATGTCTCTCAAAGTTTGTCAAGGTCAGCTCGTTGACAATTCGTGACGATGAAATGTTAATTTCAACAACTGGCTTTATGACTTCAGACTTGACTTGAATTGCAGAGTCTTCTGACTTCAGGTGGATGGAGTTTTACAACTTTTAAGTTTTACCTCCAAATTGGATGCAAAGTCAAGTGAGGCCAACCTGGACCCAAACTTTTATCTTTTTTTAAAATTGTGCGTTAACATTTTTGGTCACACATGAATTTCCTGTTAAAGTATAACCTTAATTTCTCCTTATATGAAGGATGTTTAGAAAAATAAAAGGAGAAATGTGCCATTCAACTCTAAAGATCTCAAATGATAGATATTTCAGCAGTAATTCCCTCTCAATGCTCGGCTCCACAGAGCGCCGCTGGAAGAGGCGTCACTCCAGTCGGACACGGATCACAACGGGTGCAGTTTTTAGAAAAAAGGCAAATCTGTCGCAAAGAAGAAAGCAGACATGACAAAGAAAGAGAATGTTGCGCCATCATTCTCAAAGAGTTTCCAAAGGGTAATTGGCATCCTCAGTAGACCTGAAATGAGACACATCAATTTCATGCAGTGTCCTCCAGAAAGCCCAGCCTGACTGCACCATCAAATAGAAATTATGGATTTTGTCTGGAAGGGGTACGGGGTATAGAGCTACAAAGAAAATGAGGTCACAAGGGTGCAGGGAGCCAGCACACAGAGATGTGCATACGTAGTGTCTGCTCTACTCTCAGCTCTGTGTGCTATAATTTATAGCCTTGTGCTGATTTTACACTGGAATTGGTGCTAACCCACATTCAGGTGATGATAAAACACATTTCTTTGGTTCCATTTTACCTGGGCACACAGATGTTTCTGAAAGTGAGACAAAGGTAAAGTATTATTAGATGTTTATTTAGGGACAACGCCGGCATTTTGATATACGGACGCTCATTAAAGGAAAAACACAAAGGAGGTCATGGAACTTCAACAGGCTCAGAGGAGTGGCTGCTATGACTTATTTGGGCCTAAACACAGTCTTTAGTTGTTGCTGGAGCTAAATGTGCTGCACGAAACTTTGTTCTCATGTGTCCAAGTAGCCCAGTTGCAGAACTCTTGTTTATTTTTCATTTTTCAAAGCTTACTTTGTTTTTAGGCAGACGTTTCCATGGTGACCCAGACAGTTCAAGATGTGGATGAAATTACAAACAATGTAGGTTAAAAAAAAAAAACACCTTCTAACTTTGTAATCATTGATACGACAGAGTTTTAGGGCCACCGCAAGTATCAAAAATATTCGGCCAGCAGTAACTGTCCATGGTCCTGCGACTGATGATGACGTCACACTACCGTAACACCGCTTGGACAAACTACACAGCTACGTAGCGTCGACATCTGCTAGGGCTCTATATTTTCATTTCACATTTCGTTTTGCAACCTAAAGTTCTTTTCCTCATAACTACCATTTTGAATTTGAAGGAGTGTCTGACATAATTGTTTGTTACACCAAATGTTTAATAGGGAGACACATTGGCAATATAAACTTATTATTATATAATATAAACATTATTTATTTATGGTGTGGAGTCTGGTTTAATTGGCCCAAACGTCAGTTACAAGTCATCCATGTTTCTCACGAAGAACGGTGTTAGTGTGTAAACTTGCGGACCAATCCCCATATTAAACGTCATTAGACCAACGTTTAGCCAATCACATAAAGAGGACATCATTAGTTGAAGGACCACGAAGGACACTGAACAGTTATCGCAGGCCGAATACTTCTGGTACATAGATAGATAGATAGATAGATAGATAGATAGATAGATAGATAGATAGATAGATAGATAGATAGATAGATAGATAGATAGATAGATAGATAGATAGATAGATAGATAGATAGATAGATAGATAGATAGATAGATAGATAGATAGATAGATAGATAGATAGATAGATAGATAGATAGATAGATAGATAGATCGATCGATGACTTTATTAATCCCTCAATGGGGAAATTTAATTTATCTGTGGCAGCAAAAACGACATTCAGAAATAATCTATATAATATAACATCAAAAAGGGACATAAAAAATGACATTCATATTAAATTATTAAACATATTACTAAAATTATTATGAAAAAATTATTACCAAAAATGAGAGTCTTCTTAAATAAAGAAATAAATATTAAATATTAAATAAATACAGCTGCAAAAGTGTAAAAAACATGCGGTCTGCAAAACTGTAAAAAAAAAAAAATTGAATTGAATTGAACAAGATTAAAGTGGAAGTGAGCGTACAGAGCAGCAAGTGAACGCAGCGCAGAGCAGAACGACGAAACTTAGCTGAATGTTTATTGATAACGTTCCAAATGTTTGGAAGCTCATCTGTTTGATTTACAGCTTATTCATGTTTTATTCAATGATTGGCGGCTTTCAGGATTGCTCTGCAGTCGGTTGATGAAGACATTAGTGTCCCTGCAGCTGGCCACCTGAATCTTTTCTTCCTCCAAAGACCAGATCTCTACGTCTGTGTGACTCTTCCGCCTGAGGAGGAGCACTTTTTGTCATTTTCAATGTTCTAATGCTAATATAACAGACTACTTACATTCATCTTTATTGTTTTATGTTGAAATAAGACGTTTCATCTGGAGGAGGGGGGTATGTAATACCGTTTTCCTTCCGCATTGTTGTTTATGACAGTTATTTGACGTAAGGTGACAAATGGAATTCTAGGTACAGTATGTGAACATTTAACTGCAATGTTGTGGTTCTCTTGCCTACAGAATTCTTTTTTTTTTTTTTTAAATAACGCTCCTCATCTCTCATCTTCAAGTAGGGATCTGATAAACACAACGTTGGTGTTTTTTCCACATGAATCTATTCCTTTTTTCTCATAAATTTACGAGAAAAAAAAACTCGTAAATTACAAACACGAGAAAAGAAAAGGAACCCCCCCTTATTGAATCAGTTTAAACATGAAAAATGTAAAAACTACTCAAAGGCTTAGCAAAAAAGATACATTTTAATTTTTGTTTTTTAGAAACCGCCACACAGTGCTGGAACCCGGCCTCATTAGCGCTTTTGAGGTAAACCTGCACCTGAGGACCTGAGGGCTCTGGAAGGGTCATAAACCAAAAGCTGTTATGATAAAAAAAAAAAATGAAGGTCCAATTCCATTAAGACATTCAATGCAGATGTAAGACATATTTCACACATTATACGATCTATGCTGGAATCTTTTTCCCTTTCTATCATTTTTCAGCACCATCTTCTCTAAATTGATCTTATTTTCTAAGTTAAGCTGGCAAACAGTTTATTTTTAATGACAGCAGTATAGAAAATACAAGTTTGATGCGCAGCACTATCGTTCTTTTTCTCTTGTATTTATTTCCAATGATTCCAAATTCCCACTCGGGTTGAGCACAAAGAATCCCCAGCATTGAAGTGCGCCGCCTCACCGCACTATGTCCATGACATTGATCAGCAGTGCATGAAATTGCAGTGCTTGTGTGCACACACACGTCACTTTGAGCAGAGAAGCCCGGCCACCGTGCCACTCTCACACTCCGCATCAGGGTTTGTTTAGCTTTCATCTGGGCTGTTGTCATTCCATCAGCCACTGGGAGCTGCTCAAGATTCACTGATCCTCCCTACATCCTCCACTTCCTCCTACACTTGCTTAAATAAAAAAATAAAAGAACAATCCACTGCCTGTGTAAATCTGTCACCTCCCTACTTTTGCATGCACAGCTGTAGATAAAACAGGGCAAAACCCGCAGAAAAGATACATCTTAATCAGTTTCTTATTAACCGTGCTGCACAGCACACCCTTGATGTTTTTGATGAGCAGAAACGCGGAGAATCACTTTTGTGCTCGGAGAGAAAATGAGCGGCACAAAGCAGCATATTGATGTATTTACCCAACATTAACACACTAGTATCCAGCCAAAGAGCATATTTACACTTTAGCCTTCGGTGAGCAAGATGTTGACTGAATCTGCGAGATGGTTTTTGTCCAGGATTCATTTATTCCAGCACATATGTCAAAGAAAAATCCTTTTTTTTTTACCTTCTGGGTTTTTTTCTCGGTGAAGATTGCGGACCTGTCTTTCACCAAAGCCATCTGTTTGGTGCATAAAAACGACATTATCACTGATAATACCCAGCTATCCATTCAGTGAGCTCATGAATAGCTTCCAACCGGCGCACAGAATATAAAATTAGACCTATTATTACATTGTTAGCCGAAAGAATGAGCTAAAGTCATGAGTATGATGAAATTTATGAAAAGATTTAATCAGGCTTCATCCATCAGACACACTTAGCAGCAATATTGTTCCATGTTTGAAACTGAGTCAAACCGGAATTTTGTTTTTCCAATGTCCTGGTTAACGAGTTGAATCACCTGTGTTACTTTTAAACATACGTTATTATGTTTAAAAGCTTTGAATGGATTGTTCTCTGAATAGAAATACAGCTTAATTTTATGATTTTTTTTATTAACCTTTTGTGTCAAATTCACCCCTGAAAGATAACCAGTAATAAAAAAATAAAAAAAGGTCATTAATGAATAACCGGCCTGAAAACACTGCTGTTGACAAGATGAAAAACTAAAATAAATGTACAAAAAAACTGTGACATCCAAAGTGAAAAAAAAAACAAACAAACTGATAATGAGTCTGTAGCACAAATACAAAAGGGGTCAGAGCTATTGACTGTATGAAAGAACTGGACTGAAAATGACCTGCCACCAGTTCCAACCAAATTAAGTCGGCATTTTTTGGAACCAGTCGTCGTCAATTAGTGATTGGTCCAAATCTGTCTGAGTCAATGTTTCTATGGCAACCACTGTCTCCAGTCAGGACTGAGCTTGTTGGAAGTCCACACCCCTACCATTGAAAGCGGGCTCAGGAGAATCCAAACCTTTCAAACCTTCGACATGAGACCACATTGAGGCATCTGATTGGCCAATACTGTATATACCTTCAAATAACTTGCATTAAAAAAATAGGATTATCATGAACATGTTACAACAATATTAGAGCAAAAATGGTTATCCTGAAAAATATGATGACGGCGTGATGGATGTTTGACAACAATAAAATTCGATTGGATTTTAGCTTCTTTGAGCCACATCCTGTTTGGAAAGCATTTTGTAGTCCTTATCAGGATAAACTTTATGTTTCACTGACCAATGTTTGAACGTCAGGTACAACACTTTTTACTTGCTGCTTTGGTACGACGGAGGCGTGCTGCTAGGCGGTTGCTGAGGAGACGATGGCTAAGTTTGCATTCCATAATGCTGTTTTGGTTCAGTTGTTCCGCTCCAAGCACGGAGTGCATTTAGACTGAGAAAAAACTCTGAACTCAGTTCGATCGGAAGCGAATGGAGAAAACCTTGACGGATGGGTTCCAGAGTGGTTCCTGGTCCCAAACCAGGGTCAGCTCAGGTGTTTTCAGAATGAAAGTTTGTGGGGGGCAGTCAGTGATCCACGAATCATCATCCGTGCGAGCTCAGACAGGGGCAGGCTGTGGTGCAGATTGGAAGATCCTGCCCAAGTGTTTTAGTGTCTTTGGGCAAGACACTGAACCTCACATTGTGGTTATAGGTTGGTGCCGGAGTTTGGCAGCGGAATTAACGGAGGGTTAATATGTGTGTGTGCATGGGTGAATGGGACTGTGACTGCAAAGCCATGTATAAGGATACACCCCTTTACCATTTAACGTGTTCTTAAATGAATGCGAGAGTGAAATAAATGCTGTTCATCAAGCATCATACCTGCAATAAAAACAGGACTTTCTGGAAAAAAATCAATGGCCCTAACCTGTCAACCTCCATCTAGTATATAACTGTTAGATTAAAAAGAAAGCAAGGATTTTCCCCTCTGTAATTTGATAAACTAATACAATTATGACCGAATGCTGAAAAACCCAGAAATTTGAGAAGAGATTAAAAAAAAAAAACATAAAACAAATGTCTGCGTTTTTTCTCTGTATCACTACGTCCAAAAGTTCCGTCACTATTTTGACAGTTTTTGTGTCATCGTACAGATGAGATTATGAGCAGACACCGTGAGGACTAATTTACAGGCCTATTCTCTGTTACATGGCGTGGCGCACGCTTTGAAGTTCCATTTTGTTGGGCTGCAGGCCGTAACCATGGCAACGCACAGCCTGGGAAACAGTCTTATGACGGGATTCAGAAGTTTCCCATGCAAGACGCATCAGGCCTTTTTAAAGGGACGAATGTTTAAACACGTGAGCATTCTGCTGCTGGCAGCCCAGGTTTAATATAAGCCTCCATCACAAGCGCCGGCTTGTTTCTGCGTTGTTACAACAGACAAGTGGAAGCCAAGAATAGATTTTCAAGGTTTCATGGAGGAATTTTGACTCTTGGCTGCTGTTGGGACCAAGGAGCAGTCTGATTGTGGAAACGCTGAAGCAGCTATTTCTGGAATCAAACTTGTGACCCTAAATTTACCAATGAGCTCTTGAATGAACGGTGCCTCGGACTTGATAAAGGATGCTGGAATTTCTCTGTCAGGCTTCCTGTCAAACACAGTGACTTGTTCATTACAAGCACCATCGGGGGAAATTGGCGTTCCAGTTCTGGACACGCGTGTCAAGCATGTTTAAGTGAAGTGACCGGGTGTGCTGAATGGTTTTGGCAGGTTGGGAGATGTCGCCTGTTCATGAGTTCAGTGATTAGCTCTCTATAATAACATGCTGTTACTCTCAGACGATAATCTACGGCTTCAGCTTTACACCTACCAATCTGTTTACTTGAAAACCTGATATTAAATCTGTGGCGGATAGAGTATGGGGAGAGCCGTTGTTTGACCGGTTCTGAGACCAGAACCATAAGCTGATCGACTCACATCTGACTGAAAATGTGTTAAATTGAGTTTATTTTTAAACGCTTTAAAATGCAAAATCAAAATTTTGAGCTTTTACGTGTATTGTTTATTGTTTGTTTTGTATTGTTTATATAATATTGTTTATTTATCACAAAATGAAATCCCAAAGCGGTATTTTGATCTGATCTCCCAATCCACACAAAAAAAAGCGGGACCGCCCCCAGGCTAACAGACACGCCCACTTTCTCTGTGGAGCTAGCTGTGTTTGGCAAAAACGCTTTCATTTTACATGCACATCACGCCAGCACATCTTTGCAAAAGTTTGGATGCTGTTTGTTTTCGTGGTGGTGAGACGCAGACATGCAGGCCGGCTCTAGACTGACATCATGAAAATGGGCGGCACCCGCAAGGAGAAAGAGGCGGAGCCTCAGAGATCAAGTCGTCAAGTCATTGGAAAAGAACTTGTTAAATTATATACAGGGGTATATTAGTAACAATTTAAAATAAACTATTAATAGATAAATACTCAACTACTGCTGGTCAAAGTGATACAATAGTCATTTTTTATGTGAACAAATTATTCTGACCATTGAGTTTTTTCAAAGCAATAAAACACTGGAGGCTGTTTATGTTGATATAATGTGCTGCAGGCAGAATCAACATGAATCCAGTTTAACCCAGAGAGTAATATTTTAAACATCTTACACCTTTCATCCCCAAAATGCTGAATAATAGTAATATTTAATGCTATAATTGTGCTGCTGTGAGGATTCTGCAGTTCAATTTGGTTTTTCCGTGTTTTTGGTCGTTCATCAGTCACTCCTGGTTCATGTCAATCATCCACAGCCGTCTATATTTCTGTTCATTCTCTTCAGTGAGTAGAAGTCTCTGGTTTCCAGTTCTACACTGTCAGGTTGGTGGACACCCTTGTGCTCAAACATGGTGTTTGTTATGGACAAACTATGACGAGCACAGAAGTCCAATAGCAAAACACCACTCGGGTTCAGATCGGGGGGGCGTTCCTACCAATCACACCCCTCCAGGTCCCACTGTCATTGCCCACGTGGACATTGAAGTCCCCCAGGAGGACAATGGAGTCCCCCGTTGGGGCACTTTCCAGTACCCCTTCGGGAGCCACCAAGAAGGTCTGGTACTCCGAACTGGTGTTCGGCCCGTAGGCTGAAACCACAGAAGACGCTTCACTGTCACGTCATGTCTTCAGTTCTCTGTGGAACAGAAGTTTCTCTTGCTGTCCCCAACTCTTTTTTTCTTGTATCTCTAACAGAAATGTATTAATTTTAATACAAGAAAATAAACAGAGAAAAAAAAAACTTTCCCCTCCTTTAAGACCAGAGACCAGTGACACTTAAACAGAACACGCTCTGACATCCTGTGACCGTTTACTCGATCAACGTGAATCATCTGATTCTGACAGAGAAGAGCGACTTTTCACAGCAGCTTTGCATAGCAGCATAAAGCAGCAACAGAATCTGCTGATTTCATTAACGTTGATTGTGGAAACACTTCGACACTGCACAGGGTTGCACATCAGTGCAAGGCGGCTTTTTTTCTGCTTCACAACAGTTGAAGAGTGAGGTTATTCAGAGAAATGTAAAGACTCGAGCTGAAACTAAAAAGCTAAACTTTTACTCCATATAAAATCCAGGATGAGCACTAATTGGGAAGGAAGCACATTTGACAGCATAATGACATTTCTTTTCAAAACGAACCTTAAATACTTTAAACTGCAACTTTTTTATTTTTTGGAGATGCTCGGGGAGCTAAATTGAAAATGTTAGTGTTGGTGTACTCCACTATTATATCAAGTCAACATTCAAGATGTCAAAAAAAAGCATAGTTTGAAATGAGGCCGTGTGATGAAGCCACTCTGACTAGTGGTGAAAGATTTCAAGAATAAAGAGTTTAAGGATAGATGCCTTGACTCAACTTCACAACAGCATTACATGAATGACAGAGAACTGTCATTGACACACTCCCCTGTAACCATCATGTCTTCTTTATTGAGTCTGGTGCACGTTTTCTTTGTTAACCGTGTAAACTTGTTGCATTTGCACGCTCTCTTTGATGTGATCTGCACCAAGTAATAAGAAAACTGTTAATATGTTTGGTTTTGTTGGAAGGTCTGATCGAATCCATCTTCAGATCATCGGCATAAACTTTGGGCTTCTCTTGAGTGTCGTATTTTCTACGCCGATCTCAGCTGTGAATTGTGGTCTAAAAAATGAAATTTGAAGGACAGTTGGAAAAAAATCATGGCTCACCAGTAAACTAACATGATGCTGGACCTTCAAAATAAAAGAAAAAATTAAAAAAGGAAAACAAGGGCCTGGTAAAGAGTCAGGAGAACGTCTTCTAAAGCAGCAGGGCACTAGGCCTTACCGGATGGTACGGCAGGAAATGGAGGGGCACAGAGGTGAATCCCGTGAGCATGAGGCGGATGTCAGAGCAGGACACTGCTGAGGGGCCGAGGTGGAACTCTGTCAGAGCGGGAGGGGCACAATCAACAGCCAAATCCAGGTCAAACCAAAGAGGCAAAGTGATCAGGGGTTAAGCAAACACACAAACTGAGATTTTGAGATTACCTGAACTAGAAGCAGCTGATGAGGAGGAGCAGTGAGTGAACCTCAGAGCATGACGGTGATTGTGTGCACTCCTCTGTGGGTGAAGTCAGATGTTTGAATGATTACATGTCATATTTTACGCTTTAAAGTTAAAATATTAGCAAAAATTTGGGCAAAAACAGAACAAATGAACAAACAGAAAAGGGAAACAAGAAAAAAAGCACCAAAGTGCCAGATTTCACACCTTTCTAAGCTTCCATGCAGAAAAATGATGCCTCAGTGTGAAAGCTTTCAAAAATCCACACAGTAAGACTAACAAAAATACAAATGACTTCTCATTTCTAAATGCACATTTGTTGCTATTCATGTTATTATTTAGTTGTTGCAAAAAGTATTTTTGTAACCCCCTAAAGCCAACTAAATCAAAGAATTGCCGGAGAATTTATTTTTATTTATTTTTAGTTTGGATGTTTTTAAAACTGATTTTTTTTTAAATCCACAAAACATTTTCCAATATAATTTTTTAGAGATATATATAGTATCAATTATGATACTTTGGGTGATTTGGTAAGTTTTTTTCTCACAACATGTTAGTTTAGGATGTAAAAAAATCCACTGTCTTCAATTTGATACACATTATTATCATTATGTAACTGTACTATAAAAAACCTATTATCAACAGGTTTTGCTATTTTTTTAATACTCCTAATAGTCAATGACAAAACTGAATAATAAGTTATTGGCAACATAACGTTTTTAAAATTAGCAAAACTTGTTCCTGCAGAAAGTGTGTTGGAGATTTCATGGAAGCAACCTTTAAAAATTAACTGAAAAAGCTCTTCTACTGCCCCTAGTGGACTGATGGTGAACTACAGGAGAAGGAAAACAGAAAACGTGGACCAAGTTATATACAAAGGGTTTTTATGAAAAGTTTGATCCTTTTAATGAAATCTGCGTCTCAAAAAAGCATCTATAAAATATGATGTTAATGGTATTTTAAGGTTAAAAATCTATTTTAAAGTTTTTGCTTCTTTCTCTACTTTTTGTTTCATTAAAAACTTTACTTTCTGCTAATGTTTAGGAATACTTTCATAATAGGCTGTACTAAAACCAAAAAAATGTCTCAGACCTTTTAAATATCACATTTTTATTGCACTGTTCAATAAACTCTTATCATGAGAAGCAATGCTGGTTCGCTTTTTTCGAAACAAATAATTGGGAAGGATTTCTTTTTTCTCCTTTAGCCCTTTTACATAAGTGGGGCTGTGGTTCCACGGTGCTCCTCAGATATGGTGACCTCTTGTAGCTCAAAGGTCTGGTTGCTGCAGATGAGTGACTCCTCTGCTGGAGCCCTTGTTAGTCCTCACATTAAAGCAGTCAGAGCAGCTTGTCAAAGGCAGGTGAGATTCATCGTTTCTGCAAGTGATGCGTGGCGATGAGCAATCACGAGCGGTCGGCAGCGCTCGTAACACAACGCTTTAATTAACTTCTGCTGCTGCGGGTTAAGGTGCCCTCTACTTATCCACAAAAGCTGAGGTTGATGATCAGTTCTGTGCCATCCTAACCCGGCTGGAAGTTACAGCAAAGTCCAGTGCTCCTGTTTCACAGAAGGAATGGATTTTCTAGTTCTGCTTGTTCATAAAGTAAAATTTGTAGATCTATAAAAACTGAAGAATATTGAGAAAAAAAAGTCTACACTGAACCGTAATTCTGCCATTCTTTAAAGTGATGACATTTGGGGAAATATGTACAAAACACATATTGAACTAAAAAATTGATTCCAAAAAAGAGCCATTACAATACTAATAAATAAAATGAGTTCTTTAGTTTTTGTTGAATGGATGAATTCAACTATTAGACTTTACGACACCGTCAGGGTACGCAAGTGCTTTACCATAAAAAGAGCGATAAAAGAACATTTAAAAGTGAGCAGAATAAGAGGAAAATAAAAAAAAAACACAACAGTATGACACTTTTTTCTTTTTCTTTTTTATTTATCACTTACAAAATAAAATAAAAAGTAAAGAAAAACAGAATATACAATGCTGGATGTGATGGATGGTTTAGCATGTGGCAACCCCCATAATAAGTCTTTAAGCTGCTATTAAACAATACCGTAAAATAAAATCAATCAATATTTAATTCATGCAATCACATACTTACTGAAAGAGACATGCCATATGGAGAAGTAGAATTGTTAAGAAGAAACCTTTCTAGAGTTTTTTAAACTGAGTTTGTGAAAGCATTTTGAAAGACAAAGGAAGACTGTTTTAATTCTACATCCTCTGTAGAAGACACTAAACTGTGACTGAGAGGTGCTCTGATGAGGCAGCCCCCCTGAGTTCATGAACTTCATGATTGAAATTGTTGGTGAAATGTTGAGGAAGAAGTTTTCCAAGTGAATTGAAAACAAACTGACCAGTTTAAAGTCGGTTAATTTCATAAACACTCAGGACACTGCCATTATAAAAAGCAATAAAAAACAGCGAGGAATTCGATCAAATTAGTAAAAGAAAATAAGATGTTATCAACTATTGAGCACTAAACGCCCCAAACAGTTGGGGGTCCGACTCTCATTTGGAAACAAAACACAGGACAGAAGATTTGCCCAAAGCGAACAGTGTGGAATCCTTATGGGCTCGGATGGATTTGACTTTATGGCTCCATACACACTCCAAGGATCAAACTTATTCAACCACACACTTCGGGAACAGTAATAATTATTTCGATTCACTTGTAACTGATAAATGTACCTTATAACTGGTCCCCATGGTCCTGGTGAATTCTCGATTCTGACTGACTGCTCGGTGTCCATAACACATCAATGTAAGGGTGGGGTCATAGGTCAGCACTAGGGTTAACCCTTGTGCTGACCTATGACCACACCCTTCCATTGACGTCTTCTCCCTACTATGACAAAGGTGGATAAAGGTGGAGAGGATTTCATGTGATCCATGGACACCAGTGAAGATCACAAATCATTGAAGAAAAAAGGTTCAGAGCTCTGTCTAGTGGGTCTAGATGACCCCACTCCCAATGTTAAAGTGCCTAGGATAGCACAAGGGTTATGAAGTGATAATGCACAGTCTAAACAAGCCTAAAAACACGCCGCACCACCTAACAAATAGTCCGCTTTTTGTGAAAAAAGCAATCCAAATTGAAAAAATAACAAGAATAAAGTACTAAAAACTGGTTGAATGTTTATTTCTTTTGCATGTGACCATGGTATAAGCGGGTTAACGGGCGACGAAGTGTGCATGATCAGAAATGAACGCACGCACACATTTCTGATCATGCACACTTCGTCAGCCATTAACACTTAAATAATGTCTTTGGCCTGCATGTATATTCTACCACAAGGTGTTGGCTTTTCTGAGAAAAGCTGAAGAACTGCATCAGTTGTGTTGTGCAGCCTTTTGTGACCATCACTGACCTCCTAAATCGCTGCTGACCAACCTCCCAGAATTCCTTCCATCTCACTGAAACTAAACTGCTCCCATGTGAAAGTGAAACTTTGAACTTTTGTATTTGAGTTGTAGAGTTCTTCTTACTGCATGTGTGTGTGTGTGTGTGTGTGTGTGTGTGTGTGTGTGCGATCAGGGCACGTTGGGCTGAAAAGCTTGAGTCTCGATGACTGGAAGGAAGGTGCAGCCGCCGGTGGCTCGACAGATTCTCACCATACAGAAAAGGTTTGGGTTTTTTTTGTTTTTTTTTTTTGACATTCTGCTTTCTCTTCTCTTTTCATCTTCAAGTAAGCTGGCAGTTAACCAGAAACACGTTTGGCACCGTGTCAGCAGCCAAGAAGAAGGTTTGAAACTACAAAGAGGTGAAGCTCTGAGCGGAGGCAGTTTGTGTAGGCCGGCCAAGGGAACTTCAAGCGCAGCTTTGTTGATGGCAGCGCAGCGCGGCGCTTTGTGTGCTTCAGGTGTTAAAAAAAACGGCATCAAAGGATGTAAGAACCAAAGCAGCATTCAGTAAATGCTCAACCTAAAACTGAAATGTTTCTATTATTTAGGTGCACCTTAAGTATTTGTAGAACTGTGTGCTTTCCTTTACAGAAAAGTCCAACTAACAGGACCTGTTCGGCGTGCGTTGAACTTTCTCTGACTTGCTAGAAGTGTTAAAAACACTGAACTGGAATTACCATGGATCTCCATCTGCTTAACAGATAGCATGGGGGTATATATGGTCCCACTCCCTTCCAAGCAATCAATCAAAACCTAATTGACAGTCGTTACGTCTAATGGGTTCAAAGTTTCACGTGACCGTATGTATAGGTGCAAATATGACTATTTAGGATTTAGGAGCAATTAATATCAAGCAGAAAGCATCATTTTCTCTGTTTTTCTTTTTTATTATAGAATCAATTAATTAATACATAGATTTAATACATATTTTTTGTTTGTGTTATCTTTTTCCTTAAAGCAAATCAATTATTACAAAAGGAAAACTCTGAGCTAAAGGAAGATGATTTTTTTTTTATTTTGAATCTGTATAGTCTCAATGTTACAACATTTTTAAATACTTTTTTTTTTCATTGTTCCGCTTATTGTAAACAGAACTCCTGGTTGATTCTTGCCTGTCTTGTCAAAAATGTGTTTTGGGTGTTTTTAACATGTTCTTGTGGCATTTTTCTCAAATATGGAGGACAAATATGAAGTAAATTAAGATCAAAATTGCATTTCTTAGAATTTCTTTATGCAAATCAGGAGCAGACAGAAAAACGAGCATATTTGTAATGTAGAAAATACGCTGGGTGGGGCCACAAGCTCCCCGCTCTGCTCCATTCTGATGAATCCACCTGCAGACAAATAGATCCATGTACGGCTTCGTTTTCCTCGTCTGAGCTGGAATCTGGATCTAAACTGTAGCTCAGACATTGCTTGCTATTTTTGTTGCACCGGTGATGTTTGGTTGGAATTGTGAGTCGCTGTAAGCTAGTGGGAGAGAGTGTAAACAGATAAAGGATGGAAAGTGGGGGCGGCACATTTTTTAATATTTTGCCTAAAAAGGGCAGAATCATGAAAGACCACTGGTGGCTCAAAAGATGATCAGACTCCAAGTGTTTTTTAGGTTTGTCACATTCAGAAAATAATGACTGCATGTTTTTATCCTACCACTTTTTCGACTGACTGTTGATTGGAATTGTATAATTGTAGAAAAAGGCAGTTCTCTGAACCAAAAAAAGAAAAAAAAATTCCTTTTACTTCTCTCTGAAAAATTATAAACTGCATCCACTGCTGCCTGCGATACATAACCTGCATCTTTGATATTTTGCATTAAATTAATGTTGCAGCAGCTTTAAACAAAGCAAAGCGATCTTTTTAGTTGCTCTGCGCACCATAGTGAAGACACACACAAGAGACCAAACTGACAATCAAACCAGACGCTTGCTGCACCCCCCACCCCCACCCCCACTCCTATGGCTTACCTAATGCGTCACAGCTAATAATCATTTATAAACAAGGTGGCTCTACATCATCTACAGCCTTAATGTGAAGTCATTGTCAAAACGAGGCAAACTTAGAATGTGAGTGTTAGACCATGTTCATCGTAAACAAGATTCAAGATCAACTTTATTAATCCCCGAAGAGAAATTTAGTATACATGTTAGTAAACATGTTTGGCAAGGAGAAACTAAGACTCAATGAAACTTTATGATCAGAATTAACAGAGACCAAAAAGAGACCAAAGTCACTCAAAGTATAAAAAGCTTTTTCTGATTACGGAAATTCATCTGCAGTTGCCTTTCCTAGAATTTTAGGAGGGGTGGGGTACCTGCCATTTAGGAGTGGCTTAAGGGGTAAAAGCTTATCTTTTCATGGTACTATTGCTGCTTCAACTATGTTTTCTCTCATGCGCCCTTTCTCCCATTTTCTGTCTCTCGTGCTGATCCGGTGCTCTCTTCTTTTCTTTCTCTGTGAGAGCATCTCTAACTCTTTTGCTTTTTTCACTGAGGACATCGCAGACGACACCCTGCTCCATTCCCAAAACCCATTATCGACACTAATCTGCTCAAGTTCCTGGCCAACGATCTGGAGCTATTTTCAGTGCTCACATTGTCTTAATTAACAGAGCAGTTAATTTGAGCTGATGAGAGCTCGTGTTAAGCTAAAGGCCTCCGTGCAACGAACAATCTGTCTTTGTTGGAGTCGGATTTGTCATCTGGCGTTTGTGTGTGTGACTTTCAGTCTACAGGCCGCATATCCATTAAGCTCAAATTCCATATGCGTCACCAAGTATTTTGTTGCCGGCTGCTCTACCTGAAGGAGAGTGGACCGTCGTCCCTGTACATGGAGCTGCGACGTCTCTGCTGGGAAAATCCCACAGATCTCTAAGATAAAGACGATAAGACGCGTTTCAGGAGAGCTTTGGGGAAAAGCCCACCGCCTGCGGAGCGCTGACTGCCGCTCCCTATTGATGCTTAAGCAGGAGCATTGTCTTTGTCTTTTGTGTGTAATGCTACATAAAGGTAAAGAAACTTTCAGGTGGAAACTTTTTGAAAATGTTATCACCGTAAACGGTTTGCTGATGTGCGGCATGCGGTGAGGAGAATGGCATTTATCATGTTTACCCCAGAAACTTTATAACCAAATGGTCAACCATGCATCTTTAATGCTCTCTGTGATAAATTTTAACTCGATAACTCAGCCTTTAGAGAATAGACCCTGTGTTCCACACAAAAAAAGGATGTAACCTTAATGTCAGGTAAAAATATGTGTTATACTCAATATCCAAGGCTTATCAGAGAAACATTCGCGCTCCGAGTAAACACATCTATCCAATTTGTCAGAGCTGCAGGCTTTGTTTAGCAGTTATCGATCTCACAGAGAGGACCAGAACTGATTTGTTGTATTTACATGGCTGAAAGGACTGAGAGGCATCTCAGGCGGGAGACAGATGAAGGTCTGCTGATGAACGTCTGGGAACGCCACATTCATCATCGGCATCGCTGTCGCTGTGCATCCACCGATCCGACTTTGCTCCATTCCACTTCTCTTTCTGTCTCGTCTTTTTCGCTAGCACTTTGTGTTTTAGTTGATGTTTAAGTTGAACTGACAGACATCCCGCGTTGCAGTTTGGTTCTGCTTTTGCTTAGACAGAGGAACTCCTGCCAGACTGGTGGGTGGTTTTAAGTCAACACAGGCCGACCACTCAAGTGAGTTTCATGTGGGTGTTCATCTGGTTTAGTTCTCTGTGTGCACAGATTAAAAAAAACAACATTATTTTTCTATCAATTTCTGTATAAAAATGTTTCATTACTTTTTTATTTGTCATTGTCATTAAAGCTTGAACAACGAAACTGCGTTTGGAGCATCGACAATCACCCTAATTATTTCAAAGTAGAAAAAAACTCAGATTCACCAAATAAATACCCAATAAATAAATAACCAAAGTGTCACATCAGTACAAAAACTAAGACGTGTACCCAGGTGTTGTAGTCAATAGCAGCTTGATGATAATGCAAAGTCCAGTTCAGTTATTTTGAGCTGGATATGGTTATTGTGGAGAAGGTGTGGGGTACAGCACAGCAGTCTGTTGGGATATAAAGCAATGCAATTCAGTTCACAGTGCTTGTTTTTATCCAGCTTGCTAAAAAAAAAACAAAAAAAATGTCCCCAAACTGTTAAGCTACGTTCACACCGCCCTCGGCAACACGCGTTCAAGCCAAGAAAATGTACGCAAATATGCGTTTCTACGACCGTTTTTGGGTTCTAAACACAAGATGCACATTCAATGGAGGTGTAACCCTTGTGCTGTCCTAGGCACTTCAACATTGGGACGTTGGGTCATCTAGACCCCACTAGACAGTGAGCTAAACCTTTTTTTTTTCAATGATTTTTGATCTTCACTGGTGTCCATTGATTACATGAAATCCTCTTCACCTTTATCCACCTTTGTCATGGTAGGGAGAACACGTCAGTGGAAGGGTGGGGTCATAGGATAGCACAAGGGTTAAACGTTAAGCCAGAGAGGTAAAGCCAGGTTGAACATTGACCAACCAGAAACGGTATTTGGTTGTGACGTTTGGATGGGATCCTTTGTGATTCACTGAAATGTTTGAAAATTAATCATGGAGCAGAAATGAATAATTGTGGTTTGTACCTGGCTGAAATCATATGACACCACGTCTTTCATTTATTGGAATAGAGCTGTGAAAGGAAAAGCCTGGAGCAAAATTCACCAGCTTTGCACTGCTTTGACATTTCCCACCAAACCTCTTCCAACTGTAGGTAGTGTTGTAGGTCAGTGTTTTCCAACCAGTGTGCCGCAGCACACTAGTGTGCCGTGGGAGATGGTCAAGTGTGCCGTGGGAAATTACCCTCATTAACTGATCTAAAACCATTTCCCATCTCCAGGATTTCAGCTCTGTGTTCATCCAAACAAACCCTGATAAAACACTGAGTAGTTAGGAATAGAAAAGATCATAAAATTATTTTTTCTTTGTGTTTATTTGATTCTATTAACGACATTTTGATAAGAATGACGGTACCACGATTTAGCTGCAACTAAAGCTGTTTGTGGCAAAGTCCCGCCCCTTTAACTGTCTCCGCCAATCATTCTTGGAGGCTTAATCACATGTCATCAGTCTGACCAATCAGAAGTGGTTAAAGTTTTCACTTCCTTGTTAGAATTTATCTCAAAAAGTCGCTCAGTTCTAACAGAAATACCAGCTGAAGCTCGTCTTTAGTGGTGTAGCTTTCCACAGAAGCCGGTGTCAGACCGTGGAACAAGAGAACAAAACCATGAAGCTCAGAGAAGAGAGTCTGTCTGCCCTTTTGTGGCAGATTTCACACTACATCTCTCATGATGCATTGGGTTAAAGGGACAGATCTCAGCGTACAATGAGTCGTCCTTGTTAAACGTCTTGAAACCACAAAGAACACACATCAAACAGATTTTTAATTTTCTAACATAACTTTTATTTCATCTTTTAGAAAAAACAGCTGCAGCTTCCAGCTTTTTCTGCCACAGTTATCACAAAAATGCATGTGAGATTGCGCGGGGGGGGGCTGTCAATTTTTTTTTTTTTTAAAGCTGGTGTGCCGTGGCTCAAAAAAGGTTGAAAAACACTGATCTAGAAGAAGAAAAAGAAGAAGACCCTCCCTGCTTTGTCCAGTGTGAACACCACGGGCTCTCAAGAACCCATGAAGGTGTCACGTGAACAGAAATCTATCAATTTTTTTATTACACTGATAAACAAACACAGACACCTTTCCTGAGTCATTATTTTCCACAAATTGATGCAGAGCCGTCATCAGTAACAACGGTGCATTTCCATGTCAGCTGGATTTAAAATCTTTAATTGATTTTTTAAATCTTTTGATCATTGTTTCCTTTCTGTCTGCCTCAACGCCTCAAGGCACAGGTTCAAATCCCAGCTGGGTTCTGTCTTCGTGCAGTTTGCTCTCCAGCTTTCCTCAAAAATCCAAAATGATGGGTCTTAGGTTGATTAGAGCCTCTAAATTACCCCTTAGGCATGTGTGTGACCCTATAATGGAATGGTAATCTAACCAAAGACAGCTTCTTTAACCCTCCCTCGATTTTGTATCAAGTCATGTGGAAACCAGGTTTTCAAACCAAACCCCGTTTGCAGTGAAACTTGACTCTAACAGTCGGTGCCTGTTTAAAGTCTTGTTAAGCTAAATTCTATGAACGGTTTGATGGCATCCATGTCACAGCTCTGAGTTTCACATTGAAATTTCCACCGGCCTGCAGACTCCTGTCCCAGAACTGTATGTTAGATTTGTTGATTGTGATTGGCTCAATGATGTATTACGTTGTTGTAAACCTTCAGAGCCCTAAAGGCCAAATGAGACGAACAGATTTATTTGCTTCTATGATCAAAACCTCAGTGGTTTGTTCTTCTAAATAAGAAAACTATTTGAATTTAGTTGCTTACAGTGAGAATGTCATTGTGAGTAATATTAATAATTTCATATGAACATAGATTTATGTTGACAGAACGTTTGTTGTCCAGACAGACTTTTTCTTTATTTTATTTCTGGGCTTCAAATCAGAATTTGACAGTAATGTAAAATGAATTTCTGTTTTATGTGAAAAAATGAGAAGTTTTAATAAAATGAAATTAATAATAAATAAAATTAATAAAAATAGTTCGTTTGGATTTAATGTTATTAGAAGGCTTCAAAGAACGGGTGGCCCTCACACGTTTTTACCCCACCCAATATGGCCCTTTTTGTAAAAACGGTTTCCAAGATAACTACCAAGGGGCGTTCAAACCAGGAAGCTGGTTTGTCTGTGATCTTATCTGTTGGTTCAAACAGCTCATGGCGTCGTGTCAGGGTAAAAACCCAGACGGACCAACGAACAGAGAGCTCAGCTTTTTCTTCCCCACAAACGAAAGCAGAGCAACGTCTGCAAAGTAGTACCAGGTCTGCAGAAGGCTTGCCGCTGCATCTGTCAATCTCGCTCTATTATTTTCTGGCTTGTGAACAGAATGGTCAGATAATTGAGCTCTTTCACCCGGGGAAGTGCTTCTTGTGGCGTCTTTCCCAGCGTAAGACCAAAACTTTTAACTTCCTCCCGTCTGCTTCACACTCAGCTGCAAAACACCTCGACGAGATCTACAGGTCAAGGCCTGAGAAAGCCAAGAAACATCCCTAAATTTTCTGAAAAACTTCATTGTTTCCACGATTAGGAGATCATTTGACTCCTGAGCAAGCTGGGAAGGTTTTTGCTCTTCACAGGGTTTGCTTTGGAAGCATGAACTTGGTGATCAAAGACTTAGGCAGCTCACATCTATAACCCTTGTGCTATCCTAAGACCCCCACCCCCTTCCATCGACGTGTTCTCCCTACCATGACAAAGGTGGATAAAGGTGGAGAGGATTTCATGTAATCCATGGAATCCAGTGAAGATCATTGAAGAAAAAAGGTTCAGAGCTCTGTCTAGTGGGTCTAGATGACCCCACTCCCAATGTTAAAGTGCCTAGGATAGCACAAGGGCTAACTAATTCTCCAATCTGTTTGCTTTACCTAAAATTTAACCCATAAAATCCCATGGTGACATCAGTGTAACAGAAAAATATCAGAAGTGGATTCTGTGGTCCACTTGGTTTGTGTTATGAAGGTGATGACAGATTCCTGGTGAGGATTTTGCCAAATTCTAAAATAATTTCCCAATAAACTGGTGATTAAAAAGAAAAGCTTCTGTTTTTACCAATCGTTTTGAGTAGAAGGAGGAGTTTTAATGCACAGCGCTGCAAATGCAGAATAAAACAAACCAAATCTTTGTCCAAAAAAAACTTTTTCTCTTTCTCTCTGCAAAAATCTGTCTTTGTTTTGCTAATTCCATCCCAGCTCATAATCTGGAGTCAGCATCAGTTTATTTCAATTCCCTGCTTGCGCCATGTACTTTTTCAGATCATCACATTACAGCGTGTTCACTTCCTTCTCGAGCACCAGATGGCCCCAGCCGAGGCGTCCTCATTTGTTTATGTAATAACAACTCAATTTAAAATTGCACCTCTTGCCAACGCAACTCACTGGAGAATCGACACTTGTTGTCAGCTTCCATTATGACAGCGTAGGAGTTCGCTCCTGTCAGCAAACACTCCTCACTTATATTCCAATCCATGGGAGATGATGGTGACCTTGTGAAGCTCCTGTCGGTGGAGAACAGATGAATGCAGCATGTGGATCCTGGCAAAGATGCAGAAACACTTTGAATCAAATGTGCTGCTGCATATGCACAGCACATTCTTTCAGAAGGAACTGTAATTTAATCATTTAGAGGAGTCTTTTCAGGATGTTTTTGCATTGTTGACCTCCCTCCATCTGCAAATGGTCGACATCCACCAAACCATATTTAGAAAGCTTTATTTAAATCCATACAGCAATTATCTGACCTGAATTGAAACCAGTTTTGAGAGTTGTAAGGCATGGTGTAAACACAAAGGGAGTGTTTAGAATAAAAAAATTGACAAAAATGTTGCTGAATTTTTATTGCAGAAATGACAATAGAATAATAATGGGTTTTCGCTGTTTTTGAGCCAAAAGAAGGAAAAGATCTTATCCATATTTGTTTTTAATTGCTTCTTTTAGAAGGACAAATGAACAAAAACTTTCTTGTGAGTGGAGATCATTCTTTAAAATCTGCCATTTTCTTAATTTTGCTAAAAACTTTGTGAATATTGAACTCATTTTGTGCTATGATTGTACATTTGCCCTTTTGATCTACTTTTGGGAAGTCCTTTATTGTCATCTTAGTTTTAAATTTGTTTTAATTTTGCATTAACTTGCCTGTGATTAACTTCATTGCTTTAATAATAGGCAGAAGAAAAGCTTGTTATCTCAGCAAATGTCCCTCCAGCCTTCATTTCCAGGTTAACAGCAACAACTTATGCTATTTACGAGTCATTCCTTTGTCATTTATGGCAGAGCGTTCCATTAAAATCAGAAGATTCACATGGAGAGTGAAGGTTCAGACACTTGTCTTATGTATTTTTAATCATTTATTCAGAGAACAACATTTTGGAAAACCTATTTTCCCGTTTTTTCACACTTTACGGATTCTAAGACAATGGATGGTCTCGTTTCAAATGTATGTCTGATATCACACGCACTGATCTATAAGGCAACAGAGTTAGAGATAAGTCCATCAGTCAGACTTTATTCACTGCGTTCACAGTAACTCTACAACCTGTCTGCAATACGCTACACGTTAGCCATGTTAGAAGTATTAGCCTCGTTAGCATACTCACAATACCTGTTACTCCCAACCTTGTTTGCAACACGTGAAGACAGACTGACACCACTAAAACAAGCGCTACCGTGACTATAGGCCACAGCCCTATCCCCCCAACTTTGTTGGTACCACATAAAAAAAAAACTATGACAGCTACACGTTAGTCATGCTAGCATGTTCACATGTTCGCAGCGGAATTAATCCACATAAAGGGTGCGAAAAACAAAAAAAAATGAAGGCTTTCAAGTGCACCTTATGCTATGTTCACGCTGGGCATATGACGGGTGTTCAGCGTGGTTTTGGTGCGTTCTTAAATGCACGTTTAGCATATGATATTCACACTGAACTGTCACTACCCAATACTAACGCGTGGCCGCCACCTACAGTTGGTTGAGGGTTGGTGCGAAATGTCAAAGTTCTGCACATGTCGTGAATCTTGCTCCAGACTTTTCCTGTCTATTCCAATATATTAAAGACTTGGCATTTTGCAATTCCAGCTGGGCACAAACCACAATAATTCATTTCTGCTCCATGATCATTTTTCAAACGGTTGGCACTTCCGTGAATGAAAGGGTTTAACTTTCATCGGGTGTTCAATGGCCGTGTGTTTTGTAGGTGGAGTCGTAGAAACTTCCGTCGCGACACCAGATCGCGGAAGCGTTGACGTTTCATTGGAAGTGGGCGTAGCTTTATGGTACGTAAAATACAGCAGTTGGAAATGTGCAGTGAAGGCCTTCAGTTCAGCTGCAAAAGTTGTTTTGCATTTTACATCCTAATGGTTTCAGTAAAATACTTATTTGTTATTATTATAATTTTTTTTTTGCAATTTCCCTTCAACTTTTCTTTCCCATTTTAACTTTATGTCAGTTTAGATTTGAAATTCTGTTTTTTTTTTTCACTTTTTTTTTTTTTAAATGTTGCTCCTCATTGTTTAACTGCAGGAGCTGTCTCTGACCTCTGGCACCAATCTACTGAAGCCCCTGATGAATGTGATGGACGGCCTGATGGATGCCTTCCAAGGTGGAGCACAACTGAAGAGAATGCATGAATATTGCTGCTGTGTGGTGGCTCCTATCCACACTACACTCTTTTTATCACCTGCAGCAGTATTTGCAGCTAATTTGCAATTCTACCTTAGCTATGAAAATGGTTTTAAAGTGCACTGCTAAAAGCAGTCCATGACATTTGGGTTTTTTCCCAGGTTATTTCAGCCACAGCCCAGTGTAAAAACAACCATTCCTCATGGTGCACCACACATTTTCAGCAATCCAGTGGTGATTGCAAAGCACCCCCACTAAGACCAAAACCCCAAAACACTGACACCCAGCTTTGAAGGACATCTGTAGTCTCACCTGTCTCTTCAGGTAACCAGCACAAATAGAGACTTTTTATTTGTTTAGATTTAGAATATGTGTACTAAAAGTAGAGAAAATGCTGTCACGAAGTGGAGAAAAAAAAGATCAAATATCAGGAAGCATTTGAAGAGGAACACAAGTGAAGAAATCTCAGAATAAACTGAGAAATAAATCTGTTTGGAACAGAAGTTATAAAGGAGACAAAAGAGACCCGTGTTTTTAAGAAAGTAATTTGGAAAATGAAACCAAACATTGCAAAGTTGATTTTCCACAGCTTTTATTTATATATAAAAAATTCATCTCAGATTCTTTTGGTGCAGTACGATTCATGTATTGTTCCTCTTTCCCTCTCCCCTCCTGGGGAGTGGGAGTGCTTCCAGACTCCAGTTGGCTCATCCGTGCTCCTGTTCCTGACTGTGCACCTCGTCTCTGCTCCTGCTCCTACACCTGGCTGTGGTTCCTGTCTCCGGCTCGACTCGCGCCCCTGACTGTCCCCCCAACCCCGGCTGGATGAAGCTCGTCTGCTGGACTTTAAATATGTAGATGTAGAGTTAGATAAGTTAATTCTTCTCTAAGAGTTCTGGTAATCGCCTGTCCGTCCTGGGGGAGGATCCCTCCTTCATGTGGACACCCCTGAGGTTTCTTCATTTTTTTCCGGAATCCGGTTTTTTAGGAGTTTTTCCTTACCGTGAAGGGGGGTCTAAGGGCAGGGATGCCAGTATAGCTTAGTCAGTTTGTTAGTTCATTTTAGTATTTTCCTATTGAACTCTATGTATTCATGATCCTTTTGAGTTCATGTTTTACTTCAAAGCCCATCGAGACGACTGTTGTTGTGATTTTGGGCTATACAAATAAAATTGAATTGAATTGAATTGATTCTGCAGTAAATTCCAAAGAAAAGACCAAATAAAACAACTAAATGACATCATAAGCACAATCAGGGGAATTTTGGGTGTTTTTAACATGCTCTTGTTAAATTTTTCTCATAATAGTTAAGCCTGAATTTGGGTTTCTGAGTATTTCTTCAATTAAATTGTTGTGAATCAGGAACAGATGGAAAACATGCCCTTTGAAAAGGTCTGTAGCTGTGATGCAGCTTCTACAGTGGGTGGGCCACAAGCCCCCTGCTCCGACTGCAGACAAATAGATTCATGTACGTCTTTGTTTTCCTCTGGCTCAAATCTGTACAGCTAGATAGCTCAGATATTGCTGGCTCTTTTTGTTGCACCTGTGATGTTAGTTTGGGTTTGTGAGGGATCATGGGAAAAAAGCACAAACTCCTGCGGCTCTGCAGAAACTATGTCATAATTAGAAGACCACTGGGAACACCAATGATCCTACAAATGCTTATATAGTAGAGGCACAGGTAAAAGGTGACAATTATAGAAAAGGTATGGATTGAAAAGTATGTTTTTTTTTCCATCTCTTTTTTTTTCCTCAGACCATTTTTTAAGCGAAAAGTAGAAAAGTTTTAGCAGATAAGCCTTTTCTTTTCTTTTCCCTCCTGCATAAATTCCAATTGATTATTATTATTATTTCTTTTTTTTTTTCTATCTGAATCATGTCTTCTGAAGCACAGTTATTATCCCCCTGTAGCACAGTGCACTGATGAATGCCTTTCAACCTTCTCTCCTATGTTTTCAGCCAGTCATTATCATAGCGCTGAATTAATCAGCTTTTTAACAGCAGGAGCTTTCATGGGGATGCCAAGCCTCATTTCCAATTTTTACTGTACCCCCGCTGTGTTTTCTTTTTTTTTTTTTTCAATAAAAAAGTCTCTTTTGTGTTTTTTCTTTTCTTTTTATTGTCAGTCTAAATATTTTTTTGGACCAGTTTATGCAATTTACTGCTTGATGCAATTTTTCATTTAAGAAATGCTGGGAACAATAATAAAATACAATGAAATGACATGAAATGAAATAATATATAACGTAACATAACATATATATTATTTTTTTTTTTTCAAATTTTTTATGCTCTACAAAATTGTAGAATGACTAAAAAGAGTACTTACTCCTTTGAAACTGCAAATAATTAAACTTACAAACAACATAGGTATAATTTTTAAAAGTGTCATAAAATTGCCTTTTTAAAAAGGTAAAATCATCATGGATAAACAATAAATTAACACCCAGTGTTTATAATTTTAAACACAAAACATTTTGTCATGGTGCCTCGGTCAGCTAGTCTCCCCATCCCCTCTCTGTTCTGCTCCGGATGCGACCAGCTGGTTCCACTCACCTCATCAGCCTGCAGCCTCTTAACCCTTGTACTATCTTAGATGACCCCACCCTTACTTTGACGTGTTCTCCCTACCATAACAAAGGTGGATAAAGGGGGAAAAATTTCATGGAATCCATTGAACCAGTGAAGATCATAAATCATTGAAAAAAAAGGTTCAGAGCACTGTCTAGTGGGTCTAAATGACCCAACTCCCAACGGTAAAGTGCCTAGGATAGCACAAGGGTTAAGGAGATCCAGGACCAGTATTCGACGCCAGTTCGTTGTTCCTCTACAGAAATATCACCACGGGTGCTCCTCTGGTCGCATAACTGATAGTACCACAGTTTAGTAGCGTGGGGGTGGTCACTGGGGTGGCTGTGCCACTGCTTCCATGAGTCTCGATCATGTGTTCAGGCAAAAAAACTGGTATAGTTCAGAGGGCCAGGTCAAATGGGTGGGCAGGCCAGCCCCCGGGCCGTAGGTTGGGGTCCCCTGCCTTAAATCTATTCTTCACGTTATTCTTTGTCCCAATTTTATAATTGGATCCACTGTTTATGTAAGGTTTAGCTTACTGGGTTTTTTTTATGCACATTTTGAGGACTCCAAATTTGATAACTCTGTTCCAATGCCATAGTTTCCTAAACTCATATTAGACGCCATAACTTGATTGGAAGAGACAAAAAAAAGGTCTAGATTCAGCTTTGAAGGTAGGATATAATCTGCATTCATCTTTATTTTAAACAGATGGCTGTTTTCCCCACTTGGTTTTAGAGACAACACAATGAAGCACACTGCAGAAATGAATCAGTTCGGAACACCTGTGAATAATACCTGTTTGTCTCAAAGTATATGCAAAACAGTGCGTGTATGTGGTCCCTTCATCGTGAAAGAGTTCAACCTGCAGAGCAGCATCCTACCATATGTGTTCGGTGCACAATGAAATGTTTAATCCCAAATGAAATCCATCACAGCCCCTTTGTCAAACAAACAAAAAAAGCCTCCAGAGTAAAAGCAGTGAGGGAGCTTTAGAAAAATGAGTCAGAGTTCTCCCACCATATGTAAAGAAATGCAGCTCAGCACAATCCCTGTACCCACTGAGATTATGGCACTAATAGAACTACCAGTGGTAGTTCTAGGCCACCAGCGGCTCTGGGAGTTCTGTGCTACAGTCAGGCGTCCCAAATATGAGGTGTCTATGGAAGCATTTCTGTTACATAATTAAAAAATAAAAGTCAATACCAGAAATGCTTCCAAAGGTTTCCCTGACGAGAAACATGGAAAGCAGTTAGAGGTTTTTTTGAGTTCAAACATGTGTTGTTCCACAACCAACCAGAAACACGGTAGCAAACGATACACTGAGCCATAACATTCTTTTCTGGTACAGTCAAGTAGCTATAAAACATTTTGGTTTTTACTCTAAAGCTACGTACACACCAGGAATTTGACGCGAGTACTTAACCACGCGTTTAGCCCCATGGTTTTCACACTGGCTGAGAAGGGAGGAGCTTCTTCTTCCTTTTATTTTGCTACTCTCTACTAGCGGATGTCCCCCACCTACATTTGGGAGACAGTTGGTGCTAAATGTCGAAGCGGGGCAAATCTCACGATTCTTACTCCAGGATTTTTTTTTTGGCTGCTCTATTCCAATAACAGCCTGAAAAACTTGCATAGTGACGCTTGAATGCAGGAAGCTCAAAACTCAAACAACTTTTACGTAGACTTTTCATCTGAGGTGTCTGCTTGAGTGTGCGTTGCAGAGGCTGGTATGAATGTGGAATTAGGTGGAAAAGTCTTTGGATGCTCTTTGATAACGTTTGTTTTTGTTACTTTGAACATCGTATAAATTATTTTGAAATCAACCAATGAGGTCTCCAAGTTTGATTCACTCTAATTTGTTAAACAGTGAGTCGGTCGGTTCTACACAAGATGATCTTGAGATTCAAGATTCAAGGTTTTATTGCCGTTTGCACATACAGCACATCGGAATTTCTCTTTGGCATCTCTCAGGTCAGGTTGAATATAGAAAAGACCATTTAAAAAGAGAAAAAAATGAGATAACAAAAGTACAAAGTACAAAATATAAATAAATATGAATATTGCAGCGTCCCAACCTTTCAGAGGAATGATTGCACTTATGTGGACTTTCATTGTTTATTACACTTGTCGTGTTGCATGATTCAGTTCAGTCCAGTCTTCCCTCTCTGATGTCCTGTGCCAGCATTCTGATTGCTGCTGGGAAGAAGCTGTTGTGGAAGCGTGTGGTGTGTGCGTGAAAAGTCAAGATAAGTCTTACGCCAACTAGACAATAGTTGGCATTTCCATGAATTAAAAAGGACGCTACCCATTTGTCACTACAAAATCGGAGTCTTAAAAAATGACTTAAAAACTTGCATACTGACATGTGAACAAGAGAGTTTTGAACGCGGAAGCCTGAAACACATTTGTGTACTTTTCATTGGAAGGAGTCGCTTTGAACATGCGTTGCAGAGGCTGCTGGGAATGTAGTTTTAGGGCTTTTTTCAAACAGAAAAATAGTTTACTGTTGTTTTGTTTGTGTTTCCCAACACCTCAACACAATATGGAAGGGAGAAGGAACAATGTAAAGAGTCTCAGTGATGATTGATTTCAAAAATTTAATTATTTTATGTTTTTTCTAAATCATTTTTTTCTTCATTGCTCATAATTGTTTGATTGGTGTCGGTTGCTCTTTTTCCAAATACTATAAATTCAAATTTATTTGATTTCTGCTGCAGCCAAACCACACTCAGGAGGCATTAGCGTGAAGGGTCTTGCCTAAGGACCCTCACTGAGTGATGTTAAATGCTCGTTATTGATATGGTAAGTGCCCCCCAGTAAAACTGCTCATGCCCCTCCAGGAATCAAACCCTGGATTCCTGTATGGCAGCCTCTCACCTTACCAACCGAGCTACCCAGCCACTATGCAAGTGCAGTACATAAAGATAAACAAGAATACAAAAACAGCAATCCTGACACATGCATTAAAATGATCAAATAAGCTCCTCATAATAATATATACAGAAACAAACACAAATAAAAGAGAAATGGTTAAAAGAAGCAAAAGTTAAAATATAAAAACATGTGAAAATATCAGTTAAAATAAGTGAATGCATAAAACGTGGAAAAAAGTATAAAATGGCAAGAATATAAAAGTATAAATTAGAATAAGTTAATATATGATTTAAGTAATTCATCTTTATCATGTGCTTTAGTGATATTTCAGGATTCTTAATTCTGTCTGATAAAAGCTAGGAACCGGATATTGATTAATCATGTAATAAAATGGTTACGGTATAAGGGGGTGGGATTATATAAGTTCGCTTCCTTCCACTCCCTTTCAAGTAATATTTATTAATATGTCTAATTATCCAAAGTTTATTTCGTCGTAGTTTGAATGGATAGCTGATGATTGTATTGTTTTTGTGTATTATTCTTATTTGATTGCGTGAAATAAACCATTTCAAAACAAAAATCAAAACGTAAACAAGTAAAACTTGACTAGCAAGCATAAAACAAATAAAAATGTGATCAAATATAATATAAAACAGGAGTAAAATTCTAGATCTCACTAGTTTTATTTAAATTTAATGTTAGCTTAAGCCGGCCAAACAATTACTTTTGTAGAGGATAAACACACTTTTAAGTGCCATAAGCTTTGATTTCGCCCTCTGAGAACACAGACATTTTGGAGTCAAGCCAAAAACGACTATGATCTCCATAAAATAGCAGTGAGTGTGTATCAGCATAGCTTGAAGGATGCTGAGCCACCAGCACAACCATTAGCAGCACTCTGTTTGTTCATTCATTACTGTTACTCACGCCTTACACTGAGGGGCAAGTGGAGATCACCTCACCAGAGGATGTGCTTTGCCCTCAGCTTCCTGCCTGTCTGCATAGTGAAGCAGCTCTTCCTCCTGCAGTAATCATTAGACGTTGGCAAACTACCAAATCTAGCCCCAGCGATAAAAGGAACAACACCCAGACCTTATAAATATGGATGAGATGGCACACTTGATGTTACTTTGAGAAAACTTTATCCAAGCTCTGTTATTTACCCCACACTGATCCAGAGTGAGACACTGAGGCTGTTTTAATGCTTTCCTACCAATGTTTTTGGAGGTTGCATCCTCTCTCCATTCATTTATCACACAAACTCTGTAATGATACACATGTGATTTTAAAAATGTCACGACATAGGATGTAATACAGTGGTCTCTCGGTGTTCGCAGAAGTTTTGTACCAGAAATAATAGGCAAAATCTAGTCAACTTTATTCTTTGCAATGATTCTATATGTTTTATGGTTGTAAAACTTCTCAATTGTAAACATTTAGCTCCGACATGCATTAACATTTTCTACTTCTGTCTCTTCTGCAAACTCACAAAACGTTCAAAGCGTTGGTAAAATATAAGTCCAGTACTATAGATTGAAAACAAAGATCTGTTCATGCTTGAAAGTTTATGTAAATTTGGCAAACTACACATTTTGTGTGCAGCGCAGAAGAGATTGATTGACAATAGTCTGCAGTAATCAGGACGTGGAATCGGATTCGTAGAAAAAAATCGGTGTCCACTGCACGCCGATATACTGAAGCGAGGGATCAATATGAGACACTGTAACTTCAACTAATGTGATATTTACTACATGTGACAGTATGATGGGATTTTTTATGAGACAAAAGAGTATCAGATGATATAAGAAATATAATAAAAACTGGATAATACAAAGGGACAATCTCATTAAATTGTTGCATTTCTTATCATTAAGTCATCACTTCTGTGTAAACAGTTTCTTCATAACTGAACAGGTCTAGTTTGGAACTTGACTCGTAAACTGATAGTTAAGTAAATATTGTTCAATTAAAAATGACCTTGTAAAATATAGGAAAATAGATCTATTTGCGTAATAGTTCAATTCATAAGTGATAGTTTTTTTTAGAGGGCTGTTCTTTACATTATTTGTGGCATAGCCCTCAAAGCTACTCACTTTTTTGTCATATACTCTTTGACAATTATTTAAATTCAAATTCCAAACATGTCTGACCCACAATAAGCTGCAGAATGAGTGGTAGAATTGTGGGTGCATTTTAATGCATTCTGTGGTCCTTGTTCAGCCTAGTCTAACGTCAAAACTGGAAAAAACAACACACAAATCCATGTTTGGCATCACTTCGAAGTTATTGTTATGCTATTGTTTAATAAAAACAATTAGTATGAGTCTATTGGGACGGTTCGTCCAACATGCAACTTTGAATTCATAAATGTCTGAGTCAGCCAAGCAGGTGAGAGGTATAGAGAAGAAGCACAAACAAAGATGGAAGACAGTTTCAAGAGTGTCATAACAGAACATATCATTCAATGACACATGAAGTCAGAGAGCAAGGCATGGTCAATCACAAACAGACACTGAAGACTCATGGGGAGTTCCTTAAATACAGTGTGGCTAAAAACCAAAGTGCAGGCACCTGTGATCCACAGGAGAATGGGCGGAGTCACAGCCAGCCGGCACAGAAACCCAAAGAAATGAGAGCAAAAGAAAATAAATGTTCAGTGAATAAATGCATTCTGAACATTACTTTGTTGCTTTTCAGCCTCTCTAAAATACTGGTTTGAAAAACGTACAAATCTCTGATCTCTGATTTTCCTCTAGTGGGTGGAAGCTGAAGTAACTTTAAGCGTGTTGGGGGAAAACAACACTGCTCCAGAACTGTTCAGGCATCTCATAAAAGGGAAAGGTGGTGAGTGCTTTCTCAGGGGGCCACTCTGCAGCCGTGTTTGCTGCTGGGGTCTCAGCTGGCAGTAACTTGGACAATCTAAAACAAGCGTATCCTTTTTCAACTTCCACATGGCACCCTTGCTACCAAAATAAGGAGCTAAAGTAAAATCGAGAGCAGCTTTCTAGCTGCAGTGTAATACTGGCTGAACAAAGAAATGTCAAATATTGATGTGTCTGTAGCTGAAACTATCGCCGTGTTCCTTTGTCCTGATCAGATTAAAAAACACAACCATGGGACAGCTCAGATCATTTAGATCTCATTGATTCCAGAAGCTTTTAATGTGGAAGAGTTCCGTTAGTGTGGAGAACACACAGACGTGATTCAGCTGTTCATGTGGGAATCAGACGGTCAGGAAAGGAAAAGGACATTCTCCCAGAAGCTTTGTGGCTTGTCAACATGCATTTTTGAAAATTCCAGTCTGGCTTTTTCATGATTTCCTTTCAACAGTGGTGTCCTCCTTGGTCGTTTCCCATGAAGTCCACTCTGGCTCAAACAACAACGAATTCAATTCAGTTCAGTTTTATTTGTATAGCCCAAAATCACAACAACAGTCGTCTCGATGGGCTTCGAATGGTGCGATCTGACACTGATGTACCTTGATCTAGGAGTTCACCTTTAATGTCTTTGGAGGTTGTTCTGGGCTCTTTGGATCCAGTTCCAACTATCCGTCTCCTCAATTTGTCATCAATTTTCCTCTTCTGGCCACATCCAGGGAGGTTGGCTACTATCCCGTGGGTCTGAAACCTCTGAATAATATGTCCCACTGTCGTCACAGGAACTTCAAGCTGCTCAGAGATGGTTTTATAGCCTTTACCTTTATGATGTTTGTCTATAATTTTGTTTCTAATGTCCTGGGACAATTCTCTCCTTGGCTTTCTGTTGTCCATGTTCAGTGTGGTCCACACTTTTTCACCAAACAGCAACGTGACTATTTGTCTCCCTTTAAATAGGCAGACTGACTGATTATGGGTTTGAAAACAGCTGTGATGTCAATTAAAGGACATACCTGAGTTCATCCTGACCCCCTGGGCAATTAGTTCTCAGTCTTTTATGGAGGTACCATCATTTTTGTCCAGCCCTATTTCATGAGTTTTTATTTTAAATACTTCTGTTAATCAACAACTCATAAGTAATGGCTGAAATTGATTATTTCATTTTCAATAAATTTTAATTTAGTGTTACTTTTGAACGTTTCAAGTCATATCAGTGAGCATTGTGGACTTTCTTTCTTTAACTGAGGGGTACCAACAATTTCGTCCATCACTGTAGACCCCTAATGGCAATAAGCGAAATGATAGACAAAATAGGATAAACATTTGGATAAACAGTGAAAGTTATTATTAAAAAATAATTCCCATTCTCATCTATAATGTAAGAAAACCTCAAGGGAGTGAATGGAACCACCTATTAGTGAGGCTAATAAAAATAAAAGGCTTCAGTCTGAGAGTGAGCATGAAGATTAGAGTCTGGATCAATGTTAAAAGGTCAAGTGGTCTGATGAGTTTGGATTAGTGCTTTTTTCAACGTGAAGGGTGCACCCATCATGTTTATGGGCTCTCCTGCTGCCTTTGGCCACCAGATGTTATCTGATCAGATCTAGATTTGAAAATGTCACATGCCCCCACAAAAAAAGAGCTCTGCTGACTCTCTAAATTAACCACATGGCTGCATTCTTTCTGTTCTGATGGCTCACAGCATTCCAGGATGACAACGCCAGGGTAAGGCAGCAAAAGAGCAAAGTTATAAACTGACAGCAGAATATTCTAGTAGAAAGTAGTGGACTTAGTGACTGCAGGGGGCCAGATCCTAAGTTTACAAAGCAAACCTGAATCCTTGCTAGCTCACTGCACTCGCTGCATTTAAACATATATGTCGGGATGTCCATGATTGAGCTTCCACTGTGAGCTGGTGCATTGGTGTGAATTTAAAGAGTCAAGAGATACGATTAAAAAAAATATGAATAAGAAGTAAAGCTATCTGTGTGATTTTGAAGAATGCAGCTCATTCAGAAAATGACGTTGTCATGTTTTTTGTTTTCTTCCAAATTAAATTAAAAAAATTGTTCTTTCAAAAATCAGAAGATGACCAAACGTGTTTGAAAGAGATTCATTCTCATCTTTTAATGTTTTATTTATAGTTTCAACATTCAAGATGACTGGCAACACTTATCAAGCTGCTGGATGTTACCAAATGTAAACTTGGGTCCTAAGACTTGGACTTGAGTCACACTTAGCCCTTGTGTGAAGAGACTCAAGACTTTACTTGAAACTGAAGCTCAAGACTTGAGACTTTAGCTTTTGGACTTGTGAACAATGTTTCTTTGTTTATTCTTATTTTTATCTACAGGACATGGCTGTGAGATCTTAAAATAAAAGCTCTCAAAGTTGCTTGCAGCTCCAAACTATTGACTGTATGGGTCAATGGTTTACTTCTGGTTTCTGGCTCCAACGAAGCCACCATGTTGGAGCCAGATGATGTGAGAACGCAGTGATTGGTCCAAGTCAACGTTTCTGTGGCAACTTGTCTCATCAGTCAGAAGTGAGCTTGCTGGAAGGCCACACCCCTTCCCCTTAAAGCAAGGTACACAATCTGTCAATCAAACATTTTGAAGGTTTGCATCACTCGACATACTGTTGTTGAGGCATCTGATTGGACAGTTTATTACTTGAATAACTTCAGGGCCTCGTGGTGGTGCAGTAGTTAGCGCCTTCACGTCACAGCAAGAAGGCGCTGGTTCAAATCCCAGCTAGAGTTTGCATGCGTGGGTCCAAAGCCATGCTTCATAGGTTGATCCATTGCTCTTAATTCTTCGTCGGTGTGACTAAGAGTGTGATTGTGTTGCCCTGCAATGCACTGGTGACCTGTGCTGGATGTGCCATGCCGTCGCCCAATAGTAGCCCCGTAGGGTCTGGTGAGCCCCTTGACCTGAAAAGGTATACAGCGGGTTAGGAAAAATAATGGTTGGAAATTAGGATTAGTAAGAACATCTTAAAATAAGGTGGCAGAGCAAGAATAGTAACCCTGACAAAGTAATGAGTAACAGCTGTTTATTTCTCAACAGAGGTCTATGGGATTCTGGCTTTTTGGCACCAACGGGTACTTCCTGTTTAGAACGCAAAGGGGGAGGGCTCATTCAGTCCAGTTCTCATATATAGTCAATGGGCCAAACTATCACACTTAACAGATAGGCCAGAAATAATCTGCTAGTGACTACATCAAAGTCCAGGTCACCTGCTTGTCCCAGCCAGTCTGTGGGTGAAGCACCTGCCATCCCATGGAACTGGTCCAACGGTCTGTAATGTTGGCAAAAGGATTGTATCACATGATAAAGAAGACTTTCAAACTATAACAGGTGACCTCATCGTCAAATATTGTTCGATAGAAAATATTGATTTTCTTTCCCGTTTGCTTGAATGACTCAACAAGCTTGAGTTGCTCTACAGAAATGAAAATGGGGTCATTAGCTGCTCCTTTAACATGTCTACCATGAACCTACTGGGCAAATAAAGATTTTAAAGAGAGACTGAAGACAGACAGCCTCTGATGGAGCAGGAGTCACGCTTTTTGTATGGTCCTACAGGGGGACATCACACAATTCAAACTTCATTGAAGTGTGTTAGCTTTAAAAAAAAAAAGACATCTGTTTGCTTATGTAAAGGAAAAAGCAACACTGTGTTTTAATCCTAGTCCTCTGGCCCCCGACGAGCGCTCCAGCTGTGAGCTGTCTGACTGTGCTTAGCAGGAAGGTTCACGTCTGAGCTGCTCGCCATCAATTCTTGTCCCCCCCCCCCCCCCCCCCCCCCCCCCCCGTGATGTCTTGCGTTTAACACGTCCAGATCTTTCGCTCCGACCTGGCCCAAACATTTGATGCGTGTGTGTTTATTTGTAGTAATGCCAGGCGGTGGCCTCTGATGATTGATCCCCAAGGCCAAGTCAGCAAGCGGATAAGAAGCGTGGAGAAAGCCAATAACCTTCATCTCATCGAACTGAGTGATGCTGACTTTGTGCGCACGCATGAGAGCCGGAGCCCGTTTGGTACCTCGGGTTAGTGTTTGATGTTTCTGCCGTCGATGCTCAAATCGCCCTGATGAGGGCACTCTTTACCACCGCAGCACAACCCCTGCTGCAGTTTTTTCTTTTTTTTTAACCGTTCTGCAGTGGACAAATTCAGATAAACAATATTATTGAGTGAGGTGTTCCATTTAGCTTCTCCTTTGGCCTTTTGCTCCACAGCAATGACCCGACCTGCTGTGTTTTGTATAAAAGCTGAGGAGAAATAAGCTCCATCTTTTCAGCACTGATGTTTTGGGCCCTGATTGAAAACCACAGAGGCACATGTTGCTTTTTTCTTTCTCTTAAAGCGTCCTGTTTAATCCACAGTGAAGTCTTGAAGTGGAACACCTTTCTATCCCTTCTTCTACCGTATGGATATCACCTCTCTCTTTACAAAAGCAGCCCTGGCAAAAATATCGGACTTCTTATCTTCTGTGGAGGGGGGCAGAGAGGACATCAAGTAAAGAAGTTGGATTTAGAAAGCTCTACACCATTAAAAAGACATCTAAATAATGACCTGACTCAGCCAGAGATTGGCTCTTTGCTTACCAGCAAATTGCAGAGCTAACACTTTAGAGAGTTTCCTGTCATTGTAGGTTGCAAAAACACTCCCTAGAGGGTAAACCTTCTCCTCTCAGTCTGTTTTCTTATTTTACAGTTCAAAACTTAATGGATGTTTGTGCTGCAGCCTATTAACCAGCTGATGTTTTTTACTTCATTCGAGCTGATGGTTCTTCTCAAAAATCTTCCATTGCTGGACCTCTGCGTGCGGTGCAACTGCAGGGTTGGGTCGCCGCGCTGCAGCATTTGCAACGATAATGCGTGTTTACTCGGTCGCAGTCCAGAGAGATTTAACCCAATTTTAGAAACAATCGCGAGGAATGGTTGTCGGCAGCCATCATTTCTGGCAGCTGTCTAATAACCAAGCTATCACCTGAAGGCACAATGTCAATTATGAATGTGCAAACGTTCGTAACAAGAGAACAGCATTATCATACTTAATGTGGAATCACATTAGCGCTCATGGTATTGGGGTAATGCAAGTGTTTTTTCCTGCGGAGTTATCCACGGCTCACTGGGTTTGAGGTCTGTATCATGTTTGTGTTCTGAAGCTGGTTTGGGGGCAACAGAAGGTCAGGATTGTGTTCGAACATTGAAATAAAGAGAGGGGCTCGATTCTGCTGCAGCAGTAAATGGATAACAGGCCGGACTCACTTGACTTCCTCCGTGCTTTTCGAAAAGAAAAACCTTTTTTAAGTCGGATTCTTGCTGTTGTTGCAAGGCTCAAAAATGGCATAGTGGTTTGGCAAAATCTTTTCATTATCCTCTGGTTGTTTAAATCGTGTTTAGATGGTGTTTAATAAAGAGATAAATACCCTTTCCTCACCGCAGAGCCAAGCCTTAAGTTTCTTTTAGAAGATACATTCATCATTGTGTGTGGGGGCATGGATCGTATGTGTTCACTGAGTGGGAGGGGTGAGGAGTGGGTTGGGATTTTTTAAATTCTGTGTATGATTTTTGTTTTAAATGTTAAAGCACTTCAATTAGCTCAAGGCATGAAAAGCACTTTTTAAAAAAAAATAAAGTTTGATTTGATTTAAATTGTGGTCATATTTAGATCACGTTTAGATCGTGTTTAGATTTGTCACCGGAACAGACAGACGGATGGATCCAAAGGCTGCAGGTTTATTAGCTCAGCTAAATGTCCACAACGCTAAATCCAGGTCAGGCTGGAATCAGAACATCAGAGGAGAGACAGGATGGTTAGGATCCAGGCCAGAGTCGAGGCGGGCAGCAGGCAAACAGAGTCAGAAACCGGGTCAGGAGACAGAAGATCAGGTCCGAATGCACCGCTATGTATGGCGGGCAGAATGCCACAAACAATACTGACCGTAACTCAGTGCAGAGCTAAAGTAGACTGTGGTTGATGAATGAATGAGTCAGGTGTGTAGCATCCAGGAAGTGTGTGCTGGGGTTGCTGGGAGCTGTAGTGTGGTTAGAAATTTGGGGATGGCTCCTGCCGGTGACCAGAGGGGGAGACAGAAGTCTGACACGTGACAAAATTGTGTTTAGGTCATATTTAGATCATTTATAGACCACTTTTAGACTGCGCTTAGATTGTGGTTAGACATGTTGAATTGTGTTTAGCCATTTTTGGGTGTTATTTGTTGATTTTTTTTCCATTGCATTTACTGTTAACATTTACAAAAGAAATGACATAAAGGGAAAAACACCAACCCTTTTTAACGCAGCATGCGTCAAAGACAAGACAGGTTCTGCTGCCCAACGGACTAATCCTGCAGGAGCAGCTTTAATTATTATTAATAGTTAAATATATCCCAAAACTAGACTTTGCGAATGTTTTGGTAAAGTACGTAACCTTAAGGCCCGTACACACCGGGACGAATATTCGCCTGGCGTTATTCGCCAGCGTTTTTCGCCACGTCTTTTGTGTTCACACCCAGGCGATTTTCGCTGACGATGAGCCGAGCCAACATGCAATTTCCTTCCCTGACATTGGATGGCGCTGAATGTCAAACAGAAATATTCCTGTACACAAGGTGGTTTTCACTCAGAAGAAGAGAGCCAGTATTCACACGCTTGTCAGAATCATACAAAGAAAACATGAATATTTCCAGCAGCAGTAGCTCCAGCTCCAGTTCCAATGATGAAGAAATTATTGTTTTGTTGATGATGAAAGACGCCGGAAAAGACGCCGATTTTCGGTACATCCCATAGTTACAAGAAGAGAAGAACATGGTGAGTTTTATCGACTGGTACAAGAGCTGAAAATGTCTCATGAGCGTTTTCGGGATATTTTAGAATGTCCGTCATTATTTCTTTGCAGCAGTGTAGACGCTACTTGGCGTCTATCTTCTTTGCTGGTATGTGTGCTCAGAAAGGCAGTGTTGTGTTGGAGCGCCCCCAAGTTGTGTTTTACTGTAACTTCAGTAGCTCCAGACACGTGAGCAAAAGCGCCATTCTCATTGGTCGAATAGATTTCGACGCGAGGCGTCAAAAAAAAAAAACGAACCCGAGGCGTTTTTTTTTTTTGACGCTTTGACGCGTGGCGTTTTTTCGCGTCGGTGTGCACACTCACATTGGTGCCCTTTGTTTAGTCACGAGGCGAATTTCGCCGACGAAAATCGCCGGCGAAATTCGTCCCGGTGTGTACGGGCCTTTAGAATGTTTAGCAGATGATCCATATTTGCCTTGAAGGTCGTGGTGATGATCATGTTTTGGGACAAAAACAGAAAATGTTTTCTCTTTTTAAAGTCAGCTGTTTGGACAGAATCCAGTGATTTCATTTTCTGTCAGTCCTGCGGAAGAACGTACGCGACAGCTGAGCCTCCGGTCTCTGAAAAGAGTCTTAAGCCGTGCTCATGACCTGCATGACTCCCCCACCAAGAAAAGAAAAGGAAAGAAAAATGAAGAAATCACCATTACTTTATCCACAATGTGGGCCTAGAGAAGCATCGCCGAGCACCTAACTGTGTATTTTGATACACTATTTCATGTCCTTTCTTTAAAAGCATTGAGTTATTGAACGCCGCAGCTTCCTTCAACAGAAATGTTCAGGCAGACGTGCCCACACAGGACAGGGATAAAGGCACAGCGCTGGCAGCTGCCACACACGGCTGCAGTGTCAGCCCTCAGACAGAGGCTTTTGCAGCCCCTCCATTTCTTCTTTTCCCACCTTTCCTAAGCAGACTGACACCCTTCACTCCGGCAGCAGCCATGAAAAGACCTGCTTTCCACCACAAAGCTTCCCCCAACACAAAAGCAAAGAACACATTATAAATGCTAACAGGAACCCAACTTGACACGAGCATTCCTCTTCATTCAAAATGTCCAACTGAACGCAGTAAATAGCAGCAAACACTTTAATAAATTGATCCATCTCAGGACTACATTTTATCATTCATCTTAAAAATGCAGAGAGGACTTCGGTTTCTTTTTTTTCTCTTTGACGCTGGAGGCGATTTTGACGATGAAAAATGTATTAGTTTAAGTTCAGGCCGTAAAAATATGCCACTGTTCTCACACACAGTCTCTGTCTGTCATTAGATTTCTTCAACTGGCATCATGTTACTGGAATGGGAGCCCCTCCATTCAGTAAATCACTGACTCATTCGCTCACACACACACACACACACTCCTCAAATTAAAAAAATGGAAAAAAGGATTTCAAGAAAGAAGAAAAAAAAGGGGGCATCAGAGAAAATCGCATTAGAAAGAGGCAGGAGGGTTGGGAAGCATTATCAAAGATTACATTTCAGGCAACTATTTTCTGGGGCTGGGCTCTTGATAGCCAGTTATTAGATTGATTCTGCTCATTTTTCACTACTATCTCAGTCCTTCATTTGTATCTTTTTTTTTCTTTTTCCATTTTTGCCTAATTTTTTTTTCCTATAATACAGAACACCCGTTATTGCCATTTAACCCTATTTGTAATGCAATAGCTCCAAATACGTGAGTGGGAGCAACTAGAAAATCCTCTCTCAAGATGCATGAGAGATGAAGGGAAGAGCAGAACTGAGTGCACGCTATGTGTGAAAAGGACAAATTGGAGATTTATGTGAGCTCGGAGTCTTTACCACCAGCGGAGTGGGTCTCACTGCATCAATAGAAATGAAATTAAGCAGCGGAGAAGTGCTCTCGTTCATTAGGGCAGAGACCAGATAGCAGATAAAGGCTTTTAACCTCTGGGAAAGTGCAAAGCAGGTTGACGACACCTGAATAGTGCGAGACAATCCTTATCTTCAAGCTGCAGGAACTCTTTGCACAAAGCAAAAAAAAAAAAAAAAAAAAAAGGAAATGCTCCCTACATGTTTTTTTAATGTAGTTTTTATGAAATAAAATAAAAGAAGCTGCATAAATCGAGATACTTCACAACTAAGAGCCCGTTTGAAATAAGCTTTTAAAATGACAAAAATTGGGAATTACCTAAATAATTTGCAACAAACAAAACATAAATCCATCTTCTTAACCCCCTTTGGAGCCACTGGGATGTTCTATGTCACACGCCGCGCACCTCGGAGCAATTTTGTGGTTGTTTTCTGTTTTTTCCACATTGAACTGCATTTCAGTGCTGTATTCTGTCTTTGTGGAAATTGTACTTTTGTATTTAAAAACGAATAAAGTTTAAGTCATAAAAAGAAATACATATTCAATGAAACATGTTTTTGGAATGTGGGAGAAGGCCAGAGTTACTGGAGAAAACCAAAGCATGCACAGTGAGAACATGCAATCTCCACACAGAAAGGACCCCAGCTCGGATTTGAACCGTTGCTTCTTCGCTGCGAGGCCAGAGCGCTGACCACTGCCCCACTGTGACGCCCACAAGCAGAACCAAGCTTTCTAATCCTAAATGTCCTCCAAAAGTGGTTTGGAAATGGTGTTAGCGTTCACATTTAGCTAAACTCCCCTGTACACCGATGACAGAAGCAGACATTTGCGATCCGTTGCTTTTTATTTTCCATTGTGTGGCTACAGAAGTGAAGCTACAACAAAAGGGACACAAATCCATATTTTCTGGAGCATAAGCTTTACATTAATCCAGGAGCCTTCGGAAGGATTTTTCAGTGTCCTTTTGCAGTTGCTTGACAAAGGTTGAAGTGGGTTAGTCACATGCATTGATTGTTTAAGCATAGAAAGACGGATGGTCAGTCTATGGACGGCGGAGGATGAGCCAGTGAGTAAAGGAGCCGTTACAGTGTGTGGTTTAAAAAATAACACAACATAAATGACGTCTGGGAAGTAACTACCTTTATTATTTTACAATTATTATAGCCACTTTAAAGTTGTAAATAGTTTCTCCATTTTCTTTTTCTTTTTTTAAGTAAATTTACAACAAATTCAAAAATACCTTTCCTCTCACTGGATGTTGTGTGTAAAATGTTGAGGACATCAACAGATGTTTTCCATTTTGGAACGAGGCTGTAACCCAAAAAACATAAAAGAAAAGAAAAAGTGGAAGAAGTGAAGCGCTATGAATGCTTTCCAGATGCACGGAGAAAAAAATATTATAATATTCAATATTCATAATATTCAATTTGGCATAAAAACAACTACAGGTGAAAGAGAGGGCGTGGCTCTTCCTCTTTCAGATTGTGTAGCCTTCAGAGCGTTGTTTTCTCCAATAGTAAGCTTTATTAAGGTTAGCATGGTTCACTTGACCCAAACAGGCAAACTAAATACAAGGGTCTAAGGGTCTAGGTGGAGGTCATTGCAGGCCAGAGGCAAACAGGCTTTTCCACTAAAGTAGAAATGAAAGCGAGCCAAAGATACAAGTAGTAGGTCACTAGTGACTATAGCTGGGCTTTCTTTCTTTATTTTTGCACCCGTTTTTGAAAAGGCAGCTTATGCGGGCTAACTTTGTGATGTTTCCAGCTGATTTGATTTGCAGTGTGAATGCAAACCAAACCAAAGACAGATGTGATTTCTTTTTTCTGAATCTTCCCTCCAATCAAAGCAGGTCGTCCAGGTCTAAATGCGCCCTGACAAAGTCTACCTGTAAATCAAAAAGCATCATCCCAAAAGGTCAAAACGTATCCTAACCCTAAGCCACGGTCAGTGACCTCCTTCAGGTAGCAGAGGGTTTGTTTTGGTAGGGGCTCTTAAATCTGCTGCATGTCTAGAGGTAATTAAATACACTTGGTGTCAAATACACTCAAATACTTTTTTTATGTTGACGACACAAGTATAGTATGTATAGGGGAGAATCTCAGTGAAGTAGTAAAAATAGTAAATACAGAGTTAGGGAAACTAAAACAACGGTTTGACAGAAATAAACTCTCACTCAATGTTAACAAAACTAAATTAATAATTTTTGGAAATCACCACATTCCTGCAGATTTAGAAATAACAATTTCAATTGATAATCATGTTTTGGAAAGAGTGACTGGAATTGAGTTCCTTGGAATAATTATGGACGACAAAATAAACTGGAGGCCACAAATAAAGCAAGTCAGAGCTAAACTGGCTAAAAGCATAGCAGTTTTGGAAAAAAAAAGCATACACTCACTCACAAAGCACGATTAGTAATATATTCATTGATAATACTGGATTTACATTACAGTGTAGAGGTTTGGGGAAATACATATAAAACAAATCTACAGTGTTTGTATATATTACAAAACAAAAGCCATTCGAATAGTTCATGGTGTGGATTATGGGACACATTCCAATGCAATGTTTTTAAAGTCGGGTTTATTGAAATTATGGAATCTAGTGAAACTTAAAACAGCATCATTTAAGCCAAAATTAACTTGCTTCCAATAAACAAACAACAAATTTTCAAGGACAGAGACGGGAGTTACGAGTTAAGAAATCAGCTGAACCTCAAAAAGCAGAGCATTCGTACTACAAAAAAGAAAATGTGCTCATCGATTTGTGGAGTGTATTTGTGGAAAGGGTTGGATGAAGGTTTAAAACAAACCAAAAGTTTACATGATTTAAAAAAAACCTACAAGGTGTCACTGATGGAACCGTACAAGCCAAGAAATGATCAATAAAAACCGATAAGCTAAGCAGGAGGTAATGTGAATGTTTTCACAAAAGAAAAAAAAACTGTAAAAAGAAATATCCCCAACATAAGCTGTCAAAAGGGTGAGATCATACCAGATTTTTTAAGCACACTATCTTGTTTTATCTGTCTAAACTCCTGTATTTATTTTCATTTTGTGTTTGAACTAAAGAAAAACAATAGTAATATCAGATATCACACAAGTTATGTTAAAGTCAGATCTGGTTCAGCTGCATAGCAGGTGACCTGAGTCCAGATTTTCACATCTAACAAGATAGTCTTTCTGACATGACGCCCTCTTATTTGAAGCATCTATTTTTAGAGAGAATGCCCCCTTTTGTTATGCCAATATTACCCTGGAAATGTACGGTGGCCCTGAAGTGCAAATCCCACCAACAAGTCACTCAATGCAAAAACAAAAGAAAGATCACAGCAATTGAATTAGTCAATCAAAAAGCCAGACAAGTAATAAAAAACAGCATTACATTTAAGAAAATCAAAGCTAAATGCCAGAACCCAGAATTCAATTCCAAAAAACGAAACAGAATAAAATTCAAGTGTACCTACTTTTCAACAATCAAAATGTAATGTTAAAAAAAAACAAAATACAATTAGAAACCAGATTTTTGCTAGATGCACTATTCTTTTGTTTCATTTCTTCACATTTCATTTTGATTTCTGGAAATTACTGTAATTTTCTTTTTTTTTTACGGAAACCAGATAAAGTTTAATTACTATCTGACATCAATGATTGGATGATGACACTTGTTCATCAAGTTATTGGGCATTAAGCAACCTTCATGATGCCACATATAATTCATAAAACTTTTACAAGTGTGTAGACATTAAAGATAATTTTTTAAAAACTCAAATGTCAAAAATCTAATTTCATCTTCCAATCAGTGTTTTCCCATTGTACCAGCCTTTTCCAGTTTCTTATTTTTTTTAATTTTATTTTGATTTATTCTGGAAATGTTTTTTTTTTTTTTATCCTTTTGGGGTTTTTTTCATTCATTTTTTGGAATTTTGTTTTTATTTCTAAAATATATTCTTGTTTTTTTATTATTAGTTTTGTTTTGTTTTTTATTTTCAGTGTGATTTTTTAATGTAATTTTGCTTTGAGCGATTAGTTGGTGTGATTTGCACATCTAGACCACCGTCTTCCTGTTTTTTTACAACAAAACTCAGATTTTGTCTGTTTTTTTGTAACCACAGAAAAAACGCGTGTGAGAGATAGACAACGAGCAAAACAATTCTTTCACCGCGTTCGAGAGAAATGATGCATTCAGGCGCAAACAGCCGTCTTCCAATGATTAGGGGTGGAAAGCTGCGGTTTTATTTTATTACATCTATTTTCCTCCATTTTCACTTGTCACATTTATGTCATTTAGTTGAAGGAACAGCTGTTGAGACCACGTGTTTCTTTACTGTCGTGTGTGTCCATGTACACACGCACACACACGCGCGCATGCACACACACTGTCTTTGAAGTGTAATCAGCATAATCACCTGCAACACTTGTGTGTAATTAGATCTGGTTTGTTCCAGTTGTAGAATTCACATTTATTTAATCGTAATGCCATGAACAGATGTTGATTCTCACACACACACACACACACACAGGCGCTCAGACTCACAAAACGCACAACCCCCCCCCAGGAGATGTTGAATAGGTGAGCTCGTGTGAAAGCATCTATGCACTAACACCCGCTGCTCATTTAGGATTAAACTCCTTCTTTACCTTCCTTTGTTGTTGTTCTTTTCCTCCATTTTGTAACACTTTTATTTTTATCAGACTTTCACATATCAAAGTAACAAAAGTCTTGAATTTTTCACAATTCCCACCCATCCTATATCCAGCTTTATATAAAAAAGAGAGAGAGAGAGAGAAACCGCCAAAAAACAAACGACAAAAAAATATACCATTGTCCAAAGAGTAAGAAGTGATCATCATTACTATAAAATTGCCATCTTTATTCAGATTTCTCTACATGGTCCTATAAGGTTTCCAGGTATGAAAAAGGTATGTGCTGAGCCCTTTATAGCATTTTGGAAATGTTCCTATTTAAGACAGGCGTGCATGTCCTCCACCCTTTGGTTGTGTGACGGGGGTCTGGATTTTTTCCATGATAGAAGGCTGCCTTTCCTCCCTTTTATAAAATGTTTTTGGGTTTCCTCTCCATTCTTCTTTGTCTTTTGCCAAATGTTTTTCCCCACCTGCAGTTGGTTTGATGAAAAGCAGGTTTTCTTCTTTTTGAGGCCCCAAATTTAAAAGTTTACCAGTTAAAAAATATCAGACATCTTTGTTTTTCAGACTTAACCAACTTCTCTTCCATTTCCTGCATTTTCTTTACTTATAACTTATTACGAAGACACAATACATGGATACAGACTCTAACAACCCCCCCAAAAAATAAGACTGCTGTTGAACACACATAGTCACTTTCACACTGAACACTGGTCTCTATTTTATTTTATTCTATTTCACTTATTTAATTTTTTATTCATCTTATGTTTTATTCTTGGATTGTTATTTTATTGCTATTTTTATTATTGCTGCTTCTTTGCACAGTTATGCTAGTGAGAAACAACATCTCGTCTCACCTGTTTATTTCTCTGCTATGTGTGGGATGACAATAAACACATCTTGAATCTATCATTTAGATTTCCTTCCAAGGAAAATGTTTTATGTGCCACTGAAACACTTGGCAGAGATTTTTCTGACTCAACCCTGTATTTTATCCGGGCTGGGGGCCGGCACAGGGAGACCCAGACTTGGGGCCCCCTTTGTGGCTGCATTGTGTAAGGAGTCTTGCATGTTTTTTGTGGTTTATATTCAACATAAAGTTATATAGTTCAACTTTTAGTTTGGAAATGTGAGCATTTAGTTGTAATCATCATTATAGTTTCAGATTTGACATTTAAATCAGCATAAATGACACATACAGCACTTTTTTGTTAGCGTTTTTGATAGAAAAGTAACAAAAATGTGACAAATGAAGGAGAAGTTGACTAAATCTAACCAAACAGGGTGTTACTATTTAATTGTTTAATATTTTCCTTTGCTGCCTGTACTCCTCTTCTCCCCTTAAATCCATAGGAAGGTGTTTGTTTACCTGCACTGCGCTGCTCAGGAGTGCTCCCATCAGACACCTCCTGCCCAGTGACTCCCTCAGATTATTTTTCCAGTCCGTGTCAGACGGTTCAGGTCGTTCATTTTGATAGAAACCCCATCTTTTTAAACTGGGTAAGGCCTTTGATGATGGCCACTCCTCTCCTCCCCTCAGCCTCATTCCTCCCCCTGGCTGCTTTGCTCAAAGTTTAGAGATGAAAAGCTGCAGAGACTTGAGGAAAACTCTGCCCCTTTGAAGCCTGCTGTTTGTGAAAACTCAAAATATGAAAAGAAATTGAATCCTCCAGGTGGAATGCTTTAATGCAACGTCCAAGTGTCCAGCACATAGATGCACCCGCTATTATCCTAAGGGAGAAGCTTGCATGCGTGCACGTGAGTGCCTGGCCGTGCATGCCCCATGCCTACATGAATGTTTGCTTTTGTTGTTGGAAAGCTGCACACTGGAACATCCCTCCTATCTGAGCTTCAAACTCTGCTCTTCTGCTCTCAGCAGAGGAGAAAGTTTAGACCTGGATCATTCCAAACCACTTCAAAGAGATCAGCTGTCTCTGCAGGACATGTTCGGGCAGAAGCACAGGATCGCTGCTCTCTGTTCTTCTTCCGGTTAGGATCACAAACTCCATCACTGAACAAAATTCTATACAGTGAAAGTTTCATGTTGGGCCGTTCTGTCAGATCCCCCCCCCCAAAAAAAAAGTCCAAAACACCTACTTCTAAGAATTTAGTTTTGCTTCCTGAACTTCCACAGATCTTGGTCTCTGCACCCTTTCTTCTTCTGAAGTCCGTAATTTAAAACTTGACTTTCTGTGGATTCTGCTTCACTCAAGGATTCTCTTTTATAAGCCCCTTTTCAGAACTTCTCTTGACATTTTCTTCTTCAGCATGGAATCTTGTTTTGCATGCGGTGACATTTTCCGCTTGTAGCCATGTTGTACATTTGTGAGATGAAAATCCCACTGTGGTCGTGAGCTCACCTCTGTCAGTATGCAGGTGCTTTTAATTTCTATCAGATGTTTCCTGTCAGGAGCAGAATTAACAACAGCAAGGCCAGTGAAAAACAGAACTATGTGTTCAGATTCAGCCTTTAGTCGTCCTTTTTTTGCCTGTTTTGATTGTTCGAGTGACAAATTCATTTAAGAAAATCGTAGTTTTTTGCACAATGGCAGCTTTTTTTTTTGGTTTTATCTCCATAGCAACCATTTAAATTTTTGGTCACCTGGGGGTGACAAACAGGTCAACATAATTTTTAGAGGAATTGTCAAAAGGAAATGTTTAGGTTTCCATGGCAACGAAGGTTTTTTGTCAACCACATCCACATCTTAAATAGTCATATTGTACGTTAAATCGTTCTGTTCTGTTCAGTGGGTCATTCACATTTTAAATTTTCACAATATTGAAAAAAAGTGCGAGCACCACTTTTGTGAGTTCACAACGCTGATGCCGTTTAAAATCTTCAACTTCTAATTCCAACATTTTTTCCCCAAGAAGCTTCCCAAAGATACTCGAGGAGTTCGTATAGGCAATAGATCAAAACACGTACAGGACGTTTTGCAGTTTTTTTTTTACGATTGTTCACACTCTAAAATAAAAATCTCCACACAATTTGCTAAATTCAAGCTCCAAAACACCGCCAAAGATGTGCACAACATTACACACAGTGACTTTTGAAACTTAACAAACATTTTGACACAGCTAAAGATTGTGAGGTCACTTCCTTATCATTACAAAGCCCCGGATTGCCAATGACCACACAAATGAAGGAATTGTGGGTGTGGAAGCACACGTGTGCTAATTTGAACGCGCAACACTCAGTTAGGAAGGAGCCAGAAGAAAAGTGAGAATGACACAGATAATAGTCGGCCTATTTGTGTCCATTCTCCCTTTATCTCAAACTAATCATAAAAGAATGTTGTGGGTTTGTCATCGAAATGATCCCTTACACAACAATGTCTGTCCCAATATCTAACACATGCTATTTCCCAACATGAGTTTATTTACAGTTGTGTTCTTCATTCATCACAGCAGTGTGAAACTGTCTGCAGTAGTGTCTGATCATTGAATGAAAACGAAAGGCATTTTCACAAATATGTGTGTACATGTTTGTACAATCTAGGAATTCTGCAAATTGAGTGTGCTCTTTGGATAGTTATGGATACATTTTGAGAATGGAACCCGGTTTTTGGAAATTGTGTGAAAACAACAAAAAAATACTATAATTTAGCTGATACTGATCTTTTTTTTGTTTTTTTTGTTTATTCAAGATGGCAAATTCGCCCCAAGGTCAAAGGTCAAGGAAACTTCAGTTGTGGTTGTAGACTTAACCTGTGTGTGTGTAAAACTTCATTAAGAGTGCTATAAATGCCATGCTATAAATGTCTAACTTTGCCACAAAATGGCCTCCAAGCCGTAAGGGCATGTGGCCCTCCCATAATAATTTGAAAACTCTGGAGTAGTAAAAAGAGGAATTGCGTAAACAATCTGGTCGTTGCAGTCCAGGACGACTGTGGGACACGAGAAAAATACAAAGAAATGCAACTAAATGTTAACACACCAAAAAAAATAGACACTCGATCAGCAGCCAATCAGAACAACTGGCCGATCGAATGATTACAAATCAATCCAGGTGTAAAAAAGACAAGGACCAGAGCAGGAACAGCTTCCATGAAACAGAAGCAGTTCGTATAAAATACGAGTAAAAAAACTAGCTGAGCAGAATTGAAGCAGCAGATCATCCAAGCAGCTGTAGAAACAAACTCTGGAGGAGTTTTCTGGGTTTGCGATTCCTGAGTAAAAATGGACCTTAGAGGTTTTTATTACCTCCCTCTCAACCCTCTCAAGCTGTCAAAGTGCTGAGTCTTAGCCTGAGGAGGTGGCTTTCCTGTGTTCAGCCACTCTCCACTGTGCAGAACTAAACTTAATGCATTGTGGAGTAACTCTTAACGTGTGTTTGGGAACTTTTTTTGCCAAGTTTTTCTAAAAATTGTCCTCTGTTTCCGCAGATTTTTTTTTTTTTTTATCAATGTATCTAAACCTGTGTTTTGGTTTTAAAACCTTTATGGGAATTATGTGATTTTCGCCATTCATGAATTGTACTCTGAGGTGATTAAATGTGCATTTATACTAAATATAAATGTGAAATGCATAAAAAGAAAACATAGCTTTTAGCTGTTGGAAGTTTTGGATCTGTGGCCTGCTCCATGCATTTCCTTGGATTGTAGGATTTCTTTGGCAGGTGCTGAAGTTTATCTGTACTCTGACACGGCCACACACGTATATCTTGGTCTGTGACATTTCTAGGTAATTTGGTCTAGTAAAGGCGAAAACATAGCCAGTTTTGACATTTTTGTCCATTAGGAAAAAGATTGTAGGACTGCCGTAGCGTCAAGACACCTGATAGGGGCAGAAGTGGATTCTGTGGAAAAATCTAAAGTTAGGAGCTGTTTGCTGGCTCAGAATACTTCATCTAGTGTGTTGGTGTTTGAAAAGTGAGAGGAAGCCCGATCAAAGCAGGATTTCTATTTGTGAATCAGTCTTACATAGTTTACAATCTTTTTGGCAGGTTTGATGATTCCAACTAGTCTGATTGTGTATTTGCCTTATGGTCTTAAAGCCTTAGTCACAATTGCCCTTAAGCCTAGATATGGGTCTGTGGGCAGAACATTTGTAAACCCGTACGGGCCCACAGGTGGCCCTCACTAAAGTATCAAGGCCGTAGACCGCATGGTTTGCCAGTGGACAGGTCAGCGACGGGTCGTAGCAAACACTTGAGGCTGATTTCCACTGATCCGTCTGCGGTGCGTCTCTGTTGCATTGAATAGAAAATAGAATGTTCATAACTCATTCAGAATGTTTAAGTCCCCTCCGTCTGACGTCAGGCCCTCTGAAACACAACGCAAGCAGGAGTTTAAGTTCACCTCCAACATTTTCGTGCAAAATGCCGGAGAAACGGGACGCAGGTTTCAAACTGAAAACTTGTGTTGTTTCTTTAGAATAAATCTTTCAATCTTTAATCTTATTTTATCGACCGTAGTGCAGTGGAAGGGCGGTTGACCCATGATCGTTAGATTGTAGGTTCGGTTCCCGCCTTGCACGCCCATGAGTTGATGTGTCCTTGGGCAAGGCACTGAACCCCACCTTGCCTCTGGTGGCAGGCAGGCACCTGTGTTCGGCAGCGGAGCGGCCACCAGTGTGTGAATGTGTGTGGCTGGGTGAATGGGACTGTGACTGTAAAGCGCTTTGGGCCTTGTAGGTAGAAAAGCGCTATATAAGTATACGCCATTTACCTTATCGCTATGGTGACGTGCCCACATGATGACACAGGGAAGACTTAGCTTGCACAAAAAAGTGCTTAGGAAAAAGAAAGAGATAATAAGCATAGACGGCCAAGAGCAAAGAGAGTGGGACGAACCACTCAACATGAGGGTGGCAGGACAAACCACTGTAAGCCAGGGAGGGAGGGGGAAGTGACCGGAGAAGCAACAGAGACTACGGCTTTGTCTGAATTCCCACCCTAACCCCTAACTACTTAAAAAACTTGGACACCAAGCTCACTACTATTTTTTTTTTAAATGGTGGATATAACGTAATCAATTTCACAAAGTTAAAATCGAATTATTATGAGCGTTTTGCGACGATTATATTTGAGTCCACTGTCTTCTGAAGATAAAAACGTTGATGGTTTATTTAAAAAATACTTTTTTTTAGTAAACATTGTTTTGACGCAATGCATTGTGGTCTATATTTGTCAATCTAGTGAACATCCATGCACTCTGGCTTTTCGCAGAGACTTCTGGGAAATCACTAGGGCACTGGAATTTGGAATTGTAGATTTGGACAGGACTACAAAATGGAGAACGCACTATATAGTGCACTATGTAGTGAGTAGTGAAGGAATTCAGACACAACCAATGTAAACTAACTGATGGTCATGTGACAGGACCCCCCCCCCCCCCCCACACACACACACACATGCTCTGCAGACGGACCGGTGTAAATCCAGCGTTAGACACCACACAACAATAGGGATGAGGTAGCTGAGACGCAGGTACAAACGCACAAACCCCGCTAGTGCTGTTCACATGATAAATGCTGCCTCCTTATCTGCAGCCTGACTGTTAGGAATTAGAAAATTCGACAATCAGGGTGTAGTTTGTGTAGACATGCTACCGGCGTCCCATAGACACTTGCGTATCAAGTACAAATCCCACGTGTTTGAGTGCGGTCAGTAAGGGGCCAGTACTTGTAACTAACTCCTGTCGTGTGGCATAAGGGCACCGACAACAGCATCGCCTGTTCCCCCAGCCTTATAAACGGTTCACGATACACTTACCACACGCAGGACAATGGTACGTTCCATTTATATGACGCCCAACGTGTGGGTTAAGTGACAACAAATATTTGTATAAAATATGTTCATGTATTAATTCAAACTAAGAGGATTTGAGTTCTGAAATGACTGATCTGCATTCAGAATTCCATCAGTTTCACATCAGGTTAAACAACACGTGTTTACAGATTCTTTCCTACCTTTTTTTTTTTCTTTTTAGATCCTCAGCTGTTGGGAAGAAGGTCTTGTTCAGCTGACAGCTTTTCTACATCTGTTCGCTGATGTTCCTCGGCGGCTCCCTTTTCTGCTCGCCGTGGAAATTGTTGCGTCCTCAGAGAGCAGAGCGAGCTTCTCTTCTTGACACATTGGCTTTGCTGAACCTGCCGATATGCTAACACAAACTGAAGATGCATGAAAAGTTGTTGTGTTTTTTAGAACTGAACCCAAGTGCTTAAATTGTGGAAAGAAAGACAGAAAAAGTCACACATTGCATTATATGTGTACATTTTTGAAGCAAACTTGGAACAGATGTGTTATTCTTTTCTTCTCTTTTGCATTTTTAAACAACGTTGCAGCTTTTGACAAAAATTAAAAACACATTGGAGCAAAAAAGCTTTTAAGAAACATTTGAAAAAATGTAGAGAACCATAAAACACAGACTTCTGCATCAAAAATGTAAACTTTTTAGAGAATTTTATGACATAAACCTCTTTTTTTGTGTGAAATCAGGAGTTATCTGGAGTTCAAATATGCCTAACAAGTCACAGCAGGGGGGGCTTGATGTTTTTGTTAACACAAGTGCAATCTATGGAGTGCCCTGTTTTATTTAGCGTTTTGTTCTCCAGTACTTCGCCCCCCGCCAACCGCATCTTTTATTCATGAAGTCACATTTTCATATTCATTACAAGTAAATGTCAGCAATCTTTTAGAAAGGAGTGGCTTTTTTTCCCTTTGATCACACAAGATGTTACTTTTTAAGTCTAAAAAAAATGTTTTTCCTGAAAAAACAACAAAAATACATGTATATATTTATTCATTTTTTGTTGCTCCTTTTTTTAGTCTGTTCTCTCTGACCGTGATGCAGGGTAGACCCTGAGCCAGATTCTCACAGAAGCTTCCTCTCAACTGGTGGATATAAAGATTTTTTAGTTAGAAAAACAGGAAATAACCGAGAAACACAACTGGTGTATGAGAAGATCTGGCTCATAATTACATTTTAGAAGACTCGTGAGTAAAACTAAGCAAATGTTGACACATTTTGTCTTATAGTAATTAGCTCGCAAACGTGTGCTGGTCTCTAAATTTACAGTTTATTGATTTTTTTTGGGCAAAAAAATAATCTTATACTACTCTTTATACTATTCTTTATTCTTTAATCTTATTATACAACTACTCAGAATGTCACTAAGAAATGTTGTTTATTTCAAGTCCTAATAAATCAAAAGTGTCAAAATAGAGTTAACGTACTCCTTAAACTATTTACTAAACTGTATTGGGGTATTGGGGAAGCACTGCTGCTGACATTAATTGTTTTAGACACGGATAAAGTATACTTTTTAGTATAAATTATTTTTTCAGCAGACTCCTGGCCAGTTGAAACCCTATTATGAAGGCGTGTGCCTTAAAGCTGTGTTCTTTCTTACAAACACAAAAAACAAACTGCATCCACTGCTGCCGGACACACAAACTTTGTAGAAACTACTTTGCTGTCAGACTATTTATCAAGAGAAGTCAAGAAAATATGCCGGTACTTCCTCCAAACAGTACAGCTGAATTCACCAAGTCGGTATGAAGTACTCCCTGTACACCTGTTTGGCATTTCCTGAAAGAAGTGGTTCAGCAGATTATCATCTTTATTGAAGAAGCGCTTTAACAGAAATTAAAATGTGAACAAAATGCTTTACATTAAACGTTTAACATAATAAAAGCAGTTAAAAAAAACAAGTGAAAAATCAATGAAAAGGAACTAAGATTTTACTCACTTTGTCTGACTCACAGAGACTCAAGATCAGCAATGTGCTTCTATATCATCATATCTCTGTTCTGAAGGGTGAGACTTTTTTTGTGGAGTTTGTCATGGATTATATCGTACTGCGTGTCGCCTCTCGTCACTGTTTGCTGCAAATCAAACCGAGCAAATTCTACATGGAGATGTACTTAAAGATGAAAGAGCTTCTGCTAGAAAAAAAGGAAATTTGCTCGTGTGCAGATCCATCTATTTATCTTAGGACAAAGACTCTCAAACACTCATCCAAAGTCTTTAGCCGTGGTAAAAGGATGCTTGTGAGTCAAGAGAGGAGACATTGGCCGTCTCAACGCGGCGTGCACAGTGAGTGTGTGTCCAAACGGCGGCAAGCAAACACGCAAACGCGGCTAGATGTAAAGTTACAATGAGCTTCCCGAGGAGTCTGGAATTTATTCATGTAAATTTCATTCAACAAGATTAATACTGGCTTCAGTCATGTGTGTACTTCATTAGCATGTAATACGGTCTCATCAGTCTCAATGATCAATAAACAGGGAGACTCTTAAAAGGCACAGAAACAGCTATTTATCATTCCCCTACTGTAACCCCCGGCGCCATTAGCCGATGATTATCCATTACCGCCGGCCAGCCACTGAAGATCATATAGGTAAATGGAGCACGTTGGACCGCGAGGAAAGCAGAAGAATCACAAATTAGAGTGAAGGATTATCAGGATGAATGAGCATTAGAACAGTTGATGAGAGCGTGTCGGATGACTGTGTGGAAGAAATTTGATGGAAAAGGCTGCTAACCATTTCAGCTAATGTATGATGACTTCCTGAGATGACGCGTGTGAGACATCTGTGATCAGTGATTCTTGTAGCTGTGTTTAGAGAGAATTTGATCAAGAATTGTGCTCATTTGCACCCAATTTCGGTTGATTTTTTTTTTTTTTTTGCGCGCTCTAGGGGTCAAATTATTAATGATAAGTCACTTAAATTGACCCAGTTAGACAACAATTAGATTATGAAAATGTAAAGATTGTGTTTTTCTGTTCTTGTGGGGTGTAAACAGATGGATGACAGGAAATGGGGCAGGCTCACTTTGTGCCAACAGTCCCGTCCACATTTTAGAGGCAAATTTCTGATGAACTACCGCTCTGCCGAAACCTTTTCTTAGAATTTCATGATTTTGGCAAAAAGAAAATATTTTAATCACAGTCAAAAGACACTGGGAATCCTTTTAAAATAGATCAAAAGATGAACAAAGTGGATCTTTAAGTCAGGTTCATCTCGAATTTGAATATGAACTCCCACTCATATTCAAACACACACCTCCACACTACTTGGGAATCCTCCTAAGAGTTTAAGTTTTCTTAAAATGCTAAGGTTTTTTCTGTGGGTAACAATTAAACTATGGCTGTGTCCAAATTCCTACCCTAATCCCTAACTACTAAAACCCTATATAGTGCGGCACTATAGTTCTCTATATAGTTCTCTGAATTTTAAAAATAAATAATTAATGTTGCATTTTACAGGGTCTTCTATGTCTCTACTGCTTTGAAGGTTTCTGTCCTGACATTTTCGAATTATTCAAACGCATTGCATTGTGGCTCATACGCATTGCATTCTGGTATGAACGCAGTGCATTCTGGTCAATATTCGCCAATCGAGTGAGCATCGATCCACACTGGTTTTTCGTAGAGACTTCTGGGAAATTTCTAGTGCACATGATTTTTGAACTGTAGATTCGGACACCCCTACAAAATGGCGACCGCACTATATAGTGCACTATATAGGGGTTAGGGCGGTAATTCCGACACAGGGTATGTATGTATGCCCAACATAATTAGAATAAAAAGGGTGATTCTCTGTACCAAAGTATAAGTATGTATTAGTGTGTCCACATGCAACCGGTGCTGTATTTTTATTTATTTCTAGATGTTAACCATCTTCTTCTGCTTATCCGGGACCGGGTCGCGGGGGCAGCAGTCTAAGCAAAGATGCCCAGACTTCCCTCGCCCCAGGCCACATCCTCCAGCTCCTCTGGGGGGACCCCGAAGCATTCCCAGAGTTTATGGAAAAAAAATGTCTTACCCCCACTCTATGATGTCATCAAAACATACAAAAGAACATTTGTTTTATAACTTTAAAAAGTCGTGCTAAAACAAAAAAGTCATTAATTACATTTACATGTAAACTTCTGTGCTTCAGACCGCACCCACCCTCCGCGGCACAGTGCGACGTGGAACACCCTCGCGATGGAGGGCTTGGCTTCCCGAGGGCCAATCCCTGAAAAAAAACTATTTCTGACAAATTTACCCCTACAATTGGATTTGGGTTTACTCTAAAAGAGCTTGAACAAGCTTTCTAAGACAGGGGGAAAGTCGGATCAGATTTATGCTGAGACACCACTGAAGCAGGGGTTTCTGGGAGTTTTTAAACATCCCTCCCAGCCGAGTGAAGTAGGGAGCTTTCAATCAGCTCTGCAAGAGGTGGAGTCGGCAGCAAAGGTGAAGCAGGTGAAGCTGAAAACTCACATACACACAGAGGCTTTTGGCTTCTTGGAGCAGCGGGTACTTCCTGTTTGGAATGCAATGGGGACGGGGGCAACTCAGTCCAGTTCTTATGTGCGGTCAATGGGTATGACGGAGGAGTTTAAGGTGGAGATCATCAAAGATCCAATCTGATCTTCTTGCTTGCTTTGCAGATGGACAAATGCAGTTTCAACCGAATCCGTCTGCCACCAACAGATTCTTCTGCTTTTTACCAGCAAATCCTTTCATGTAGTTTGATATTTTGTCTCAGAAACTTCCTTCAGTCTCAAGAAAATGACACCATTGCATCTTTGTCATTTGTAATAAAGCAACCTTACAAGAAAAACAGATAATCTCAGATTTAAATTGATTCAGTATGTAAATGCTTGTGGATTAGCTAATGTTGGAAAATAGCTTTTTGAAGTGTGGCCAGTCTTTCTTCTTCCCACTGTAGTGAGAGAAGCCTTTCATTTTTATGTACATGTTCTCATTTGTTTATTTACTAGTTAGTTAGTTAGTGAAATTCAAATCCATTTCAAACATGACCAAGTTCTCCATGTCATGAATTAAATAGTCATTTCTGGAAGGTAAGTTTTGACATTTCCCTCACAGACCTTAATCAAAGTCATAAAAACCTGATGAAGTGGTTATTGTGTGAATGTGTGCAACAAGGTGCTTGTAATTACACTCCATTCAGAGTGAAGGAGCATGAGTGAACACGTACAAAAAAGGAAAACATTTCCTCTCTTTCGGATAAAAGAAAAGAATCCTGGAGAGATGGAACTGACTCGAGCATGACAGGATCAGGCAGAGAATTGGGCGCATTCATGTCGCTTGGATGACATCAAAGCCCCCCCCACTGAGCAGCAGGAGTTCCCTTTATTAAGCTGTCAACAACTGTTCAAAAAGAACATTATTTAACAACAAGCCAACCAAATTTCTCACCCGAAGAGACCAGAACCCCATTCATTCTGTTCCTGAACGCGTCGTCTGAACAGCTGGAGAGATAAATGAGCTTTATAACTTCCACTTCAAACTGCTTCAGTGCTTAGAAATGACCAAATGCTCTGATTTCTCGTCAAATGTTAGACCGACATGCAAAATGAACCACCTGGCAGTTCAAAATTGCTAAAAAAAAGGAAAACATGACTCAGCATTATGTTCAGAAAACGGGAAAACGTGTCTTGGTAGACCCTAAACTGGACGGAACCTGCCTCAGGATGTTTCACATGTGAATTATCCAAGTGTGCTGCATTGCCCGTGGCTTATTAACTCACTTGGGGGTGGTGGGGGGGCATAAGGATGAGTTTTCTACCCCTTGGGTCAAGATAGAAAGCTGGGATTGGGAATTCATGGCAGCGCCTGACCTATCATGTGAGTCTGCTGCATGAGCTGCTCCATCAGACAGCTCCGACGGTTTCCGGCGCACAAACATTCCTGCCGCGTCCGTGTTCATCCGGGTGGAAAGAATGAACTTTCTGTGTGGGACTGAAATCCCTGACCCTCCGCTTCCCACAGGCGGAGTCACGCGTTTGCTCGAGAACAAAAACAGAAATACATTTTGGGAAGATTTTTGTCATAAAAAGAATTTAAAAAAATGTGATACTTTGACTAATATTGCAAAAGCATTACAGTATCTGAGTACATTCCCCTTTAAAAAGGTGATTACCTCACTGGGTATAACGCTCTCTGTGTGACGAGCAGCAAATGTTTTCCAAAAGTTCCTGCCATGAAAATCTTCGCCAATTATTTACTTTACACCAGTATTAATTTTTCAATTATTATAATAATTTGCCTTCTATTTAATATGGGGGTTGACCTCTTTTGTTCTATCCTCTCCATTCTTTACCATCGTCTTCTGCACTAGAACCCAGACAGGAGCCGTTAGCTCACCTTTGCAGGATCCTTTTACATGTGCAGGAATGACACATGCTTAACATGTGTTTGCCATGTATGCTTACATGCATGTGCAGCTGATCTGGATCTGCACTGAGGATCGTACTCTCTGCACCACACAGATTATAAGGTCTATTTTTGACCTTATTTCATATATAAAGTGCACTGAAAACTAAACACTGAAGGTGTGAGACGAAAGAGTCAGTCAGTCAGACTTTATGAACCCTCGTAATATTCTGTGGGGTCCAGATGACCCCACCCTAACTTGGGCGTGTTATTCCCCCCATGACAAAGCTGGGCAGAATTTTTCATCTGCCATGGACGGCGGTGAAAAAAAGGTCAGCGCGCTGTCTTGTGGTTTCCAGAGGACTCCACTCCCAACGTCTTGAATAGCACATTGCGTTCACAGTCTAAAACTTGTTTGAAAAAGGAAGAGAGGGATAGTGTGCGTTAATTCTGAAGGCCATTATCCCGCTTATACCATGGTCATTTACAAAAGAAATAAATATTCAACCAAGTTTTACTTCTTTATTCCTGTTTTTTTTTTTTGTCGGTTTAGATCGCTTTTTTCACAAGAAGCGGACTGTTTGTTAGGTGGTGCGGCGCGTTGTCACGGTAACATGACAATGCGCTGAGCCAGCACAGAAGGAAAGCAATATCTATGCTGATGGTCATGGCCGGCCCTCCCTATACGCGAATTACGCAGCCGCGTAGGGCCCCCGTCACCACCAGGGCCCCGAAGTGGCGAAAAAACTTACATAAAAAAAGACCTAAATCTGGCAACCCATTTCATTTAGCTTCCATACCAACGTGCGCTCTAAAAATACAGTTGCTTGCACTTTAATGATCTCCCCCTTCAACACACCTGAACCAGTCTGGCAACCCAAATAATGACGTTACGCCCCTCTTAGCAACGATTGGTCAACATCTTTGCATCTGAGCCTGGAACAGTGTGCATTTACGAGCGCATTGTGTTTCAATAAAGTTGGGAAAAAGAAAAAAAACGAGCATATTTAGTCACGCTGATCAAAGCGACAAGAGAACTTCACGCCACAGAGACTTAATCCATCAGGAGCTGAAAAAAGTTGAAGAGCTTCAACATCAATCAGAAGGTAGGTTTGGAGGATGTTGGAGCCGTATTTACCACATTATCCAGTATTTCTGTGCAGCTGCGTGATTTACGTAAAATACTCATCGATCCGAGGTGAGGATTGCACAGAAACGACCCTGTTTGTCGTCATTTCCAATGGAAAACTCGAAAATAATTCTGATATCCAAGTTTCCAAGAAGATGAGGGCGGACATGACCTTCTAAAACGGTGGAGAGCAAAGAAAAGTAAATAATGACAACAGTATAATGGCTGAAATATGTTTAACTCACGTTATCATATTGTTAAATTGTTTTGCTAACATGTTTAGTGTGTTCTGCATTTTCTGGTTTATGTCAGTATAAAAACTGCAGTTTACCTGTTATAGACAGTCAGGTAGTCTGACTTTTTCAACAATGTCTTAAAGTCTTGCATTGGCATAAAATATGGAGAATGAAAACTGCCAAATACAAATAGGAAATAAATGTTCTCATTTATAAATGACAAACAAAATAAATGTACTAATTTTAAAATTATGAACATACAAAATAATAGCTAAAGAAGTGTATAAATGCTTATATTTCCATTTATACTCAAATTATTGTTCACATTTATTATTTATAAATGGGTACATTGATTTCTTATTTGTATTTTGCAGTTTTGGTTTTACATAATGAGGATGTTTTGCACATTTCTTCTCAGCCAACAGTTTCGTCTGCTCTCAAAAAGTATCAAAAAGTACTGGAGGTGGTGCAGCATCCACATCCCAAAATGTCCCCGACATCATTGAAGATGCAATCTCCGGTCATTATAATAGTTTGTAAAGTCATTAAAAAACAGTGTCTGCATAAACCCTTTTTTCATAAACAGCAGCTGAAGAGTATGGAGCCCCAAACTGTTCATAATTAAATTAATAAATATGACCTCATGCAAATATACAATCAAACAATAAATCTCTTATAAATATATAAAAAGATCTTGAAATTGTGAAAAACCTGCACACAGACTTTAAATGAGCCACTAAACTATTATTAGTATTCTGCTATAGTTATTTTATTAGCTTTATCATTGATTATTGTATAATAATAATTCTTGTTTTTTAGCTGCAGAAGAAACTGCTGTCACCACATCTACTGCTGAAAGGGAAAACATTTGACTGTTTGACTTTTCACTGTTTGCTTTTATTGAAGTTCTGTCTCTTATGTTCCAGAGGCTCCAAGAGAGGCGTGTCTGGAAGAGGAGCTACTGGATCCAAAATTCCACCTACCTCAAATCCAATTGGTCCAGCTAAATGGCCAAACAATCTCTCTGATTTTAATAAGTTGGAGTTTTGTGAATGTCATTTGTTGAGTGCCTAATGTTTCATTAAAAAAAATATATCTATATATATACATTTGTCATTCATATTTTTTTCTTTGCATTTAAAATTGGTTTGGCACCACTTAATGTGCATCCAACATACAGGCAATAAATATACTGTATTCAATTCTTCGGCAGCAACAATAATTCATAAAATGTAGTAATAGAGAGATCTCATTTACATTACAACAACAGTTGCGTTTTTTTAAGCTGCTGATCAGTTATAGGGCCCACAAATTAAATTTCGCTTAGGGCCCCCAGAAGACCAGGGCCGGCCCTGCTGATGGTCACGATGGGTTGAATAAAGCATCAGTTCAGAGAGAAGGTTCACCTCTTACCGCTTGTTTTTGTCCAAATGGTGAAGCTAAAGTTTGCTTTATAATTGTTTTAATGCACACCCAGCAGCCAATCAAAATGGAGTATTCACCTGGACCATTGTATAAGTAAGGGTTAATGGTCGACGAAGTGTGCGGTTATTACTTTTTAATGCACGCCGTGGAAGTCCGAACCGTCTGACGCGAAGGAATTATTAATTAAAAAGTAATAACCGCACACTGCGAAGGCCATTAACCCGCTTTTACCATGGTCACTTACAAAGGCAATACATATTAACCAGGTTTTAGTCCTTAATTCTAGTTTTGTTTTTTCAATTTGGATCGCTTTTCTCACAAAAAGCGGACTATATGTTACGTGATGCGGCGCGATGTAACATGTAGTCCGCGTTGTGCAGCACCACCGCTGCAGTCAAGATTCGGCGATATATATCTATGCTGATCGTCCCGATAGGTTGAAGAAAGCATCAGTTCAGAGAGAAAGTTCACCTCTTACCGCTTGTTTTTGTCCAAATGATGAAGCTAAAGGTGTTTTAAAGAAGCCGGCGCAGTGATACAGAACATTTAAGCTAGCTGACCGGAACTTCTTTTTTCACCGTGCGGTCATCAGGTTTGAATGCATACCCAGCAGCCAATCAGGATCGAGTATTCACCTGGACCATGGTATAAGCTGCATGTTAACTACATGTAGCGTGTTCACAATACTCGTGACTCCCTACCTTGTGAGTAACGCGTTAAAAAAACAGTCTGACACCGTTACACGTTAGCGTACTTATAATAACACCCAACCATATGTAGTAATTTATGTCTGGATTATAAAGCTCAATGTATTTTTTAATTTTTTAATTAAGGTTTTAAATGTGCCTTATAGTACAGAAATGATGGTATAACAGAATATTCAGGCCTTCATCGCAGAAGTCTGCCTGGCAGTAAACCCTCCTATTGACCTGTTTGGCTAAAGAAACTTTGAGAGTGTGTGAGAGGGCTGAAGCTGAAGGATGAAATGTGGCATTAGGTTAGATTCCGACAGGAGAGGGCGACGCGCCAGGCGATAAAGGAAGTTAAAGAAAAGCCTCCCTTCCTCTCATCTAAATGCAGGCCTGCATCAGCCCCTCGCTGCGCCTGCAGCTCTGCTGTGAGATTCGCAGTCAAATCTCCCAGAAAGCCTCACCCTCAATCAGTCCCCAGCTGGGGCTCCATCATGCAAACTCAGCTGATACAGCCAAGTTCCTAATCCCACAGTGTGTTTGTGCATTTCCGTGTGATGCTAACAGGGCGGCGGCAGCGAGACGCCTATGCATTCCCTTCTCTGAACCTCCACAGTTAAATGAAAGGCTCAAATTCTAGTTACATTCAAGACAGTTCCGGCACAGAGGAGGTTTCAGCGTTTTTGTTCTTTCACTAGATGATATTTGCATGTAGTTTCTGGCTTCTGAGGCGCTGCATTAGGCTTCGCCTGCAGATGTTTGGGGACAAATGAACGTGAGGATTACAGTTTTACTGGCTCTGGAGGTCAGCAGCTACTTCTCTCCAAGTTTGCATGCGTGCTCTTACGGGCGTGACTGCAAGACCAGATGATTGTTTCAGTTTAATAAAAAAAACTTTTCAAAGCTTTTCAAAGTGGCAAAATAAAGAAGTTTTAAGCAAACTTGGAGAAATATTGATGCATTTCTAACAGGAAGTTCTTAGTTGTGAGCTGAGCTCCCAGTCAGCTGTGTGGAGCTAAAGGGCTAACTGCTGCAGATTTCCAGAGATCTAGAAGAGATTTGATCGTGCTCAAAGAGAAAATCACTGGTTGCCTGTTTGGCAGTGTCCACTCTGCAGACATGCTGCATCCTTTCAAACTAACTGCAGCTATGGAGGGTTGGAAATTGGCGCTTCTTTTATATTCCCTTTCTAGGTTTCCGTGATTTGGGACAATCGTTTCCCTGTTAAAATGTGTTTTTTCCTTTATATTTTCACTCAAAGTTTTGACTTGTTGGAAACGTTGTGAGTTCACCTATTGAGGTTGAACTTCTCAGGATTCCTCTGCCTTAAGGCCTGTATGAATTTTACAAATACAGAAAGAAAAAAAAAGTTTTTTCCAAAGTGGCAAACACAAAAAACAAAGTTATTTCAGACCAGAACATTTTAGATCTCCCACAGAGTGCAGCAGCTTCCTACTGCACCTTACATAAAGGAATCATGGGAGAATCTGATGTTTGTTATCAGTTTTTCTGCGTTAAAAAACCCCTTCTTGGTGGTTTTTTTCTGATGATGAAAAGGAAATTGATCTAAAAATTGCATTTCTGATTTTTTTTTTTATAATCGTCGTGAATCTGGAGCCGACGGAAAAAAAAATGCAGTTTAGAAAAGATTTTATTTGTGACGTAGAAAATATGCTGTGTGGGGCACAAGCTCCGGACGTCGCTTCATTCTGATGCATCGGCTCGTAGACGAATCATGTACGTCTTCCTCATCCGAGATGGCAATGTTAGGTTGGGGGAATGAGGGGCTGTAAGCTAGCTGGAGCGAAGAGCTCTCAGCTATGAGTGATGGGAAGTGGGGTGGGATTTCTGCATGCCAGCTATCCTGCCCATCACTCACAGGTATCTAATGAGTGCCGCTCTGCAGAAACACAGGTATCTTTGATTTTCACTAAAAACTGCATAATCATTATAAAAAAGACCAAAAGATGATCACTTTAACTACATCTGTTCAACATTACTGACCTAATCTGGGAAAAACCTTTATTTAAAAAAAAAACGGTCATAGATAAGGAGGAAAACAATTTGTTGGTGGGGAGACAAATGTCTGTTTCGTGTGGGTGTGCCGAGATTTTCAAACATTTACGACAAACTTTCCAGGACTTTGGTCCAAAATTCTCCTGGAAGTTCCATGAAAATCCCCGTTGAGTTGCTGACAGCTCACACGATCTTCTCTAATCTATCACTGGTTGACTCTCAGGAAACTGAATGGAGACTGATTTGAGATGAGCTCCAGACGCCTCCAAAGCTCCTGTGACGATTGTTTTAGTTATTTTTCATTTGTTTGATAAGCTTTAAACCAAGACTGAGAAAACTGTGAAGAGTCTTTGATCCCATGAAACTAAACTGAGACTGACTAGAGACTAATTGCCGATTTCTGGTTTTGTGCAGCTTGTAATGGGACTCTGACATTTGCAGTGTTTTTAGGTTAAAGTCCCACCTTTGAATCCATTTTCAAAGTACACACAGTCGTCTTTTTGGTACGATTATTCAGATTATTGCATTGTTAGCTACCTTGAACCTCATTTTCTGCAGAGCAGCAGTAGATTCTCACCACTGAGATGTGGGCGGGATCGTAGGTGCAGAATAACCCCGCCCCCTTCCCAATATCCATCTGTTTTCACGCTGTCCCGATACCTTACAGTCCCCCCCCCCAACCTAACATTGTGTAGCTGATCAGCCGTGGAGTTGTGCGCCAGGTTCCAGCTCAGACGAGGAAATGACGACGTCCATGGATGTTTTTGTCTGCGAGTGGAAGCATCAGAATGGAGCGGAGCAGAACAGGGAGCTTTACAAGCTTTTTCCAAAAGTCTTTTTCATCTGCTCCTGATTCACAACAATTAGAATTAAAATATACCCATTAATGCAATTTTGAGCTGAATTTTCTTTCTCCATCATGAGAAAAAGGCCACATGTTAAAAGTGATCAGTGACCATTGAACCCTTTTGTTTTTGTCATGTTTGTCACCGTGGTGCTCTGAACTAGACCTGTCTGAGCTCAGCCCCAGTGTTTTTAGGAGCAAAAACCTCCTGCAGGCAGGCGTCTCGGGTGTCATTCTCCACATTCTCAGGAAAGAGGGCGATGCTCCGTTCTCCATGAGGGATGATGAAAACAAAGCAGAAACTGCAGCTTTGTTTGGAGCTGTTAAAACAGGGCTGGGGATCACGAGGAAGACACGAGGCTCTGCAGCTGCATGTGGCTCAGCAGAGCTTTTCCATTCCGCCTGCAGGACGCCCGCCTCCTTCCATTGCCATTGTGTTATTAATTAAAGCGGCTTGATGTGCTGCATGAGAGCAGACCAACTGAGAGACGGAAGGGAGAGGCTGCGAGCGACGACTGTTGGAGGTTTTCTTCTTCAGCCTCCTTCTTTCCGCCGTTCGTTCAGCGGCGATGAATTATGCACAACTTCTTAAATATTCAGACATTTCAGGGCAACTTATTAAAGGAATCAACTCTCAACAAGAGCAGAATTTAATTAAAATTGTGTTTATTATTTGTGGTGGAAGGCAAAAAAAAAAAAACAACCCAGAACACAACAGAGGCTTGCTTTGAAATGCAAATCTGCACCAAAGCTCTGGCAATGCAACCAAATGAGAACTTCAACAAACTCTTTCTGTTATTTGCGTTAAAGATGGTTTTTTTTTTGAGTGGCCCAGTTTATCTCTTTTGCACAACCACAACTCCTTTATAGCCCATGGGGGTGCTTTCTTGTTAATCTCATTGTTCGACGCTCGTGTCCCTGCAGTTCTAATTTGTAAACGAATATTTGAAAAGCAAAGAGACCCAGTTTCCTCTCCTTCCTTCAACAGCTCAACTGTTGCAGCCTTGTGTGTTAAACTTTGGCGAAATGGCACATTTTCTTTTTTTTTTTTTTGAGTGTCCTCTGGGCTTTCACCGTGATGGAGAAGGTTCAAATCCCGTCTGGGACCTTTCCGTGTGGACTTTGCGTGTTCTCCTCGTGCACGCGTGGGGTTTTTTTGTCTGGACACTCCGGCTTCGCCCCACAGTCTGAAAACATGCCGCATCGGTTCATTCATGTCTCTAAATTGGACGTAGGTGTGTGCATGTGAGCGTGCGGGACGCCCAGCAGTAGCAGGGATAGGCTCCAGCAACTCCATGACCCCCAAAAGGGATTCAGTGGGTTTGGAAAATCAATGGATGGCGTTTTCCCCTCAACTCGTGTGAATGTGCTTGAGGTCCATCAACCTTTAAACTAAAAAACTAAAAAAAAAAAAACAATAAGGAGACATGAATGGCTCCTAATTACCATAACTACCATACAAGGATGTGGCAGAACGCATCTTCTTGCCTCTCTGTGCCGAACATCAGAATTTGTCACTTTTGCACAGAAAGTCACTGGATTCTTCCTATTAGTTTTATTTAGGAGGATAAATGTAAAACCTACAGCAATGTTTCCAACCTTTTTTGAGCTAAGGTCAACTTTTTCAAAAACAACAAGGCCCACCAGGAGCAGGAGGAGTCAGACATTCATATTTCTATCTACTCAGTGGAAGCTTCTTGGCTAAAACGAATCAAGTGAACAAAGAATAAAGAAGTTAGTTAAAGTTAAAGTTAAACTCTGCAATAATGTTTGAAGAGCAGACGTCATAAAGAATCAGCAGACGAGGGATCGCTCAGTCTTTTCTGTTTATTTTCCTTCTGCCATGAAAAGAATGCACAGACAAGCAAAACAGCCAGAATGTCACAATTTACATTTAACAAACGACAAAAAACAAAACAAAAAAAACAGATTGTAGGCTTTTCTGTGATAAATAAGCAGCAGGAAGCTTTGTCTTTGGGGTATAGTGTCCAATCCTTCAAACAAAAACGATTCTTGATTAAAGTGAACGACTAACGTTTAGCGTTGTTCAAACGGGGGCGGAGAAGACGCCATCGAGGCTTCTTTTGGCGCCGACAGATGAAATAATGATGACGAAAGTACCAAACACACTATACCCCAGGTCAATTCCCTTGATCATCACAATACGGCTTAAAAGAAACGCCTTCCACGTCACAACTCTGAAGAGCAAAACAACACAAAGGCCGCGCCGTTTCACTCGAGCGGGGACGCGGACGTCACATAGTGACAGGTTAATGAAGTGGCACGCACACATACGTGTGCTCCAGCTGGACGTGTGTGCTGCCGGGCAGCCAATGGAATGCATGTGTGTGTGGGGAGGGGGGAGGGAGGGGGGTAAAGCCTCGCAGCAGAGGAATGCTGGGAAACGGTCGAGCGGATTCAGCTGCTGATCACAAAAAATGATTGTCAGGAAGGGACTGCGGTACCTTTTTCGTTGCTTATTACAGCAGACGTGAGAACTGAACCTCCCAACGACGAATCAACGGAAGTCTGAACACTTTGGAGACGGAGCTCCAGTTTGTGGCTTCACAGTTTCACACTTTTGGTTCCTACTAAATAAAATAATCTAACTAGGACTTCTTTTTTTTTTGTTTTTTGGGCTACAAACGTTTGTGCCGGTACTTCGTAGGCAAAAAAAAGGGAACACTGATGGCTGTAAATGCCAGTTTCTAAAGGCTTTGGCAGCTATGCCGGTACAAGACCGACGGACAGCGAAACGAAGGGCGGGCGCATTCTGAGACCCGCGCGGCGGCGGAGGCGGGTGATGGATGATGGGTGAAGAACATGCGATGAACACATGGATGATGGGACAGGCGAAGGGAGTCCCTCTTCCGCCCAACAGCTCGGGTTTTCGTTCTGTTAGCCTCCATCCTGTTCTACGCCGGACACACAGGAAGTGACCGAAGACGGGTGTGGAGGGTGGGGGGGTCACATGATCAGTCATGGGATGTAAAAAAAAAACCCACAGCAGCATGTTTGAAACACAGACGAGAGGCACGCCGCATGCAGGACAGAGCTGTCGGAGGAACTAAAGCACGTTAAGGCCGCGGCGAGTCCAGACCGCTCTCCCGCTTCAGAAGCCAAAGTCAAAAACGATGCGGTCCTCGAAAATGGCGATCAGCAGCATGATGCTGAACCCCGTCAGCAAGCCCAGGTTCTGCAGCAGGAAGTGTCCCACGTGGGAGCGCTTGTGCTCCTCGCTGTCCCCGTGGAGCATTTCCGGCAGCTGTCGGAGACAAAGAAACAGCCTGATGACACCGGAAGAGGTCAAAGGTCAGGGGGGGGCTGTTTCGGAGGCAGACGTACCATATCCACCAGCGCCACGTACAGGAACATGCCTGCCGTGACGGCGAAGATCCAGTTGGTGACGTTGTGCGTGTACTGGCCCACGGCGGCGCCGATGATCATCCCCACGTAGGCCATGAGGGCCGACAGCAGATTATAGACGATGGCCTGCTTCACCGACATCCCAGCTTTCAGCAGCACGGCAAAATCACCTGCCGGAGAGACGGGACGCTCATCACTGCCATTCCCCAGCATGCAACGCTCCCCCCCAGCACAGATGTCAGACGTCACGCTCAGAGAAGCTTCCTTCCGTCTGACAGCAGGTGAACACTAGTTCAGATAAGGAGCATCCTTCTGCCTCGCTTAGGATCACACGTGCACGCCGGAGCCTCGCCACTCTCGATCATCGCCGGGCCAAATGCGGAGAGCGGCCAGTCTCCGCGGAATCGGCCTGGATTTGGAGGAAGATGAATAGAGGGAAGGGAGGTGGCCTACATTTCCTGCGCCGTGTAACAAGAGGCCTCTTTTCCTCCTTAATTACCAAAATGAATATATTAGCGCTCTGCTCTCATCCGTCAATCAGCGCAGGCGGCCGTGCACACCTCTCTTCAACAGCACCCTCTTCAACTTTCTTCTGTCTCCGCAGCGCCGATCCATCAGGCACTCAGACACGCCTGCCGCCGCCTCATCTACCGCAATTAACACACCCATCACTGCCGATTAGCTTCACTCTGGGTGGTTAAAGAACCCTCGTAATTATCGTCTTTTTCCATCCAGATGCCGGTCGGGGGACGGCTTTTGTGTTCACGAGGAGCTGAGAGGTGCACTCGGCAGACTAATGGGTTGACAGCAGCGAGCGCCGCCGCCACCGCCGCCGCTGGAGGAGACCGACAGGAAGAAAGAGATGCAGCCCTGAGCACTTCCAAACCAGACTGCGGTGCTGCGGGACGCCATCTGGAAGCGCCAGTAAGAAGGGCAAACATGATCACAAAAAGACCCAAAAGGTTGGAGACCAATCAAAGCTTCTTGTTTTGGGTTCAAGATCCTGCAGGCGACGCCGGATTTGCGGCTTTTTCAACATCATCATGAGAGAGAAAACCGGCAAACAGCAACAGTAGCTTAAATAAAACACGATTCATCTGTTTTCTTCACTGTTTTCAACATTTTTCATGAAAACATTTGCATCCACTGTGCAGATTAACACTAGAGGGAGCAGCAGCACAAACCCTCCCATTTCAGCAGGAAATCACAAGCAAACCTGTCAAACAACGTCACCGCATATCTCTGCTGCACACAAACAAAGGTTTGTGATCACTTATTTAATGCTGAGTCATGTTCTCCAAGAAAACAGACGGAATACTGATGGAATTCTGGCAGATCCTCCGGATCCACACGCAAAAAAATACATCATCGTTGCTATTTTATATAAAGGTAGCAAAGCATCCCTCCTGTTTTAGTGAGGCTACTGCAGAATCTCTGATTTGAGCGTGATGAGGACAGCGCTTTTTGAAATCGCACCTCGTCTGCGGCCTGTTTTCAGAGAACGGCCTCCTGCGGAGGCGCTCGTGCAAAGACCGCGGCGCCTCCCGTCGGACTTACCAAGCTCGTGAGGTAACTCGTGGCAGAAAACAGCCACAGATGTGCTGATGCCGCCCGTGATGTTGGCACTAAATGCAGCACCTGCAGAGTCGGAGCGGAGAAGAAACCACACATTAGCTGAGGACGAGCACATGCTTCCTTAAAACAACAAACGTGAACTTTAAAGAGCCACTCCAATCCAAATGGTGTTTTTGGCCTCATCTTCTTCTGATGACAGACGACATATATGAGAAACACTAGAAGGAGCTGCATTTCCAGAAGAAAATGCAGGGTTGAATGCTGTATTGCTGAATGAAAATAAACTTTAAAGGGTAATAATTGGCACAAAAAACAAAAGAAATGATCAAAGTTGAACATAAATAAAGTGAAAACAGCTAAATAATTAAAAGACGATATTTTTGTGAAAACCACCAGAGCCCGGTGTCGAACCAGCAAAGATTGGCACCGCAGCTCACGTATCACGCCATGGCGCCACCTACCAGGTACAGTGGGCGGGACTTATAACAGCTGTTCTGATCATTTACTGTTACAAAAGAAAAGTAAAACTAATATCTTGACACAAAATACGTTTTTGAAATGCCAACAAAACTGTTTTTATATATATATTTTTTTTGTAATCGGGATTGATTTGACATTCTAGACGTGAAGGAGCTTTGTTTGTAAAAGTTGAAGACTTTTTTTCCTCCGTCGACCGGCACAGCGTGTGACGTCACGCCAGAGCGGAGGAGATTGTTGAAAGGTGATCAAAGTTTGGAGTCAATTTGTGATCAAACTATAAATTGCATAATCACAAGACTGAAACATGTTGAAGTCCAAAGACATGTGAGCATTTGAACGTTTTAATGGTGTCTCTAGCTGAAAGAGTGCCAATATAAGAAGCTCAGAAACAGGGAGAACTTTGGTGAAAATGTCGGAAGCCTCTCCCATTGAAACCCATTATAAAGCCGAAATGACCACAAAGTTTAAAGGTTTATATTTCAAAACTAAAACATATTTTAAATATCTGAAAGATCTGGAATCAGTTTAAAGTCCTGTGGTTTGAATGTATGTTGAAGCCATAATGGTTGAAAGAAGCAAAGGTTTTCACGGATTCCCCATGTCTTTCAATGGAGGAAAAAATCCTGGAAAATCTTGAAAAGTTCAGGGACCAAAAGTCAGAGCTGGAAAAAGCTGAAAGAGCTGAACATTTTCATAGTGAATGGTTAAAATAGCAGAAAAATTGTAGGAGTTAAGCGGCAAACAAAGGTGGAAGATACTAGAATAAAGAAAGAGAAACAGGAAAACGACGGGTTGAAGGATTTATGGCATTCAACCCATTTTTGTTCAAACTGTGGCTTTTGAATTTGAAAAAAGAGCATTTTTGTATTTGTGACGTACGCTCTGCTCTGTAGGCCACAGGCTCCCTGCTCCACTCTGAAAAGAGTTTTCATGAACTCCCGCCGCTCTGCAGAAACGCCGTCCAAGGAAACAACTCGGGTTTTCTGATTTGGGCTCAAGCAGCAGAATCATCCTGAGACCACTTTGAAAATGCCCCCTAAGGTGATGGGAGTGGGACGTTTGCAGTGGTTACCTATGGCGAGGCCGTCGCTGAAGTTGTGCATGCCGTCTCCCATGATGACCATCCAGGCAATGCTGGCGATCCCCGCGTCCTTCATCTCCTGGTCTGAGTGGCAGTTCCCCCCGTGGGAGTGGCCGTGCCCGTGACCGTGTCTGTGCTGCTTGGATTTCCAGGCTTCCTTCTTGCTGGGCGACTGCGGATCCTGCGGGGGGTTGGGGGAGGCCAGTGGCGTTTTGTGGGTGGGGGAGTCAGGCGTGTGGAGCTCAGAGAGCTGCGTGTCGTTGTGGCCGTTGTCACAGGAAACGGCGGTCCCGTCGGGGTCTTGATGAGAGAGAGAGAGAGAGAGAGAGAGAGAGCATGAGGTAGAAGCAGCCTGGCGCACTACGCCGCTCTGAAACCCCTCTTACCTTCAGTGAGGGGCTTCAGGTGCACCCACTCTGCATCCGAGCGCCGGTTCAGCTTGTGGTCCGACAGCTTCCTGCCAATGTGGCCCTCTTCACTCATCTTCCCCAAACCCTGCAGGCAGAAACAGCCTTTTTAGAAGCTACAAACAAGGACGGTCAACCACGAGGGGCCGTGTTTCTGACCTTCTGGTCTTTGTGGTGCTTGAACATGGCAATGCAGTGCTCGATGATGAAGAGGAGGTAGATGCCGGCCAGCGCTGTGAGGCCTTTCCACACGCCGTCAAAGTCTGTAACGAGGTCGGTGGCTTGCTTGGCTCCGTGCTGACTGTGGTCGTGCTGGCCTTGAGACTGCAGACAGGAGGAGGAAGAGAGGAGGGCTGAGAGGAAGATCACTGACTCTGGACCGGGACCCTGCGGCTGAGGCTGCAGTCCAGACACTACTGAAGGAGTTCAGCTCCAAAGATCCTTTCAGGAGGTGGGGGGGGGAGGGTCAAGGTTCACTGCAGGTCAACCGGGTCAACAGTAAAATGGACCCATCACTGAAATAAAACATCTTTGCAGCCCAACGTCACAAGCAGTGCTGGGAAGGATACTTTGAAGATGTATTCCAGTTACTTTGGCCATTCTGAGTATTTTTAAACTGAAATTTGGAAGCAGGTGTAATTACACTTGATGTTTGCTATTCAATTTGAACGTGTTCTGGGATTTTATTTTTTCAGTCAAGCTTTATGTTGTAATCTTCCTTTAATTCTAAAGCTGTTTGTGTTTTTAATGAAGTAGTGTCTATAGTGTACTTTAACATAGAAATGAAAAAGCAAAACAAAAATAGAACTATAATTTTGGGGGTTTAAACAATATTGTAAAGAAATGAGGAAACTGTTTTAAATCCAAAATTTCCTCTTATTTAAAAACAAAACTAAACACAGAAGAGGTTTATATTTAAATGAGGGCTTCTATTAAATATTGTTTACATCTGTCAATAACTGAACTGTGAATTATTGGTTTGATCTCTCCTGAAAACGATCTAAATACATCTTTTCAGACTGGGACCATTAACAAAATTCAGTAACTCAAACTTAGTCATGTGAATATGTACAAGCTTCCATTCAAAGTCCGAATCCTATTGAACATGTCACTTTATAGCAGCTCGGATCCTTGAAATGTGCATCACGGCACTCACGTGAGGCAGCAGATGCAGGAGGGCGTCGCCGCTGAGCGTGCCCACTGCCAGAGCCACCAGGAATGTGAGCAGGAACTTGAAACAGGACTGGTTCAGGATGGGAACCAGCACCACCCCGAGCAGAGACAGCAGGCTGATGATGGTGATGGAGACGAAGCCCCAGACCCACACCCACACTGAGGAGGAGGAGGAGGAGAAGAAGCATCATGCTTTAACTCTGGGGTACCTTTCACAACCAAAACTGCATTCAGGTAGACACAAACAAAAGGCAAAGTATGAAATACTCTCAGAAGATGAGGCACTTTTTTAAGGTGCATCATTTAAAAGCCAGTATTTTACTAGAGGTCATGAGACAAAGAACCCACCTTCTCTTACAAATTTGATTAAAACGTTAAAAGTTCCACCAAAATCTACTGGTAGCAGGTTGCAGATGGGAGGAATTTTCGAATACGTTCCATGTGAAAAGCTTTTATTTATAACCAAGCATAAATTAGACACAACACATTTGTACAGCCTGACTTTTGGGGATTTTTGCGATGAATAAAGACTTCATTCTTTTTCATGATGTTTGTGTGTTAGTGGGAGGTTATTTCTGATCATTTAAGACAAGTAAAGATTGAGCATCTCTACATTTGTGGATGTTTTTCTCCAAAAAACCTTTTTTTCTACTTTTCTTTGCAAGTTCTTCAGATTCTTGCTTTGTGAGTGTGAAATAAAAACACAACTGTGTGACTCAGTGTCTGTGACTCTGACATAAGATCACAAGTGTGCAAGTTTGGAGACTTTACTTGTGACATTGAAATGTTCCCTTTTTGTACAAGAACAAAAAAGGAAAAAAAGAAAGAAAGAGCTTCAGTTTCATATTTTTTAATCACTTGTTTATTTTATTATTTTTTTATTAACCTTTATTTAACAAGGTAAAAAAATAAATAGATCTAGATCTATTTTTCATGACGTAAGCAGCACATGTCACAAAACACGATAACAAAATACAAGAAAACAAAATTGGAAATGTTACTATTTAAAAAATTAGGCAACGCTAAGTAACTTTGTGTTATAAAATGCAATAGGATGTTTTTAGTGTTATTCTAAAACTAGATTGATATATTAGACCCATCATCCAATACAGTTCAGCATTGGTTTTTTAAAATAAAACTTTTATTAGATTTCAACAAGAAAAGGTCTCACATGAAAGACATATTACTATCAAAAAGGGGCAAAAAGTAACTTAAAAAAATTAAAAAGGTTTAGTAGCACCAACATCCTGGAACTATGGAAGTTTCTCTCCAAGTATTTAAGCAACAACTTTGGATATTTCTCCTATTTTTTCAATAAAACAAAGATCCTAATTATGAAGCAATATTTCATTTAAATAGTAACATTATTATTACTATTTTTGAGTTTATATCTTGGGCGTCTTTAACTTTCCAACTAAAGTTGATCAGTTCATTCCGGCTTGATTTTATCTCATGAGCTGGTTGTGTAAATGAAAAGAGAACAGAAAAACATGAAACAGAGTAAAAGGAATCGGCGTGAAAATCAGACGAACGGCAGATTCTGGGTTACTGTAAGGAAAAAGGTCAGGCTGCCCTTTTCAAGTGATTCCCAGCTGCATTACAGCAAAGTATAAGGTTACAATTTCTTTTCGAGCCAAACCAGGTCAGGGTGAAAAGATTTTGTGAGGCTTTGGAACAAGAATATTCAAAAACATCAATAAGAATCTATGTCAATGTCTGCAAACATCTGTTTCTCAAATGGAAAATTAAAGACCATATACTCAACTGTTCTGAATCACACAGAGACCAGCACTGATAAAAGTGACTTTAACTAAACACAGGAAGATCTTGTGTTTATTTACCAAAGACGAGCGAGGCAAACATCAATGACAAAAGCACACAACTGTGCGTTTGGGTCGGGTGATGAGCGCCGGCACACACCTGATTGGAGGGAAGTCCCAAGAGAATCTAACCTTCTAGAAACTGCATCAAAAACCTGGATGGAAACCTGTTGATGACCTTTAACCCCTTCATAATGTAGCATGTGCTGGTGTACTGCATCAAAATGTAAGGTACACGGGCTCTTTATAGGGTCACCAGAACAACCGTCCCTCCCTCGTCCTCTCTGGAGGACATCTCCACCTTCTTTTGCTCACTAAAGGTCAGGAACCCCATCACGGACAGTTTTCATCCTGGTAATGATCTGTTTGCCCTCTTAACCCCTGGAATGCAGCACAGCAGCATAAAAAGCGGAACAAATTGACTAAAACAAAAGGTTCTTCCCTCCGGCTGTTAAAAGTCTGAAAACTGCTGATGGAAGATGTGTAATAATAACGGTTCTGTGAGTCTAGGAGAAATAATGGCAGCAACAGCACTAGCAGTCTGAGGTTTATTTACTTACTTTTGTATTGATAATGAACAGTTTGTCTTTGAGACATCTTTTTTTTAGTTTTGCACCAACTCCATTTAACTTTTAGAAAATTAAAAACGAATGAGCTTCACAGAGGCGTTTCCATGTAAATCTGTGGTTCATAAAATAAAACAAAACTACAATAAGCCTGTTTACAGAAAACATGGAGAAATCAGATCTTTGCAAATTAATTGAAATCCTGTTTATCAGAAAAATCAATCACCCGATGCCTTTCATAACATTTCTAAAGTACTTCAGCAGGCCTGGTCACACAACCACTCCATGAATTTTGGTCTTTCGTGATACATGTGTGATAAACGTAATTCATACGTGCTTCTTGCCATCGTCGTTCATCAATGTGTACAGATGTTCATAGAGGGTTTCAGGCCGACTGGCCTTTTTACAAATTTGGTTTTGAGCTGTTTTCGGTCGGTTGAGAACTATGCAGTTTACGTGTATATAATTAGTTTATACACAATTATTACAGAAATTGTACGCAAGTGTGCGTGATTTTTGCAAGACCCATATGCAAATTTGTGGCATTCCACATACGTCCATCTATGTCTAACGGACTTTTCCCACCGTTGTTTATCTGCACCGATAGAAATCTAAACTGATTAGTTATGATTTTTCATTACCGGATACCTGCTGTGATCTAATGAAGAACACTGGATTATCGAATATGCCAAAAACTGTTTAGCCGTTGCCTTAATAAATTTAAAGGTTGTCACAGTAATCATAATAGTTTATGTCAATTATAGAGAAATGGTATTTACTTATACAGTGCTTTTCTGCCTCTCTTAAGGACCAAAGTGCTGGAAGTAGCAGAGAAGAGGATGATGATGTTCCCTTTGGGAATGCCGAAGACGAATAGGCTCAAGAATGAATACGTCAGTGGAATAGCTCATGTTGGATGTTTTGGAGATAAAGCCAGAGAAACCAGATTGAGATGGCATGTTGAGAAGAGGAACATTGATAACATCTGTAAAGGATCCTGAGGTTGGAGCTACCAGGAAAGAGGCTTAGAAGAAGACCAAAGAGGAGGTTTGTTGATGTGGTCAAGGAGGACATGGGGCGGATGCTGTGAGGGAGGAGGAGGAGGCAGAAGAAAGATAGATGAAGGCGAATGATTCACTGTGATGACCCCTAAAGGGAGCAGCTGAAAGGCAGAAGAAAAAGAAGCAGTCTTGCCCACAGGCACTTCAACACGTGGGTGGGGAGAGCAGAAACCTGCAGTCAGAGCTCTCTCGCTCAATGCTAGTGGGCGTTTTTTTGAGGAGACAGGTAAGTATTTTAACAACTAAATGATTTCAAACAGTACGTTTGCATATTTAAATACATTTGCTTCATAATAAGTGGGAAAGAGACTCAAAAATCATTCCTTTTCAGGTGAAGGGAAGCCTGGTCATCTAAATTCATTTCATTGTACCTCAGGTATACGATAACCTTCGCTTTCACGCTTCTGTCCTTACTTTTCCAGTCTCAATGTGCTCTACAAAGTAAAGTTTCACAGATGGCCGATTCCTTATTTTGTCATTATCGGGGCCTACGTCCCAGAGAGACAACTCTATAGGAGTCGGTCCATCACCGCAGGAACTTCACAATCGCATGGCACATCTACTGTGTTTCATTACCTTTATACAGAGGTGGCTTTGTGTGTATGCAGATGGGGAGGTGGGCTGGCGGTCGAATTCGGTGATAAAAGGAGAGAAGAGGGAGAAATAAAAAAAAAAGGAGACCAACTGGTCTGTGGCTTCTCTCCAATTACGCATCTCCTGTGAGCCGTGGCTCAGAAAAATGGCCCTGCGGTGACGCTTAGGCTCCCCTAATTGGCACCGTGCAAAAAGACAGGGAGTGGAAATCAGCAAGAAACAACGGCACATTTTCGGAGCTCCCCGTGAAGTCCAGCAGGAGGTAGATGAGAAGCAGCTCGGCGGACTGCGCTGATGTCCGTGGTTGAATTTTGCTGCAGCAGTTTTGGGAATCTAATGCCTCATGTTTTTCCACTAATAAGGAGCCGCTGCTGCCCTTTTGACTTGTTTGTGCCGTCTCCCTCCTCATCATTATCTTTTTCAGGACCATTCTGAATTGTGCCATGCTGTAGCTTGAGGCTCATTAGATACAGATTTCTACAGATGGGACTGTGTGTTTAATAATTAAAGGCTCAGAGAATAGTACCCAAGTGTCTGCTGCTTCGTCCAACTGCAGAACTGTAAAGTGCCCATTTTCTCAGTGGTCAACAGTCTCCTTTGGTAGAAAGACATTTTCTTAGAGCCTTATTTAAACAAAGTCAGGCGGTGCAGAGTGTATTATGACCAAAACAACATTAGCTTTAATTTTTTTTCTGTCAAACTCCACTTAAAACTGAAAAAAAAATGCAGCAAAAGTAAAAGAAAATGACCATAAATAAGCTGATCTTTGTGAAAAGGTATTATTTCATAGCCCTGCAATAAATTCGTATTAGCTCTCATTGATCTATTTTAAGACACTTTTGTTTTCTGTCTCTTTAGATAAAAACAAAAATAATTATACAGTATTGGGGGGGGGGGGGGGGCACAAACCCTTGTTTGACTCCAAATTAGATTTAGATGCATATTTAAATGTTTTAGGTGTTTATTTTTGCATTCATCTTTGTACATCCTTGCAGAACTCCTTCAATGTTTCATACTTGTCCCATTAACCCGACTGTAGGATTCTTTTTAAATTGATTAACTTTTGCACACATTGTCCTTTTACCCACCCTGGTATGCTACATTTATTGCTTTATGAGTTTGATTTCCCAACAAGTGATTGGTCGCCTTTAAGGAACTGTGATATTATGATACAGGCAGAAAGTCGGTCAGACAGTTTCATCAGATGAAGCAACTTCTACTTCTAGACAAGGTAGCAAGGCGTCAATAAAGATTTTTATTCATCAAGATGACGTCTTAAGGATGAGGATTTATGGTCTTCTGTTTGTGAAACATTTCACCACTCCAAGTACTTTTAGACAAATCCACAAGGTCACATGATGTTGATGTAGTTTCTGGAGTTTCCATGTTTTATCAAAGTTGTCATGACATCTGAACTTATTGTCTTTTCTTCTTGAAGAAGAAACTCACCCAAAGACAAAGGAACTTAAACTTCAAGATAAGGTGACAAGATCTCACTCAGGCTTGAAGAAAAAGTCAATTGTTTGCCATTTATCTAGCATAGATGACGACTATAAGCCTTGCAAACCCAAAGACACTAAAACTTAAGTCACATATCCCAAAATACCTCTGTGCGTCGACCTAAATGTAACAAAAGCAAAATTGGTAAGTGGCCGCGGTGGTTTTCAGAAAAAAGTTGAAATTTTTTTACATTGGTCATTGGCTGCCCATGTACATTTGGAGGTTGCACTGTAGCAGTCCAGTGACAGGCGAGCTCCAAGATCCCCCAAATCGTCTGATGGTCGGGCGATTTCAGACTGCCAGCCAACCCCCACCTCGGTTCGATTGTTAGGAATCGTCCAGTAACAGTGCGGGCGCTCGACAAGACCGCAGAATAAAACAACTCAAGTTTATTCAGAAAAACCTGCTGCCTCTTCAATCCTCTTCAATACAAAATGCAAGTTTGTTTTCAAAACCTTTCACACCATCTGATAGTAGGGATAAGTTACTACCACCTTCTACCATGACGACATATCAACCAAAATACGATTGACAGATTAAATTCATGAATTATGCCATAAAAAAGATGTGTATTCTCTCAATAACTGCCAGAGAATTCCAAAAATAGATAACTGTAAAAAAGCTCCAATACTTCCAACGAAAATGGCAGACTCCCCAAAAAACCAACAGGGATGACGCAACTGTGACCCCGGTAAACTCCTTCTGTGGCAGCGCAGCAGAGTTCTCCATATCAGGGGTAACAGAGTCAAAAGCCAAGAGAAAACTAAGCCCTTGTTATGAGTCTTCTTCTCACGGTTTGTGTAATTGCAAACCTCAGAGGCCTAATTTCTTTTAATTTCCTCACAACTACAATCTTAAGACGCTGGTAAATTAGAGACTTTTTTTCTCTTCCATGTGTAAATACAACATGATTAAGTATTGCTGTTCTAGCTGTACAAGACACTTGAGACTGGTTCAGTCTCTTGAGATAAGCTGTGAAAATACTTGAAGCTTGCACAGACTTTCAGTAGCCAGTTTTTCAGCTAATTTACTACCATTGTTTGATTTATTCTCTTTTATATGTCGCATCTAAGTCTTAGGATGGAAAGAACTGTGAACCTTATTCACAGAGGGACCACCAAGTGTGGTAAATAACATAAAGCAGGAAAAAATAAATGAATTGAATACGGATAGCATAAGAACTAAAGCCTTGTTTGTATGCGGCATACTTAGGAACTGTGACTCAGTCTCCCAACAAAAGGATGTCACTGATCTCCATGCTCTAAAGCACCGACACAGTCTAATACTCCTGTCTGTGTTTTCTTCCTTACAGCTTATTCTGCTGAGACATAAGTTGAAAGTGATGCAAGCAGCAGGTGCAACAAAGCAATAAGACGGTTGACAGGCCTGCATCCCCAGACTGTTATGTGTTTTCAAATAAATGCAGCATTTTATGGTCATATTGCTTTCAGAATATGATGACATCCACACCTTTTTTGCCTTTCCTCCAGCTGTGCACGGCTTTTTTATATTTGTTTCTTCAGAGTTGAGTGCAAAGGGTTATAGTTAGTAAAAGAAAATGGCTTACTTGGGTATGACCCCACACAAACATGTAAACAACAAAAACATAATTTAACATCCTAAATAATGGAACCCTTTCAAATAAGATGATTGCCATGGATCTGATTCAAATAATCTCCTAAAAAACATCTCTATCATTTAAGGGGGTTGGAGGCATGAATGGGGTTAGATCACATGTGTCAAACTCAAGGCCCGGGGGCCAAATGTGGCCCTCCATGACATTTCATGTGGCCCGCGAGAGCATACAAGTTTTTGATTTCTTAGAATAAGGAATAAAATTGGTGTGTTTTTCTTCATATCTAGGGGGAATCAGACTTGAAATATCGGATTGGGCAACTATACATTAGGACTTAAACACTGTTCATATAACCGTACCTGACAGAATCACATTTAAAAGGATTTATGTTTGAGTAACAAGTGAACATATGTTTTCTATGCAACTATAATTGTTACTTTAAAAAGTTATAGTAAATAAATAATGGGTTATTTGACATTAAGGAGTAGTTACATTTATTTTTCATTACATTTAGTTACATGTATTAGTTATATCTGGCCCTTCGAGGACAACCGCTATGCTGATGTGGCCCTCAGTGAAAATGAGTTTGACACCCCTGGGTTAGGGTTTCTGTGCGGGTCGGGGGTGGGGTCGGGGGCTTTATTTTTATATTGTTTTGCTTGTTTTTATTTTAATTGTTTGCTCTGGTGTAAATCACTTTGTGTTACGTTCTATATGAAAAGTGCTAAGTAAATAAAGATTGACTTGATGGTGTACATCATGACATCAGTTGTTGCTTTTCTAAATTTAGTTCAACACACTTTTAAAAAATTGAAATGGACTTAAATCAAACAATAAACCATGAAGTCCACCAGCATAGTTTAAAAGAGATAAATCACTGACACCATGTGAAAAACGGACTAACTCCCTGACGTTTACCTAGATTACATGCAGTGTTCCGGTGTTTTAATCTGGGGAGTCAATGCTGGAAACACACCGACAATGACGACTTCATCATCGGCCCATTAGCTTTAAACCACTGAACAATGATCTATTGATCAGAGAAGCAGTGATGACAGAGATCAAGCTGGGGTGGTCAGAGGTTAAAAGGCAATGCTTTGTGGGGGTTATCTTCTTCAGATGACAAGATGACACCAAACACTTTTGAGCTTTACAGATTATTTTAGCACTTTAGGCAAGACCCAAAACAAGGACAGATTTGAGCGCATAGTTTTCCAGAAAACAGAGTACCAACAAATACAAACGGTTGGTTTTGAAAAAAAATCTTAACTGGAGTTACATTTTTTCCTTTACCAGAGCAAAGCTCGTAAGGCTACTCTTTTATCCTTGCAGCTTAAACAGAGCAGATCCAAAATTGGCACTGACCTGAGTTCACAGGCTTCTGCTCCACCTCCATCTGATGGTAGTGTTGGATGCAGACACGGCTGTCAATCTGGTAAAGCAAGGCCGGACACAGGTAGGTGAACTGGCTCGGGGAGATGAGCGAGTGCGGATTCAAGCCGTAGTAGGAGAGGAGTTGAGTAAGGTTTAAACACTAGAAAGAAAAGGAGAAAGTGAGAACGCAAACCTGTAAGATGCAGACAATGAAACAAAAATGTGGGACTGTCATCACATTGGAAGTGACATTCCTGATGGATTCCAGCCTTACCTCCTCGTGCTGATGTGACAGTCCACCAGGATGTCCACTGAGCATTTGCATATTGGGAGTGGCGAGGCCTCCTGGAGCTTCTCTCTTGTCTTTATGAGAACCACTGTGGTCATGTTCCTCATCATGATCATGGATATGATGATGAGATGGAGATGTTGGAGAAGAAGAGTTTTTGTTTTTCCTTCTTTGTCCTCTGGCCCTGTCTTGCCTACTGGTCCGTTTGGACCCGCTGGGTGTTGGTGCGGGAGAGGGCTCTACATCTTGGGACGGCCCGGGGGGGATAGCGGGCGGCTGCTCGAGGCTTTTTAGAGTCAGATTTGTGTGCACAGAGTGAACGTGATGATGAGCATCACTATGATTACTATGAGGATGAGGAGGCAGGTCTTTGTGGTCGGCCGATGTCTGTTCCTGCTCTGAGTCATGTGTGTGATCGTGGTCGTGGTCGTGGTCATGATCGTCTTGATCCAGCACATGTTCCTCAGAATGTTCATGGTTGCTATGCCTTTCTTTAGCGTGCTCATGATTATGTCCGTGATTATGACTGTGGTCATGGTAATGTTTTGTGTCGGCAGCCGAACTGGCAGCTGTAGTCTTGCTGCAGGGTGTGGGATTATGATCGACGTGTGGCTCCTGGGAATGTGGCTTGTGTGGATGATCGTGTTTAGGCTTGTGCCCATGAGCAGGACCTTCGCTGGAGGCTGAATGTGAATGCAGCCCTTTCTGCAAGTCCAGCAAGTCAAGGTGAGCTACATGATCATGACCAAGATCCCCGTGATCCACACCTACAACCTTGACCTCCCCTAAACCCAGGCTAAACAGAAGACTCTGAAATCCCTGGAAATCTAAGCGGTCCTTCTGACCATAACGCCGAAAAAGCTGCTGAATGTAGAAGCGCTGCTCTTCCGCTAGCGTATCCTCATCAGAAGGCTTCGATACTGAAGACACTGCGGTAGCTTCCACATAAGGAGCCTCGGAAATCTGTAGATCGCTGTTGGCACTGTGGTGGTCTTCATCGTGATGATGGCTGCCCCCTTCTCCATGGCAACGGTTGCAGTGGTGGAAAAGGAAGGTGAGCACACATAGGAAACAGAACTTGGTGTGCACGTGGACCCGCATTGCCCCCACACTTCTGGTCCCCTGGAAAAACAGAGTTAGACTCTTAATATAAAAGAATCTCTATGAAAACTGACAGACCATACTGAATTTCCTGCACTATAGGGTGCAATTAAAATCCTTAATTATTTTTAAAAAAAAAAAACTTCCTTTGAAGGAATTTGGTTGTCAACGAAGCTTCCAGGTAAATTAAAGCAAATGAATAAAACGTTTAGGAAGTCACCAATTTAGTTTCATAATCTTGCTGTGTTCTGGTATTCCAAGCAAACTGATGACGCACAGAAAATAAAAAAAATGGTGACAGGGAGTCTCTATCATGTGGCGAAAACGGACTCATTAGAATGTAGTAGCTGCCTCCAATCCAAACATTCCAGAGATGCTCCACCTTTACCTTAAAAAATAAATAAGACTCAGATCAGATCAGGAAGTATTCTAGAGCTCAAGAAACTACTGAGGATCTAGTAACAAATTGCTTGTTTTCTTCCACTTTTAAAAGCCCGAAGCAGCAATATCATTCCAGTCAAATGATCCTCATAAGGTCTCTTGTGAAGCCTGTGGGTGGTTGAAGCGTGAAGGGTGGGGGCGGAGAGACAAAGGGAGGTCAGATGAGGGATGTTGCTGGTTAATGTGAACACAGCAGACAGCGCAGACCAGACAACATGCATGGACATTTTAGCCACCAGCTTGTTAGAAAAGTTGAAACTGGAAGTACATCTCACTGCACCACAAGGGAGCTAAAGTGTGTTGAGAAGAACAAACCAATGATAAAACAAAAAGGACTACAGACCAGCTTCAACAACTCAAAACATCTAAATATATCCATGTTTCCTTCTAGGAATATACAAGATGGGAAGAGACCACACACTCCGAAAAATCGCAAGTAAAAACGAGGCACAAAAATATTTTTAATCACAAGAATCTGCAGCAACTACAACTATTTCCATCAAACATTTAAATCTGATGGAGGTTTGAGACATCCCAGTTGGTTGGCTTATGGCCTTCACACACGGATGCAGGAAGCTTACGGTTCTGTGCAGAAGTGGACTAGATTTATACCAGTAAATCGGACAAATGTGGCTAACATTGTTGAGCAATGTGTGTGGCTGCGAACTGCCAACTGCTCTTCAGAGGTGCCAAAGCAGTGGACAAGAGGTTTCCAATCTGATCCAAGCTTGAGTTGGGTAAAACGAGTCAAACTGCCACCCAAGATGAATGCCAGCACCCAAAGCCTCTTGTTGCACACGAACAAACCATCTTAATGGCATTGACGCCACTTCAATGTTTGCTTCTTGGTGGTTTTTTTGTTGCATCCGATCGGATAGATGTTCAGTACTAAAGACATCCAGAGGAAAGTATGTCCTTTGTACAACCTTAGCTTACAAAACTTCTGTGACTGGCAGTTCAAACAATGCCTGCATTAATTTAAAGCCTTGATCGCTGCCAAAATTACTGGAGCTTACAGTCCTCATGTGATAAGCAGCTCATAAGAGTTTTCTTTCTGTCCACACTAATCGTGGTCAGACATTTCTGTAAACTGAACAAAAATGCATACATGCAACTTTTTCAACCACAGATTTCCCATCCCACACTGCAAAAGGCCGTAAGCTAAACAAGAAATGAGAAAACCACATAAAGATATTGCCCACAAAGTGCTGCCTGTATCAGCATCTACTGAGACTCTGAGCCAAGTCACTTACCTTTGATGGCTGCTTTTTTCTCTCTGAAATAATGAGTGTGTGGAAGTCTGACCAAAACCTGAATGATGGAACTCAACCTAACAGAGCTTCTAAGACTGCTTCCCCGCCGCAGACAAGACGGTGTTTATAAACATGAGGCGGCAGTGACCTTTGAACCGAGCAGCAGATAGGTTGAGGCAGAAGGAAGACTTATTTTTAAGAGCACACCCTCAGAGCTACAAGACAGCCTCCAGACTTTTCTACTAAGAGTCGCTGTTGTATTTGACATTTTATGGGGGAAAAAAGCTTTCTCAGCTTCACTTTCCCAACGTTTCACCAACCAAGTTCATGCAGAGAAAGACAACACTTGTTCGCAAAAGTGTGCTGTCTTTTTCTTAATTAAGGTTACACATTAACCCACATTACTCTACACGATTTTACAACTTAATGGGCCAAGAAATAAAAGAATGTTTTTTAGTGTCCTGGGATGCAATCAACACCAATGCATTCGTTTCAGGACTACTCAAGCCACTCACCTCGTCGTGTAAATGTAATCACTCTGCTTTTCTTTAGATTTTAGTGTAACTGACTGTCCTGGGGCAGTATCAACTCTCCTTTTGTTCACTGTGAAAGTCCTACATCAGATTGATGAATGAATTAGGAGCAAAAAAATCTCTTGTTTTTTATGAAACATGGAGTCTATCTGATCTAAAGAAATGACCAAGTAGGGCTGGGCGATATGGCCTAAAAATAAAATCTCCGATTTTATTTTTTTTAATTCGATTTACGATTTTTTCCCGATTTTCTTTTTTCCCCCTACTTAGAGAAAGCAATAAGTACAAACGGCAGACAACTTAAAGCAAATGTTGCTTTTATTTAAACAAACACAAGACAAATCTAACCCCCATTTCTGGATGAATTATAAATAAATGAACACACTCTTGGAATCAAAGTTAAGTATATGATTTTTCTTCTTCTCACTCCTTTTTGGACTCGTGTTTATATAATTTTGTCTTGTTGTATATAATTTTTGTCTTGTTTTTGTCTTATTTTGTTATTCTACACTTGTTTTCACTTGTCCAAAATAAAAAGGTTACTTCCTTAAAGTTCCAGCTGTGTTTTCAGTCACACTTTGTAGTCTAGACTAAAATGAGACAAACATTCACCTTAGAGTAGCAGCATTTTCTAAAAAGTTAACAATACAGCTCATATCTGGGGTCTAAGGTTTTAATTCAATTAATAAACCCCGTCTTCTCCACGGAGAAGATGATGAAGCATCAGGAGTCATGGTCAAGGCCCCCCCCCCGCGGCCGGCTCCTACAAAAACAAACTCCTACGGCAGCCGCGTCGCAAATGAATACACAGGTAATAATTACAACGCAGTATTCTTTATTAACAAATAACAGTAACAACTAACTAACTAACTAATGAACTAACAATACAGGCGTTGTAGAATGAGTATATGTGTGTGAGTCAGGGCGCGTGCATGTGTAAGAGGACTGCGCGCGTGAGAGCATTTGACTTCGATGGGCTTTAGGCAGCGTGGGGTCTCTCTCTTCCTCCACGTCTGTGGCAGCAAACCCATAACAGTTCCAAACAACAGATGATTTTAGTCCTTTCTTGGGAACAAACTGCCCACTGTCACCGGTAGCCATGCTGTCGCTAGCTGCTTCGTGTGTCGATTGTCGCGTGTCGCCGTGTGATAATAAAGTTACGGAAGCTCTGGGGAGCCAAAAATGCGCCACATAAAAACTCGATTTAGTTATTTTTGAAATCGCCCGTAACAAAAAATTCGAATTAATTCATTTGATCGATTTATCGCCCAGGCCTATGACCAAGAAATATTTAAATCGTACATGTCTTCAGCAGAGATTGCGGCAACAAATTTCCATCATTTTCTTCCATTGGATTAAACCAGTACCCAATTTTGCATGCTTTTTTTGCTTTGCTAGTGTGTTATGCATCCTGATTGGCCATAGATAGATAGACTGATTGTCAATCAATCGCCTTTGTGCTGTTCCTTCTAGAATAAGTTCAGTTTACAAAATCTACACGAGCCTTCAATTGTGAGCAGATCTTAGTTTTCATTCTATAATACTGAATTTATTTTGGACAAAGAACTTCAAGAAAAAAAAAGTGTGAACATGTTCATAGCTGTCTGAAAAAGGTGAATAAAGTGTGAAGTGTCGGGTTCTTACAGCCTTAAAACATCCGGCATAACTGTAGAAAATGCTGTTGACTACTTTGCACATTTCACCTATCGCAGGTTAATTTTAGAATGCAACTCCCGCCATAGACAAGCGGCCACTGTACCTCATACTTTTCTTGATTTACACTCAAAATAAGTCTAATTTTAGACAAAACGTGTTCCTAGCTATACAAGGAGTAAAAACGGACATCTTTTTCTGTCAAAAGATACAAAACTACTTCTATTTTTTGCTCACCTTCCCATCAGGCAACTCATACTTAATCCCACAAGGACTTTGGAGATATAAATGGCACAGTAATGCATATAGATCATATTTGGTGAGCTGTGGTCAGCTATCAGTTTCACCAATAACACGATTGTCTGATGGACAGTGAAATTACATTGTTTTTTTGCGACAATAGCTGTACATCAGAGTTACCGGCTTACAATTTAAATTCACTGCACTAACAAAAAGGGTTAAAAACAGATTACAAATGAGGTATGCAATGAAAGAACTGTTCATTCTTTCAGAAAGAATGAAAAAAAAAAAGACACTGGACCCCGTAAGCTGTTTCATATGATTCTCACACGACCGTGAAAAAAACCCTCTCCTCTCTGTAACAAGCCAGTGTCTGTGCGGGGTGGGATGAAATTAAAAAAAAACATTTTGGTTTTTAAAAAAAGCAACCCAGTGAGTTACTTGTTTTCCCCTCGTAACAATTGAATATAAAGAAGTTGTGTTTTTCAAAAGCTGATTGCCTTTATATAAAACTTGTGTTTTGGCTCAAATAAATATGTTCTCTAGATCATAAAATAAAGTTAAAACCAACAAAACATTTTTATTGCTAAATGTTGACTTCTTGAAAAAAAATCATTGAAGGCACATTTCCAGTGAGGAGATGGTTACATCAGACCGGATAATGTTCTCAATGTATGATCACGCTGCTAAACCAGGACCATAGATGACCCAAGGTCTACCCTAAGTAGAGTGCAAGAACACTACATAAGATGAAAACTGAAATAAAAAGAAGAGAAAAGTTTTTTTTTTTAATCTTAGTAAGGCCAGAGGCGTGTGAAAAAGGGCAGATGTCAGCTGCTACATGAAGCCAACTATCAGCAGATGGTCCATGGGAGTGTTGAGGGTAAAAAAAATAGAAAAGGGGAAAAATTCAATGCATGTATATATTTTCACTAAATATAACGGGTTTATCTAACAGGCCTGCAAAGATGTTTACAGACAGACAATCAGATGTCTGTATAGCATGACATAACTGTGCAGAAGACTCCCATGGAGGCACACAACCTATGTTTACAGGCATTACCTCAGCAAAGTTCGAGGGAAAACAATGATGGGGTTTGTCATCGCATCAGGTCAAAACAGCAATTGTCTGATAGTCCTGCTATTCTGTGGAGTCTAGCGGTTTGATAAGTCTTCTGAAAAATGTACTGACATGTCATTTTTCAAAGTTTAGACAGCGTTCTTTTTATGTCACAGCAGTGTTTCCATGTATAATTTGGTAAGAATTAAAAACTGAATTCCATCAAGCAGTTTCTTGTAAGATAACAGGTGATAAATGCAGTTCTGTTGAGTCAAATGCTGAATTTGTCCCTTAAAGCCATTCATCTTAAACCAGGAACCCATGAGCTACAACAACAAATGACGCAGGGCGTCTGTGGCCAAGACGCAGGTGCACGGATGATGCTCTGTGGCCTGGAAACCCGCTCATCGCAGCGCATGAGCGTTTCAGACCACAACGCTTTACCAGATACACACAACAAACAACAAGAAAAACACAATGCAAATGTCAAAGAAATATCACTGTTGCAGAAGGACAAAAAATCCTGCTTACCTGCTCAAAAAAAAAAAGCTAAAACGAGACCCCAGATTACAACAAAGCAGGATTAAAAACCTGGAAGCTTAAACTAACGCTCCAATGGGTTGTATGTTTTAAGGCTTTTGAGTCCAGTCACTTGAGTAATTCGTACAGAGGTGGGGAGGCATGAGGGAGTCAGAAAGCTGGGCAAAACTTGCACAACCTGACCAGCCAATCAGTTTCATGCAAAATATAAAACATCCATGCAAAATATGACAGAATCCATGCTTCAATTTAGTGTTTGTTTTTTTTTTTTTGTTTTTTTACAAGAAATGCATGTATTTAAGCCACTTTTCATCAACATATTGTTCATCTTAAGAAACATTTCCAACTTTCTGCTGCTTAGTGGGACCAAAAAGATCAGTGTTCCTCCACTACAGTAATAGTTCACCATTTATCAGTTTTCATAAGTGACTTTTAGGACTAATAATTTAGTGAATAAACCAAAAAGAAAAGAAACTTAGGTCTGGTCTGTATTTGTCCTTTTGAACAACAACAAAAAAATAAAAAAGGAATTTATTTTACATAGTTGGATTAAAATAATGCAAATTCATACTACATTTTGTTATAAAGTGACTGATGTATAAACCCTTTCAGGAAAAAAATGACCTATTTTAGGTGCCGACGTCGTTCTAGAGTCACACCAGGAAAAATTGGAAGCAAAAGTTCACCGATGAATCATTAAGAAGGTGACTATTAGCATGTAATTTTCTAAAGCCAGTGTTGAACTCTTTTTTTTTGGTTGTAAAAACCTGGAAAAAGGGTTAGGAATGTTAATATGTGAGACCAACAACAATATTTAGCTTCGGACATGCTTAAAATACATGCGGCCAATGCAGCAAAGTGCATCTGACTCCATTTCAATCGGTTTTTGTGCTCGGTCACGCATAAATATGTGCCAATAACATCTGCCAATCATTAAATCACACATGGAAATGTCTCAAGACATGAAACGAAGAATTTAACTGCATAAATATGACATTTGCCCCCTTATCTTTTCTTTAAATCAAGACAATCCAGTTGGTTAAATAACAATATATCCAAAATTCTGGTTTTTAAATATTTACTTCAATAAAAAATGAAGCTGTCTTTTTTAGTGTTCCTGTGCAAAATCAATTAAACATGGGTTATGATTTTGGCTCATTTAAATCTTTAATTTTGTTTTTTGGGCCATTTGGAAATATGTTTGCTCATCTGTTTAGGGTTATTCGTACTGCTGCAGAGATAACTATATTACAGATTTTATCCTGATAACATTCTTGGTCAACTATGACAAATGTACTCAAACATTACAAACATTTGAACCTTTTAAAGAACAGTAATACACTGAGCATAGAAAAAAAGACGTCATCACGACATGCAAACCAGGGTAAAATAACCTCACAAAATAAATTCCTTAATTGAAATGACAAAGCTTTTTTAATTTTGCAGCCAAAGGTTTAGTTTTTTTTAATGGTCTCGCTGTTACTTGACATCAAATTTTGTTCATAAATATCTGTCACTTTCCCACTTGTTTTTTTAGTTTGTGTCAAACCGTAGATTTGAAGTCTAACAGCTCAAACCGCATCCATTATAAATGAACTCCCTGTAGTGATAATTACTTAAATATCAGAAAATCAAGAAAGGATTTAAATTTAACACAGATGGAGGCCATGACCAGTTATAAATATTGTTCGTTCATTATTTCAAAGTTCATTAAACTGCTAATGTAATCATGCTGACACATACAGCCTCTTCTTCTGAAGAATAATGCTTTTATTTAGGAGGAAACAAAAAAAAAGTGGTATTCAGGTTTTTTTTTTGGGGGGGTTGATTGTTGTTGCAACACTTACAAAGACTGACATCAAACAGATCAAAACCCTGACATTTAATTAGTAAAAAGCTGTAATTCAACAAAGCAAACTCTGGGAAGAAATATTCACAATGTGTAAGATTGGCACGTGGGAAATCAGGGTTTGATTCCCAAGGGGCTGCAATGAGCTTGGTCCAGTGTGTGTCTTTGGGCAATACCCTTCCTGCCACGGCCTAGCCATGCAGCCACAAGGAGAAGCCAGTCTTCCTGTGCCGGTCCCCAGCCTGGAAAGTTACAGGGTTGTGACAGGAAGGCCATCAGGCACTAAACGCTCTGCCAAAATCACATGTGATTCATTCCAAGTTTGTTTGCATAAATAAGACGTCAGCAACCAAACATATAAACTAGAGGGACCAACTGGTCCATCTGGTTAGGGTTTTGTTTTAATGAACAGGACAGATGACTAAGTTTTCAGATAGAAAGTATGACTACCAGCACTGGTTTACTATGATTCATGTTTCCAGTTCAACTATTTAAGAAAGAACAGTCACTTTACAGCTTAACAAAATACAACCCATCTAACATAAAACTGTTCCATTTAACTTTGGGAAACGTGACACAGGAGCTTCTTAAACATGTGATGCTTTCAGCTGGCTGGATTACTCAAAGTGGTGAACATGAATCACCTTCAGGAAGGGTATGTTGATGCACCGTGGGCTGGCTTTGAACAGGGAGAGAAACTCTGAATCCGACTGAGCCAACTTCTCAGTGCCTCACATTAAATCCAGGTCAAACTTTCAACACATTTCTAAAGCTTTATAAATTCACAACCCAACCAGATTATACTATACACATTTAAACGTAGTTTCGAGTTGACACGTTTTAGTTCCTAAATGCAACTTTCTTCACGTGCCTAAGCCTATAGAGACACTGATTTAGGCTAATCAGATAAGAACTGTTCCCCATGATGAAACGCATTTCAAGCGTGTAACAGATGGGGGGGGAAAAGCCGCGTGCATCACTACGAAAGGAGCTAACGTCTACGAAGCGCCGCGCTCCTTACAGGCAGCGGAAAACTCCATACGTCGGTCCAAGTCCAGCTTGACCGTGAAACCGGCGAGCCTCCGCGGTACACAAGCGGAGCGGCGACCCTTCCCCATCTGTTACCCGGCAGACGCTACACGTGGTGCGCCTCCACGACACACACTAGTGAAGCAGCCTGACCGCGGCTCTTCCGCGTCACTGGAACAACACTTTCACAAAACGAACCACCAAACGCGCGCGAGCGTTTTGTCTCGAGCAAAGGCAATGCCCCGTTTTGGCTAATAGTAATACGCTGCTTAAAATATCCCACTCGATTTTTTGCCTCGCGCCCCATTCGTAAACGCGCGGATTTAAAGCAGCAACTGTTAGCTAGCAGACCACACAGGAAATTAGCCTCGTGTCTCCAAAGAGCCTCGCGCTGCTTTGATGCCTCTAACTCTGCTCTGGATGTGTACAACTAGAATATTAGAATTGTACACCGTAGCTAACGCTACCACGGTCCATGTTGTGGGAGTGAATGAAAACAAGTGGAGGTTTTTTTATACAGTTACCTCACTCGAGTGCCGTGTGCATCCCCTCTCCGCTCGGTACTAAAAAAAAAAAAAAAAAAAAGGAAAAGTCCGCATGAATTTACGTCACTGGACGGATGGTTGGCGAATTCAGGAAGTTGCTTTACGTCATTTCCCTCCAAATCTGGAATAGGACTGCTGTAAGTTTACGCAAATGGCGCAGAGAAGCAAAGAACGAGTCTTCTCAGGCCTCATGCAGGTGCTTATGTGCTTTGTGTCTCAAAGGTTTCATGTTAATTCAGTGCAGAAACCTTGTTAACACTTTCTACTACACGTGCTATGTAAAATTCATGATTGAAAAAATAAAAGACAACTTTAACAAACAGAAAATAGGAATTTAAGAGTTATATTTATGAATTATTAGCCCTTTTTCCAGATTTTACTTTAATCTCTTTAAGAAATCTTTGTTTTCTTTGCGAATATACTGCAAAATTACATTTAGTTATGTTAGATATTGATTTTGAAGCTGGCCAGGTTGTGTTTAAATAGTAAAAAAGTGGTAATCCATTGTGTCCTTTTATCACTTAATTTGATGCAAAATGGGAAGTACCAAATGTTACAGTTCTTTAGAAAAACAATGGAGGTTGACGTCAAAAAGGAGCAATTTCTTTGTGGACAAGTTTGATGTTACACCAAAAATAAACACGTACAATGTGGCATTTCTTAATTGAAGCATTTTAAAAACTTTTTTAGGGCTTATTCTTGTAAGCTGCGGTCAATGTGCCTCCGACAGTTAAGCCTTAATTTTCACCTTTTAATGGGTGAGAGATTCTGCATTAAGTATTAATGTGGCCTACCAGAAAGCAGGCATTACAGTTAGACATGGAATTTGAAAGCAAAAACTATTATCTCGCAAAATATATTTTAAAAAATGTGAATTTGGTTCGCAATTTAATTTTTGGAACTATACAATCTTTTAGATGTCTTTGAAGTTATTACAAATCAGTTCTAACCACCTTTGTTGTCTGCAATAATGTTATTCCCTTTTGTCAATGCATTATTATTCACCTCAAGATCTGACCTGTTAACATCTTTATCTTTATTCAAATCAAAGGTCAAAGGAGCTTTCAGGTGGGCACATTTTTTTAAATAATCTGTGCTGTGTTTTGTTGAGTAAAGGCAATGGTAAATTGCATTAACTTATGTAGTGCTTTTTTACCTTTCTTGAAGGTACAGACAGTCTCATTCACCCATGGTGGGAACCAAACCTGCGATCTTCTGATCAAAGGTGGACCGCTCTAACTCTGCCCCATATAGACTCACCACTGTGCTCCAGTGTCCAAGAACCAGCCCTCTGTTTGTTGACACCCATATATACTCAGCAAAAATGTTTTAAGAAGAGTCGTAAATATCCAGTAATCTCAACTACTGGTTAAGCCTACACATAATAAACAAAGGAAGAGAAAAAGTACAAGAAATGTTGTTAAAAGAAAGCATGTTTGTCTTAAACCAACATTTTTAAAACTAAAACACTATTTAAAACCTTCACTAAACATTTCAAATGGAAACTATACTCATGGCAGGTTGGCATTATCCCAACGAAATTGAAAGCAGCTGATTTGATTGACTAGTGCACTGGTGTGTGTGGACACTACTCCACCTGCATGTAATCATCAAAATGTCCTTTTAACATTGCTGTTTGTTATGGTGCTCATAGTTGAGCGCGGGAACATCTGACCTTCATCTTCCTGTCTGAAGCAGGTGTGTGAAAAACCACAGGAAAACTGAAGGACCACAGCTCATTACGGTCTGTCTCGCACCAGCTGGGTCTCGTCCCAGCTCCTCTCCTCCTCCCGGGTTTCACATTACAGCTTGGCTATCTTTGATGATCACTTGGAGATTAATATCCGGTGATTGGCAGCCATGTTCTTGCTTAGCACTCCAGTTATGGTGCCTCAGGGTCTCTGTTGGTCATAAAGCAACAACTGAAGTGCCAGTGTGGTTTTCACTGTCATTCTGCCAGTACTCATGACCACGGAGAATACACGGAGCCAGCAGAATTATGGGCGAGACTAAGGCACAGTCGTATATATAAAAGCCAGTACTGAGAGCCGTTTCCTGCTGAAATGCCTCCTGCTGCAGATTACAGAGGTAATATTTCCTGCACTGAAACTAGAGTATTTATGATCCACAGACAATCCATCCGATGTGGCTCATGCCCTGAGAGCTATGCCTGGGACCAAAGAGGAGTCATTGACTTGCGGTAATTGCTCTTTTGATCAAATAGCAGTTATAAAGCTGATATGATTTTGTAAGGACAGTCCTTCTCGTTTCCTGTGGGGGTAATTGGCTGGAAAGCACCTGTGACACATTGTACGGGCAAAACCACCAATGTTTTAGTCAAGGTTTAGCTCATACTCTTTTAGAAATTCATTCTGCCGGAGTGAACTCAGGTCAGCTGTCTAAAATAGATTCTCCCATTTGATGGAGAGAGCCATTGGGGATCCTCAGTCAGTGTGCATGTGTAATGTTCATGTTCCTGGCTTACAGCGTGCTGATGCAGAGCAATTCTGGCGCCCCTGCAGACCCACAGGAGCTCTCTGTCCTACAGGGCAGCCAAAGACAAAAAAAAAGGGGAAAACAAAGAGTGGGGCGACATTCATCAAGTGGCAAGCTTTAAATATCACATAATTAGCCATCTGTAAACCCGTTTAATAAGTGCTCATGGATTCTTCAGGCGTTTAATCAGGTAGAGGTTGAAGAAAGACAAGTGTGCCCGCTTGTTTTGCCCTCAGGTTTATTACTTCTCCCAAAGCTACGGTGCACCAACATAGTACTACGACTCCTTTCACTGTAGAAGAGAAAAAAGCTGGCTCAAGAGTCATCCAAATTCCCATGTTGCAATGCAAAAAAGTCACAGTGTCAGTGTATTTTCAGATACGCACAACAGTGGTCTTACACCTTTAAAAATACTTTGATGGCTCCAACAAGTGAATGCAAACCTTACAAAATGTGTTACAAGGAATAGAAAAGAGAATCTTGTAGGCATGTAAAGGATACAGTTATGTTTAGAAAAATCGACCTAGTTATGAGAGTAAAGCTGAGTACATTTTGGCATTTGACTTGCGTTCAAGAATGAGCTAATTGCGGGTTCATGAATGTGCATAAAGCCTATGGTGTTCACACTGGATAGTCAAGAAAGGGCTTCTTCTTTTTCTACTGTTTACTACTCCGTGTGTAACCGGTCGCTTTCTGCGTTGTGCTGGTTAATAATTTGGCGTGACACATTGATAACTCCTGGAGAGAAGCCTCCCTTTAATTCTGGTAACAAATAAACAAAGAGAAAACAATACACTGTATGATCCTGCCCACTCCAGTTCCTCTCTGACAGGAGATCATACAAAAGGGCGCGATTTGGCGCACGCAGCATGCTAGGCTTCAGTTTATCCAGGCTTTGTAACACATTGTATATTGGCATTTATCCATACATACCTGGTAACAAACAAACCGAAAACAATACACTGTATGGTCCTGCCCATTCCAGTTCCTATACAAACAAAACAAACTAAAATTTAAGTTTTAACAGTGAATCCCCAAAATATCTCTCTTGTCTGTCGTCATCAGGTGTTTTTTGTATGTTTGTGTGACTATGTCAAATGTTTAATTTTGTTGTTTTGTTGTTATGAGTGTTGTTGAGTGGGGGTTTGGATTTTTATAAGCTTTTGCTTCTTCCACTCCCCTTTCAAATTCTATTTTACAAGTCATGGATTGACTTATATTTTTCTTCTCCATGTAAATGTAGATAAGATTTGAAATAAAAAAACTTTGAACTTTGAAAAACATCAATACAAGTTTGAAAAAAAATATTGTTTTAATAATACAAATAAAAATTAACACCAAAAAAGGACAATACATAATAGGATGGATTAATTTAGGATGATGGCACCCACCTCTCTGACAGGAGATCATACAAAAGAGGCGGGGAACAGTAGCCTTTGGAAAATATAGGTGGGTCAAAAGAGGAAGAAGAAGGAAGTAGGGGCTATGACCTGAAGTGTAATGCAGCAGTTTGTTAGAGATCTCTCAGGTATGGTAACACTTGAACCGATTTTGTGCTATCATAAAATAAGATAAAGGCTATCCCGGTTACACATGTCTGCCACCTACAGTTGGCTTGGTGCAAAATGTCAAAGCGGTAAAATTCTCTTCTTTCACAGCTCTGTTCCAATAAATGACAGAATTGGTGTCTTATAATTCGAGCTGGGCACAAACCACAACTATTCATTTCTCCTCCCTGATCAATTTCAAATGGTTGGCTCTTCCATACGTTACTATCAAATCCCAGTCCTTGATAGGTCGACTTGTTTAACCCGGTTTAACTTTCAACGCATGTTCAATAGCTGCGTGTTTTGTGTTGGATGAAAATGGTTACAAAAAGTTGTGAATCCATGCATGAACATAAGAGTTTTGAACAGAGAAGCGCAAAATGCACGTTTTTGCGAGAATACATAGACTTTTCATTCGAAATGACGCTTGACGTGCATTGCAGAGGACAGCGTGAATTTAGCTTAACAGCACTATTGGTTGAAAACCACAGATCCAAACTAGATTATGTTAGTATCAAGGTTTCATATTGGACTACATACTTACCCCAAAGTTTGGTACCTTGGAAAATCTACAGTGTTTAAGAAATGGGAAAATTAATCTGAAATCTAGTGTGGTCCAAACAAACAAACAAAGTATAGTCCACCTGAAAACAAGTCAAAGCTGGTGCAATTCAGCAACAGTGTGAATGCAATGGGACTTACAACCAGACAAGTGTTTATTTGAGGTTAGACTTTTTTATTCATTTAAACCTCTCAATTAACCATTTAAAAGAGAAAGGAGGAGAGGAACAAACAAGGATACAAAATAGTAAAAGATCAGAAATAAAGTCTTACTCAACATTCCTACTTGACCACTCTGCATGTAATGCAATATTTTGACACAGTATTTGAAGTTCCGTTATATATTTTCACCTCTTTACTACTTATTTGCTTTTCACTTCTTTTAATCTATCTATCTATCTATCTATCTATCTATCTATCTATCTATCTATCTATCTATCTATCTATCTATCTATCTATCTATCTATCTATCTATCTATCTATCTATCTATCTATCTATCTATCTATCTATCTATCTATCTATCTATCTATTAAATAAGGCCCCATATTTAGTTCTTGTTCTAAGTTCCAGCTCTCTCATTGAGACCATGTTTTGTGCCAATAATCCAGACGTAGCAGTTTGTAAAAGCATGCAAGCACTTTCAACTGCAGGCTCATTTGCATATTTATTGTCTTACAGATACTGTTTTCTACAAAGGTTCACTGCTGCATTTAGCAAACACTTAAATATATAATATTGATACAGAAATTAGTTATTTTGCCCAAGGATATTTCCAACTCAATTACCATCTCATCTCCACAGACAGGAAGTGTGTTGATAAAGGGCCTTCTCTTAGCAAGGATTTGATTCAGCTTGGTCTTAAATTATTATGCATTTTTGGCTGTTCGGTGCTTTTGTTTTTCTTGAAACCTGCTTCTAGTGTGTCCTTTCTCCTATTAACCCTTTAGCTCTAGTGTTGACATTCTTTCAACTATTGTCACTCAACTCTTTAACAGTTAACATAAAGCCAGTGGATTCTGAAGTGAAGGAAAAGCGGCCTTGTGCTGATTTGCCACCAAAAACTGTTTTTACAGTCTATGTATGCAACTCTTTACAGGTTGATAAAATCGAATAATCGGTCTGAATCGATCCAAGCTTAATAGATCAACGATTGATCCATAGAAGTAGAGATCGATCTTTTATGCCTTTCCTTTTCCTGTGACCATTACAGGCCTTTACAATGTTAATGATCTGCACATTTTTGTTGGAGCTTTTCCATTTGAGGAGACCATGAAACACTGTATGGTGTTAACAATCACATTGGTTTATTATTTAACTAGTACATTTTACAGTATATGAAGTGTATCCGATAAATATGACTTTTTAAAACATATATAGATTATTATTGTATGTCGATACAAATGTCAACATTTGTAAACCGTGTAAATTCAAAATTGAACTTCAAATCAAATCGATCCAGGTGCTGGTGAATCAAATCACTTCTGGAAATTATTGGTGATACCCAGCCCTACTTTACAGTAGTGAAGTGTTTACACAATCAATGTAAATCAGCTGATTCTGTTTATGTAACGTGTTGCAGATCTGTGTAAATAGATATAAAAAAAACATTTTTTCCGCAACAGAATCAGCGGATTTACATTGATTGCTTTAGTGTATGAGAGCATGTGTTTTTTAGGTGTCAACGGCAACATCTCTGGTGTTAAAGCGCTAAACAACACACAGTATAGATGCCTTTGTGAGGGGCAGGACTGCATGTGGGGCAAAAACAAAAGGATTTTGTTTCAAAAATTTTATTTATTGTTCAGGCATTTTTCTTCATCAGATAGAGGGATCTTTTGAACATGTACCAGAGCATTGTTTATTTGAAATTATTTAAAATAGTATATATATTTTTTAAATATTAAAAAAAACTTTTATAAGCAGTGACAGACTTTAACATTCAAACCCAGGTCATAGCAGGGCATGGCAAGGTAGGAAAACAGGTCCGTCCGTCCATCCATCCATCCATCCATCCATCTATCCATCCATCCGTGCATCCATCCATCCGTCCATCCGTCCGTCCGTCCGTCCATCCGTCCATCCATCCGTCCATGATCAACAGGAGCATATCACAGTGCATCTAGAACAAGTTGACAGACAAAAATCTCCAAAGCCTAAACACGAGTATAGTTCACAACATTTATGATGATTGCTGAGATTTTTATGTTTCTTATGGTTTAAATATAATTTGATTCAGAAGGATAAATAAAAATACGTAAGTACAAAAGAAGACAGATTAGTGCAAAGATTTAGATTCATTAAAAGATATGATCTCTTAATGATAACAGCTTGTTGATTGTCTCCCTTGGCACATGACAAGGTCCTGAAAAATATTTGCAAAGAGCACAGAAAGGAATTGATTTGACGCCATGAAAGTACAATTTACCCATAAATTTGTGAGTTATGTAACCTCCGGTTCTACACCAAGTGGTTTGTTACATTCAGGGGATAAGAGGGAACAGTTTATATTAAATCCATCAACTTATTTCCACTTATTACAGACTTAACATTCAATGTTAATATTGTAACATGCAGTTATATAAATGCTTTTTTTTTTACAAGGACCCGAAAAATAAAGTTTGGTGTTTAACTTGCACAACAGCAGCAGCTTAGTTTGATCAAATGAAAAGAAAGTCTGGTGTTGTTATAGAAAAAAAAGATCAAGGATCGTGTTTTTCAGTCTTCAGGTGTGTTTCCCTATCGGTGTTTCTTGAGGTTCCATGACATTTAGAAGCGAGACCAAAGGCTTCCAGAGTCCAGGCGACCCTTCACTTGAGTCGAAAATACAAAGAGAAGGCAGATAACATGGAGTTTAACACTCTAAAGGTCAAGAGAATTGTTCGTTTGCTCAGTGAATGGAATCATATGAAACACTTCAGTTTTAATTGAAACAGGAAACTGTTGTGCAACAGAACAAGAAGATGTTTTAACCTTTCAACCCTGGAGAACTAAAGATTAATGTTTTTTGGGATTTTAATGTTAATTTGACATTTAGTTATTTTTCCTTTCTACATTTTAGGCAGCAGCAATAAACAGCTGAGATATACTTGGTTAGAAGTAGAAATGTTTTCCACTTCTTGGAATGTGGAATTTTGTGATTAGTTGTCTGTGAACATAACGACAGCACGGTGGCGTAGTGGTTAGCTCTTTCGCCTGACAGCAAGAAGACTCTTGTTTAAAACCCGGCAGGGACCTTTCTGTGTGCAGTTTGCATGTTTTCTTCGTACATGTGTGGGGTGTCTTCCTTCCGCAGTCCAAAAACATGTTTCATGAGTTAAAGGGCCTTTATCAGTCTTTTTTTCCAAGCATTTTAGAGTAAACTATATCTACATATATATGTATGATAATATATGACCTTTGGCACAATAAAGAACAATTTATTATTAAAATATGAGTTATTTTTACAGTCCTTTTTCCAACCAGGAAGTAAGACGACACCAATCTCTGAGGCTCCACCTTTCTCTTATTGTGTGATGTCAACCTACAAAAAGAAAAAAAGAAAATGAAATAAAAAGTCAGACATTTTTTAAGATAGATGTGCATGAAGTAGAGCCTTAAAAAGTGGGTGTGTGTTAGCCTGGGGGCGGTGCTGGCAGCGGAGACTTTTCTTGCAAGGGGGTGTTCTCCCTGGTCTACATCAGCTCCTGAGAACCTGCTCGTTTTTGTGGATTGGAGGGACTGGTGCTCAGAGCGCAGGGTTTAAGAGAAATACTCAGACATGTGTGAACGGCTCAAAATACCGCTTGGTATGAACATTATAACATACATCAAAGCTCAAAAAGTTGATTATGCAGGATACAGGCCCTGGTAACCCGATCAGAGTGTACTCCACCTTGCCCAACAGTAGCTGGGTTGAAACCAACAAACATGTGACCCCAAAAGGGATTCAGTGGGTTCTGAAGAGTAATAGAATGATGTAAAATTGCAGTATTTATTTTTTTTAACGAGTAGAGGCTTTAAAAAGTGCTCCAATAGACATCTAAAAGTTTTCAAAGATTGGATGTCAACAGGAAGTAGACCTCTACATGCAGATATCTTTCAGAACATTATTGGTAGACATCTAATAGAGTATCAAAATGGAGTTGTAGACAATAGATGTACATTTTTTGTCTAATATACCCAGTGGGTAAATGATTATATAGTGTGAGGCTATCCAGTGCCTGGATTTTAATACAATTCGGACACAAACTTTCACATTAACATTTCAAATATCGTCCTGGGAAATCATTACGGTAACTTCAGGTTAAGATCTGCTCTCAATTTATTCTACTTTTCTCATACAAACGATGTTTGGCACCGAATATTTCCCGTGGATCCCTGGTGGGAGAGATAACCCCCGGCACTGAATGTTTTAAACCTTTGGGAGGTCTTCCTCTCTGGTATGGCATTTTTAGGCCAGAATGAATAAGTAATGAGACACCAAGCAACAGCGAAGCGAGCTGGCTGAAAAGTTGATCCTTTCCTCCCAACACTGAGATGTTTTCCAACAACGGCTGAAAAAGAAAAATCGCTTTTCTTTTAATTCTTGCCTCTCAAATGGTTTAAGGGAAGACAGCTAATGCACTCAGCATGAATATTCCATTCAGTTTGACTTTTGAATTTTAAGCACAAAAATAAATCTGTTTTCTGAGGTCTCCTAGGAAAGAGTGTTGCAGAGTGTTGCCTCTGTATTTACCTTTCATGTGCCATCATAGTTTTTTTTTTGTTGCCTCAGTGAGAGCCTTTTATTTTGATACTTTTAAAACCGCTATTTGACACCACAGACATGAATAACCTCTGCAGCAGCAGCGCTTCCGAAGCACACGGAATCAGAAAAAAAATCTCTTTAGGGATGTTAACTTTTTAAAGAAAAGAACATATGTACGACACATTAGGTTTTATTTTACATCTGATTTATTCTTGCTTTGCTAAAGCAGAGCCTTCCGCTCCTAAAAATCAAGTGAACAACCGTTTGAAGCCATCCGTGAACACGTCCAAAACACATCACTGATCTGAACATTAAAGCCAAACTTTTTAATCTGCACTGCACCATGCTCAGTCTGAGACAGACATTTTTATTTGTTTGATGTGAAAAAGTAGTGCATCATTTCTGAAATCGGTGGAGTTTAGGGCAGCAAAATGTGGTTAAACTGCTCATATAGATTGCACATTATCCCTTTGCTGTCAAAGTTTCTAAAAGCGGCTGAAGTCCTCTGGTCTCAGTGTGGCAGTGAGACAGAAAGGAAAAACAGCTAAAACAGTCACATCTTGAAAACAGAAACTCCTTAGAGTTTTAGGGTTGTATACACTTTTTTTTTAAGCAAAAGATTTGAAAAGTGAATGTAGCTTCATTACTCCAGCCAAGATTCTATTGGGCTGAAATTGCAGATGGAAAGGACACAGATAACAATCGAAAAATGGATCTAGTTATGAGAGAAACAGCAGTAGCGGTTGACAAGCACGGACACTAACAAAATTAAGTTGTTGCAGTTTTTCTCAGTGGCTTTGGTGCATTTCCCATATCAGAATTAAACTTTGCACAACACTTAGTGCACAGGCCACAACACTTAGCCGTTTGGAGACAACCATGTGGCAGTTTCATGTTCATGCATTCCAATAGGAAATGCTTTTGGAAAATAGTTGATTAAATACAAATCTCTGCAAAATTATCACTGTTGACTTACTTTTGATCAATATTAATTTGTTTTTATCATGTCTGCCAAAATTAACTATACTTGTAGAGGCTGAACAGTCATTGTTTAAACAGCTAACAGTCTTCATTGCATTGCTTGTATCATTCCACACAAAACTGTTGAACATGTTGTCACTATTTGTAGTATGTTTCCATTAAAATGTCCATAAATAAAGTGTCAAAGGTGAATCTCATACTCTGATGAAAAGGGGTGTGTGAACTATTAGTTGAAGCCTCTCCTTCACAGTCACTCACAGATTAATCACATGAACCCACACTTTACAAGTATGTATACTGTAAAATGTGTGCTGTATGTATGAAGTGCACACTGTACTTTCAAAGCTGCAACACATGGAAGGTCAGCCTCACGGAGGAGGTGAGGAAGGGTGGAGGAAGGGGACAAAACTGGGGAAGAAGAAAACCAAATAGATTGCTGGTGAAATAAGGCCAACACTTAATAATAATGATAATAATAATAATACTGGATTAGATTTATCAGAGCTTTTCCAGACGCTCAAAGCGCTTACATTGTATCCATTATTCATTCACTCCTCATTCATACTTGGTGATGGTAACTACTGATGCAGCCACAGCTGGGAAAACCACTGTCAGTTCAGTTATTGTAAAAATTACAGTTTTTCTCAGTCAGATTGTTGCATTTCTCTCAACAGTATTAAAGTTTGCACCACTGCTAAGACATTTCTCAAAACAATTAGTGCACACTGCAAAACATGGTAGATAACCTGCAAAAGTGAGTCCCTTTCTCAAAATGGAAAGCCAATTGCACAAAAGCAAGTCAGCAGCTCAAAATGGGTATTTCATGCTTCAAAAGCAAATCCTTTAATCAACATGGATAATTTCATCTTCAATAACAAGGATTTATGTCAGTGAAGGTGTCAGTGTCGTCAAAATGACAACTTCTCACTCCAGCATCAATGAGGTCGAACAGAATGAACACGTTCTCATTGGGACAGATTTCTCTGGAAATGCTTCCCATTATCGCGTTAAAAGTGAAGACAGCCTTATATACCATGCATTTCATTTTGAAAACTAGAATTTAATACAAACCAAGACATTAAATATGCACTTTAAAGCATTGTAAACTTAAAAAAAATATTTACAACAAAAATGAAACCCCCTTTGACCCAGTAAACCTCTCTATGGTAGTTTTGAAACAGAAAATATGGTAAAACAGAGAGTGGGGGAGCTAGACGCTCCCATCTGTTTGGCCAAAAGCTTTCCTCTACATCCCAGCAAATATCAGCTCTGTCAATGCACTGCAGAAAGTTTCTTCTTGAGTGCCAAATCCACCCTCTGCAGACTCTGCTGTGATGTCATCACAAGCTGCATCCATGGCTCCTAGCAGGGTCATTTGGGTATGTAGATGCTGGTCATATTCCATCCACCACTGTTCTAATGTACTAAATCCATTTTCTGATTGTCATCAGGCTCATCTCTTTCATTCTCAGGGATTGTGTCCATATAAAGAGCATCCAAAAAAGTCAAAAGGGGTTATGTATTGTATGGACCAAGACAGGCAATATGGGTGTGTGAATTGTTTTCTGATTGCTGTAAACATTCCAATATTCCCTCCTTGTTGACCTAGGACATCCTTGCGGTGGAAGACATGCAATTTCTTCCACGCTGTCTGTCTTTTCCCATCTTAAAATATTTTTTTATAAAGGATGTGGAAAATGTTTGACAGCATGTTAAACAATTTTGTGTGACGCAAGCAATGAAATGAAGACTATTAGTTGTATAAACAATGACTAGCAGACACAACAAAAGCAAGTTAATAATGAACAGTGGTAGTGCGCTCGACCTCCGTTCGGAATATTGCGGGTTCGATTCCCGCCTTGCCCACCCATGTGTCGAAGTGCCCTTGGGAAAGATAGGGAACCCCACCTTGCCTCTGGTGGAAGTCAAGATACGGAACCCCACCTTGCCTCTGGTGGAAGGTTGGCGTCGGTGTTCAGCAGCAGAGCCGCCATCAGTGGGTGTGTGTGAATCAGTGTGTGCGTTATGTCCAAAAGCATTTGCCAATAAATGAAATGAACATGAAACTGCCACTATTGCACTCAAATGACTAAATGTTGTGGCTTGCGCATTAACTGTTGTGTCAATTTTCATTCAGTTGTGAGACATGCACCAAAGCCCCTGTGGAAAACCTTAAATACACAATTATTATTGTTTTTTTTTGGTACAATTGTGTTTTTGCAAAATCACTTTCTGACAACTGAGAGTAGACTTAAGAGGTATCTTACAGTTCCTCAAAGGCCAGACTGTGGTGTTGTGGTTGGAGTCAGAAGCCATTGTATATTTCATGGAACTCCCTGCATGTCAGGTTCCTGTCCTGCCTCTACCTAAAGCTAAGCTTGTAATGGTGATATTGGTTTCACCTGTGCTCAGCTGTATTTAAAACATGCTTCACCCCAGTTTCTCTGCCATAAAGTTGTCAGCTTTGTGCAACAATCCAGCCTATATCTTGACACAATCGCATGCTCTTCTTCTTCGCTCTGTCTATTTTCTGTTCTCGGACCACGATTCCTGTCTGCTTCCTCTTTGATGCCTTTGCCATGTCTCTGCCTACCTATCTGATTCAACAAGGCTTTGACCTTCAGCTCACAGGGAGTTTTTAGAGTCTTTGGTATGACTCGGCCTGGGTTTGAACTAATAACCTTTCAGTCTCAGGGCAGGAACTCTTCATTAACTCTCCAAGGAGCTGGTCCACACGCTCCTTTCCAATAAAGTTTTGTGGCTTACCCATACTATGTCAGAGATCAATGACAGTCTTCTGGGTTGTTTTCAAGTTTAAAGTATTCCTCATAATCAACTGAATTGAGACAATTGAACCAAACTGAACCAATTTAATGAGGTGGGGAACCTGTGCAGGTGTTTTGAGTTCAGTAGATGATTAGTTAGTGAAACTCAATTTAAAACATTCATGCCCTGCAAAATTTTGGAAAGATTTCTCTAGAGTATTCTACATTTTTGAAATTCTGATTTTGTGTTTCATTAGCTTAAACCCCAATTTATATAAAACACAACAAAACAAAAAAAACTTTATTTCTATTCATATTCTATGACAGTTTAATTTTTTGAGTGGAATTATGGAAATGAACAAACTTGATATTCTGGTTTTCTGGAAAGGTCTGTATGAGTGTTTGTGTCTGAATTCACTCTTAAAGAAGTGGTTTAGTTAAAAAAGAAAAAAAGAGGAACCCCCTGCAATCCCATCTGGAAAAACATAAAGAAGGTCAAACTTGCCAATGTGGAACCTGTATTGGAGAACAAGTCGAGTGTTGAGTTTGTCTTTCAATCTTCTTATCCCAAGAAAGGACACAGTTTCATCGACTGGAAAGAAATGGAGGAAGAGTACAATAACTTGCTATTTTCAAATGATGAGGAGGAATTTTAAAATCAGAAATCACCCAGGAAAGGCCAACTTGAGATTTAAAACCACGAAGTTTGGCTCAAGTTGTCTCCCTCCGCCTGGATACAAACTTTCCTGTGAAGCCAGTTTCTGTCCCTGCATGATCTCAGCCTGCAGGGACTGGACCTTTGGAAAAGAAAGAAAAAAGTGCAACTGCTATTAACCAGCCACCCTTAACCTCAATGAGCCTCAGAAGCCCTTAGAGAACACTGCTGTGAAAGGTGAACTCGAGCTTCTCTAGAAGAAGATGCTGCTCTGACGGCTGAAGAACAGATGAGTCAAGTGTCTAGTGGCTGGGAGGGTCACTATTGCCGAACTTGAGGCCACCATTCCTGACCAGAGAAAGAAAGTCCTCTCTTGGTGGGTAGAGAGCTCCTGCCACAGATGAAGGAGATGAAGTATCTTGAAGGCCCGTACACACCGGGACGAATATTCCCCTGGCGTTATTCGCCAGCGTTTTTCGCCATGTCTTTTGTGTTCACACCCAGGCGATTTTCGCTGACGATGAGCCGAGCCAACATGCAATTTCATTCCCTGACATTAGATGGCGCTTAATGTAAAACAGAAATATTCCTGTACACAAGGTAGTTTTCACTCAGAAGAAGAGAGCCAGTATTTACGCGCTTGTCAGAATCATACAAAGAAAACATGAATATTTCAAGCACCAGTAGCTCCAGCTCCAGTTCCAATGATGAAGAAATTATTGTTCTGTTGAATGATGAAAGACGCCGGAAAAGACGCCGATTTTGGGTACATCCCATAGTTACGAGAAGAGAAGAACATGGTGAGTTTTATCGACTGGTACAAGAGCTGAAAATGTGTCATGAGCGTTTTCGGGGATATTTTAGAATGTCCGTCATTATTTCTTTGCGGCAGTGTAGCCGCTACTTGGCGTCTATCTTCTTTGCTGGTATGTGTGCTCAGAAAGGCAGTTTTGTGTTTGAGCGCCCCCAAGTTGTGTTTTACTGTAACTTCAGAAGCTCCAGACATGTGTGCAAAAGCGCCATTCTCATTGGTTGTATAGATTTCGACGCGAGGCGTCAAAAAAAAAAAACGAACCCGAGGCGTTTTTTTTTTTTTGGACGCTTTGACGCATGGCGTTTTTTCGCGTCGGTGTACACACTCACATTGGTGCCCTTTGTTTAGTCACGAGGCGAATTTCGCCGGTGATTTTCGCCGGCGAAATTCGTCCCGGTGTGTACGGGCCTTGAGGTCTTGTTCACAAGAAAGGGAGATAGGAGAGTCAGGCTAACAGGAGGATTGTGATGAGAAGGAAGCTGAGTCAGAGAGGCAAACTCTTAATTCATCTTTAAGACTTTATTTATCTTGAAGACAATGTCATCTGGATAGATGAGAGCCTTCCTTAATATTTATTTTAATCAGGTCCTCAGCACGGCTTTGGGAGAAGTGCACCAATCTGACTGAGAACAACTGTAAAAGGTACAATCGGGAAGTAAATTATTAGTGTTTGGGCAATCACAAGCTTGTTTTTACCATGTCGGGTTGATTGATATCACCAGATGGAGACCCGTTGTCTTCATCTGCCATTCGTCCATCCATTCTTGATAAATGGATAGATGGATAGATAGGTAGAAAATTTTTTTCCTCCCCATCAAGAGAAATTCAGTTTTCTGGTATCCATCACAGACAAATACGGACAATAAATAAAAACAAAGCCCAAATGAGAAATGAAATACTTAAAATACTTTCTTAAAAGTGTCATTTAAAACTCACAAACTCTATCATACAATCGTATGTGTTGTGAGCACTAAACATATGATAAACTTTTTGTTTTCAGGCACTGCAAACAATATCCTTTAAATCACAAAGAACAGCTGTCTAAAATAACAAAGTGTCTGGTTTTTATGTTTGTAGCTGTTATGTCCTTCAGAGATTTTGGGTTTGTTGCCTAACTAAAAGGGGTAAAACAAAGTTTCTGTTCAAAGGCAAACGAATAATAAATGTATTGCATCAGTTGAGACAAAATAATTGGACTGTGCTGTATCAACACAAAGTGAGCTGAATCTTATGCATTGATCTGTTGACCATGTATTGAGATACGCATTGAATCATATGTAAGGGAAAGATTTAGACCCCCAGCTAAAATGTATTGAATGAGGAAGCAAGCACAAGCACATGACTTGTTTTATTGCTGTTATGTAAAACTCCTGATTTAGGTTTGCTTTTTTCAGTCAATACAACTCACTATTCAGTGTTGCAATGGCAGGCCTTTTTGAGCAACAATTTCTGTTCATCACAAACCAGGAAAGGATTAGATAAGTTGACCTCCAGACAGGGTTTTTAGACTGTCATTGTTTGAAAGAAAGGAACAAAGAAGTAGCCAAAGAAACCATTTCATCATCAGACCAGCTTCATTAGACATGTAGAATGTCTTACTTTTATAGACAATAAGCCATTTTACTTTAAAAAGATTTTGTTGACATGATGGAATAAAAGATGGTTATCCATTTACTTGTTGTTCCTGACGCTTTAAAGCACAGTAGATTGTGCAAGTGTGTTTTTTAACCAAATGTTTTATTTTTATTCATTCATTGGTTCCATCAATTTTATGCACAGATATTGATAGTCAATAAAAAAGAAGAGTATCACAAGACATTAAAGTCTGAATTTGCTATAAAGCTCAAAGTTTACCAGTACCTAAGGACCTCTGCATTCAGACATGGGTTTGTAAATGCCACAAAGCTGCAGCCCGTTTACAGATGTACTAAGGTTTCTAGAAAAACCATTCACTCCACCGCTTTGACTTTGAATGCCAGACGACTGTTGCATGTACGCCACTAACACCAAGACCCCACCATGAACGTTTGCTGTGGACACAAGACTATGTGGCCTGGACAATGCAGCTGTACTGTTCACTGATGAGTGTCGGGTCACCTAATGGTTGTTAGTATTGACGTAGAAGGCGAGGTAAGCGATAGGCCAAGATCAACATCCCTGCCAGAGTTTGCTTTGGTAAAGGAGGTGCAAAAATCTGGGCAGGCATCTCCAGTCAGAGCAAAACCCATTTGGTTATTGCAGATGGCCCAGTCTCTACACGTTCTACGAGACATCATAGAACCTATCATCATCTCCCAATTCCGCCAGCACACCCCGACTTTCTTGTCATGCATGAAAATGCTCCAGCACATCGTGTCAGAATTACCACAGCTGGACTTCAGGATGTCGGAGTGCCTCATGTGGTAGGACCAGCAATGACTGCTGACCTGAACCCCATAGAGCATGTCTGGGTCGAGATGAGACTAGATGATTGTACCCCACCCTGAGGTGACCTGGCAGAACTGCATGGAGCACTTGTGGAAAAGTGGAAGGCACTGCCTCAGAACAACATCATGAGGCTAGTGAGGAGCATGAGACGTTGCTGTCAAGCTGACATTCCAGCAACTGATGGAAGTAATAACTACTGACTTGGTCAACTTTTATTTTTGGGCTATCTTTATTATAGTCCTAATTATTGGGATGATAAATATCAAATTAATAAAAATGGTGTTTCTTCTCATTCATCATTGGTAATATCAATGGGAACTTGTACGTATTCCATTAAAATTCTGCCCAAATAGGAGAAGCACTCATGCAAATTATAATATCCCTAACATATTATGAGTGGTATTTATGCAGTGACGTTTACACCAGTTGTACATTTAAACCTAGCAGTCAAACATGGATGTGCAAGCCAAAGAGAAAACCAATTTCAAAACCCAAATCCCATTCCAGTTGGATAAATGACCAAACCATGTAAGAAATATCAGTAATAAAATATAAACCATAGCTAAACCTTCACCACTAACTGTAAACGTGTTAGTTACTAACTGCGGATTCACCACAATGTTTCCGCTGAAGGGCTGTGGTGCCCGGGGTCACATCTGATTGGCAACTATGAGATGCCTCAGATTTGGGCAGTGCAAAGGGTAAGGCAGCCCTCATTAATATTCCAAAGCGGCGGCGCCATCTAATTATGAAGCTCATCCATCAGCACTAACTAGGGCCGTCATCGATATTTAGCTGAGCATAAAAGTGAGTGTGCTCTGCTTTATATGCTAAGCGAGGTGCCACAAAGAATTTGCAAGTTTCCAAACTTGGCACTAATGGCTTTCCCATAATTTAATGAATGATGTATTACCCCGAGTCGGGAACCTTGGGGGGACCGTTGGGAGATGCAAACAAGAGTCAGCCTGTTATTTAGTGGAAAAACTCTTGACCTATGCCTGAGAGGCAGCGCACCGTCATATCACTGCAGCCCAAAGAGCAAACCTGGGCGGCAATGGTTTTATTCATTTTTATTTTGATGAGATCCAACACTCAGGCTGTTAAAACATCTTAATTACAGCGAGCCAAACTGATGGCCCGTGCTTTTTAGAAGCTTGAAAAAAGCTGCTGTTATTGGAGCCACAAAATGATGAGCTGCATATTTGATCCAGTGATGCACCTTTTAAGCTAATACCTGATCCAATTCTCTCAAAAGATGAGGGAGATTACATGGGGTAATAACACCCCAAGATAATGGTTATGACTTAGCAACAAACTGATGCATCATTTTAAATGAATCATTGAACAAAATATGGATCTTCATTTGAAACAGCTGCTCCTCTATAACGTTCCCAGCTCCATGTTGGCGCATGTTTAGCAGAAAGTCAGATTTGTGTGTGTTGGTGTGAGTGCTGCTCACACTGGTGGTGGTGATGGTGGTGGGGGGGATCATTTGCACAACCGGCACACGCGCCTTGAAATTTCGTTCCGGAGCTCCATTTTTTCCCTCTAATGAAGCCATTACTTTGCTTGTATTAAATTTGGTAGTGTGAGGTTAATGGCTTCATTAGTCAACAAATCGCCACCCAGGGCTTATGGAACGCACTTTGCCTTCCTTTCTTGGCTATAGATCATCGTTTGCCATCTATAAAAGTATTAAATTACCAGGAAAACAGATTAGCCAGGCTAACAATGTGCTGTGCTTTTATTGCAGAATGGGATTCAGAAACATCATTTACAGTGCAATAATAACTCGGCCTTTTCCAACAATTTAGTCACCTCAAGGCAGGGCATTGGTGAATATGTTTTTTTGTTTTTTTGTTTTTTTAACAATATAAATGGGAACTGAAAG